>CAHIKZ030005455.1:60000-790000 GCA_903632075.3 Acanthosepion pharaonis | reverse complement strand
AATGATTTAATAATACAAGTTCTACTAATTAACCCATAGCTGGGAGAGGGTTGAAGAGGTGGATTCTTACATTTCCCAAGAGTATTTGTGCCTAAATAAATCTAACAAACCCAACTGGATTTGGAATTCAGCTCTTTCAAATTCAGAGCCTTTATCCATTATACCACCCAAAGATACATGCTTACAAGGATGGAAGTTTCAACATGATATGGCTGTAAGCCATGAAACTCCTGGAGGTGTATAGTCTTGAAAAGTAGTCTTATATGAAGTCTAATACCAAAAGAGAAAGTGATAACTAAGAAGTGTCTATTTTACAATATATTTGTTATTGTCATTATTCCTCTGCATCAAAGTTCATGTTCACTGACATTGGACATGTACAGTAACTGTAATATTAATTAGTATTAAAAGAAAAATAGATTTCATTTGTTTCTGTAAAATTTCCAGTGAAGAAATGTAATAAAAAATAGAAAAATATATTTTTTAAGGAAAAAAAGAAATTGTTCTATAAAATTGTTTTTTCAAAGTGCATGCATAGTTTTTCTTGTCCAGATATCAATAATAATAGAAATTATCTTAAATCAGCTAATGTTAATTGTTGCTATAGAAATATTTCTGTATAACAAAAGCTTTATTGTTGACTTATGATGATGAAGAAGAAAAAATACAGCCAAATCTTCTCTTGGCTCCAATAACTATGCATGCCAAGTTTGAGAGCTTTATGCTAACGGGTTTAGCTGCATAAAAGAAACAAACTATCACACACACATCTCCACTACTTTGGTATACGTAAAGTTTAAAATGAAAACGCTTTCATTTTACCTTAAATTGAAAACTAAAGGATTTAAAATTTGCTATTTCCAGTAAGCAAAATACTTTGTGGTGTATTTCAAACAGAAATTATAGATTGGAATTTATTATTATTTTTTATTCATTACAATCAATCAAAACAGCCATTTTTAACACCTTTGTAAACAAAAAATAATTCTCAGTTTTAAAAATCTTGCAAAAATAAAATATATATCTCTGAAACATTATTCGAAGAGAATTAGCAAATTTAAAGTTAAATTAATCTGATTTGAAACAAATATTACTTACTTATAGTATAAAATGTTGTATGCAAATGTTTCTTAATTATGGGGTTTTGTTTTCCTAATGTGTTGATTGGTTTATTGGCAGTCGATTTACTGCTGGACGTGTTCATAGTTAAGTATGATAGGACAGATGATAAGGCTCACAAGGGTTTTTTTTTTTTCACCATAAGTGGGGACAATCATTAAAACATGTGACCTTTTAATGCTAGATTTATGTTTGTACATCCATACTTCAGAAATTCTGTACATAATCAGACATACAAAAACAAATCAAAATTCTTTAAAAGTATTCAGGGTTGTCAGACTGTAATAAGCTTTACAAATATAGTTTTACTTAATAACAATATTTTCCAAGAAATCACATTGAAAATGAATTTTAAGATTTAAAAACTTTATAAATTATTCGATTTAAAATTGTAAAAAAAAAATTTTTTTTCTCCAGATAATATTGTCTTTTATATATATCTTATTCATTAAAGCAATTAAAAAGTTTCTCTAATTAAATAATGTCTTAATTTTATTGCATTTTTTTATTTTTCGATTTTTCAGTAAGCCCAGGTTTGATTCAAAAAAAAAAAAAAATTCAGTGATTTAAATTCTTCAAAGAATTTTGCTTTTATTTAGTATAGTCATTAAAAATTATCTTGAATTAAGTTTTCAAAAAAGTAAGGGGCTGAAACACATGGGGAAAAAAAAAACTTATCAAGATTTTATAATTAAAAAAAATTTCAAAAATAATTTCATTCATTTGTGAATAAGTTGTGAAAATTGGATTAAAATCCAACAATTATTTGATTTTTGCAAGTATTTCCAAATTAATGTGTCAGTCACCACAAAAAAGAAGCCAAAATTTGCTATGCTAACCGCTGAAGCAAGAAAAACAAGTTTTTAATCAAAATTTTTAATGTTCTAAATAGGAGTAAAAAAATTTTAATTAAATAATCAAAAAATACTTTGATCCTTCCTCTTAATAATAACCAGGATTTGATGATAAAACTGTTTTCATTGTGGTATGCTGATTCTTAAGCATTTTAATGGAGGTACCTATATATAATATCTTTATCTCTCTTTTTATTTATATATATATATATACACACACACACACACACACACACACACACACACACACACACACACAAATTAATGTATTTTATTTTTTAATCTGACATTTTTATCCCATATTTGAGTAGACAGAACATTTATTTTAAACTCTATTTATTTTGTCTACCAACCTATGTAGTCAAAAACTTTTTCACATTTTCTTAAGTTTTCTTGAATACATAGACCAGTAAATACACTGAAAATAATTTGAAGTAATAAAAAAAAATGTATAGGAAAAAGTGGAAAATGCAAATGGAGAATATTTACACACACTTTCACAGTTCTATGATTTTTAACAGTTAAATTGAGGTCATGACATAGCAACTTTCTCTCCATCTTGATTTAACTTTTGAAAATCATAGAACTGTGAAACCAGTAAAGTTACACTAAATAATGTGGGGAGATATATATAAAAATCTTACTTTCTTGTATAAACTTAGTCCTGTAATTGATTTAACTGAGTAAAGGTATATGGCAAATGTCATATCATCATGATATAATTTTGGCATTAACTATGCCAGTGTCTGCTGCAACATGTTTAGTGGGTTTCTCTGTGCAACATATGCACATCCATTATTTTATATATAGAAATGATCTAGATATGCTTTTCTTCAATGTTTAACTTTTCCATTTTTAAATAAAATTAAAATTGGCAGAAGTTTTTTTTTTCTTGTATAAGTTTCTTGTTAAAATCTCATTGAAAGGAGTCAGCATTCCTTTGGAAATCTTCTAAGTAGAGAAAAAAATGAATAGCAAGTGTGATTTTAAAAAGTCTAATGAAAAGAAAGATTATTGCTATTAGATGACTGAGTCAATCAGAAAATTGTGTTGTATATTTGTATTGTATATTCTGTAATAATGACTGAGCATGACTTGAGAATTTTTCTTTTCTTTTTGGAACTCAAGTAGAAAAAAGAAAATTTGTTTCTGTGTTTTTATAATTTTTTTTTTTTTTTATCCTCTGTTAAGATATCACAACATTGGCCAGGTTGGGTCTCATCCTCTCCGATATAACAATGGAGATATTGAGCTTGTCTATGAAAATGGAGAACCATGTCAAAGTCCAAATAGAAAAAATTCCTCAACTCACATTAAGTTTGTGTGTGATATGAATGCTGAGGTAAGAAAACTCTTCCTTCTCTTTTTCACTTCTCAGTTGTACTCTGCGGCAAGTGAAAATTTCATTTGAATTAAGTTGGCTAAAAAGTTAATTTTGTTTTTGTCAGACAGTGAAACACTTCCAATGACATCACTTCCCATTTATGACGGTGTGAATTTTGAAAAGAAAACAAAATGAAACTTCTTTTTTTTTTAATGACACTTCTAATATTGAAAGTGAAAGAAAATAAAAAAAAATGTTTTCAAAAAATTATGTCTTTCTATTTTAAAGGTAACAATGATGAAATATGTCAAAAGTGGTTTGCAAAGTTTTAAATCAAAGATTTTTTGATGAACATTGCTCATGGCTGAGTAGACTCAACTTGAAGGTGGTCATGATTATATTGATTCTATACTAAAGCAATATTTTTAATGTTTCACAATGTAGGCAATAACCAGCATCATCAGAATATCTAAATTAAGCACTGAAATAATTTGCATGAGTTATGTTAGTTACTTTGATGTGTAGCTTCCTCATAAGTTAAGCTCCCAAAACAATCATACTGTATGTGTGTGTTTGTGTAATTCACTTCATATGTGTAATGAAAATGGCCTCTGTGTGTGTGTGTGTGTGTGTATGTGTTTAACAAATTGTGACAAGTGATGAAGAGTGGATTCTTTACGGCATAGAATACAAAAGATCATATAGAAAGCTAAATGAACCACCACAAAATGTATCAAAGGGGGTACTGTGTATATGATTGATTAAAAGAAAGTCCCTCACTAAGAATTCCAGCAAGATAACGCCCAAATATATATTTCTTCAGTAACCAGGAAAAAAATTTAAAACTTGGCTGCTATAATTATCATATATTGATCTTTCTGATCTCCATTTATTCTACACTTTATAGAATTCTCTTAATGAAAAGAGGTTTCAGTTTCCTGAGATACTACAAAAGGGCATCTCAATTTTTGAGAAAATTAAAAAGTTATGGTAGGTTGGAATTATGAAATTGCTTAAAAGATGGCTAACAGTAGTGGAACAATGGTAAAGACATGGTTCAATCAAACCAATGTTTAAATAAATAAAAAACAATTTTACTTAATAAAGAGAACAAACTTGTTGAGCAATCAAATAAATTATCTTTTGGCACTGACACCTTATTCTAAACATAATTCTTTTTTCAATTTTAAAAATTCTGCCTTTCCAAATCTCACCTTTTGTTAGCAATTTAAATCTTATTTATTCATTTAATTTTAATTTATATTTTATATTGGATATATCAACAATCTTTAGCAACCATAAGTGTCTATAATTTATTTTTATTAACTGTTATTTCAGGATACAGATCCTAGTGAATATTCAGTGAGTCATGGATGCGAACATCATTTTATGTGGTTGACAAGAGAGGCTTGCCCAATTCGGAAAACTCTTACAAATAATGATACATGCCGTGTAACCGATCCAAATACAGGTGAGTAACTCTCTTTCAGTTATTTCTTTCAAAATTTCACCATTAGCATTTTATTACTGCTAGACTTCTAATACTTGACATATTTTAATGAAAGCTTTTCTCATACAAAAATAAATCTTGCTTAAATAAATGATTCTCAGTCAAACTAATCTCTTGCAATATTCACTTCATTCAAATGGAAATTAACTGAAAGAAGATTAAAAATTGTAAATGACCTTTTAATTTTGCTTATTTTTAAACAGGTTATGCTTTTATTTTAATTACTTGTTCCTCTTTATTTGGCAGGTGTAACCTTTGATCTTTCACAGCTTAGGAGTCTTCATGGTTATAGTGTCCCAGACAGAGTGGGGCATGTCTTCAAACTTAATGTCTGTGGCAAAGTCAAAAGCCTTTGTGCTAATACATCAGGTAATTTTTGAAAGAAAATGGGTGGTACAATTTGCACAATCTGTTCTTTATTTTTTTCTCTTGGTGAAACATAGAAAGATACATTCATTTGAATCTTGTTGGATCAATTTTAAGTAAATTTTAAGAGTGAACAGAATGTGATGCTTGAGCATGTTTCCTTGTGTGTGTGTGTGTGTATTTGTAAGGGAAACAAATCGTTACTTACCACTTTAAGCTGAGCATGGTGCTATGTTCCTTACCAGACAGAAACTGTTGTTGTGTTTGCTTCCTTTTTTATGGAAGAGTGTACATTGCTGGTGAACCAGAAGTTATCCAGCATTGGACTATAAATTGCTAAGAGGACTCGTACTGTGTGTAGCTGGGGAGATGGAAAAATTGTAGCTAACAGAAGGTACACAAATCAATACCTGATCAGTATCGGCTGGGTCACCATAGAGAGGAGGTATGATATTGAAAGACCCAAAACCCCTAATGAACCTTGGCTAGAAACATCACTGATGATGTGTACCAAAGCATCCAATAGATGTATTTTACGAAGTAGAGACAATATTTAAATTAAACTTTAATATTTGTAAATACAAAAATTGAAAAAAATATTGTTTTATTATATTGATGTATAATTTAATTTTTTTTATCATTTCACCCCAAGAAAGGATATTATGCCACTAGGATGTACGTTTACAGGGAGTGAAAGAGAATGAGAAGACTTTATTTTTGCGTAATCTATATTTCTGTTTCTAACAAATGATTTTAAATTTTTTTTTTAAATTGAATGAAAATGGTTAAATTCAAAACCTATTATATGAAATATAAATTAATCTCAAACTGAAATAATCTAAATAATAATTATATTATTAAAAAAAATTCAACAATAACATTTAGTCATTTTTTTGAAAATAAATTACATTATTAATTTAGTTTGACTTTCAGTTACCCTGAAATAAGTCTTCTTAAATTTTAAAATTTTGAAAATCTAACAACACTTTTACTTTGTTTATAAATACTTGTTGTAAAATATAATTCTTACATTTGCCTTGATAAAGTCCATCAAGTACAAAATGCATCAGCTAAAATAAGTTTTCCTTTTGTCTTTATTCATATTGTCTTTTTACAGATATTTTTTTAGTATCTAAAGTTTTACATGATAAAATTTAATGTTTTGTGTGTAATTTTTTTTTCTCTCTAAAAAGTATTTGTTTAAAAAAAATGTTTAGTTTACCTTTTAAAAAAATAATTGATAGTAACTCTGATCAGTTTGATAAGCTCAAATTGGCAGCTGATGTCATAAACAATCTTTAATCTTTTGTTAATTTGGGCAAAAAATAGCTTGTTAATTTTAATGCCTCAAAAACAAAGCTGCTCTCTATTAATCATCTGAGAAACCCCCTTCAAAACCTTCAGGATAGTTACTTGTGGCACTTTCCTGGGCTAACATTCTTGGCACACATGAAGTGGAAAGACTATATTGAATCCATTACTAGGTCAGCTGCTAAGGAAGTTGGTTCATTGTTGTGCCAGACAAATTTTCTCTCCCAAATCTAAGTTATATATGTCTACCATTTCTCCATGCTTGGAATATTACTGCTACATCATGGTCTGGTGATCCTGCTACATATTTAGACATCCTTGTTAAAATCCAAAAAAAAATCCACCAATATTATTGGTCCTGATCGGGCATCTCAGCTTCAGTCACTTTCCCACCACTGTTAAGTTACCTCCTTATTTCTTTTCTATAAATACTTTCATGGTAATTGTTGAAACGAGCTATTCACTATGCTACCTAGTTTTTATGAATTTAAGTGCAGTACTAGATTGGAAAAAAAACTCCTTAATTTACATTCAAGTTGGCTATATGTAATCATAAATTTTATGCTTACAGTTTCTTTTCTTGCACTTCTCGCTTGTGGAACTCTCTTCTGGCTCCATGCTTTCCAGTCAACTTTAATCTTCAGAAATTTAAATGCAATGTCAATCAATATCTGCTCTCATCCTGATTACTCTGCTATTGTTCCCACTCCTCGGTAATGTTTCTATTTTCTAATTCTTCCACACCCAGTAACCTTCTGTGTCTTAGTTGCTTTACTGCCTTGCTCGGGGTGAACTTGAATTTAAGAAAGATTTTATACTACAAAATTAATGAAAAATACTATCATGTTGTTCACATTTTCAGGTTTAATTTGGTCACTACTATTTTTATTCATTAAGATTTCATTATCTTTACTTTAAACTTTTCTTTATCATTATTTTCCTTTTTCTCTCTTTAATTTACAGGTTCCTGTCAAATTGATCTTTTCAACAACTCTTTTAATGCTGGGAATGCAAATGGCAAGCTGCAATTTGAAAATGGCATTGTCTTCCTCAACTACTCAGGTGGAGATAAATGTCACCATGGCAAATTTGAGCGCAATACAATTATCAATTTTGTATGTAATCCTTCGGCAAAAATTGGCCAGCCAATGTTTATCGATGAATCTGATGACTGCACCTATTATTTCTCCTGGCATACCAGTTTGGTCTGTGAGAAAAAGGTACACCCCTTTTTTACTTTTTACTTCTTTTTTTTTTTTTTTTTTTACTTTTTTTTTGTTTTGTTTTAGTGAATTAATGGTTTATTAATACTTTATTTTTAAAATTTTGCAGGAAATACAAATGTATTAATGTTGCTCATAAATGCTAATCAGTTGTAAAGCAGGAATGCAATTGTCAAATTCATTGTATCCTGGAAATACTAAGCAACTATTTTACAGCAATCTCGACAACTGTGCCAAAGTTTGTGTATGTTTAGCCATCACAGCTAAACAGAAAGTCCCTCTGAGTTCATTTGAAGTCAGCAAAGATTGTGATTGGGTAGAAATGGACATTAGAAACTTAAAACTATAACACAAAAAAACATTTCTTGACTCTCAATATTGGTTGGGTTGATGAGGTGAGGTGATCTTTTCAGGCTAATTGATCACCAGTGACCTGTGATGACTGATCCAACCACAACTACCTTACCATTTACTAATTTTCTTTAAAGTGGACTTCTAAACAATCAGCAAATGTTGCATACTTCAGCTTGTCATACTTTGTCATCTCTGTGGTCAGATTTTTTTTTTTTTTTTTTTTTTTTTTAACTCACCTTCAGATGTATTACTTTTTAGGCTGTTCAAAAGTCCATGAACACTTTCTATCATGTTGAGCAGAAACAATTGAAAGCCTATTATTATCTTTCTTGCATATGTTCATCAATTACACTTCTTAGTGCTCATACAACAACAACCTTCTTCAGAATTCCTCTACTTTAAGTGGTTCTTGGGCTTTGTAAAACTTTATTTTTTAAAAAAAGATGAATTTAAATTTGTCAGTTTTTACAAATTGTTGTTTTTAATGTCTGCTGATATATGACAAAAACAGAAGTAATTTTTTTGTCCAGCCCAATAATAGAAATAAATTGATAAAATTCAATATTTTTGCATCATCACCAATATTAGGCATACAAAAATAGTGATTGGTCAAGTATCTAATGCATTTTCTTATTTTCTATGTTTTGTATTCTCTTTACCAGGTGCATTGCTCAGTATCCAATGGAAGCCAGATCTTTGATCTTTCACCATTAATCAAAATGAGTGGATCTCATATTGCACAGGCATATTCCTATACACTTGATCCTGGATCATCCTTCTACATTAATATTTGTCGACCCTTAAATCCTATTTCTGGCATCTTATGTCCTCCAGGAGCATCTGCATGTCGCATAAAAGATGGTGAAAAACCAATAGTAAGTAGAGGAGAAACATTATTTTTGTAATAATTCTTGTACTGATGCCAACATTTAGCAGAAATACAACAAAACCAATGATTTTGTTGCTAGAGAATTAATTTTGCTTTTCTCTTTATTTTTTTTTCTTGTCCTCTTCCACTCATGTATTCCTGAAGCCATCTTTATGGAGTTAGTTCACCACCATGTCTGAAATTTAGCTTTAATGTTATGCATCAGCAATTAGACAAACTAACAATAGGTAGTCCTTTAAGGCTGACAATGTCAAATATATTTGTTTTTTTGTTTGTTGTTTTTTGTGTCTGTGATTTTTTTTTGATTTTTTTTTTTTTTTTTTTTTTTTTAGCAAGAGTAACTAGCTTGTATTGAAGGACCCAAGTATTTAGATATGTGGAGAACACCTTTTATGTGTTTGAAAATGAGGTTTTCCATCATGCACTGAATACATTTCACCCTGAGTTGCATTTCATATGCAAACAGGAGAACCATGATGCTCTTCTTTTTCTTGATGTCTTGTTACACAGATCAAACAGTGGATTTCTAACACTAAAATGTAATATATTATTGCTTTATAGGTTTATGTAGATTATTGTATATTATTGCTTTACAGGTTTATGTACCTGGTGGAATCCCTTCTGTTCAGAAGACTAGGGCAACAGAAATGTCCTGTCTATTTGCACTTGCCATGGATTGGTGTGGTGAGTGCCAAGTACTGACAGGCAAATTTCAATTGGTGTAAGAGGCTGTTATTTTTCCACCAATCTAGATATTGTTTTTTTATGCCCAATCTATAACAATCTGGAAGGCTGTTTTACCTAGCCATCATATTAGTTGTATAATTTACAAATTCAGATGTTGGTCTGCTGCTATGTTGGCAGAACCAGTCAAAGGTTGGAAGCACAGATCAGCTGTGTATCAGCCATTATTCACAAGGGAAAGGTAGACAATTTACATAGGTTTTTAATGTAACAGGTTCAATGATAGCTGAGCACTTTGTTAAAAATCAGTAGTATAGCTTGTCTTACAACCTGGACACGTTCTCCGTGCTAAGGAGGGTTAATACCAATTATTGCTTGAAGGTTTTTGGATCAATTTACATTAAGTCCTACCAGCCATCTTTTTGTAAGCAGAAATGGTTGGTGGGCTAAAAGGTAATTAACGTTTAATGTGTATTTTTTAACTTTATTTTTTTTCTTACATATAACATTGGTATGGTGTTTTATATTTTTTAGTCATTATTCTTTTTTTCTGTTTTTTGTTGCCCTCGATTTTTATTTTAATCTCTGAAGAAAGGACCAATAAACCAGTCTTTTTTTTTCTTAATCGTTATATTTCTGTATTGCCAATTTATAGTAATATATATTATGAATTACTTTTTAATATATCAGCTTTTATTATCCTTCTTTGAATTTTTATTTTACAGTGGCCAGGCATTTCATTCTCACTTTTATTTTTCTTTTATTTTTTTTTTTATTTCCTTCAGAGTCTTGGATCTGTAACCTCTGGTCCATATATAGACTCAAATGACCAAAGAGTGACCTTGAAGTATCAATATGGTGATAAGTGTCCTCATGATAATACTCAGAACAGAAGTAGTGTTATCAAGTTTACGTGTAATCCTGGACTTTCCTTGGTAAGAACCAAGAAATGTTTTTGCTTTTTCAAATTCACTTCAGCATAGATTATATGAGTAATAGTACACTTGATGAATCCTAATTCTTATCTACTGCTTTTTTTTTTTCTACTCTTTTCCTATTAAGTCTCTTTTGTTGATTTTTGATGAAAAAAATTTTGACAGAACCAAATTACTTGATATGATAATAATCCAGCTGTATTTTCATGTTTTGTTGGTGGGTCATATTGTACTTACTGAAAGTGTTTTGGAAACTTCTAGAGCATGCTTGTAGCTATTTTGTTATTTTTGCAGACATTTACTATTTTTTCCAGATTTGGGTTGTCCAAATCCATTAGTCTTCCTCTTGTCATGTCACTACAGATTCCCACAATGACATGGTCACATATACTATCTTTTAAATGCTTGTAATCGTATTATCCTGCTTGTGTTTGTATGCCTGTGAGAAATGAGAGAAAAGTTTCTCCTTCCCACTGTGTCCTTCTGTTGATTCGATACCTTCCATGAACTATATCTTTCTTGTCTTGAACATATTCTTAGAATTTTCTCACCAGTAAAATCTTTTTTTAACAGAATCCTTAATTTCCCCTCCTCTAAATATTCATATTAGTGAATATCCCCAACACCCAATTTGTAACACAGAAAACTTAAAATCAGTGGTTAAAATGAGAATTGAAATTAATGTGTAATGTTTTTATTATGATTATATAATTGGTTCCTCAATGTGTGTCAGTTTTAAGTTAACAGTCACCCCATGCAGACTTCTAACCAACAAAGTCACCCTGTTTTTCAATTCAATGTGAAATGTTTTCTAAGAAATGAGTGGAGAATCTTAGTTACTTTCTCAGCTCATACCTAATATTTCTACAGAACAATATGAACTCATGATTTGATATACACCACTAAAAATTCAAAAATGATAGTGTATCTCATATTCACTCAACTTCTGTATTAGAATGGGATAGAATGTGTTATACAATATGCTGTAAAATATCTATGTTGTCTGTACTACGGTGAATAATTTTTAATAATTATTATTTTTCTTTTTATAGGGCTACCCAGTATTACTGGAGGCAATTGAGGATTGTACATACATTTTTAATTGGGAGACATATATTGTATGTCCTGTCTCATTACCACATAAAGAAACAGATTGTGTATACAATGATACTCAGACCCTCACTGAATACAACCTCACATCCCTTAAGAATGCTGGAGTTCAAAAAGTAAGTAATTTGGGGTATGGGTACCTTAAACATCATTGAAATCTGACAAATATTGTTTAAAATAATCTGTTGGACATTTCAATTTCACTTATTAAAGGAGTTTTACCTGACTTAAATTCTTGAGGATAATATTTTAATATATCAATAGTATTTGACCATCTTGACTAATTATTAGCTTGGAATAAGTTTTCGTGATGATATAGTAACAATTCAGACTGGTCAGTCTTTTATTCTTATCCTCTGCTGCTTGATCCTGAATGCTCGAGTATGGGGTCAGTATTCAGTTACAGCCTGTTTTATTTTTGTCTGCCAACTGATCACCAGTTGGGTACTTCCTTGCAAGGGTGAGTATCACATTTTGATTCTACATCTCCTCACTCCCACCCCTTGCCATTGCATGGGCATATATAATGGTATTTGAAGAGAAATGAGTTATTTACAGCCCGGCTGATTGTATTGGAGCAACCTGGACAATGCTCAGGCGATTTTCGCTGGCTGAGTGATACTGCGTCCTTGGGTGATGTCATTTCACCTTCTCTGGTTTGTTGGACATGTGTATTGGATTCATGAGCCTCCCTGACTGTTGGTTGAGGGGGCTCAGGCAAAACACTAGGAATAAGAGTAAGGATCGTGGGTGTTTCAAACTTCCTGAGGAATCTATGATTCCATAAGGTGATTCTACCTGATCCATCAACCCTGATCCAGTATTGATGGTTAGGTAGAGTCTCAACAACTCTGCCTGTTGTGTCCCACCAATGACTGGTCAGACATTGTATTGAGACTGTCTCCCTTTTCTAGTGTGCACAGGGTATGCACTGTGTGGTTGTACATTTTTATTAGGTGGGCATTGCATTGAGACAGGCTCCTCTTTGATTCTGAGCTGAGGTTATCCATCTTGCATGCAGTTTATATAGCACAGGCTGGGATGGTATGAAGTCATGCAGTCGGTGGTGGAGTAGGATTTGTGCAGGGGATAACCCAGTGCTCTGGATGGACGTGTTCCTCTATTGAAGGATAGCCCATGCTTCCTGGTCATTATCCAAGGATCCCTGGGTTCCTGTGTTGCCATTCACTATTCTTGTGGCAGTCTTGACGGCTAGCTCTGCTCAGCCATTGAATTTGAGGATAGGCAATGGAGGGCAATCTGTGCTTTACAGCCCAGTCCTCCAGGAATTGCTTAAACAGGAGGGATGTGAAGGGTGGGCCACCATCACTGCTGAGTTCCTCCTGGGTGCCATAATTCTGGAATATCTCTCAACAAATTGAGATGCTCCTAGAGGCATTTGCCTGTTCATGACTCGAGTGATACAGAATGAACAAGCTAGTTAGCCTCTATCAGCACATGCAAGGTACTTATGATCCCCAACATGGAACGGGTCCATGACAATCTGCTGGAATGCCTATTCAGGTGATCGTATCAGGGTGATTGGTTCTTGTGGTTGACTTGGGGTGATGTTTGAGCATACCATGCAATTGGCCCTAACATTGCAGATTGAGGCATTCATCCCAGGCCAGTAAATAGAATCATTGGCATGGGCTTTCATGCTGACCATGCCCTGGTGTGCTGAATGCAGGCTACACAATATTTTTTTCTGTTGAGTGGTGGGGATTAAAATCCTTTGATCCTATAACACTAAGCTGTTTTCAGTACTAAGGCAGTGCCTTACCTCCCAATATTCATGGAGTTCAGGTACAGTAAGATGGCGTGTATTTGGAAATCCTTGCTGTGCCATGTTTATTAATTCTTTGTATTGGGAATCGCTGCATCCATTGGCCACTGGGTTGCGGGAAATGGCATCAGAGCCTTTTTGCGAATGAGTATGCCCAGACTACCTGATTGACCAGCTCAAACCAATGACCTTGCATCAGTGATTGTCTTTGGAACTGGGAAGTTTAATATCACCTACAGAGGGTGTTATCTGGAGGCCTCCAAACTGCACTACATCCTGGCAAAATTGGAATTTATCCCTGATGAGTACAATTCCGTTTTTCGCACAGTGAAGTACGAAATCAAAGGTGTGATAGAAGGCTTCGATTTCCAACTTCACCATGTGAAAAACGTATTCAGTTACAGCCTGATTTATTTTTGTCTGCCAACTGGACGCAAGTTGGGAACTTCCTTGTGAGGGTGAGTATCATATTTTGATTCTACAGAGCCATTTTTCTAAATACTGGATAGCCTCCCCTATGAAAGTGGCTCAGTACAAGACTAGGCCATGTTTAGTAAATATCTGATAATGTTAATGATATAGTTTCTTAAATACACTTTTAATTAGTGAGGACTGTATATTTGTCATTATTGATTGCAATATATTCTATCGCATTATTTCTATAGGAAATGCAGCATTTTAATCCTTGACAACATTACATCAAATCATGAGTCTTGTAAGTCATTATGGTCATAAGGACACCACATGTACTGTATCTATAGCAGCAGAGGTGTATCTACTACTATATTGCATACTATTTTTCAGATTCCTGATGGCTCCTCTGGTTTCTACTATTTAAGTGTGTGTGCCTCGGTTGGTAAGCAGCATAGTACTGTCTGTAAATCTTCTGGTGTCTGTCATGTAAATGCTGCGGGTAAAGAGATCTCTTTTGGTGATATGCACAAAGCCATGATTTCAATGAAGAGAGACCTTGTCACTTTAACTTATGAAAACGAAGAGAAATGTAATGAAAGCAGTGAGTGAAAATGTTTTTTGATTTATTTTAATTGAAATATTGCTGTCTAATTAAACCAATCATCTGCTAATAAATTTGTCAGTTATTTTGAAAAACTTCACACATAATATTTAATTGATCTGTCTGTAATGTTTTTTATTTATTCCTAACCAAAGAGAATTTCTTTATTTTTTGTTCTGTTTTGTTTCATTACAAAGCATACAGATTAAATGCTGAAAATTATGCAAACAAGTTTTAAGTCAAAAATTGACAAATTTCACTTTTATTTTCTTTTTTTAAACGCATTATTTTTACTATGCTGTTTTTCTTTCATTTCTACCTATGTGAGAGAGACCTTCACATGAGAGAACTGAGAGAAGACTATAGGAAATTCTTCTGTGTACTGCAGAGTATAGGACCTTTTGTAAAGGGATGCTGAAAAGGTTTTGACCTTAAGAAAAGGATAATCTAGGACCCTGAAATCACCATGCAGCTAAACATACTTGGCATATTGTTTTGTTTAATCCTTAATACAAAATAATCATTTAATCATTACACGACTGATTAAAGGAAGTGCTTCAGTCCAAGAACTTTTCAGCACCCCTTTTACTTTCAGATAAATTTTATATTTTATCTTGAGAGCCTATTTTTAATTTGTTGGAACTGCTCTCTAAACCTGACATTTTGCATAGTGATCGTCTAAAGGTCTCACAGCTGAAGACTGAAAAATAAAACTTACCTTCGGAACTCATGAATTTGTTTGTAATATGTTTTCTTAATTTTATTTCATTACCAATTTGAATTTTTTTGGGTTTGTTTGTTCTAGCTGGGTTGCATCCTAATAGCAAGATCCATTTTCTCTGTGATGCCAATGCAGGTCTTGGTAAACCGGTTTTCTTTGATGTAAGTTTTCCTATTTCTGAGATTTTGATTATTGGTAATTATGTACATTAATCCACTAGCATTGACAACCTATTCTGTATCAGTTTTCATTTAAATAATTAAGCTTTCTGAGACAAAGACATTAGGACTAAAGTATTTCTAAAAGGAAATATTATTTTAAGCTTTCTCTTGTAAAACAAATGTAGACAATTATTTTAATAGGATGGCCTTTAAACTTAATAGTTTCATACATCCTTTATTATATATAAGACAAAAGGATATATACTAATAATAAATGTTTATTCCCTCACCATTGGGTACAACTGAGATTCATGCTCATAGCAATCATTGGGCACAAATTTTATACTGTCCACTGTAAAAATTTTAATATTAATATCTATATGCTATTATTAAGATAGTGGAGCTGCTCCATTTATATATGGAAAAAAATATCAAAAACAAAATAGATTATAATATATACACACACTCACACACACAAGTGTATACAGGGTATGATGGGTAAAGATGTTGCTATCTTATATTTTTAATTTTTCACATGCGTGTTGTTTGTTTTTTATTTTGTCAACTGCAGTGTATAGTAGGGTCAATTGGGCATCGTCTGTGAGAAAAAGAGCACTATGACTCAATTTGCTCCATCAAAAGTTTGGAAACACTATGCTGTACTACTTGGCATTTGCACTGGAAGCTCCAATACAAACATTTCAAAGTCTTTGACTGTTAATCTGAGGATAGTGCAGAAGATTTGGAAAGAGTTGGATAAGTTTAATGGTGATTACGAAAGTACAGCACCTCGGAAAACTCACTCTGATCATTCTAATAAGAACTCTCAAATTTCTTGGTGAGGGCTTTGAACTCAACACAGAAACCTTGAGGAGGTAGTGCTGCCCTGGGTCAAGAGTGGCTGCTGGAAAACCATCTGGCAACAGGACTCTGCATCATGCCACACAAGCAGGAGAACCCAATCATGGCCGTTAGACAATTTCTGCAACCTCCTTGATTATTATGTGTGGGGGCATAGTTGATCGAGAGACTAACAAAACTCCTTGTAACACCAGAGATGAAGGCAAGTATTATGACAGTATTCACCAACTTAAACAAGGAGACCATCCGGAAGAGTTGCAGGAGATTCTGAAGTTGTCTGGAGGCCATGGTTAAGCCACAAGAACAACAAAGGACAGGAAATTGTGGAGAGCCATGATCGCCTACCTCCTGAAGGGACATGGCGCTTAAAGAAGTAACAAATTTATAATAAAATCAGCCATTTATGATATGGGCCATTAACAAAACTGATTGTAATGTAAAATTTATCTAAATGCATAATAATACAGTATAGATTTTAATACACCCTGTATTACTTCAAACATTATTTTCAGTAGATAACACTATTTGAAACAGATTCCCTATTTTTATTTTAAACAGTGTGTATTACATCTATCAGCCTGTGCACTCTCTGGCAGGGTTCAAACATGTGTCCCCCTTTGTAGGAGAAACCACCATTTGATCTGATGTGCTTTAAACTACTTGACCATGGAGCACATCACAGTCCACCAATGTTCTTTTTCCTCTTTTAAGGAAAATACACCAGTGTGGTTTCTCCTACAAAGGGGGATGCAATTTGGAACCTGGCCAGAAAGCACATTTTCTTTGAGTTTTCTCAAGTGTGCAGGTTGATAGATGCACACTGTTTAAGATAATGGAGCATCTATTTCAAACATGGGTAAACTAAAAATGACATTTGAAGTAATAAAAATGTTAAAAATAAATTTATTAATTCTTTAAAAATATACCACCTATATAGAAAATCTAGTTAATGTTTGTAGTGTTTATAATATTCTGATGTCCTATCAAATGATGAAATATTGTTGTCAAATAAATAAAATTATTATTACTTTAGAGTTAGATATCAAGTCCTTTATTTTCTTGTAATGGATTTATTACTTTTTTTTTTTTCTGTAATAGAGAATGACCTGTGAAACATCCTTCTTATGGAAAACAAAATATGTATGTCCCCCTGTCTTAAAGGAGTGTTATATTTCTCACCTTGGGAATAATTATGACCTTGGTGTTCTTGCAAACACACACTCTTGGAAAGTTATGGATATATCTGGAAACACGTGAGTCTTTTCTTTTTTTTTTTTTTTTTCACTCCCTTCAATTTTACACAATATCATCTTGATGACATGTTATTCTTATTTAATTAGTCTTTATTTTTCTTTTTTTTTTTTTTTTATCTGGATAACCAAATACTGTGAATATGTGTAGATATTTGCATTTTGTTTTCCTTTCTCCATATAGATGATGATGATTTGTCTGCTGGTATACTTGAAAAATGTTATAGTTGATAGTTTGAATCTTTTTAAACTGACAGAACACTGTACTGAGATGAATTTAGAGCAATATATGTGTTACTTCAATGTAATATTTTCTCTTGAACCAATCAAAGGAAAACTTGGGTTCCATAGCAAACATTTATCTATAATATTTATTCTGCTTGTTTCATCTTTCCTGCATTTGAAGGTTAAACATTCAGTAATAGCATATTTCTAAATACATTGTGCATTAAAATTTAATTAAATGAATCTTGCCGGGATTTTGAATCCCTAACAAGAGATATGCAAGCAAGTGTTATCTTTTTAGGCTTGCATTCTACTGTTTAGAGTAGATGCTGAATTTACAGATCGTGGCAGCTATAAGGGAGATGTGATTAAATATACTTTAATGTTTAAGAAAAATTTATTTGGTATTATTGTTGCAGTTTTTTTGGATATATGTACTAGTGAGCCAGTCAAAATGACTTGACTCATTTTATAGTCCACCAAGAGAAGGGTTAACCAATCAGAAGACATAGAATATTCAATCCGTCATGTATAAAGGCGGCCATTTTGTTTACTCTCTCCGAATGTCCAGTGCCAACTTGTCAGTTGAAAGAACAGAAGGAAGAACTACTGAACTATGCTCTGCTACTTTACCGGGATATCCACTGCTAACCTGAACAACACTTCCCTACTGTCTTTGAAATATTCACTGCTAACCTCTGGATTCTATACTCAAAGATGACCGTCATCATGAACAACAATTATTGTTTAGGTAATAAGCATTATAACATAGCACAAATAAGCTATATTGCAGAAAAAGGAATTTTCAACAATATATACATTTTTTTTTTTGTTTTTATGGTTATTTTTTAACTTATCGAAAATGACATTCTTGTATATGTAGTTATGAATAATATTATACCTTAATTCCTTTTTTTTTTTTTAATTAATAACTATTTGTGTTCAGTTGTTGATATTAATAGCCATCAGCTGATGTGTTCAAATTTTGGAATAATGCAATAAAGTTTAAATTTCATCTCTTTGATAGATTTTGTGATCTGTTAACTTTGAAATTTTATTACAGTGACTACCATATATACTTGTGTATCATACAACTTTTGAAGACCGCATTTTGAAGCTGATTTGACTACAGTAAATGGATATATAGTTTGGTCAACAGTGTAGCCAGGGCCAGCTGTACTTATGCTAATTTTATATCTTGTGTATGATGCGACCCCCCCCCTAAAATTAGGTTCAAAATTAGGTTTTCAAAAGTCACATGTGAGTATTTCCAATAATTGAAATGATTACAAAGAAAATTTTTAATTTAGATTTCCTTGTTTAATGCATCTCAATATTATCTGGGAAAAAATCACTAATTTAAACACTTACAACCTAAAACACAAAAACGTTTCAAAATTTCCAAAATAATTTTACTCTATGTACAAGGAGTAGAGGGTGATAGCAGTATTAGGGTAGTGACATGGGTGTGCTGAAAATAAATGCTTCTCAGCCTTTTGGCTAAGAATAAAATATATCGGCACATGACTGGATAAACTTCATTTGTTGTGTCTTTATCTATGGACAGAGCGTAACAGACAATATTATTGTGAGGTGTCCATTCTTGGAAAAATATTCTAAGTTGGTTTGGTTTTGTTTAAAGAGGGAATAATGTTTGATTTTTGGATTTTGATCACTGTTCAATTGCAAATAGATTAAATTTGCAATTATTTCCCTTTGTAACTGCTTTTTCAAATTTTCTAAGTTTAATTGAAGGTGCTATATGCAAAATTAAGTTTTGAACAGCGAATTTTATCTTGTAAACTATTTGTTTCTGAGTTCTTTATCCAATTGAGAACTAAAAGAAGTTAAGCTATTTGGGAACGTCTTTCATATCTATTTAACCTTTATTTTTATGACATTGTTTATAAACTGGTAATCAATTGGGGTATAGTTTAGTTGTGTCTCTGTCTGCCTTTATATGAAGGGTGACTAAAATTGAACTTAATTTTTCTCTTCTTCCCTAAGGTACTGGATCAATGTGTGTCAAGCCCTCCATAACCGACCAAAGTCTCCACAATGTCCTGGCAATGCTGCTGTCTGTATGCAGAAAAGAGATAAAAAATTGATTACTCTTGGTACCGTCTCTTCCCAAATTTTATATATTGATAGTAAGTGCATTTTAGTCCTCTACTCAATTACTCTTTAATGTAGTTCTTGATAAAGATTTTTTTTCCCCCAATCAAAATTGGGTTAAACTACATACAACCACCAGCTTACCCAGACATTCTGTTGGTTACTTAGTATGTATATTTTTTAAAATTCTTAATATATTAAAAAATAATTTACAAGTAACTAGAGTGCAATTCATACCTTTTTAGGACTACTCTAATATCTACAGAGTGTTCTAAAAGTAATGGCTCATCTAAAACCAACTACTCAAATCTCAACATGTCTTGAAGCCAGCATAGATTCCTGGACAACTCCTCCAGATTTCTTTCCATTAACATTGAACTTTATCAAGACATGTGGTGATCAGTATCTTCATGACTGAAAAAAAAATGTTTTGAAATGAATAGCAATCACAATGAATGTGCATTTTGTGAATTTGTTCATTTCGAGACAAATCCAGCATTACTTTTGGAAAAGCCTCTATATTTTCTACCTGTATATAAAGCAGAAGATTTAACAGTAAAAGTAAACAATTGTGTTTACTATGCAACTGCTTGTGTTTTCACTCACTATCACAATAGGCTTATAACCACATCATGTTGAAACACTGGTTCCTGTATGATCATTGAAGTTAAGTAACGTTGAGCCTGATACCAAGTTGGGTGACTGCTAGGGAATACCAGGTGGTGTAAACTTGGATGTACAGGTAGTGTAATGGATAACAACTCAGAATTGTTAATCAGAAAGCAGAGTTCCAATTCCTGTTGGGTTCATTATATTCACTTATGTGTAGATACTCTTGGGAAAGGTGTGAATCCACTTCTCCTCCCAGCTATGGGTTAGTTAGTAAGACTTGGATCACTAAACTATTATTATCTCAAAAAAAAAAAATCCTTACAATGAAAAAATATTTTCTGGCTTTAAATAACCTGCAATGAGTTAAGCTGTAAAAATGAATGATTGAATTAATTAATTAAAAACATTGCAATAAACGCATTGGATGAGTGAACACAATAGATTTTTAATGGCTTTTAGATTTCCTGCTTTTTAGGAAAAAAGCAATGATAATTTCGATTAATTTTTTGTCTAGAGAGAAAATGGGAGTTGTTTTTCTTTGTTTTCATGACATTTTACATAAAATCATTTTTTCCCACTTTTTTTATTGTCAAGTTCGGACACCAGTTAACAATCCTGTGATAATTTTGCAATACTCAAGTGATAAACCAGTTTGTGCCAATAACAAAAATGCAAAGATAATCATCAGATTTTCTTGTGCCAATGTTATGGGAGCCCCGCATTTCAGGTAAGCAATCTTGTAATGGTTCTCTATCTAGGATGTAATAAATTTGATTTTTTTTTTTTTTTTTTTTTTTTTTGTTCTAGTAGGACACATAAAATATGTTGAAAATTAAAGCTTCTTGAAAAAGAAAAAAGTACACGAATATGAAAGAATAGTCTTCATTTAGCTGACCTTTATGATATAAATCTATCTTTTGTGAAAGAAGTGGATAATGCAACCATAAGAAATCTTTCTTTATTTGAACCCAATTTAAAAAAAAGAAAAGAATGGAGGCATCCACATCATTTCACGAAGTCATAATCTTATTTGAGTGTAATATAAAACTGTCAATAATTGGTTATATATTTAGAGCTAAGTATTGTCCTAAATTTTGCGTGGTGTACAATTTGGAGATTTTTTTTTTTCTTTTTTCAGCAAGAAAAATGAAGAAAACTGCACTTATGAATTTATATGGAAAACCCGAATAGCTTGCAAAGAAAAGAGGTAAATTTGAAATTTATGACTTCAGTAGTTTTTTAATTAGATAATTTTAATTAATAAATTAATTAGATGAGATTTATTTCTATTATGTCCAAAATAAACTTACTTGAAATATTCAGGGAAATTTCTTATTAATTCTACTGTATTCTGCCTAATAATGTTTTACTGAAAACACTTGAAAATGTAAAGACAAAGGATACATATGCAATTAGTAGTTGTACCAATGTCTATAGTCATATTTGATCCTATGATCAAAGCATTATGACAAGTATCAAAATAATTTCAAAGAAATTTAACATGTTTAGCACTTTTGTTTGTGACCAGATTATCTTTTTGTTAATAAAGATTATCAGAATATGAGACATGACAAATACTTCTTTTTTTTTTTTTTTTTCAATTTTAAGAGTTCCTGTTAATGATGTGAATGGTATTCTTACTGATCCAAGAACAATGGGCAGAATTTATTTTGGTAATCTGACTCATGGAAAGTAAGTACCTATTTTCTATAGATATTTTATACCCTTACTTTAATTTATGTTTGACTAAAAAAACAAAAAAAAAACAAACAAATAAATGTAATAATATTGCAAAAAAAAACAAATAAATGTAATATTTCAAGAAAAAAAAACAAATAAATGTAATATTTAAAAAAAAACAAACAAATAAATGTAATAATATTGCAAAAAATAATGTAATGATTACAAAAAAAATAATTGTACTGAAAATATTACCTTTTTGAAAAAATAACTGATTATTCTTTAAAATTTTCTAGAAGGTTTAGAAAAGTTTACACACACAATATATGATTAATCTGACTGATAAGTAATTGCTAAATCTATCAGCAAAGTTTAATATTGGAGATTCTAAAATTAAACTAGTAACAGACTTTTACAAAGAATCTATACAAGTAATTTAAAAAATGAAAATAAAATTTAGCAAAAAACTCATTTTGGTGATAATAATAAAAATCTAAAAAAATTCAACCAAACTATTATTGGTGATATTTACTGAAAAAATTATTTTTGCTATTATTCCAGAGTATGAAACTTTCTTTTGAAGTTTTTGTTATTTCAGTAAGAATTTTTTTTTTTTTTTTTTTTTTTAATTTCCATATGATTTTAATGTTCGGTTTACTTTTCAGGACATTCCATGCAAAAGAATTTCAGGGTCCTGTATTATTCAAATATGATATCAATTTTGATGGGCGTCTACGGCTGGATCCAAGTAAGGAAAACTCACAAAAATGCCAAGGTGCAGCAGTTTGCCAGACAAAACCATCTGATACATTTTACTACAAAAACCTGGGAAATGCTCAGAATAAGAATTTTTACTTGGATGGTAAGTTTTTCACCTAAATGCTATAGAATATTGCCAACAGGAAATTTGGGCTACCTTTTTTTTTCTTTTACACCATTTTACTTAACAAAGTAACTGTAGCAATAGTGGCACTAATTTTAATTTTTGGAACTTTTTTTTTTATAATAATGCAAAACTAAAATGAGTTTCATTTTTTCTATCAAATTTAAGGATTATTTTTATTGATCTTTTAAAATACATCTCTATACAGCAGTGTTTCTCTTCTGTTAACTTGGGGTGCACTATCTCTCAGGGAGGATTAGTGCACCTAAGTGCACTGGTTGAGAAACATTGCTGTACAGGTTTAATGTTAATCCATTAACTGTGGCAAGAGCAGATGAGTTGTAGTTTTCTAAATATAACTAACTTTAATTTTTGAATCAATTAATGAATTTTTTTTCTCTTATTTAAATATGATTTTGAATAACTTGAAAGATTTAGAAACTAAAAATATTCCTTATTTTATATGGTAGATGTATAATCCAACATCAGTCTTTACATATGCTTGTACTTTTGTCTTCTATCAGCTACAGAAATGCCATGTCAAATCAAAGATCTTTTTGGTTTTCTTTCTTTTTGAATGATTACAATCATTAAAACAACATGCTTTGAGGGGGGGGAACTAGAAATTAATTTCTTTGATTGGAGAAAGGAACACTTATTTGATGTCCTTGACCCACAGATAGAACTAAATTTCCATAATTCATATTGAGTTATATACATATGTGTAACCAGTAGAAATTTCTATCGTTGAGAGTTGAGCCATCAAACAACAATGTCTGAAGTTCCTTTCATCCACTGTTAATGGGTTAAGATTGGCCATAGAGACATTACTTGTGACATGTTGTTTGCAGCATCAATATTTACTAAACTTAGATAATGCGGGAGGGCTTGCCTGCCATGAATAATTAGCATTTGAAGTCTAGGCCTTTTACCTGGGCTCAATAATAGGCAACACCAGTAGCCTCTGGTCATGTCCTAAAAAGAATAAGATTTATATTTGAAACTTCACACCTAAGACTAATAATCTGTGGTAAATTTGCCTTCAAAACATGACCCGTTTATTTTCCTCCCTTCAATTTCCTCATCCACTTTACCATTGTTACCGATATGTTCCAGTAGTACAAAAAGGTGCTGAAAATTTCTTAGCCTTACCCACCCAACTCCCAATTACTTTTGATAAGATTGAAAACATTTTACAGCAGCTTAGTATATGGGGGAAATCCTTATTGTACACAAAATGACTGCTATATTTTCTGATTTCCCTCATCAAACGTTATTTCTTTTTGTGTTTGCAGTAGATTTCCTGGATTTGGAAATAACCTCCCCAGAAAAATGCCGTTCAAATCCATCAAAAAATGTGAAAACAATTATTGAATTCTTTTGTAGCCATTTGGCCAGTGCAGTAAGTAAAACTTAAAATGGTTACGTTGGTTAGTTCTCCATCTGTTTCACCTTTGTGCCTTCAAATGAATGTGTGAAAAGGAGTTATTCCCTTGACACAGTGATCAATGTTTCTTTACAAGATTATAAAAATATGCAAACCAAGTACAATGCAATATTTATTTATTTTTATAAATATTAGTTACTATTTCTTTAAGAAATAAATTTGAAAAATTTCTTATTCAAAATTACATAATTATCAATATATTTATATCAAGTACAATACAATATTTATAATCTACCATTTTATAAATAACTATGAAAAAAGGTTTTTTTATTCACTCTAATAAATAGTGTTCAATATCTTTGTTGGCGATTATCAAGAATAAATCCACTTTAATGTTTGGATTTTATTAATATTATAATCATTGTTTTTTAAAACAATAAACGTTACCAAGAGTCAAAAGTGTATACAGTGATAGTGATGTCAAGGGAATAACTATCCTTTTGATACACCATTATTTTCATATTGTATTATGATTGTTGATTTATTTTTAAAGTTTAAAATAAAATTAAAAATATTTGATATTTTTTTCCCGCATAGGTGTGTTAGAAAAACATTCAGATTTTCTTTCTCAGCAGGGAATAAATAAACCCATTTTTTTTATTGCAGACAAAAGCAACTGCTTGTATAATTGGGAAGAGTTTGTCTGTTATACATTACTAAACACTTCAGTGTATAGGCTGAAAATTTGATATGCATATTTATTGCATTCAAAAGAAAATTGTTAATTATTGTTTGTAACCTGAATGAGTAGGACTATAATTACTAATGTGTAGGAAAAAATGTTTTTGAAAAGGCTTTCATAGAAAACCTTTTCCTTCAAAATATCTCTTTATTGAAAACCTACCAAGAACAAATTAATTATCTTTTTTTACTGTCAATTTATCATTGAAAAAAAATAAGTTAATGATCTTTATTCCTAATTAGACATTTCTTGGATCAGCAAAAAATGAAATATTTCAAGGACTATTTATTAGGAACTAGCAGTAGAGCCCGGCGTTGCCCAGGGATGTAACAGTAAGAGATAGATCAAGTATCGACCATCATAAAGACTGAAAAATAAAATTGACAAAGATTATTGTTTAAGGTTGACGGACACGCATGTCTTAATTAGTTTTTTTTTTTTTACGAATTGGTCAAACCCAAACTCAAACAAAAACATTGTTTACAATCGTTATGAGTCTATCGATTGGTGAATAGAATTTTATTATAAACAATTGTCTTGTAAATGGAATTTTTAAAGCATTCTGAATGTAAATAAAGAAAAAAGTGTGCAAGACAATAAGAAATACTACCTGCCGAAAAAAAAAGTGGATGTTTGTTTTATCGGCTGAAAAATGTAAGAAATCCGATCCCATATATAAAGGAACACACACACACACACACACACACAAACAACCTGGGTTTTTTAACCTAAGTCACTCCACGGAATCGCTAAAACATAGAGCATAGTCTGATGAAAAAGACGCTAAAGTTTATGAAAACAAAATTTTATCGTCAAAATGCTTATGTTTTTTATGAAGAGGATAGACTAAATTTTTTAATTATTTTTAAAAAAATTTTCCATCTTTTTAGAATATTCTAAATTTTGATTTAAAAACCTTGTTTTTCTTTGTCGCAACAAGGGTAGTAAATAACATAGATAATTTTAGCGCTTTTTTTTTGTATTTACACACATTAATTTGGAAAATCTTGCAAAATAAAATAATTGTCAGATGTTAATGAAACTTTCAGAAACTATTCACAGATGATCGAAATTATTATAAATATGTTTTTTTTTGTTTTTTTTTATTAAAGTCATGGCAGAAATATTTTTTTTATATTTATTAACACCCCCATAACTAATTTTATGAAAAACTCGAGAAATTCGAGACCATCGGTTTTAGTGATTACAATAGTTAAAAGCACAAGGCTTTGAAGAATGCAAATCATGTATTTTTTTTTTTTGGCCAACATACCTGAAAATCAGCTGTGAATTGTAACATACAAAACTCAATAAAATAAATATATTGTTTAGTTTCAAATGCTTTTATTTGTTTTAATTTGTTTTTATGAATATGGACAATATTTTCTGGAAGCAAAAAATTTTGTGAATTTTTAATACAATTATTTCTTATTTCTTTAATTTTAAAAAGATTTTTAAAAAATGTTTAAATTGAATTTTAAAAAATATTTTAACATTAGTTAAATGCAACATCAACCTTTCAAAATGTCCGTGTGAGATTGTCATTGTCTAGCGCTTTGAAAATTGTATAATTTGGACCAATCAGATTAGCCATGGTAATTAAGAAATGTAATTTTTGTGTTTATAGTCGGACAGTAATTATCAAATGGAAGACCAACCAGAATACAATTTAGTTGCATTATTTGAGTTCAGCATTGTTCTCCGCTGTTAAGCCCTTTACTTTTTTTGAAAACACGTATGGAGAAGTTAATTTGAGTTTTCAATTTCAACTGAGAAGGGTACCTACAAGTAACAGTATCATCTTATGAAATTTAACTACTGCTAAACTTTAATTTATATGACCTTATTTTTATATTAATCTCAGTTATGACATTTTTCCATAAATGAAATATCAAAATTAATAATAAAATGAATGGAAATACAAATAACACAGTAAAATGTAATAAATGTACATAAAATTATAGTATTTTATGTACACTTCTGATAAAATTTCATAAGAAAGGTACCTAAATTAATTAGATACCTTTTTCTTATGAAATTTAATCTCACTATTAACAGTCTTATTTTTTAATTTCTTTATATTTTCCATAAAGCATCGTAAACGTAAAAATGAAAGCTAAGTACAAAAAAAATATAAAACATTATAGCGCTGAAAGTTTTCCTTAAAAGTAACAAGGTAAATAATTTGTTCACTTAAATAATTTCACTTCCTTCCATCCGTAGAAAGAATTACCCTCCCGTAAGTTATCTAAACGTCATGAATGTGCCTTTCGTCAAAGGTTATGACCTGCTTTGTTTTATTTTCAAATTACATTTTTTCGGTGCAGAAGCTAAGTTAAGCTTGGTTCAAAATATTTTAAATAAACAGTATAATTTCTGTTTTTATTAAAATCAGTTTTGAAAAAATTGATAATTGATTTTTAAAAGAATATCAAGTAAAGATTTTAATCTTTTTTATCAAATCGAAAAAATGATTGAAAATGATTATCTGTCCTTTTTTTTTTTTTTTTTTTTTTACCCCAAAAAAAAAAAAAAAACAATATTTTTAACAAAAATTTCATTCAGACGTGCTAGGAACGATTAAAAAATGTAAAAAAATACCCCAAAAATACTTTGATCTTTCCTTAATAATAATATGAACATTAGACGATAAAATTTTGTTTTCGTCAAGTTCGGCGTCTTTTTCATCATGCTATGCTCTTTTGTTTACATTTTCATAGGTGAGTTGTCCCCCTTTCATTCTCACAATGTGTCTTAATCGTGTTTTCAAATTGATTTTCTTAAAAAACAACTGTGTTTTTCCCATTTTCAGCGCCGTTAGAATCACCAAAAGGTAATTTTATGTAGTCCTGTGAAGTTTTGTTGAAATCGGCTAAAAAATGTAGGAAATTCAATCCAACATATAAACGTTACAGACACACATACACACACACACACAACCTGCGTTTTATAATAAGTAAGATATATAAGTTTTACATTGCTACTCGAAAATTGTGGGGTTGTAACCAGCTTTGATCTAGAGCTTAACGACTTATCAGGTGTAGAGGAGTACTTCAACTAGTACATTTAAAAGGAAGAAAAAATAACATTCCTGTTCAAGTGTTAAGTCGCCTAAGAATTTATGTACTAGCAAAACAATTAAAAAGGGAGAGGTAGTCATTAGAGATAGCATGTTGTTTCAGGTATCTACAAGTGTGATTTTCATATATATATATATATATATATATATATATATATATATACACAAGCTGAATTACTTGTACCTTGCTGCATGTCATATTTTTTGTAAGAAAATGATGATTGATTTTAAATCATTGTTATAATTTAAAGAGAAAAATGATGCATTTCAATATTGCTCAATGATCTTGCTGATGTGACCTCCATCTTCTGGCTTTCTCCTTTTGCATAGGAGTCATTCCCTTGTTCAAATTTAATTTAAATCAAAGGGAAAAAAAAATTTAATAGGGGGTTTGTGCACCCTGAGGATCCTCTTTGATCAAAATGAAATATACTTATCCAAGTACCCTGGGTAATGTAGTTCCAGAATATATATTGTTATAGGGATTTATCTCCAAAACCCAAAAGGAGTTCAATAAGACAGCCAGACAGACGGAGGCTATAACTTTACATATATAGTAATACCTTGAGATACTCATGTACTGACGTATGACTTTTTTGAGATATGAGCTGGAATTTGGCAGATTTTTTTTTTTTTTTTTTTGCCTTGAGATACAAGCGAGCTTCAGTTAAGCATCTGTAGTGCATGTGTTCACCTCTGCTCTGGAAGGATCTTGTGTTTGTTTTTTTGTTTTTTTTGTTATTTTGCAAAATTCCTTAAGTGGCACCATGGGTCTGAAGAAAGTAGTGTAAAGAACAGTGGTGAATTTTTAGAGGCCTGGAATAGATCAGAAGTATCCCCATTAATTTCAATGGGGAAAATTGATTTAAAATACAGTTGTTTTGAGTTATGAGCTCGGTCTTGGGCTGAATTAAAATTGTATCTTAAGGCACAACTTAAATAAATAAAAAAAAAAATATATATATATATATATATATATATATATATATATATATTTTGAGAAATTAATTTTAATTAAAAAGGAACAAAGTAAAATGGGGATTAAGCTTTTTAAAAAAATGCTTGGGATTAAAATTGTATAATAATTATTTTAGTTTTGAAAAGGATAAACCATTTTAATTTAATAAAAATTTCAACATACATTGAAGAGTTTCAGATTTATTCTCCTTTGCTAAATGGATATGGTATCTGTTTTTGCTAAATATGTAAAGCAGTTTTTCTAGATTTGACAAATTATTTATAATTTAATTTTATTTTAAAAAAAAATTACTAAATTAAGATGGATAATTTTAGACTAATTTTGACTATCAATTCTTCTATTGTAGGATCATCCAAAATTTGTGTATGAATCAAATGAATGTTTGTTTCTTTTCACGTGGACATCTTCAATTAGCTGTTTTCATTATGAGTAAGTTTTATGTTGGATTTCATTCTTCCCTGCCCTTACATTCTTTGTATTATTTAATTTTACTGCAAGAAAACTTAACAATTGTTTGTATGTTGTTTCAATATCACATTATAAATTGAAATCCTATTGTCATCTCACCATGCTGTAAGAGTCTCCTCTTCTCTCTCTTTGGTGAGTGTTTATATATTTACTTATCATACTGTTTTTCCCCCACACATACACATCATGAGCACAGCTGGGTCAACTATATGTCAGGAGCATCTGTCTGCTGATGCATCTAGCTTCTTTGATGATCTAGTGTGACAGTGCAATGTCTATTCTGGCATGCTCTAAGATGTGTGTCCAGTATATTGTTACAGGTGGTATATTGGCCTGCAAACAGATATTGAATGACAGAAGACAACAAACAAAATGAAGACTTGAGTAAAAAAAATTATATTGCCAAGTTTATTTTTGTTAATGAAAATACATCAATAAAAATAAGGTATAGTGCACTAGGACGAAAAAATCTCTGCAAGCTCATGTAGACAGTGAGAAGAGCATTGTCCTGAGAAGGACAGTTTATTGCATATCATTGCTGCTTGTGAGGATAGTAGGAGCTGGAGGCCTGCAGATAGCGATGGCTGGAGCTGTTGGCCAACTGGAACAGATACTACACCTTGATCCTAGTCATTTGGGCCATGGAAGGTATTATTTACCCAAGTATCCCTACTGAGATGGGATGTGACACAAGGTCGGGTTTAATGTGGGGGACCTGAGCATGTACACTCGGGCCAGGGACAAAAATCTACTTTGTCCTCTACAACTGTTAGTTGTGCTGGCATCAGGATGACTACCAATTCCCCCCCTCCTCTCTAGTCTGCAAAACGTGCTTTATTTGTGCTTTGAGGCCTTTTATATCATGAATCAGTTTTACAACGATCACTTGTTAAGCTTTTTCTTCCAGTTGTTTTTTTAAAAAAAAAAAAAAAAAAAAAAAGTTCTGACAGGATACGACAACCTATGGGGTCATTATTTACATTATTTGGACTATTGTCCTCATCTTTGTCACCATATTTATTACAACATTTCGGCTAGTGTACACTCTGGCCTTTTTTAGGTGGTTGGAATGTCAAACTTAACCCTTTATTTTGCTCACTGGCGTAGATTGTTCTAGTTCCACCTGCCATGTTTAATGGATGTCAGTTATCAGTTATCTCCTGGTTATTTCCCTCTCCAAGTTCTCCACTGCCTTAACTGGGTATTGAACTCACACTCTTTGGGTCCTGTCACTGGATCTAACCAACGCCTTTATCCACTGTGCCATGTGTCCTTGGCACAGTGGATAAAGGCGTTGGTTAGATCCAATGACATCTGTTGGTTAAGGCAATGGAGAACTTTCAGAGGGAAATTAACAGGAGATAACAGACATCCATTAAACATGGCACGTGGAACTAGAACAGTCTACCCCAGTAAGCGAAATAAAGGGTTAAGTTTGACATTCCAACCACCTGAAGAAGGCCGGAGTGTACAATGGCCAAAATGTAATAAATATGGCGACAAAGATGAGGACAATAGTCCAAATAATGTACATAATACCTCATCTCAGAAATATAGACAGATATGTGGTCATTACAGATCAACATCAACAAAGGTTCCTGATTGATATTAAATCATGATCAACCTCTCTCCCAGGTTCCTCATTGACATTCAATTCTGATCATATATTTCTTCACATGAATCATATACTGTAAATTAATCCTTTTTAATGACTTTAAATAACCAAAAAACAATAGAAGTTAGAGTTTTATGTTTGTTTGCTTGTTTTTGTTTGTTTTTTTAACTGACAGAATAAAAAAAATTGTTGAAAGATGCAAAACAAAATTCTAAGTATAATAAATTCTTGATATTTTTCAGCACAATTCCACCAAGAATCAAAGAAGACACAGCAGATACTCATTCAACATCAAACACGACACTGACTGTCATTGGTGTGTTTTCTGGCCTTCTTGTTTTGAGCATTATATTATTGGTGTTAAGCCGACCAGAAAAACGGTATGTTTAAACCTTTTTATACATGTCCGAATTATTCATATAGAGAGATTCGAAGAGAATTGAGTTATCAATGTTCAGAAAAACAAAATGATTGCTGATTCTGACTTGGCTGAAGTTGCTTTCACTCATTTTACACTAATCCAATCCATATATTACAAGATATATGTTGCGATGAAGACCCCATTTATATGCTTTCACTAACCCCTGGCAAAATGTAGCATGAATTTCACAAGTCATCAAAAGACCTCAAGAGTTAAGCGAGTTCATCTTGATGACTATCCAGAGATACCTGACATTGTAGAAGCAGGATTTTACACACAAGTAGATTGTAACGCTATGTCCTATAATTACTTGTGTGGAATCATCTTAGGCAAATATGATGGTCATACTATTTTTCAGAAGTCTCTAGAATAGTGGTTCTCAACCTTTTTTTTTTTTTTTTTTTTTTTTTTTTTTTTTTAACCAATGCACCCTTTCCACCATAAGTCAGAATGTCTTTCCTACTGCTTCCAAGATTGTTCAACTCAAAAGGTGCATTCCAAATGAAGGTGCATGTATTATTGAAAATCTTCATACTTTTCCATATTAGTACGTGTCTGTGACACTGAGCTGTCGGCCTGTGGTCAACTCCCTGTTGCGGTGCAAAACTGTAATATTTCTCCTACCAGCATTTGGGGTTGATTCTTAGTCACTGCCACCAGCCTGTGTCCCATTCGATCAGTGGTCGTTGCTACCCGGCGGAATCCTTTGGTCAGGGTACCAATTGGGATGGTTGGTCAATGCTAACCGGTTTGACACCAGCTCTGTTGTTACCAGCTCACTTCCAATATCTGGTTACCGAAGTAACTGCTTTGATCTCGAGTCTAACCTATCCACGTTGGGATTTTAATCAGGTGTCGGGCCATAGTGTAAGATGAGTCTAGACCAGAGGTGATATCACACAAGCATAAAGAAAAGAAGCAAATAAAAGCCCAAGAGGTTCAAGTATGTTAAAAGTAACAAATTAACTTTTATCCGTCTGTTATATACAGGAGTGTGTATTTTCTCCCAACCCGTTTTCTACGGAGTGTGACACTTTTACGCTTCTTAAGCAAGTTCTTGTCTTCTAAGTCAACTGCTTCAGGTTTTAAATGCTGGTTTAGCTTTGTTCGTCAGTATAACTTGCTATTGGTAGGATAAGCAAAGTCGGAGGTTATGGAATCTCTCAGTCAGCCTTCTGCAAGGCAACACCCTGGTTCCTGCAACTCCAAAGGCTCTAACTGGCGAACTACCCTAAACAGCCCAAGGATGTTCATTTATATGGATACTGACCAAAATCCAGTCTGGTGTTTTCAGTGAATCCTGATTTCTGACAAGAAACCTCTTTGTTGTCAGGCCAAGAAAATTGATTACTTCCCATTTTGGAAGATTAATCACTTTCCATTTTGGGGGGATCCCTTTGTCCATGAGGAAAAGTTTGAGGAGAGCTATCCTCTCATATTGATACCTCATACCAATACTTTCAGTAGGCGTTAATAATTTCTCAATCTTTCTCATCAAATTACCTCCGGCTATCAGAATTGCTACCACTCGACCAATGGTGTCCCAGAATAACCCAGAATTTTTTTTGTTTACAAAATTCTTTTTCCCATCGGCCAAAATTTTTACAAATCTCACATGGCCACTTAAAATCTCTCAGATTTTTTTGTCACTCTGTGTCTTCTTAACCAGCACTTTTTACAAACTCCATCCATCAGCTGTCAAAATCTGCCATCTGGTCCCTTCATGAAGTTAGCGGTTACTGGAACCCTTGGCTTGAGAAAAAAATAAATTGATAATAAATTTCTTTATCTCCTAATCGGCAATTCTTCCGAGATATTTTTCTCATGCCAAAATTTTATAATCGACACATGGCTACTTAGTGTCAGTACTGAAGATGACATCTTGGAAAAGTAAATAATATTAATTCTCTCTACCCCGTATCAGCAAATAATTTTGGAATATTTTCTCATGCCAAAATTTCCACGATTAGCATATGGCCCTGCCATTGCTGGCACTTAAGATGATATCTATTTCTCAGGTTTTTCGTTACTCATTACTTTTACAAATATAATTAATCAATTGTCAAAAGCTCACATATGGCCTTTTGTGAGTCCACTGTTTATGCCAATTCTCGGGTTTTTGAGAAAAGTAACTTGATCTTATTTTTAACGTAAAAAAAAAAATAAAAATCTCGGGGTATCTTTTCCGTTCTCAATATTTTCTTGTGTAATTTTTATGGTTAATTAGTTAATTGATTACCATAGCTAAATAGTATCATGTATATTTACAGTGATTATTTTTATAAAGGAGTTTTACAAGTTTAATAGCAATAAAAAAATGTTGATGGACTTTTAAACTTTAATACACTAATTTGTTGTAACTAATTTTCACCTAAAACATAATTTAATAAACAAAATGTTCATTCTGCAAATGTTTCAACATTCATTTGACAAAGCTTTGCTACAAAATACATGCTGAGGCCTTTCTTCTGATGAGGATGATAGATACAAATCCATAGTGAATCATCATCTCTTTTTGACATTATGTGCATAACTCTGACATCATTTCTAAATTAAATCCTCCACAAGGCAAGAGGGTGCGACAAGATCGCTGGCATCATCCTAAATAAACATGCTCCTGAGCTGGCTCCTCTTCTCTCCAAACTTTACAACAAATGCCTTGCAGCTTCCTGGATGTCCTCCTCTGCAGTTTGATTTTTTAAGTTTTCTAGAGAACACTGACCACTGCAAATTATCACCCTATACTTATGTCTTTTTGGCAAAGTACTCTAGGCTCTAATCAATGCCAAATTAGTTAAGCATCTTACTTCACACAATTTTCTTTCAGACAATCAATATGGTTTTTGTTTCACAAGGTCTACCGCTGATGTGTTAACAGCCATCACCAAATTTGTTTGTCAAGCCTTAGATAAGAATGGCAAAGCTCGGGCTTCAGCTTTAGATATCTGAAAGGCATTCAACAGGCTTTAGCATGCTGGCTTTCTATGCAAGCTTAAGGGCAACAGTGTCACAGGATGAATATTTGGCTTAATTTAAATTCATTCCTAAGAATTCATGTAATGGAAGTTGTTGCACAGGCATACTTCCAGATCATTTCATACCAACACAAGGGTGGTTCCCCTTGACACTATCCTTGAACCTACATTGAGGAGAATATATTGATGATCAGAAACAATATCATCAATTCCCAAATAGGTATTTATGCCTTAGTAGAAAATTCAACAGGTCTGACAGTGCAAACTTAGCAACTGCTCTTGAAAATGACTTCCAATAAGCGGCTAACTCGGGTAAGAAATGACTTGTAAATTTTAATGCTTCAAAAACAAATCTACTTTCATTTAATCACCACAGAGAATCTATTCTGCCTGTCATCAGCATGGCTGATGCTAAACTCCAGGAGAGCAATACATTGCACTTTCTTGGCATCACGTTTTCCACTGACGAAGTAAATCATCTATATCAAATCAATTTCTATGCCTACTGCAAGGAAAGTTGTTTCTTGTTGGAATCTATCCTGTACATTTATAAACCTGCAATTCATCCATGCATTGAATACTGCTGACCTCATATCTGGTCTGTTGATCCTGCTGTACATCTCAAGATTCTTGGCAAAATCCAAAGAAGCGTTTGTAATGTAATCAATCCTGACCAAGCATCTCAACTTCAATCACTTTGTCATTGATGTGACATGACTTCCTTCTTTCTTTTCTACAAATATTTTCATGCCAACTACTCTGATGAGCTTATTTCCTTTGTGCCTTGACTACATGAATTTCAACATGTTATTAGATTAGCAACTAAAGTCACAGAGTTTTACTAACTATTGAACTACCTCGATGCAACCATTACTTCAACTCTCTTGTATATGAAATTGGAAAACAATATTCAGCTCTTTTAATGATAATCTACAAATTTTCTACTGGATTAATATCTGGAGAGGATTGGAACCGTTCCATTAATTTGTTTATGAATTTTGTTTATGAAATCTTTTTGGTAATGTGCGCCTTGCAATGTGTCAAGACCTGAAATTTGTGATAAGAACTTCAAATTTAGTAGAAAGATCAGTTTGTGTTTGAACAATGTTATGAAAGAAATTTGTAGTAGGTTAAGTAAATGTTTTCTATAGTGGGCTTTTTTGGTCAAATAACTTTAGTTACGATGATATTGACTATTAGCTGAAACATATCAATAATTTTGTTCCTGTTGTTTTCATAATGTAACTAAAATAGATTATCTGCATTTAAGACCTAAGATCATATTCTAACTTTTATCTATTAAAAAAAAATGTCTTTGTGTAAGAAAAATGAAACAAAATTATTTTAAATAAATGAATTTATTTTTAATTTGTTTATTTTGCAGGGCATTTATGATGGAAAAGATGAAAAGTCTTTTTACAAGAAAGCATACTGGCACAGCCAGATATATCAATGTAAGTACATCTTTTTGAAGAATCACCCACACACTTTTATATGCTTTTAAAATCTACAGCTTGTTACTACTAGTTAACAAGTTTTGAGATTTTATCTTTGTATTGTTAAATAATTTTGAAGTAACTTCCACAATTCAATAAATGTGAGTTATTAAAAGGAGTCATGTAGAGTTTTATATTCTATTTCTAAATGCCTGAATTCCAAAATATATTAATTCTTTCAGAATTTGATAAGAGAATGGCCTGGAAGACTGAATTGTCATTGGTTTTCTGAACAAGGTTATAGAAGATTTAATGAAAAATCATTATTGCTAATATTAGAGATAGAGAATTGTAGTTAATAGTTTATGTAGGTGTATTGCACAATTTTTTTATTATTTTAAACTTCTAGAAAAGGTGTTTTTTTTCTTTTGCATCATTGAATGTTTTCCTCTCCTTGTTGAGAAATGCTATCAGTGAAGACTAAAATCCATGTGAATAATGAATACATCTCATAAATTTTTAATTCTATCATGAGTAATTTTTTTTATCAGCAAAACATTTTTTAATAAGAGAGAAAGGTCTACAACAAAGTAGCCTATGATTAGCCAGAAATTCAAATTTGATTAGTAGAATTTTAAATCTTAAGTATTTATCAAAACATTTCATAAAACCTTATCCAGCACAAAATTTTCAAACAGGGATTTTAAGATATTATTTGTGTTTTCACCTCAGTAATATCTGTATATATGATGAATTATTACAATCTGTTGAAAAAATATTGAGAAGCAGAGAAAGTTTTAACAGTGCAAAACAGCATAGCACAAATAGTTTTAACACACACAGTACATAAATTTGGGGGTAATTTTTTTTTGTCAAACAAAACGTTCAATAACAGTATGTTCCCTACTTGAGTTTACAAATTTCCATCAACATATATATATATATATATATATATATAAAATATCCAATGTCAATAGCACAACTTGGAGTTTCTTGCAATCTTCAGGTGATGATTCAAAATTATGCATTAAAACTTGTTTATTTAGTTATTGTTGCATAAAATATCAGAATTATATCTGTTTCATAACATTGAGCCATGTATTTATAACACCTGAGGAAGAAATGTATTCATATGTACATTTATGTAGATTTTTTATCCTACCCATTCTTTTCTCTCTCTCTTTCTCTCTCTCTCTCTCTCTCTCTCTCATATATATATATATATATATATATATATAGATGAATGTGAATGTGTAAATAATTCATACCAGCCATACAAGATATCCAACATCTAGTTGTATATTTCCTACTTTAAAAACTAAGCCATTTTATAGCTACATACTCACATAAGCTTCATTATCATGTTTCACATAACCCATTATTTACCCAATGTAAATGAACTTGTTAATAAATCTGTTCTCTACATTTTCTTTTTTTCCCCTGCTGATGTTTTTCAGTTAAAAGAAGATGACACTGACGCTTGCATTTTTGCTGAACTTTGAAAAATTGACTTTTTTTTTTCCTTCTCCCAACTGAACAAAGGGTGATTTGTTCTCATTTTGAATGGCTTCTTTCTCCCCCTTCCCCCTCTCCTCTTGTGTGGTTTCATATTTGCACTTTCAATAACCTGGGAGGAATGTTTTGCTAACTTTCCTTTTTGTTTTTTTTTTCTGTTTGAATTGACTTTCTCTCCTATTACATTTATAATTTTATCTACATTGTTGAAATGAGATGCTAACTTGACATTTTGACTCTTTAAGGCAACTGAATTCACAGTTGAGACCTTTTATGATTTTTTTTTTTTTTTTTTTTTTTTTTTAAATATAAAAATAAAATGTGTATAAGCACAGATACATCAGTATAGAAAAAGGATCCCCATAATGATCTATACACAGACACCCCCCCACACACACACACAAATATTGATTTATTTTTAATACCACAGATCTATCATTACCCCATCTATTCTTTCTTACTTTATTAAATATAAAATGTGTACGCATATATGCACAAGATCATTTATTGTGATTGCTTTGTGAAAACAGTTAATAGCTGATATCATCACAAAACCCACCTTCAGAAGGGTGGAGGTAACAAATCTCCCAAAGTACATTAGTGACCTTGCCCCGACCCCAAGGAAAATAAGAGCTTTACTAATGTCATTAGTGTGGTAGATAGGAGTGGAAGCACAGAGTGACAGTAAAAGAGAATCAGGTTGATATACAAGACACATCTCCTTCTGCCTTCCCCTTTAAGGAAAGATTCCTCTAAGACCAGACAAAGTACCTCCGGCCATTTCAGTTCCAACTGGATATCGAGAGCGAACCAGATGCTGAGTATCTTGACTGGCTCATCAATCTAGGGGAAATGTTCAGGAAGAAAAACTCCTTTCCATGCATCCAACAGACTTATCGCAGTTGATCTTGGCTCCTGTCACCGTCTTGTACCCTCTGATTTCTTTGCTGAGTTTGTCAATCTCTTTTCTACCTGAAACAATGATCGAAATGTTGTCAGCATAGGTGGTAGTACCAGATAGGGAATTCATCTTTAACTTGCGAAGAGAAGGGTTCCAATGCAAGAGCAAAAGTTGGCAACCTTGACGAATGGAGCAAGACAATATATGAAAGGCTTCGATTGTACCCCATTCACTTCCACCAACGCACTGGGAGTCTGATCCAGGTGTGACTTTGGACTGACCTATCAGTGTGGCTTCACTGTTGACTTACTTGATGATCAAGTGTACCATACGAAGGTTGTCCTGAATAGTCCTGCCCTTCACAACACAAGTCTATTTGGAGCCAATCAGACTAGAGAGGACAGCCTGCAAATAGTTGGCTAAGATCTTGGCTAGACTCTTTAACTCTGTATTTAACATAGTTAAAGACCAAAAGTTACCTATACCAACCCTATTGTTCTTGTCCTTGCTTAATTATACCTCTGGTGTAGTGTTGAAGCATAGATCCCTGCTTCAACCAGTTGTTGAAAATCAGTGCCAGCAAAGGAACAAGAACTGGTGACTACCTCAAGTACAGTTTGTAGGGTAGGCCATCTAATCCCAGAGATTTGTCCCAGCCAACCTGCCTCAGCACTTCTCAGATTTCCAACTCTGGAATGGAACCCCCAACACCCAGCCACTTTAGAAGTCAGCTAAATTGGCATCAAACTAAGCATTGCTCAGACCAGATTCCCTGGTGAAGAAATCCTAAAAGTATTCACGAAAAGCTTCACATATGCCTGCATTTGTAGTCACAGTTCGATTATCTGGCAATGTGACATCGCTGAAATGCATTCTGAACTTCCTCTGCATGCAGTTCAGTGACCATATTCGAGTTATTCTTTTTAACCTAGCCCTAACTACCAGAGCTTGATCCTTGATAAGCAAGAAGGCCAACTCTGCCTTAGATAAAGCTATATCCCCACTATCATGGGATTTAATTGCCCAATTGACTTTTTTATCACAAGCTATTGTTGCTGCTAATCTATCTAAATTGAGCTGATGACTATAATCAGCAGCAAATGTTCTAATTTTAGATTTGAATTCGTCCCACCAGGCATTCCCAACTACAGCCCTGATCATTTTCTGCTGTAGCATTAGTAGCTGGTCCCAGAAATCTTGTTCAGCAGACAATGATGAGAGTAGTCAACCATCCTAACTTTAGGCTTATCTAAGTTTATACGGATCCAGACAAGCCTATGATCCAAATAAACTATACAGTGGAAACTTGGACGCCCTAAGAGCCCTACATTAACTCTCCTAACTAAAACTCAGTTGTGGTAGCTGGAACGCATTTCTGTAGTCGAGCTTAGCTGCCCCTATTAATCCAAGTCCATATTACCTCCCATTGGTGTTCAATTACAGTACTTATCCACAAGATCAAACTTATCGATAAAGTCCTGAAATGGTTTCACATCCCGGTTGTTAAATCATATAGGGTTAAATTCAGGTACTATGTCAAGCTCAAGGACACCATTCCATTTCCCCATTAAAAGTACCTGACAAGATGGGTACATAAACTCTAATCATATGAAGAGAATTATTCTTTATGGTAACATCAGCATTCAAAGCCTACCTGCTGGAACTGCAAAAACAAGAGTACACACAGCCTTCACAACTTGCTCACCAGCCAAACACCTCTCAAGCAACTATCAAAACATGCTGAATAGAGGGTGAAGCCCCTAGACAAAATGCCCTCATAATCACAAGTTGAAAAATGGGTCACCTGCACACAATATATATTCACCCCAAGACACTGGAGGTCGCAAGAGAGACTTGCCCTGCGGGACTCAGGCTTCAGGCATTCATGCTAACTAACCAAAGTGCTATTATCAAACTGATTAGGGTTGCTCTTCTACATTGAGCACGGCCAGGGTGAGGACACCGACACCTGTTCCCATCTCAGTTTTGATGGTATTTTCATCAGACAGGCCACCAATGTCCAAGGGGAACACGAGTTTTAATGCTCTATACAGGGAGAGGTGAACAAAAAGTGGGAGTCTCTTTGAACATTATTGATACAAACATTTAACATTTTCATCAAAGAAAGCTAGTGGGTGGATAAAAACATTGATATAAACTTCCTCCATCATTGCCCATATATGTTGGGCACCTTGACCAGATCTCACTACCGTTAAAATCCTATTGGCATTGGGAAAGTTATCAAGGTTTTTGGCGTCCATATTATTCATTCTCTTGAAGTTTAAAAGGATTTTTAGGATTTTTGTTTTGCAAGATTGTGCAAGAGCTTTATTCTTCCTGTTCATTGGATATTCAGCACATGCCTTCCTCTATGTTGTTGCTGGATTTGTTTTTTTGTTTTTTCTAAAGTAGTTTCAGCTGAATCAGATGAAGGGTTTCACTATCTTTTTTGTTGATCACTTTATTTTTTTTGGTGAATTGATGGAGGTCTACACAACAGGGGATGGATTGGGAGTTACGTTGAGATTTCTTAGAGGATGATTTGGGTATAGGCACCTTCCTGAGAGTGGTCATGTTGGAAGTGGAAGATGTTGCCAAGGAAGAAATGCCAATTTTTATTCCAGACTCCTGGCATTTTGCCTTTAAGACTTCCTTCAGCTGAGGAAGTTCTTCCACTTTTCAAAATTTGGTTCATATTTGAGTTATTGTTGTCACAATTGCTTAGCATAGCTGGTTGGGGAATCTTCCTTAGAACTGGCAGAAGGAGTGGATCTGTATGTATCTCCATCCCCCAGTCAGTTCGTTTGAGGAAATATTGAGTATCTGTCTGAATTGGCATAGATATGCAGCCAAGTGCTTCCCAATGATCTGAGGAGGAACTTCATATACTGATACGTTGCTCCTTTGCCTGCTTTCATATTCTATTCTCAGAATGAGGTTTTTTGTTATTAGTTTCCAATTGGTTGCTGCTTCACAGTTAGCAGACATAGGTAACAGTATGTCCCACATAAAGTATCAGAGATATGAAAGATTTTATGACGGTGTCTTTTGTGGAGACTTGTACACCACAAAGACTGACACAATTGATTTTTCAACTTTCTGTAGTTCAACCGGGTTAGCCAAGAGCCCATCTTCTGTGAAAAGATGTGCATAGTTCTTAGGCTTCACAAGGAACTCCATAATGTTGATTTTACGCTTTGGTGGGGATTTCCACTATCATTACATTGTCACCTTTGTTGGTTGCTTCTGAAGATTGAGATGTTGTTTTAACTGAATTTTGGCTTATCTCAGCTTCCATATATTTTGGGTCAGTTGTCTTGTTTTATTGGAAATCTACCGAATTTTAGCCATATCCACAGCCACCATGCTTTTCTGGTTGTTAAGCTTAGTAATTTCCTTATTTTGTCTTTTTCCAGCCACTATTCATTCAACTAAATCATTGCTAAGGTCAATTGCTGAATCTACGATCACATCAGATTTTTTACCTTTATCAGGAGGGTCTTTCTTTTCAGTTGGTCCCAAAGAGATTTTTTGACTGTTGTACTTCAGGTAGCCATTTTTAACCAAACCTCTTTTTTCTTTTTTTTTTCTTCTTTTTTTTTTTTAAATAAAAATGAAAGAAAGAAAGAAAAAATCAGAGAAAATGCTACAAAAAGAAATACATAAAAATAACAAGTCTTACAAATACAAAATGGCCAATGTTACACAAAACCAAGTTCAACCTAAATGAAACATGAAAAACAAGTCTTGCCAAAAGAGACTGAAAATGAAATTAAGAAAAAAAAACAACAGATTATACAAAATAAACATTAAAAGTTAAATTAGAAAAAATAAAAAAACACAGAAGATTTAACAGATATTTAATGAGATGGCAAAAAGAAAACAAAGAATGAGGCAATGCATAGAAAGTCTTGCAGGGATTACAGAAAATTAAACAAAAAAAATATTTTCAAAAAATGACTTTAAAATAAGAGAAAATAAAAAAAAACCTGATAATAAAAGAATAAATGCAAAAAAGATAAAATAAAAATTGGCAGGGTGGGGTGACAAACTGAAAAAAATAAAAATCAAACTTTAGTGAAAAAATAGTAATCACAGAGAGTGGCAGAAATACGTCTGGCAGCAAACACCAGTCATAATTGTTCTGTAAAAAAAAAAAAAAATGAACTCTCACCACAAAGGTACCATAGCAAAGAGTTCATCTGAACAATTACCATGAAAGTATTTATAGAAAAGACAGAGGCAACCTTCCAGCAGTGAGTAAGTGACTGAAGCCGAGCCACCAGATCAGGACCAATAATATTACTGATTCTTCTTTGGATTTTATCAAGGAGCTTACAGTGAATAACAGGAGTATCAGACTATATCTTACAAACAGATTTCATATCTTCATTAGTCATTTCCTACTATGTTGGGTACTTATTGGTTGTCAATCAAGCAGCCTTTTTACACCATCTATTATTTTAGGTAACCTTCAACCAAGGTTTTGTCATTTAATTTATGGCAATTTTTTATCTACTTTACTTCCCTGGTCCATCTTGATTTCTTTCCTTGCATTGCTTTGTGCATTTTTGACTTTTTCAAAATGTCAATGCTTTGCATCTAGACATAATAGCTTGCATTATACAGGACATGTTTTAAGTATATTTGCAATGTTTGTATAGGATTTTTTACATAATAAGAGATATATTTTTCAAAACCACTATGAAAATATAGAAGTTATGTGTGGCAAACACATGTTGGTAAATATGCAAAAGAGGCCCTGGTTCACATACAGACATTAACTAACCCCCCCCCCCCCGAAAAACACTGTTAGCAGTATTACAGCTTGGCATGGATACTCTCTACAACTGGTTAAGATCCAGGTCTGTGGCAATAAAATCAATGGGAAAACCAGCAGTTAGCAAGACAGTTTTGTGGTTATTTTGTTTTTAAAGTTGATGTTGTTTCCAAGGTAGTGTTGTTTTTTTTTGGGGGGGGGGTTGTTACTTCCCATCTCTTCCCCTCTCCCTACCTATTACCCCCATAGTTACTGGAAGAGCAATTGGTTATATGTTTCTGCCAACTTCAATGTACTCTAGCCATACCTCATACTTATTCAAAGATTATAAATCCACCTTTGAAGACCATTATCCTCATCTTCATTGCCATATTCACAATGTCTCCGACCTTCTTCAGGTAAATGTAATTTCAAACCAAACCCCTTATTTCATCCATCGAAGTAGATTGTTCTAATTCCACGTGCCGTGCCTCTTTCGCATGTCTCAGTTATTTCCCTTTAACTCAACTCTCCAAGTTTTGCTTCACCACATCAGCTTGGTATTAAACACTCAACTCTTTGGGTCCAGTCACTGCATATAACCAATGCCTTTAGCTATTGGGCTATGTGTCCTTGAGGACTGAAATGTGAATATGTCAATGAAGATAACAGTCTGAATAATGTAAACAATCATAATACCTCACCTCAGAGATATAGACAAATACCACCTTTGCGGGTTGTTATATTCTTTGTATAGTCATGTTCTCTACCTTTTTTCTCTTTAAAACTGGAGACTAAATGTACAGTTGGAAACCTGTTAAGAGCTTTCTTTAGTGTTCTTTTAACTTGCATTGAGGAAAGAACAAAAACGACAAAACATAACATTTTTTTTTTCATTGGAGTTAAAGCAATGATGCTGAATGTAGCCTATGAAAATCATTGAGTTGGGAGTACAGTGATTGTTTTGTAAAGTTCGAGCAAGGTGAATTTGACTATGATGACAACCTCCACACGTTGCTTGGCCTCATTAATTTGGGATTGATGACTAGTAAGAGCTTTTTCATAATGACCCCTACCTAAAAAATAAAAGGCAATTTATGGACTGAGAAGCCAGAAAGTCATACAGCTACAGGACAATTCTTGTTACCTCCCTCCTCAATTTATAATATAGTGTTTAAATATAAAATTCTTAATCATCATGTGAAATATTCAACAAATTTACCACCTTCAAATGATTTGTTTTGATCCTACCTTATATAGTAAAAAATAAAGAGATGTGTTCAATGTTCAAAATTTCATTGACAACTTTGTTGTAGGTAATCATTTTTGATGAATTCAAAAACTTCCAGAGCATTGGCATAAGTTCCTAGAAAGTCAATAAAAATATCTAAATTTAAAAAACAAACATGTACTGAGTTTTATTTAAGTAAACTTAAAGAAATTGTTAGAAACTTTTGCATCCACATTACTTCATCATCATCATCATCATCATCATCCCCTTGACTTTTGTAATCATAGGGTGGATCCAAATGCAGAAGCCACACTCTTTTCCACAATGGTCTATCAATGGCAACCAATAGTATAGTAATATCTGTCCATTGTTTGACATTGTCCAACCAGTTTTTGCATTGACGTCCTCTCCTACGTCCACCTTCAACAGTGCTTTGCACAGGCTGTTGTGCCTTGTAATGTGTCCAAATTATGCCATTTTTCTCAGTTTGACAGTGGTGATAAGAGGTTCCTGGTGTTCCACAAAACTTTCAACCCATTTCCACACACTCATTGGTTTTTGTTCCTAATAGAAAATGCCAAGAAATCATTAGAGAATTCAATGTAGGTAACAGAATTATCCAAATCATCCAGGCCCTATATAAAGATGCTACCAGTGCAGTTTTTCTGGGTACACAAATGGGAGGATTCTTCTAGACAACTGTCAGCATGCAACAAGGATGCATACTTCCGCACATTACTTAGATACTTTTGAATATTAATTAGGAGGCTTTAGGCAAGAAAAAGTTTGCTTGTAAGTGTTGTACTTGTTCTGTCAATGAAATATGGACATTGTGGTTTTTGGATTTTTTTTTTCTTTTGGGAAATTAATAATTTTAAGTGTTTATAAAACCTTAATCATTGTGTTATCAGATATGCTCTCTGATAATGAGCTAAAAAAACGTGTATAGAGAAAATATTCTTGCCAGCAAAAATACAAGTCCTCCTCCAAGAAATAGACTTGTATTTTTGCTGGCAAGAATATTTTCTCTATATACTTTTTTTTTTTTTTTTTTTCTATGAACTGCAAATGTAATTTTTATTTACTTATACTTTTGTACCAAAACTAGCATGGGGCACTCAGTGAGAAGCTAACTTGCTAATCATCTGCAAGTTCATAATGAGTTGTTTTTTTTTTTTTTTTTTTTTTTTTTTAAATAGCTGCATGGATTTGTAGTTTCTTTTTGTTTTGTTTTTGCTCCCTGCTGTTTTTAGAATTGATTTTTAATTCTTTATTTCTCTAAAAAATCTTAACAATTAAAATAGATATTTCAGTTTTTCCTGCATGTTTCTCTTCTGTACATTGAAAGATTTTTTTAGGAAAATAATTTTTGGTTCATCATTATGTGATAAACTTTTTAAGATGTTGGATAACATTAAGATATTTTGTTGAGACAAGGAGAAATTTATTTGCCCAACTATAGTTTAATCATTTTTATTTTCAAAAGTGAGTAACAAAAATCTTGTAGGAGTTTTAGACAATGCTAGTAACTCTTCAGTTTTAAGAGAGGAAAAAATTGTCTGAAAGAAGGGAGGTAACCAATGTTTAGATCTATAATTTTAAGCTTGTCAATTTATTAAAAAAAATGAGAGCAAATAATTTTAAAGTTTTAAAATTCTTAAAATCAATTCTATTAATTTTTATAAAAATCGTGTAAAAGTAGTTTTATTTTGCTGTGTACATATGTGATTTTTTTTAAATAAAAATATACATTTTCTTAAATTGTATGTTAAAACACATGCACACATTTCTATGAATATTCAAATGTTTCTCATAACAAACAGTGGAAATGGGGTGATTTATTTTGGATTAAGTTGGAAATTGAAATACAAGGGACCACACTAGAGCTTCAAATTTCATTGAATTTGATTTACTGACAAAAATAAATAAGAACTTTAAATTCAATTCAATCTTTTGGGATTAAAATAAAATATCAAACAGTTCCACATATCCTCAAACTTTTCTTCTCAACAATCTGATTGTTTTAAATACAAAATGGTGGACATCTTTGTAAAGCCTGCCTGCAATAACACAAGGGACTTAACTAGAGATATAAAAGTTTTTTGATCAATCTTAAATTTAAATCTATTAAAAGTTGAATACGAGAAAATGCAAAAACTTTAATCTCAGTATACTTTAACCATATCTTCAATCTTAGAAATGATTTATTTATAAAATTTGCTTTGCATCAAATCAAAGATTGTTTGTGTGTGTGTGTGTGTGTATATATATATATATATATATATATATATATACACACACACACACACACACACAGTACTATGGTACTAGTGCTTAAATATTCATGGCATAAGCCACTTTCAAAATCTGTCCAAACATCAGGCCTTTTCAATACATTTTGTATAAAATAAACTGTCCACATCAAACCCATCATCTTTCATGAAAGGATTCATCCTGCCAGCTACACAAACAAGAGATTAAAATAACCATTTATAATTTCTGTTATCAAATTCTAAAACATTGATATATTATCATTTGACAAGTTTTACTAGTTCATCAAATAAGAATGTTTCATACTATCTTATATTAAGCCTTTGCAGATGGGCCAACTAAACATGCCTGTTTGCTTACACCCAAATTTAATAATACCATTTGGTGATGGAGGGCTCTATGCTATTTAATCAGCCTAAACAACATGATAGCAACATGCCTCAGTATCAAGCTAACAAGGTATAAACTTTTTAACTGCTCAGGACACAAACATCACAATCCAAAATTAAGTTTGATAACAAGTGAGAGAGAGAGAGAGGAATATGTTGATTTCATTTTGATGATCAGATGATTACATTTAGAATACACTTGGCAATTTTTATCAATTTTTATATTATTGACTTTCTTTGGAAACTATCAAATACCAAATGAGTAACTAATGTTCCTGTAGAATAATTGGCCATGTTTAAATGTAATCAGCAGAAATGCCAAATAAACAATTTACAAAGTTTGCAATAAACAATAACAAAAAGACGAGAATGGAGCAAAAATAATACTAAACAAACAATATATGCAAGGCAAAAGTAGGCAAAGCAATAGTAATAACACAAAAAGTTAAACCAAGAATTGTGTTAAAACACAAAAGGGATACAGACAAGTGATTGCAGTGTTCTGACTTCAAGAAATAATAGAAATGTCAGATGAAACCAAAAATGAGTTTATCTTATTGGCTAGGAAGAAATCCCAGTATGCATCTGTGGGATTTGTCTATAAATTTGGGAAGGGGGTTTTTGCAGTCACTCCAGCAAAGGTTAGAACTGTTTCTGTGCTAAGCAATAAAAAGTTTACAAGAGCTCAATTATTTGAACAGAATTATTTTGTATCATGATTTGTTTGTTTTAACTTTGTTCATTATTTTTTCCTTTTGAAACTGTCTTTTCTACATATGTCCATTTGATATTTAGTCAATTTGACTTTTCTTTCCATTTGGCACTGAACTACTGCCACAGTTCTTATCATATTGCTTGGCCATAATCTTGAGAAATACTGTGTCATCTGCAAATCTTATATTGTTAAGATTGTGACCACCAATAACAAATCCAAGTAGGACTTCAAATTCTCTCAGGATCACCTCACTATGTAGGTTGAATAAGTCTGTTGACACCTCCTTGTCTTACAGTCTTTTCTATTTTTGTATATTTACTCAATTCATTTTTTATCTGAATGCAGTGGTTTGCCTCTATTATAAGTTCTGGGTTATTCTAATATCCTACCCAAATAAAACAAGCATAAATACAAGACTAAAACAATAGTTTTTATATTTCCTACAATATATTAATTATATTTTTGTGTATATTTATGAAACAAAATATATTGTAGAAAGTTTTAATATTTCCATTGCAAAATTAGTAGACAAAAAAAAAGTCTTAACTATTATTTTCCTCTTTTTTTTATTTTTTTATTCAGGTTTCACAGATGGATGATGATGAAGGCCTGTTGGTGATGGATGCTGAGGGTGGCAACACAAGTGTGCCATACCATGATGACAGTGATGAAGACATGATTCTGTGATAAGAAAATCCTGCGAGAAGGAAATACTGTTGTTGTTGTTATTATTATTGCCTCTCCCCATCTCCATTTCACTATTGGTAGCAAGGGTAACTAGTGGTATTGTTGGGTGGGCAAGATGGAGAAGAGGAACTAACTTTACATTGCCTCATCATGTTTATTCACTTTATTCCTTATTTACTCTTCTCCATCCTTCCACAAAAAGGAAAGAAAATACAAAATAAAATTAAAAAAATAGTGTACGCAACAATTTATCACCACCATTTCTAAAATCACATTCCATTCAACAATTATTACTGATCTCCTGTTGTTGGTTTGAGCTTTTTTTTTCTTTTTTTTATTTGTGTGGTGATAGTTTTGAGTTGTGTGGGATTTTTTTTTTTTTTTTTTTTTACTTATACATATTCACTTTGCTTTAATTTCTCAAATCAGTTGATTCTTAAATTAATTCTGACTTTATACTGAAACAAAATGAAATCAGATATAATTAATTTAAACAAAATTTTAATTAGCAGTTATCCATTTTCTTTTAATGCAGGATTTGTTGCAGTTAACCTTTAGCACTCTGCATTATTAATATTACTTCCCTCTTCACTGCATTCTTTTTCAAGGCTCTCAATTGCAGTATCCTTATTGTTAGTTTCACTGAAAGGGCTTTTCTGTTGCCATATCCTGCTATGACAACTATGAAATTCAAACAAATTCAAAGATGAGTCATCATCAGTGGCAGGGTAAACTTTTTGCACAGATTAATAAAGGTTAATTGCAATCTTTTTTAATTTTCAAAGCTTAGCTTCATGCTTAACACATTGATTATGAGAGAAGCTTGTCATTTGCAATTTAGAGGCTAAAGATATCTATAGTTAATTTCAAGAATTTGTGGGTTTTTTTTGGTGGTGGGGGGGGTCATACATCACATGTGTGATGGCATAAATATTGTATAAAACAGACTGTTGCCACTCGGTGTTGACCTCAGGGTCCACTTATATATAATCTGCCTCTAAGTCTCCTGCTACAATTCTATTTATAATCTTCAATAAGTTTAATCATTAATTTTTTTTTTCTCCCAAGTAGATTTTTCTTTCAGACTTCTTTTTTCTTTAATGTTTAAAGTATTATTTTTAGGATCAGTTCTCAGTTGGGAGTTTTCTGAAATGTTCCCCACCCCCCATTCATCATCATCATCAACAACAACATTTATTAAGTTTCCACCCCCCACTTCCTATGTAAACATTCTCTCTACTTCATTCACATCTTTTCTATCCAAACATTAATGATGATACTAACAATAGATTCTTCCTCTACTGGCCAATATTTCACAAAAATGACTACTTCCTCCTCCTCCTCCTGTGTCTATGCTCTGCTCTTTACAAATCCCTTTTATGAATTCATTACCACTCTTATTAAATGACAGATGACATTTGTTACTGCCTTTAATAACAACAAACACTATATCAGATCCTCTTTTTTTGAAGAAAAGTTTCAGAAGTGGTGGTATGTGGAAATTTAGGAATCAAGAGTTGAAATTGGGATATGCTATTAGAAGAATGCAGAAGCCAAAGAAATAAGGTCTAATAAGAATAAATTCTATTGAAAATGCAACAGCAATTCTTAAAGCAAAATCACTTTCTCCTTACTTTTTTTAATGATGATGATGATGATGAATTCTATACCTCATAGAACTAAGCACATTCGGTTCCCTGCAAGATTCTACCACCAGTATTGGTAGAACTGTGATTCTGGCTAGTGTACGTCTATATTGTGAGGGATCCACACCTTTCTTCTTTCATATGCCCCACACCTTGATGGGAAAGGACTGTTTTGTATATTGGGAAAAAAAATTCTGTCCAAAAGAATTTCACGCTTGATAAAAATTTAAAAGGTTGTATATTTTTCTTGTATTTTACTTTGTAAAAAGACAAAAAGAAATTCCTAATAAATATTAATATTTTTTTCTTGTGTATATATATATATATATATATATATATATATATATAAAAAAAATACAAAAAAAAAAATGCTTTCTTTACTCTTGTCTTCACACAAAAAAACCCCAAAGGTAAGCAGTTACATGAATGGTTCCTTTTCTTATCTTTCTCCATCTGTGGCAGCTATCTCCAGTTTTGAAGTTCACTCCCCATAAAAAGGAGAGTTTGGTTCTGGCTCCCTCTCCACACCCTCCTCCATTTTAACCAGACTATCATTGATCGGTTCAAGTCAATTAATAAACACTAGAAAATTGTTTTGTCTTCAGAATTTCTCAGAACATTGGACTTGATACTTTTTGTTATCTTTAATTTCAGTTGCTTTTTATCTTGACCCCCAAATTATGCACTACAGATTGGAATATAAAGTGCAAGCTTCCAACAAGACTAGAAGATAGTGTTTTACTAGCAAAATTACAGAATTACCTGACAAGATTTAAATTACTGCAGCCCAAATGGCAAAGCAGCTGCCATGGATAAGGGATGGCAAGTTAGAGAATTTTATTTTTCTCTATATTAAGGATTATTACCCTATGAATTTGAAATATAATCCCTTTCCACTTTCCTTTTAGAACTACATTATCATACTGAAGACTATCCCTCAAGTGAGATACTTTATATTATGCCATTTTTTATATGAACGTCTGTTTTCTGCCTCAAATAGAACCTGCACAAGTTGAAGTTTCTATTAGTGTCGACCACAACTTTGTTGTATTTTTTCTACTTACTAATATTATTCCACCCCCTTTTTTTTTTCCTTAATTCAAAGCACGCATAACTATTTAGAAGAAAATACAGAGATATCTCTAAAAACCAGGATACTAAGCATGTAGACTTTCTGCTAGGGTGGCTAGCCAATCCCTGTTGCAGATGCTTGCTTAGGCACATTTTTGTTCGTTCAACGCCTGCAAAATTCACCTGTATTTTATTCTGCCATCTAATGCTTTGAGTACCTGCAAAGAATTAACTTCAGATGAGACATTAACTCCTACTCCAAAAAACAAACTTATTTCCAAGATGGACTGTATACAATAATTGTCCCTCAAGGCCAACAGATAAATTCATCTTCCTAAATCATTAGTGAATGGAACAAACTTGATAAATAGCCAGAAAAGAAATGGACTTTAATTACAGTCCAGCATTTGGAATAGTCTTGGCCAGAGGCTGAAAGTTTTCAATTGAAAACAGGGAAGATGACTTTTGGAAACTTTAAAAAGGGAAATCTAGTCATTTGCAAGGAAGGCAATCATTTTTCTTTGACAACTCCCACCAGAGATTCAAAAAGTGACAAAAATCTTAACCCAAATTTCATTTTTCATCATCTAAAGCAATAAATAATGGGTACCTGTTGTGGACTAGTGCTACAGAATTAGAAACAAAGAACTTTAGTAAATAACAGAAAACCACATCACTTGAGGAATTTCAACAATGAAAATAATGACTTAATCAAGATGATGTCCCATACACCAAACAAAAAGTTAAGAAGGAAACTCCTCACCCCCTATCAATACTGGAAAAAACAACAACAGTTGGTGGATTTGAGAAATCTATTTTCCTGAAAAATCTTTAATAGAAAGATTTTATAAATTTTAAACAGCATTAGCACTTACTGCTCAGTCAGTGAATCCTTATAAGGAAATATTAAGCAAACTGCTAATATTACCATTATCTCCCCCACCACCACCGCACACACACTTAATATTACTGAGTTAGATCACTCGTATGTGTATCTAGACTGTGGTAAACATGGGCATACCTCAGTTTCACATAGAAGAGCAAGAAAATTATCATTACCTACTTTGCTATTCAGTATTGGTTGTTATACTCACATTTTGGTCATTGTATTCTCCAGCCTTCTTTTTAACTTTGGATTTTCAAACTAAACAATTTATTTAATCTACAAAGCTAAATTCTCATTATCCTTTGTTTTGGAGAAATTTCATATCAGTTAACTCTCCAGTCTTATTCATCTTTGTGTTACTTGTCCATTTGGCACCGTGTGTGAGTATTTGAAAGGGTCTACCAGCGAACAGGTGCATGCATGTGTAGAAGCAAGCAGAGGACATTTTTGAAAATTTGCTATGACTTGCTGTGCAATGATGGCCTTTTGGACATATGTTTATATGGATATTTTACCTTGTTTTGGTGTCAGGAACCCAAACTAAAATTTCTAAACGTATTTTTGGATCATGCGTTGAACAGCATCTACCATAAACTTTAAACTTAACTCAAAAATGAAGGATTTTCAGCCATACATTTACATGGACTTTTGTCTTTGTTTTGGTGAGGAACCCTCCTGCACAGTTTGTATAAATACTTTTGATACACCCTGTAATATACATTATTTGATAGAGTTCGAAACAAGGAAGTAAAGCCACTGAGACAAAGGGTTACTGGGTGTGGAAGAGTTAGGAGCAATTGCTAGGGTGTGAGAATTAAAGAAGAGTAATCAGAAATACAATAGATAACGATTGACACTGCATTTACATTTCTAAAGATCAAAGTTGGCTGGAAAGCGTGGAGCTGGGAAAGAGTTCCACAAGTGGGATGTATGAGAAAATAAGCAGTCAGCATAGAATTTAGTTACAATTATTTGCTTAGTATTATTGTGCCTTGTTTTTTTGTTTCTAATAAAGAAACCTTGTCAATTCTGTTTGTTGAACATTTTTGCCAATTACACTATAACTCCCCTTACCCCCCCAAAAAAAACTATATTTTAATTTCAATAATGATATATTTTAACAGATCATATTTCTAATAAGTAATGGTTTCAAAAGAAAATTTATAGTGTAACCTGTCCCCTACCAAAAATGTTTTTAAAAAAATTTGTTTCTATAAAGTTTCTTGCAAAACAAAAAAAAAAAAAAGAATGGTTTTCTACATATCTAGGTTTCCAATGACAAAGTATCTTAGTCCTAAACTAATCTTGCAAAGCTGACTAAGAAGTTACAGTTCTAGTTATTCTTGTTGGTTCAGATTGTATAAGATGGACTCAAAAACGTTCAGCTCAAATTTCAAAACCATATGATACACATCAGATTAAAAGCTGATGGACAAATTGAAAGTAATTACTCTTTGAAATGTAACCAGTTTGCCTCTTCTCTTTGATATATAATCCATATCAAAATCTAGTGCAGGGCTCACTAAATTGTATTTTGTGGGTATTGTACCTTGAGAAAGGAATAGAGGAAAACCAAAACAAAGGTGGAGGGATAACAATTTTATAGCAGATGCTAAATAAGCTGTCCCAGAATTATAACTATCAAGAAAATAAGTTACATTAGTTCGCAATCTGCCACAGGTGAAAACTAATAAATTCTGATGTAGATTTTCAAAAAGGAAAAAGTGCTGGAAATATTTGCACACAAGTAAAATATATTCATATTAATGACTTGAAACAACAAAAAGGTGATTCACCTGACAAATGCTATGAAAGAAAGAACTTGACAGTCACACACAAAAAAAAAGGTAGCTGAGATTTTGGGAACAAATAATGATGAAAAGTCTTGGAGAATTTAACACTCACAAAAGAGAAACAGTGGGAAAACAGCAAGTGACTTGTTTACCAAGTTTGAATGAATGGTTGGTAGAATAAAGACTGGAAAGGAAAAGGGGGCAAAAGTTATAATAAAAGTTGGGAAGAGCAATCATCATAAAAGAATGCAGATTATTTGAAATAGGAAATCTCTTTAGAGAACATTTCAATAATTCTTCAATTAAAAAAAAGTTCTCTGCATAGACAGCCAACATTTGAAATTCATACTTACATACCCAAGACTGAGTTGTGGCAATTCCCAAAATGACCAAACAGTACAGGAAATTGTATGTGTTCATGTTATACTGTTGGCAGCAAAAGAGTGAAAGTACTCTGGCGCAGTCAATTAACATGTAGGATTTTATGAAAATCAGTAAACTGCTAGTGAAATGTCAGCTCAATTAAAAAACAGCGTAGATGGTTTAAGGAAAGGTGAGATGTGCACAATGACGATAGCCAAAAAAAAAAACATGCAAATGTGAACCTTGGTGCACTCAGAGTGAGTACAAGTGATAAGAATTTAATAGGGGAAGCTGCATCAGATTCTAACAGACGATTTGTAAATGAGAAAAAGAATCTCAATGATGCTGCCTTAAATCTTGACTGAAGAACTGAAACATCTAGTCCTTTGGATAGTGTAGTAGTTTTCAATATTACCCAGAAGCAAAATGTCAGAGCATGTATTGGAAAATAAAGAATTCATCTAGTTTGAGGAGATGTGTCTCGCTCCATAAGGAGAGAGCTTATTACAAACTCTTTGCAACAGGACAAATTGTCAATGAAAATGTTTATTTAGAAGTGCTGAATATCAAAACTCTTGACTGACAAGTGGATCCCCCACCTTGTCAATTCTTCTGCTCATGATGCATCAGCAGTTTGCAACTTACCGGATGAGAAATCCATTACAAAAATGGCTTATCGATTTTATTCAAGCTTAACTCCCCACTGTGATTTTCAGCAAATCCCAACATTGAAAAATAATCCAGAAAGTACAATATTTGATTGTTTTTTAGGGCTTTTTGCAGTGTTAGAATATTTTTTTCTTTTTGTGAGTGATTATTGCATTAACAATTTTTTGAGAATAATGATTTTTCAAGATACAAGTTCTACTGTTTAACCCGAAGCTAATGGGGAGGATAGATGGATTCATAGCTTTCCCAAGGGTATTTGCATGTAAGTAAATGTAAGGAACCTGACTGGAATTTGAATTAAACATTCGGATTTCATATTTGGAGTCACTATCCGTTATACACCCTGAAAAGACAAAATTGTAGTCATAGGTTACCATCTAACAGCATAGGACTACATTACTGAAAGGTATCTTAGAAAATGAATTCCAAGAACTCCTCCAGCAATGGCACCATTATCTCATAAAATGCATGGCTTTACAAGGGGAGTAATTTGAAGGTGAGATCAACTGACAGTTGCTTTCGCATAGCGGCTCGGATTGAGAAATCAGAGAACTCGAGTTCGAATTCCAGTCGAAAGGTATGACTCCTCCTCTTCTCCCTCCAGCTATGGATAAATAGCATTATAGACCGGTTTCTATAGCCTTGGATGGCAACTGGTCTACTGCAGAAAGTAATGGCAACCTACGGCGGGAAAAATCTGCCTCGTCAGTCAGGTATCGAAAGAGACATAATCGCCTAAGCTTGTATCAAATATGGTACATAACTGACTGAATCTAGTAGAGGAAATTCAATACAATATGCTCGAATTAATATCGTAAAACATTTGTAAACAATTTGGGCCGCTCTCCAAAATTTAAGTTACCTCAACAAATTGGGAATTAAAATATAAAGATTTTCAATAATGAGTGAAAAAATATTTATTCTCTAAAGTCTCAGTCAAGCTGTCTTATTTTGAGCTAATTTCAACTTCCTAGGTATAAAAATATGCCATGTCTTTCGAATTGGCAAACCCTAAAATACAGTCCATCCTGATTCACCTAGCGAGCATAAGAATAATAATTAAATGATATGGTATCTTAGATGTAATACAAAGTATAGGGCATTTAGTGAGGATCGAACTCATTCGCAACTAATCTAGCAATCCAAGCTCGCTAAACATTACACCACATCGAAGTACACAATTTATTAAACGATATATACTAATATCCCGTTAGCAATAAAAAAAATTAAAAAAATCAATGATTGTTATCTTAAAATACGAAAGAAGTTCACAAAGTTTACATTCATCCGAATCCGGCATTGTTGTGGGGCGCTTAGTGAGGATCAAACTTATTAGCAATGGTTTACAAAAATTGACTTGCTATTCTAAGGTCCCGGCTGAAAAGAGTTTAGTACTTATTTCTCTCGCTTTTCAGAGTAATGTATTCTGGTCTTCAAGCAAGCCGCAACACACCACGATGCGATCCTAGTCCCGGGAATTCTAACCTAACGGCCACACCCCGCCTCCATTGCACGAAATCAGAAGAGTGGGAGTATTTTAACGCCACTGCAATAAACTGAACCTATTCTACAATCTCTCGTCGTGGGGGTAAGATAAATATCGAATCAGTTGTATTTCGTCCTCGGCTGAGCTGAGAAATGAAGTGTACCTGAAACTGGGCATTCTGACTCAGAGACAGTACCTCCCTATTGCACTGTGGAGGTCGTGAGTTATACTGAAGTTTTTTGCAGTCCACGTGGGAGGGATATGAGCAAGTTTTTTTTTTGTTTTTTTTGTTTTTTGTTTTTTGACTTTGGCCCCAAGTGTGTCACATCTTCCCAGGGACGAGCCTTGTCTCTGAGTCAGACAAGCTACAAATAAAGCGTTCCTGGTTCTTGGAGGTCTCCAAACAGTCCCTCTCCATTGCACAAGAGGAGTATAGTCATGGATAAATCCTGGTGCCTTTTGCCAAACAGGCCAATATTTGCATTGATCCACATGTATACCTGTGGACGTGTGGTTATTGTAACAGTTGTCAGCACAGAAAGTGAATTCAGCATGCAGAGTTCAAATTCTGACCGAGGCTGTTTTGTTCACTTCACACTAATGCACTTGGAAAAGGCTTGGTTCCATCTCTCTGTAGCTATGGGTTAAATAGCTGGACAGACCGAATCTTCTTGCCTTGGTTGGTAGCCAGTTTAGAAGAAGGAAAACTCTGAATTCAACCCCATCAAACAATAGGGTAAACGGGGTCCTTTTCAACTCTCTTTAAACAATAGGGTAAATTTAGGTTCTTTAACCAGTTTAGGAGAAGGACAACTTTATTCAGAACCATTCTGGAGAGGGGTAAGTTCTGTCAGATTATATTGCCTTAGACACACAGCTAATTCTGCTATGGAAGCAGTACAACCCTAATGGTTTACGGGACTTTTCGCAAGTGATACGTGTCGGTGGCAACATCAAACTCGAACACGTACCTTATTTCCGCAGCTTTTTCCAGACTTTGGATAACAAGTTGTATCAAATTAATGATATAATATCATTAATTTGATACATACGATGTATGAACATTTGCAAACAACTGCCGGAAAATCTTAAAGATGCCCGTTTTTGTTGATGTGGGGATGAAAAATGGTTCTATTTTCTTAATTCTAATAAGAGAAATCAATGGCTTAGTTCCGACCAAGCTTCAGAATCTGTTGTCAAAGGTGGTTTGAACAGAAGGTAATTTGTGTGTTTGGTAGAATTTCGAGGGGGTGTTCCGCTTTGAGTTTTTTCGAGATGGTCATCTGCTATGAACGCTGACCTTTATGCTCAAAAACTGATTCCCTGAAAGTTCACTCTCCGGCATTGGTCGATCAAATACGTGCACCCCGACAGCATGGCAATACCCCAGCACACAGTGACCAAGTGTAAATTTGATGAACTTGAAGAGTTGGAAGTGGTGCTTCAACATTGCCTACAGTCCAGACCTTGCACCATCAGATTACCACCTTTTCCGAACCATGGCTCATTTCCAGCGCGGATGGAGGTTCAACAATGTGGATAAGGTTGAAAACGGGTCCAGGGAGTTTTTTTTACCTCTCTACCTACGAAATGCTATAAGCGTTGAATTGAGTTTCTGGGAGAACGGCGGGAATCAACAATAGAATATGATGAATTTCGTATGTAATTTGTTTGAACAAATAATTAAAACTTGAAATACGAAAAAACTTTTGACTCCACTTAGTATTATTAAATACAGTGACTAAAGAATTAATTTCTTTTTTACGTACTTTTTTTGATTTTTGTAAGAATGCACCGAAATTATCCATGGCATTTTATCGGCTCTAGCACTTTCGACCATTCTCTTGTCATCCTCAGAAACGAATCCTCAAAATTCCTGTTTATAGAAACTTTTTGCAATTGCTGATATACGGATATTATCGACGACTACAGACTTCTACATTCCTGGGAATAAAACATTTGTTTAAGATGTGATTGGATTGAACTTTAGTTAGATAAATGTTAAGTTATTCTGAAGAGACTCCAACTTCTCAAACCACTTTTATACGCGTTGCATTATATACATTTTTAATCCGACATTATTTCTTATTACTTTAAACGTTATATTTTAGAGGATGCACGTGTTTGAGTAGATGCCCTGTGCATTCGAGAGTCTTAATAAAGAAACTGTGGCTTCCAGCAGAGTACGAACCTACATATCCCGTTGTAGGACGCCAGAGGGTGACGCAGGTTCAAACCCTTCAGGAGGGCACATTTTCTTAATGGCTGTAATTCACACTATTTAAAATAAAAGAACAGGACGTCTACTCAAACACGTGTATCTAGTAAAATATAACGTTTAAAATAATAATAATAATAATAATAATAATGATAAACGAATTTAAAACTCGGCATGATAGGGTGAGTCAATGTCTGCAGTGGAAAACCTGCAACATTTACGAGGATAAAACTGCAATAAATTGGTATGAAGAGCTTGTTAAAGATATAGGACTTGTAACAATTTCATGAGAATTCACAATACACGGAGACAGAACAATCAAAACTAATCGCTCAGACATCATGATCAAAGAACACAAAAACAGAATGTGCTTTCTTATTGACCTTGCATTTCTTTCAGGGTGTAATATATCTTTGAAGATTTTCAACAACTATAAAAAATAAAAGCTTCTTGAAGTAGAAATCTAAAAAAAAAAAACAAAAAAAAAAAAAAACAAACAAACGTGGCACAAGAAAACACCAATAATTCTCGTTTTGATTAGAAAGGGTTCTGATAGACTCATTGAAGGGATCGCTGGTAGGTCATGCCTTAAAGAGATATAAGATTGTCCTCACTGTAAAATGCGCATATGCTTGTAGGTTGTGTTTTTTTTTCTTTTCTTTTCTTTTCTTTTTTTTTTCTTTACACATGTGTGTAATGAAAATCTGATGAGACCATTTTTGACCTCAGGGACTTGGAAGGAAATGAATATACACAGTTGTTGTTGTTGGTATTGTTAACAACAACAATCATCATCATTCAATGCAATACAGTTTATCTCCATAATCCTCATATATACTTTCACTCTTCTTACTGTGTCAATTTGGATCAGAAAAGCCATTTGTCTAACTTCATCATCTTTGTCAATGCATTTAACCAAACACTTCTTCAAATCACATTATAGAGTTAAAATTTCAGATCAGAAGTTAGCTAATTACTGGATTCACTTTTTATATATATATATATATATATATATATATATATATATATATATCTGAGAGAGAGAGAGTTTAATAAAATAAATAATGAAGATATTAAATAGCGCTCGATATAAAATATATATATGTGTGTGTGTGTGTTAGGCAGCATATCTTAATTCAAAGGTGTTTCATTGAATAATATAGGTATATTGTGTCTATGTATTTTTTATAGTGATCATTTCCAGTTCCGTAGTCGTATTCTTGATGTTAAGATGAAATTCATCAAGGAAAGCGCCGTAGTTTTTCCTACCCAAGTACTTTCGATTTTCTCCAAGATCCTCCTCAGGGGTAGATTACAAAGATACAGTGCAACTGCATTTCGTCGTTGTGATGGAAATTTTTTAAAAACATGCGTGCGCCACCGACAAATAAACAGCGTAGAAAAACAATATAATTCAAGTATTGTTTTATATATATATATATTGAAAATAAATGTCTAAATATACCATTGGTTTGTTGGTTTGTACCATAACGTTGAATAGATTTATTGCACGAAAAAAATAAAGAAATAATTTGTGTCAGTCCTAGGCAGCAAGAATCCATTTTTTAAACAATAAATTCAACCGACAAAATGTCATTTTATTTTTGTTATTGTAGATCCACAACAAACTGGAAAAAATCAATGAAAAATTAAACAAACTCAAACTTAGTTGGTTGAATTTAATACGACTTCATGTGTGTTTGTCTGTGTATATATATATATATATATATATATATATATATATATATACACACACACACACAAAATTATTGTTTTCTAACGAGAAAAAGTGTATATTTTAAAGAGAAGAAAAAAGAAGCATAAAAGGTTTTTGGTTTTAATGTGAATTTTTTAAATATAAATTATACTGTATATATATATATATATATATATATATATATATATATATATATATATATATATATATAAAAGAGAAGTGAAAATACACACACATACACACACACACACATGGGGTGCGATAGATAAATTGTCGACATTATTTTTTATTCTGCGCATGCACGTTTTTTGTTTTTGACTTTGTCAAGTGCACAGTATAAGTAGGGTCATTTGGGAATTGTCTGTGAGAAAAAAAGCACCATGCCGGATGCTCCAATACAAATATTTTAGTGTCAATCTGAGGACAGTGCAGAGTATTCAGAAAGAATTGGATGATATACCCAATGAACATCATGGTGTTTGGAGTGATCACAAGTGATGGCGACATTATGCCTCCATTCATTTTCCCCACAGGGCCTCAGACTCAACCCGGAAGATTGAGGAGGTAAGTGCTGCCCTGGCTCAAGAAGGTGGTTACTGGAACGGGATTCTGCACCATGCCACACAAGCAGGAGAAACCTGTCAGACAATTTCCGCGACCACGTCACCCTTTACATCTGGCCACCTAATTCCCCAGACTAATTGGCCGCATTCACCAACTTAAACAAGGAGACCGTCCAGAAGAGCTACAGGAGATTTCAAAATCGTCTGGGGCCGTCGCTAAGACCAATAGTGATTTTATTGAATAAATTTACCCTTTAGCATTTCAATATATTTTTGTGTAATTTTGGTAAATATATCTGTTAAAATAAGATGTCAGTGTTATTTTCATTTTTGCCTAATTTAGACGACAATTTATCCACTGCACCTTGTGTATATATAAGATTAAATAAATCCCCGTGAGAAAACGCTGAGTAAAAAATAAAGAGAGAGAGAGACACACAAGGTCCACAAACCTGGCGTTAATAAAACAAAACAAAAATAAAATAATATATGCATTTATTGATAATGCATTCTGAATGTTACAAAAACAGAAAAATCGTATGTGGAAAAAAAAAATTGGCTCGGTTTTTAGAATAAAATGAAATAACCATCACTGTCTTTTTTTGTTTATTTTTTCATCTATTTTGTTTTCCTTTTTCCCACGAAATGTGATTGGAATGATTGATTAATGGTTTAAAAGTTAATAGGTATATATATCTACACTTATTAAAATGCTGGCCATTTTGCATGTGTTTCGCGGGTGATTTCTAAATGAGGTGCATAGAAAAAATGCTTGCAATTATAACACGAAGTACAACATCAATACAAAAATGAATAAAATAGACGAATTTTTAGCAGCACCACTAAGGTGTATGGTTCTTTTACGCAACCATTCGATTGCATCGTACTTCCCAAGACGCAGCAGTTCGGGACCGATGACATCTGAGCAGAGACGATTGTAATAGTTCAAATATTCAATCTGTAAAAGAAATAGGGAATTCAATCTGTAAATAGGGAATTTAATGAAAATATTAGAAACCTTTCAATTCGTGTTGTATAAATTCAAACTTTGCTATAATAATGGAATTGAAGTTGTGTTGAGTTATATCATCACAATTAATTAAACTTCGAATAATTTTAGTAGAATTTAAAGCTGCAATTTATTTGCCTTTTTATGATAAGGTTTTTATTATTAGATACAAACAAATGGGCAAATCCACAAAGTACTTAATTCCTAATTTGAATGCCAGATTTGCGTGAGAATATGTTCTTCGCTGAGAAGAGAAATGACAAAAACCAAAACCAAAATATTTAATGAAATTTCCTGTTAGTAAGTCTATTTGTGACACCATGTGACACTGGCTAACGGAAAGAAAGGGTTAAAATTAAAATATAAGCTTGGAGCAAGACGAAAAGAGTTAAAGAATAAAATGATGGGCATACTGAGAGAAAGCAAGTTTCCTTTTAGTTTCAAAAGTCTATTTCTTTTTGCACGAAGATAACTCGAAGAAAAGTGATTGTGTTTACAAGACAATTACCATCGAGGCCATGTGTGGTGATACTTAGCTGACAGTTGATTGATGACACTGCCTAAAGAGTGTCAATTACGAAAACACAAATCAAGCGATAGAAATTTGGCAGTTTTAAAAACAGGGCAGAATTGAAAATTGTAAACAAGTCAAGAAGGTACAATTTCCTTATGTAAAAACCAAACCCAGGGTTTTTTTTAAAGTGCAATGACCCTAACAAAATAGAGAGATAACTGACTGGAGAAAACAGCTGGTAAATTTCTAATTCAAAACCAGGTTGGGAAAATTTGCCGACGAGAAATTAAAATGATAATTTTAATTAATGACCACCAACTAAGCCACGTCACGCAGTTGAGAACCAGATTGGTCGAAGGACAACCAAAGTGACAGGCGCAGGTGAAATACCAAGAAGGACGGAAGAATTGTCTACGCCCATTAGGAAGTGTTAGTGCGAGGCACAAATAAGAGAAGGAAGAAGTTGGGTGGATCGATATCCTGTGATCGCTACCCATCGGAAAAGGGATCTCCCCAAATTTGGAGATATAATTAATTATCCAGAGCCAGATAACAAAGAGGCTCTTGTTGCAAGATAGGAGAAACACCGTGTCATCTAACCCCATACCAGTTTGGGGTGAAAGCCAATATAAGCAGAACCCTGAATCGACCAATCCAGAAGTTCCAGAGACGAGTTGTTCTAGACGACAAACGACCACTCTGCTGAATCCCACGTGACTTGGTGCCAGAGAGAACCTCCGACGTAAGCCTTGTTTTAGACATAGCTAAACTGAGCAAAATGTCATGATAGAATCCAAAGTGGGAAGGGTTAATATTTCTGTATAAAGAACTAATATAAAACCACATAGAAATAGACCCTGAAGAAATTCCCGTCTTTTCATTATTTCGTCTGCAAGAACATTTTTTTTTTTTTTTTTCCTTTGTGATACAGCTTTGCCACAATCAAACCAACACTACATTTTCTGACGACCACTTGATCCGGACTTTGTCATGTGATTGGAATTTCGAACCGACTCCTTTATTTCGTTTTAGATTGTTCTAATGTCACGTGTCAGATGTCTCAGTTATCTCCCTTTAACTCAACTCTCCAAGTTTTTGTTCACCACTCACAACTCTTTGAGTCACGTCACTGGATCCAAACCAACGCTTTTTATCCACTGGGCCATGCGTCCTTGAGAACATCAGTGCATGAATTTTGGGGACTTATAAATTTAATGTCTCAGTAATCAGTTTTTTTTACCACAGCTCATATTGCAATTTGTTATCATTGCTTTTTTTTTGGGAACTCCAAAATATGGTTCCCATATTGTATTTCTATGCTTGGCCGACTTAGGAGATTTTTGTGGCTTAGCATATTCTTTAAGTTTTCGTTATTATCCAATGATTATTTTGTCGATTATTTTGACCACAACCCACAGGGGGCAGTAATCTCCATCCCCCCCCCGAACAATGTAAATAATGAAAATAATTACATCTCAGAAATAGCGACAGTTATGTGGTAAAGTTGAGAAAAATGGGACTTTAAAATACGTAGTCAAGTGAAAGTCTGCATAAATCTTTGTCTATATTAACCAATTAATACTTACATGACCTCTGTTCAGCATTGAGTAATCAATCAAGTTTGTCTCAAAAGGCACCAATGTGACTGGCTTGAAACTCAAGAACCTCATGTTTTTATAGCGGTACTGAAACAGGGAAAAAGGGAGAGAGTAAATTAACACCTCAACAGATGGAAACGAGATTTTCAAAACGGATTTGAGTTTGTATAAACTATTGTTAAGTTTTTTGTTTTTTTGTTGTTGTTTTTTACAGAAAGGTTCACCCTGTGCAAGGCCTGGTGACCACTCGAGGTAGAGGGTTACATTAAGAGATAGTTTATATGGATAGGAGGGGAAGATAACGGTTGAACAGGTTAAGATTGTAGCGATTGGGAAAACATCCCCTAGGAAGTCTGTTCCACAGAGCAGTGGTTCGCAAGAAGAAGATGTTTGAGTAGAACTTGCATCTCGCTGATTGATTAGGGAGGGAATGTGGATGGGGTTTGCTACTATGTAAGTGGCATACCTGGTCCCAGCCATGAAGATCATACCTGGCGGAACCAGGAGATGCAGTTCAGAGCACTGTCCATGGAAGTTGTGATAGAGCAGTGAGAGACTCACCACACCCCAACTGTTTGTGAGAGAGAGGTTGAAGGGTGGAAAATAATTCTTCTCCAGCAAGGACCCGGTGACACTTATGAACTCTATCAAAACTGGAAATTATATCTGACAAAAAATTACAAAATGAGAAGATGGGTTCATGCCTTTCTGGAGTTATTTTTTTCGAATTTATAGACATTACGCTACATCGAATCATTTATTTATAGCTTTGTCTTAAATATTAGTTTTTGATTTTAAAAAATGGAATGACCATTTAAGAATCATTAAAGGGTTATATTGTACCAAGTCAGAATGTAAGCAAACTAGATACCTTTGTTCTTACTTCTTGGACCATAAGTGCCGTTTCCAGACGAATACCAAATTTACCATCTTCATAAAATCCTGGTTCTGAGGAAGAAATGTTTGAGAATTAGTATCTCAAGGCACACAAACAAAAATCGACCAATCTTTAACCTTCATGCCCGCTAAATAAATAAACACGGTGTGTCAAAAAGGACGATTTTTCATTGACACCGCTATTATTTTAACTAGCTTCACTCCCTCGGCTATCTTTATTGTTTTAAAAAGCGATGATTACAATTTGAATAAAGCCGACATATGAAATTGAATTTATAAATTTTTTGTTCTTGAGAATTTACAACAAAAATATTAAACACTATTTATTTACAAGAATAATTTTATATTTACAACATTCTAAAATCCAAGAAATTTGTATTAAAACTGATGCTATGCAATATTTATCATTTAACAATTTATAAAGAAATAAATATGAAAACAATATTTTATTAATAAATTTATAAACATTTATTAAATTATGTGAACCAACTATAAGGAAATCCTTATTTATCATTTTATAAAGTTCGAATCACTTGACAACTAGCCGATGTTTTGTCAAACCATTCCAATAAATAAATAAATAGCGAAAATAAAGAATCTAATAAAATAATAAATATTTCCTTATAATTGGTTCACATGTTTTAATAATTTTGTAAAAGCTTAGAAATTTATGAAGAAAAAATTGTTTTCATATTTAATTTTTTTATAAATTCATCATCATCATCATCATCCCATTGATTTTTGTAATTGTAGGGTGAATCCGAATGCAGAAGCCACGCTAACTCTTTTCCACACACGGTCTAACAACGGCAACTATCAACAATTCTTGTATTCTGGTCCATTGTTTGACATTGCCCAACCAGTTCTTGCGTTGACGTCCTCTCCTATGTACACCTTCAACAGTGCCTTGCATGATGGTCTGGCACAGGCTGTCGTGCCTTGTAACGCGTCCAAACCCCGTCATTTTCTCCGTTACACAGTGGCGAAAAGAGGTTTCTGGTGTCCCACAAAACTTCAAAATCTTCTGACATAGTGTTGTTATGGCTTTGATGGTTTCTTCACCTCCATGTTTTATCAGCTCAGAGGGAATATTATCTGGGTGACTTGCCAGGTTTCAACCTCTTTACTGCCAACTCAACCTCTTCTTTCACTATTGACAGACTCGTCTTCTTCTGTAGAGTGTTGGTCACTTTGCAATATGGAGACAACTGGATGAACCTCTTCTTTTATAAATTGGTAAATTATAAATATTGTATTGCATTAGTTTTAATTGTATTAGTTTTTAGAATGTTGTAAATATAAAATTATTCTTGTAAATAAACAATCTAATAAATAAATAGTGTTTAGGGAAAAACAGTCCTTTAGACAAGTCGTTTTTTTTTGTGGGGGCGGGGTATGAATGTCAAAGATTGCAGCTATTCAATAAGCTGAAATTGGCAACACTTACCATCCGAAAGAAACATTCCATCCATTAATGGCACGTCGTGCTTTTTCATATGAGCTGTTAAAGCGGATGGACCTCAAAATAGAAAACAAAAAAGAAAATTAATGAAAATGTACAAAACAAAATCGAAGTCATCAAATTTATTTTGCTCTCTGTGTTAAATCTGCTTTTCAAATTTCATTAAAATAATTCTTTAAAATATCTTTATTAATATCATTAGCAATTATACTGTAAATAATCTTTGCAATATTAGCAATATTAAATTACTAGTGGTATGAATCCGGTGTTTCCCGCCAAATTTTAAAGACTAAAAATGATAAGTGGAACTGAGGTAACTTAAAGTTATAATTACGATATGTAAATTACTTACTAGAAAGCCAAGGGCAACATCTTAATATAGCCCTCCTTAATTATCACATACATTACGACCTTATACATCATGGACTATTTCTTTTTGATCACGTGGAATGATGGAAACGACATATCAGTTACCCCCTGGCTGTACCTTATAAATAATGGGCTATTCCGTTTCGATCACTTGGAAAGGCGGAAAAGACATATGAAAAACGCTAACTGGTTTCAGTGAGAAAATGAAAGGAAAAAAAAAACAGTGAAAGATGAAAGATAGAAGAGACAATGTGTTTTTAACGGCGGTTTCAGTGAAATGTAAAAATTTGTTTATTTAAAATTTTTTCATTTGTATCTCTTAAAATAACTGCCAGCATTTATAATTTATGGTGCTTTTCTAAGCGTAACCTAGATGTGGCACAAGGTTAAATGTTTTGAGTACCAAGTGAGGATAGAACTTATTACTCAGTTATAATTCATCTAACAAGACGAGCATGCTAACCATTACATCATGTCGAAGTGCCCCAGCATTCATAATGATTGTTATTGCAATATTCTGTTAAAATTGTTCCGCCCCACATGTTTAACGATGCGATAGAGGAATTTCTACGGATATTTTATTGCCGTAGAAGTCGCCATGAGCTTATTCAATCTTTAACTTAAAAATTAAGATTCATCAGAAAAAAAAACAGATAGGAAAATATTGAAATTTTCACGGGTATTTCTAGTTAAATAAGTATAACACTCCATGAATAAAAATTAGATTGTTCTGATTCCAACCAAAAGTTAAAATATTTAATAAAACAATACAAGAATATTTGAAATTCAAATCTGATTCGGGATCCTGGTAATTGCTTTTTGACCTTCCGTGTCTTATCAATATTTGCTTTGTTTACCTACATCTATATATGTAACAAATTAAACAAAGCACAACTGACTATTAAGGGATGAAAAAAATTCAGCGGTTTTCGATGTTATTCTGTGTTTTTGTTTTTTTTGTCCATATACATGAAGAAACACTATATAAAATTTAATGTTGAATGTGCTAAAATTATTGAACTTTTTAATAAAAAGAACCTCAAGTTGATGTTAAGAATTGATTTATTTAAGATGTAATGATCTATTATGACATGTTTCTAATTTTTATTTAGACACATTTTTCTAGTTGAATTGTTCACCTATTTTGCATATGAGCCATTATTGTAGAAAATTAGGTTACAATAAAAAATTTGTATTTTATATGAATGCAACCTTATGTGATGTATGTGAGTGGGGAGGAATATCACAAATTCGGGGGTAATTCGGGGGTATGAGACCCTTGCACCGGCCCTGCTAGGAGCCATTAAATAATTACCAAAACATATCTGCACTCCACAAGCAAAAAATTCTCGCAACAAACTTGACCATTAATGCACGCCATAAAATCAGTTAACTACAGGATTTGTTTTATCTATAATTCATTAATATTCACCGTCGTGTTTTGAATGACAGCAGTTATCATTGGGTTTAACTCTTTCAGCCCTGACAACCGCTTTACCGGTGGTAGAGAAAAATGACGTAATGCTCAGCAACCGGTTGAACGGTAGGTAAACACTTGCGTCGTGTTTTGCTATTGTGTTGTTCCAGGCAACTTTCCCCCTGCAAGCCAAGTCCCTCAGCTTCAGAAAGTTCTTAGGTCAATACTGTGTGGATCTGGTGGGTGCATTTTGGCCAGCTGCAGTGCGCAGGCAGTCAATCAATGCTGATGCTCTGGAAAGCCTGCAAAATGTCAGCATCCCAGAGATACCAGAAGATGTTTCCACTAACAACCTCTGTACTGCGTGATCTTTTAAATACAATATAAATTGAAGAAGAAAAACCTGTGGCCTACATAGACTATCCTGTCAAGTCTGTGAAGTCTTCAATCCGCTGCACAACATACCAGCACTTCTTGTGCATCAAGAGAGGCAGCACCTGCTGGTAGACTGGCACACAAAGAAAAAATTCTGGCGATAAAGTGAAGGCATGCAATCATACTCTCTCTCTCTCTCTCTCTCTCTCTCTCTCTCTCTCTCTCTCTCTCTCTCTCTCTCTCTCAGTATAATGCTCATATTTTTGTAACTATTTTTATATCTACTGCGAAACATTACATACCAATTATTTGCGAATTTTGACTCAGGAGGCAGAAGGGTTAAAAATGTTCAGGCACGCAGGGGCTCAAAGGGTTAATTGATGGCGTGTTTATAAACAATGTATTTATAAAAAAAATAATATGCAAAAGAAAATTAATATAATCAAACATTTAGGAACATTTGAAAGTAAAAAAAAAAGCAAAACTAAAATAATAATAAATGATATATCAGCCAATTAAGTGCCTTACGTAATACACGCTTGGGCGACCATGTCCCTTTCGATCCATGCCCGAGGAGGCAGAAAATTTTCCCGCAGTAGGTTGTCATTTATTTCTGTGGTAAACTGGTTACCAACCAAGGCCATGGGACCTAGTATATCTTGCTATTTAACACATAGCTGGGGTGAGAAAAGATGGATTTATATCTTTCCCAAGGGAATTTGCACGTAAGTGAATGTAACGAACCCGACTGGAATTCGAACTCGACTCTCCGATTTCTCATTCCAAATCGATATCCATTACACCATTTGCACATCCACATCAGTAGAATTCCTTAATAGAGATAATACAGAATTTAAAGTTCATAAATTTAATCACACAAGACTAATACAATATTTTTATGTTATTTTTATCTTTTGTTCAAATGAATTGTTTAACTAGAGTGTGAGCATGAAGGTGAATAAAAACGCTGACATTAATGAAAAGGTGGCATCTTCAAATACGTTGTCTTTCTTTCACAGTTAAAAACGAAAAGCGTTCTTTTTTTAGCGCCACTCTACTTAAAGGTATATATATATATATATATATATATATATATATATATATATATATATATATATATATATATATACGCGTGTGTGTGTGTCTGTGTGAAAAATGTATACAAATATAAATAAATATATATATGTATAATTATTTATATATTATATGCGCGGTACTTATTAGAAAGCGCTCAATATCAGAGATAGAGCTAACAAACTCGCATCTATCCAACCAAATATATATATATATATATATATGAACGGAGAAAAATGGCTCATCTGGATTTTAGTCTGTATGAACCGAAGTTTTGTTTTTTAAAAAATTCATTTGGGTGGCGCAAATAAAAAAAAAAGACGAACAAATTCGAAACTTTTCTTAATATTTCTGTAGGTTACCCTACTTTTCTTCGCCATAAATGTCCATTAGGTGGCGCTATTTAAGTCCATAAAAAGAGAAAATATCTCCCTCTCTTTCTCCTCTTGCTTCCATATGTAGTCGAACGTAAATAAAATAGGCGCGGCTGGGGCGCGTTCGCTTCCTTGGTGCGCTGACTATTAACCTCGATCTCGATCGATCTCTCTCTCACACACACACGCACACACACGTGTATCACGCACACTTGTTTCAGGCCTCTGATCAGGAAGTTTTGTGGAACCACCTCTTAATTGCTGGTGTTCCCAGGTCCACCCTGATCTGGAGTGGTAGCACCTGTTAGGGTTCCAGGTATGGACAAACATTTAACCCCCAAATTAGCGTCAGAACACTATGAAAGTGTAAAAATAGGTTTTAATACCAGCAATAAATTTTTGAAGAAAAAATGTTACCAGCAATACATTTTTGAAAAAATGTATTACCAGCAATACACTTTAGTAAAGAATATTACCAGCAATAAAAATCTTGTTGGAATTAAATAACCCATTGAGGTTGATATGTATAAAACAAACCAAATCACACTTGTTTCCTACACAAACACATTTTTATAGCTAGTTTTAATGATTCTTTGATTTCAGTTGTATACATGTGACGCCATTCGTGGCGTAATTGTGACAACGTTCTCCGATCGTCTGTCGTTCACTGCAACTTTGAAGACATCTAAGGTTGAGTGTATTTGCATCTACCCCCCAACTCGCTATTTGCACAGGTTCATCTTCTCGGCCATGATCGCTTTCAACAAACAAAATGGAAACAATTGTTTTTCAAGACTCTCTCGTTGGGAAGTAACAACAATACACGATTTCATACTTAGCCGGTTATTCTTCCCTTCGGCTGTACTGCTATCTCCCTAATTTCACTGGCCTTCTGGGCTCGGTGACTCCTGATTCCTCACTACAGTTCCTTCTAATACTGGCCGCTTGGCAGTTCTCACTCCTCTGGTCATCTATCTACTTCTCCCAAGGCAGGACCCACTTTTCTCGACTTCTCTCTGCTTATATGGGTAATTCTAGAGTCCCACCACCTCCTCTATCCATTTGTCTTCTGGAAGATTTGGGACCATCCCAAAACCACATGGGTGGTCAAATCTTCAAAGGACTACTTTTACCACTATCTAAAATCATTTATAAGATTTTTATGTTTCCAAATTCAAAGGCAGCTGTAAACATAAATCCTCCAAAACACTAACACTTAAATTTACTCAAAGATGGACTGGAAACAAAATTCCTACGAAACTCAGATAACTAAGTGAACTTAAAAGATAAGAAGTTACCTCCTTATCTTCTAAAGATGTGTGAGAAATCATATTGTTACATAGACACATACTTCCTTTTAATAATAACATGAATTAATTGTCGTTTGTTTTAAATTCCATGTTTTGTATTTTATTTTATTTTTACCCGGACTCACATGAGTCCGCAAAATATTGTTTGTTCCAGGAGTTGTTAAATGTTAACTAAAAAGCGACCACACCTCGCAACCAAAGAGTTTATTCCCACAACAGTTCTTATTGGTAAGAAAATTTTAAAACTTTTGGTGTAATAGTTAAAATGTCATTAACAAAATCAGCGAAAACCTTTGCCAAAGCTTAAATGTAGTCGAGAAACAAGTGATTTAATTAACCCCCAACCCGTTCCTCCATAAGACAATTACTTACCCTCATGAACACTGAGGTAAGCTCCAATGCCATGACCGGTTCCATGTAAGTAAACGAGGCCAACATCCCACAAATGTTGGCGGGCGAAGGAATCCAAGAAAGAACCTTAAATTAAGAAAGAAAAACAAAAGATAATTTTCAAAGAAATGTTAGTTTTTGAAACAATGGATAAAATTATGTAAACAACGTAAAATTACAACAGGAGCGACATATTGCAAGATTGGTATATCATTAAAAGTCTTTTAATAAGACTGTCACAAGCTCTTTTCAAAATTTATAAGAATTCTGTCTCACAGAACATTCTTGGAAATGAACTTTGTTTTGTATTTCCGACATCATTAGCCGGTCATCGAACCGTTATAAACCAATATTTCTAAAGATGATTTTCAAGGAAAGCGGTCTGCTCGTGTTTAACTATTTGACATAACACAATCTTCCTACAATTTCATTTCCATTCACTTGGTCCTGTGCCAGAGACAGACGATTAATAATGTTTGAGCATTTCTAAATTACAAATAAAACAATTTGTTATTGCTATAAGAAGAATGTGGCTTCCTTTCCACATTACTACATACACCACGAATATAATTATTACCGCATAGTTAAAAAGACGGCACTAATTAAATAGATTGGTTCACTTGTATAAAAATAAAATAAAAATAATAGGTAAATTTTCTTAGGGAGTGAGGGGCGGAAATTAGACATTCCTCAAACCACATTTGGCAGAATAAAATAATACGAATTTTTTTTCTTTACCATTTTTAGAAGAGGTCCTGTTTATAATATCGATACTGCGTAAAATCGATCCCTGACATTTTAAAAAGTTATCTAGACTTTCTGATTTACATATGTCAAATTTGAAACTACGCTTACGCCATTGATAATTGCGTATAAAAACAGATTCTTAAAATTTTTTAAAGAAAAAAATCTCTCTTTCTCTCTCTCTTTATATATATATAAAAAATTTTATTCGAAAATTATAACATAAATATGTTATAAAATCAATAAAAAATAGCCAGAGAACAGCTTCTGCCTGTCACCCGAATGGCTGATGCTCCAGGAAAGCAACACTGCTCCTTCTCGGCCTCACGTTTTCCACTGATATAAAGTGAAGTGAATACATCGAATCAATTGCTAGGTCTACTGCAAGGAAAGTTATTTCAATGTGTCGTGCCAGGAAATATTTCTCGTCAGAATCCATCTTGTACGTTTATAAATCTACCATTCATTGAATAATGTTGCCATATCTGGTCTGGTGCTCCTGCTGTACATCTCAAGAATCTTAGCAAAATTCAAAAAAGAGTCTGTAACGTAATTGATTGTGACCAGGCTTTTTAGTCGCTTTTTAACCAGCGTGACGTGACTGTCTTTTATACAAATATTTTCATGGCAACTGATCAGACGAACCTCCCCTCCCCCCTGACCTGGTGCCCCGACTACATGAAAATAAACGTTCTACTAGATTGGCAACTAGGTCTCACCGTTTTACAGTAGAACTAGCTAGATCAACCCCCACTTCTACTTTTTTCTTTTCTCACACCTCTCACCTGTTAGATTTCCGATTTCTTGTTTTGCCAACTACAATCTTCAAAAATTTAAAGGCAACGTCAAGGCAATAATGCTACTAAGACGATTAAAAGAAGTATTAAAAATAATGCAAATGACGTAAGCACAGTTTCACACGACTTTTGCAAAAAAAAAAAAAAACTTTGTAAAAAGTCAGGGATATTATGAAAACGTGTTCTATTCGAAATCGATAAAAATAAAATCAATATTTTTTTTTTTTTTTGATGAATGTCATCGCTTGAGGAAAATGAAATAAATGTTAATCTACAAAAATGATTCCCCAGATGATGTTTTCCTATTTTTTTCTTTTATACAAGTGGACCAGTCTATTTAAGGAGTACTACAAAGATAACCATATTTCAATTACCATCATTTTGATAGATCGTCCACCCCGGAGAAATCACGTCCTGGGTATGACGATAAACTACATCCGGCAGCAAGGAATCTGCTCAGAAGGTTTTGAGAAGCGTGGAACCACCTCTGCTGTTGTTCCCAGGTCCACCCTGACCCGGGGTGGTGGCACCTGTTAGGATCCCAGCTATGGGCAAATAGTTAACCCCAAAACTAGGGTCAAAACACTATGAAAGTATAAAATACATTTTTGGAAAAAAAATTACCCGCAATACATTTTGAAAAAAAAAATACCAGCAGTATATTTGGCTCTTGACAAAAAAGCCTCTTCACAAAAAACAGGTCAATGAAACCTGAACTATAAACTCATTTCTTACAAAGAATACATATTCTATTCGTACGAACCTATCTTAAAATTCTTGACGGTATTAAATAACCTATTAATGTTGATTTGCTGTAAAACAAAATAAATCAAAACAAAATAAACCAAAACAAACCGGGGAAATCATCTATGTTTTTAGAAAATTAAAATAAAAAAAAGAAATCAAATTCTTACCCATGGTTCCTTCTGGCCATCGACGTCGAGCTAAATCAATAAAACCCATCAAAACACGCGTGTAGCATTCCTGGATAAAAACAAAAAAAAAAAACAGAAGAGAACTTTTCTTTAATCGAAATTTTCATTGAAAATAATTTGTATTTTCACATTAATGGAAAAACGTGAATTCATATATTCTTGCCCAATCAATGGGTTAAATAGCAGTGAAGACTGGGCTCTGGAGTCTTGGGTAGCAGCCAGGCTAAGACAGGAAAAAATTGAATTGCCGTAGAGAAATCAACAGGAAAGCATTCCACCATCTTTCGGAAGAATTCGTGGCAATTTCAAGATAATGAAGGAAAGGAATCTGTGGCGTGTCATGATCGTCTACGATTTAAGTAAAAATGTAGGATTGCTCTTGATGGAAACTGCCTGGGATGTTTGAAAGGTAGGACTTTGAAAGATACGAATAAAGTCTATCTGACGTGTTTGGATTAAGTTAGTCAGGCTCAGTGATTGGGGGGATCATACACACCCCTTTCATTTCATGATATATTTTTGTAGAAAAAATGTTTTAAAAAAGAAAAAGATATTTTGTATATATGAATTTTTTATGTCATAGGTGTTTTTAGTAGGATCCATGTGAATATGTAGTATTGTGGCATGTGTTGGATTGAATGGTGATTAATGAGTACTTATGGTAAATTGAGTCGATTGTAATTGAGTCGTGAATCAGATTAGCTTGGTGTAGGATAGTCAGTGACGACCAGCTTTTCCCCCACTTCTCTTTTGGTCTTGTGCCACATGAGATGTAATATCATTTCAAAATAAACTTTCAGAGTCATTGAGAGAAAGTACTCGTCAAGAGTAAACGACCGAGCTCAAGACTAGTCTTAAGACGATTGGATAATTTACTTCTAATTGGAGCCCGCGCTACAACATTTTACACTCATCAAGTACACATAAAATCAGGGCCCGTCCAATTTTCCCCCACTTGGGCTCCACACATCGTAAGGCCCTCAAGAGGTCTAATGCGTTTGTACTGCAGCAACAGCAGCTGACCAACACCTTTGAAAGGCATATTTTCTAAAAGAAATGATATTCACTTCTCTTTCATTTTCGATAGACCCTACTAGAGCAACGCCCATCTCCAGTCGGTAAGTAGAACTTTTCTTTGTTCTAAAAAATGTAGATCTTTGAACTCCGAACAAATTAGATTTGTATTTCTTATCTTATGGAATAATTATGGCATGTCTTTAGAGAGAACCAGCTATGTGCAGCACTTCGCATCAGAACAAAACAAACGAGTCTGCCCCGGAGGAGATGGGAACAGAGAGGCAGTTGGGAGTGACCATAATGAATCGAAAACTGCAATACTTTGGTATCAGGTCCTCTGCACACACATTCTGGAGGGAAGTATTGATGGAAAGACCAAAGCGACACTCGACTAATGACGTCAGAGATTGGACAGTGAAAACGCTGGTGGATTGATCGATTGAAGGATTTATTTTTTAAGTCTTATTAAAAGGAAAATAGTTTGCTTCCTGATTTTTTTTAATAGTATGATACCTATTTATGTGGGCATGACTTCAAAATCATTGAAAGAACGACTGGATGAACATCAAAGACTTTGTGATAACATTTCAAATTATAAGTAAAAATAAATATTGGAAAAAAGCGATTGCATTACATGCCATTACACAGAATTGACTTTGACCATCCAGAAATAAAATTGACGAACCAAAAGCATTTCAATCAAAGAAAAGTTGCTGAACAAATAATAGTTGAACTATTAATAGCAACTAAAATAAATGCCTGCAATAGGATAGATGCAGCACAACTCCATCCTGTCTGGACATCTCTGCTACAAAGAAAAATATGATATGACAAAAAAAAAGGCAATTTATATAGTAAAAAACAAAAATCCTTTTTTTTTACGCCTCAATTTGTAAAAGTCATCAACTCGGTTTGTTTTCTTTTATTTGAATCCTTAAGCACTTCGAGCTTTGCATTGTTTTTACTCAAATTAAGGAGTGACTAAGACTGGTAACTGCTAGTCGAAATATTTCCATAAAAATAAATCATTCATTGGAACTACAAGTTTTTTTTCTTTTAATTATGCAACTACCAACGGAGACAAGCATCGTAACTTTGTTCTTGACCTATTCCATTAAGTCTTTGAGTTTATTGCACCAAGTTGTCACCATTTTCTGTTTTTTTTTCTCTTCGGGAAGTATACATTGCAGACATACCATTGTCTTTAGAGACACTTCGACGTGATGTAATGCTTAGAAAGCTTGTATCACTAAATCAATTACGATTGAATAGTAAATTCGTTCCTCACTGGGTGTTCTATACTTTCAGCCACGTCTAGTTTACGCTTACAAAATTTCCATATCATTTATTGGCAAGTAAACATATCAGAAAATTACGTAACTTCAGGAATCCTAGAATTGCTAATTAGCCAGTTAGACTTGAATCATGAATGAATGATACCCGTATCAATGGAAAATGTTTAAACCACCAATATCCGCTGATCTCCAATAAAATATTTGATGATGCCTGTCGTTAAGGACGGTTAAAGTTATCTTTTCCGTATTCTTAAAATACCGAATTCAAAAACTAAGTTTGAGTTTGTCGTTTATGTTTGCATTAGTGTAAAACGATTTGATACTTTTTCAATCGGTACAAATAGAAAAAAACTCATTAGACATTGATTTGTACGAAATAGTCTCATCGTTGTTAGAAATATATATATATATATATCCTTGTTAAATTGAAGAGGCAAACATCAATCTTTAAGTTTAAGCCGCCAGATTTCGAACAATGAAGTTTCCTAAGGGACAGATAGCCTTGTAAGAGGAAGCATCGGTTAAGCAGATCCAGTATTGATGAGGAGTTCGAACTATCCTTGGGCTGGATAGTGCGAAAGATTATTTTCGTTTGGTGGAAGCGACATGACAAGGACGAATCAACTTATAAGAGACGTTTTGGAGTCGGTAATCTTTTCCTAACTATATGCCGATGTACGGTTCAATATTTCCTGTTCTATAATATATTTTATATAGTAATATATACAATAATATGTAAACCACATTAATAGAAATAAACTGTTTTTAAAAGTTTTTTTTAAAGTTTTTATTATTGATGGGAGTCCAACGAATAAGCAATTTTGAAACAGCTAAATATTCTCCTTTGCGTTGTAGTAGTTAATGGTTCGGACTTCGTGATGTCATTTACAGCTGCGTGTCATTGGATATTGCTTGGCGTACCACGTACGGTACGCGTCCTGTAGGTTGCTGACCCCTGCTCTAGAATGAAAAGTGTTCGGCTCAAAATTTTCAGAAGGTCACTAGCTTCGACAGACACCCGAAAAGATTATCGTTCTAACAATAACCAAGATGAAAAATCATTGTATAATAATTGATTCATAAATACACGTGATTCATGTCAGGTAATATCTTAGACCGTAATCGAATTTTATGTCCATCAGAAATCTCTGCACTAAGAAAAGTTGATCTGTGGTGACACCAATATATACTGGTTCGCCCTAATCGATACCAAAATAATTTTTGTACTTAGTGTCACCTCAGAATGCCAAAAGCCAAAAGACATAAAAGCTCTAAAGTGTAGAATTGGGTCTCAAAAGATATCAGGGGATTGCCCAATATAAACAAGGAAGTGAACCTAACTGAACTTAGGATATACACACAAGACAGCCGGATAACAGGGGAGAAGGAGAATCTTTCACAGCCTTGTAAGAAGAATATCGAACATTTGAAGAAAGGCTCGAAACTACATTCGGCTTACGTAAATGTGATGGAGTTCAGTCGTGAATAAACAATATTTTACATATGAAAAATTCAGTCTTGCATTCTAGATTTTAAAAACATTACATAACGATAATTTCTCAAATCAAAAATTCAGACAAGAATAAAAACTTACTCTCTCATAACTAGTTGGGGTTCCAAAATGAAAAGTTCTGGTAATGTCCGTGGTTCCATCTCTGAAAAGAAACGCAAAAGAAAGTGGAAACCTCAATGATCAGAATATGGAATCCATAGTTGCGAACAAAAGCGGTACCTCATGATTTACACGTCGAGGAGCTCATGTGTTACTTTTGTGACAGATGAAGAAAGTGTGACATTGAAATTAGAAGGTACATCGAAATATCGGAAGATACTTTTCAGAAACTGAGCAAGGCATGAACGTGTCGAAAAATAACATTAGAAACGAGTGCTGGACTGCAATGTCTAATCTCCAATATAGCAGTGAATGGTGGACAATCTTAGCACAGCCGAAGAAGAAAACATGACTCGGCAGAGATGTAGTTTTAGCGACGAATGTTTAGAATACAATAACAGAGCTAAATTTTAAAGGACGCGTGATGAGGAAAGAGGGCTTAGAGAATTTAACATTCACCGGGTGCTTTCTAAAGTTGATTTATTTGTTTTTCTTTTTACGAATTTTAAAGCCGGAACATATTTTAGATTAGATTAACAATTTTTTAAGAATAAGAATGATTTTTTCCAGATAATCATATTATTGGTGATGGGATTCATAACTTTCTCAAGGGAATTCGCGCATAAGTGAATTTAACGAACCAGACTGGAAATCGAACTCGGCTCTCCGAATTTTAATTCCATTACACCACTTGGACACTCGTGCCTTTTAAGGTAAGAAGTAAATGAAATGTGATAAGTTCCAGTAAGATGGATGAAAGAACAAGTACCAAAGAGAAGTTATAAAGGAGAGAAAAATTGTCTCGCACGACACAGGAAACCAACTTTCTGATTCTTTCACATTCGGTAACCCCTTGCATCTACCTTAGCGGCTTTACTGTCGTGCATGGAGATATATGACTTTTTTTTTAATCGAATTCACCCCAAGCAAGGCAATGAAGCCAATAAGACGTAAGGGGTTACTTGGGGGGGGGGGTTGTTAAGAATTAGAAAACAGAAACATTACCAAGAATCAAGAACAAAAGAAGAGTAATCAGGAGGAGGACAGTAGAAAGCGACTGACATTGCATTGACATTTTTGAAGATTAAACTTGACTCGAAAGCATGGAGTCGGAAGAAAGTTCCACGAGCGAGAAGTACAAGAAAAGAAATTGTTAGCATAGAAATTACAGTTACATCTATAGCCAACTGAACTGCATATTGATGAGATCACATCGCCAGTTTAGTATTCATAAAGTCTAGGTACCATAGCGAAGAGCTCATCCGAATAGTTGCCATGAAAGTATTTATAGAAAAAGCACATTGAGGCAACTTTATGGCAATGGGAAAGTGACTGAAGCCAAGATGCCAGATCAGGACCAATAATATTACTAATTCTTTGGAATTTATCAAGTATATCTAGATAAATAGCAGGAGCACCAAATCATATGTTTAAGCAATATTCTAAGCATGGATAAATGGTAGACTTATAGATATGTAAGATAAATTCTGGAGAGGAAAATTGCCTCGCATGACACAGTAAACCAACTTTCTTAGCAGCTGACTTAGCAACGGATTCACTTCATCTTCGTCTAGAACGTGCAACGAGTCACTCTCCTGGGCGGGGGGGGGATTCTCAGGGCAACGCATGTACATGGACGGTGCTCATCTCCTCTCCAAGGAATATGCGGCAGGTTGTACTGCGTTACATGTTACCAGGACGGGGGGAGATTGCGTTAGGGAATTGGACAACATATCAACCCCCTTTTGGATTATTTAATGTCGAAATCTGGTTTTATTATACTTGAGATACGAGCGTACCGACATACGAGCGTACCGACATACGAGTCTTTTGAGATACGAACCGGAGTTCGGCCGATTTTTTCATCCGCTAATTGGTACAGCGAATGCCAGGCTTCGAGAGCATTTCCACTTGCAATACACGTCTGCCCCTCACTCTGAAAGGATCTCTGTTGTGTCTTTTTGCCATTATTTTGCAAAATTCCTTTAGTTACACCATAGATTCGAAGAAAGTAAGTGTAAAGACTAGTGGTGAAAATCCTAAACGTATGATTTCGTTTGAGGTAAAGCGGGAAATTATTAAAAAAAATAAAGAATATGTACGATCAATGCATTTGGCGAAACAGTATGAGCGTTTTACATCGACGATAAATAAAAAATTGTAAAATTTAAAAAAATTTTTAAAAATTAGTTAGAGTAATGGATAAAATGTAAATGTTTTAAAAAATTAAAAAATTAAGTGATAAATTTCCTTACAAGTATTGTCCTCCTGAATCTAAGAGGTAGACGTCTCGAGTGGTGATATCGCGATCAGTGATGTTCGATACAGTGTAGTGAATAATGGCACCATTTGGACCAGAACCTGAAATTGTGCGGAAGCTTAAGCCACGGTTGTATTTTTGACGACTGAAAAACAATAAAAAGAAATACATAAAAATCACATTTTCAAGATCACACGAATCTACATACAGAATTCATTAAGATATTCGTAATCACAGCTTCAATAAATTATCTGTTTGCCTAAAAGATCTAACAGTATAAAAACGAAAAATATCTTTACTCTGTATTTTTTTGTTTTGTGAATCACTAAAGGTATTGCGATAAGAAAAGATCTTTTGGGGCCTGCCAGGTTTTTATTTTATTAGAATCTAGAATTTAATTGGACCGAATACGAGAAAGGGTAAATAGAAAATTCAAGATGTTATCGTTATCACCGCATTATATGGAGTCGGAAAGCGGAGGGGGGTTTGTAAGTACATTTTTTTCACTAACTGGATAAGCTAGCAAAAGAATAAAATATAAAAAAGATTGATTTGGATAAAGAAAATATAGCAAAGGGGATGTGTTTCCACCATCCCTCTCGCGTATACACGCGAGAGCGTGCTGCAAAGTTCCCAGCCAAACCAACTTCTCCAAATCAGCAAACATCTTATTTTTTTCAGCACCCCTTCATATGTGTATGTGTGTGTGTGTGTGTGTGTGTGTGTGTGTGTGTGTGTGTGTGTGTGTGTGTGTGTGTGTGTGTGTGTGTGTGTGTGTGTGTGTGATTAAGTACACATTAATGAAGAAAAAGAACTCAATTTACACAAATTTTACTCCAGATAATCCACCTTCCTTGTTAGTATATTTAATTCAAGATATTATCGCCGTGTTCCAAAAAAGCGTTTTTGTGATATTTTAAACTTAAAGTAAATAATATTTGTTTCAAATCAGATTAATTATACTTTAAATCAAATAATACTCTTCAAATAAAATTCTAGAAAAGTATATTTTACTTTTAGAAGATTTTTTAATAAAGAGAAATAAATTGCGATAAACGTGGGCTAAAATGGTGCTGAAACCAGATTCTTTAAGAAAAAAAAATTGCTTCCAGTCAATTCAGATTAGTATTTTGCTTATTGGAAATATTAAATTTAATCTATTACCTTGAAATTCAAACTGAAATAAAGGCTTCAAGATTGGTTTTTCATTTTTTTAAAATCATTTTAAATCTTAGATATTGCGAAAATCTGTGGAAGTAACAATTATAAAGTGAAAATTTCAGATAGAATTTTATGTTATTAATGTGTCAGGCCAGCCTTATTATTATGCAATGATTATTTCTTGCATAAATGCGTCTCTGTAGAAAACAAGTTTTTATTTACGCTTCGAGTACGAAAATACACGTCTGTAAATATAGTCAGAAAAAGGGTCCCAACAAGAGATGTACAGTTCTTCACAAAAGGGCAACTGAATCTTGGCTTGCTGTCAGAACCTGTGTGACCTACATGTTAACAACATACACAGTTAATGTGGTTCCACAGAAAAAAAAAGTTAATGCAAGTTCGAACCCTTCAGATAGGAACTTTTTCTTTAATAAGTCTGTCGATAATTTAGGCCGATGAACATTAAATGTGTGCATAATAAAATAGGAATAGCTCTAAACAACTTTTGGCGCTTTAGAGCCAAAAGTTGTTTAGAGCTCACATGGAACAGGAAGCTGTGAAGAGTCATGACCATCCACTTTCTCAAAGGACACAGCACATAAAAGAATATTTTGTCCTTTCATGTAAATCAGTTTTAAAAAATTCTTCTTGGTGGTCTCAATGTGCCGCGATTAAATGGGTGATCTGGTGTGTGTGTGTGTGTAAGCTTATATAGATTTGTAGTGTCCGTCATATGTAGGCAATAATCGAGCATATAAATGAACTGAAAATATTTGCAACTGGGTGTCAGCTCAAATGATTACCGTCTAACTTTTTCCAATTCTGCTGCAGCAGACATTTCGGTCCATCTTCTGCCGTCTTTAACCTGTTAAAAAAAGAATAAAAGAAATTTAACTCCGACTTAAAATGATTACAAATTTGCGCACAAGATTTATCGTTGAAAAATAAGGTCATACATTATTTTAATTTCTCGGCCAGTGTTTCTGAAACGAGAAGAATTTGTTTCTGAATTTCTGGAATGAAGAGTTATCTTTACATTTTCTTTGTATTATTTACAGTCGAACTAAAAAGAATTTGGTTCCGGTTCATTCTAAAGTCTTCTCATTCTCTTCCACTCCGAGTAACCCCTTGCACCTTAGTTGTATTTTCGCATTGCCTGGAGTGAATTGGTTAAAAAAAAAACGAACATTGAAAAGCTGTAATTAGGAGTGAGATAACAAAATCATACATGACTGATTATGCATGGAGAGAGAAGTAAAAATAGTAAATATTCTTTGAACATTAGAGAATCAACATCTAAAAAAAAAATCAGCGCATATGTCAGGCTATGAAAGAATAGTCAGTAGGCCTAGCATAGTTATAAATACCACATGGGTGCCATTAATAAAAAAAGAAAAAGGAAACAACGGTAGATAGATCCAAGCTTGACAGGCTTCGGTAACTACATTAAAAGGAGAAGCAGCGGCAGAAAGAATCAAGCCTCACAGCAAGGCTGCAACAGAGGCAATATTGAGACGAGGACCGATTTTCTCTCGGCATTCTGATTACCCGATTTCAATTAAAGTACTTATTAATTTATAAATTAATTTATTTACAAAACGAGATTTTGTAAGAAATATTTAATGAAATATTTCAAACAATTAAATCAAACCGCATTCCTTTGAGTTTTATGAAATTTATGTATGATTTGGGCACTATTCTATAGATTTCCCAAGTGATATCGAATCTGCTGAAATTTTATTCCAAACTTCAAAATATGCACCGAATTAAAAAAAAAAAATACTGAAATTTTATGTTTCATTCTATTATAAATTTTAAGTTCAGGATTAATCACACTATTTCAGAGAGGTTTTGAAGTTGTATAAAGGCAGTTTCGATTAAGACAATACCCCCAGGAGAAGGTTTTAACTGACTAAATCAGGAGCTTCCTCTGGTTTAATCAACCGTGCATAGGAACATTTTGCCAATAATTGATCCAAAGTGGGAAAGCAATGAGGATGATCAATATTGATGATAATTCAAGTGGAGGAAGGAAGAGTTTCGGAAAGGAGTTCGATCAGAGATTGATCTACTCATTCATTTTCTACGGTTTATCAACCCTTTGCAGGTTATTTAAAGTCAGAAAATATTTCTAGATTATAAAAAACTTTTTAAAAGATAATCATGGTCTAGTAATACAAGTCTTACTAATTGACAATAGCTGGGGAGGAGGGAGAAAGGTAGATTCATGCCTTCCCCAAGGGTATTTGTGCGTAAACGGATATAATGAATCCAACGGTAATTGGAAAGCGGATCCTCGATTAAAAATTCCGAGCCGTTATCCACTACACCACCCGTGCATCTAAGCTTACAGCACCTGGTATTAACAAACGGTCACCCATCTAAATACAGACCAGGCACAACGTTACTTAACTTTGATGATCGTACGGGAAGCAGTGTTTCAATGGGATGCAGCCGCAAGCATTCAAGCGAAGAGAAGAACAGCATCGGAAATTACCTCAGGGGAATTTCTAGCTGAGAGAAACAGCTACGGAAATGATTTCCAGAGGTGAGAGAAAAAAACAGCCACGGAAATGATTTCCAGAGGAGAGAGGAAGAATTTCGGAAATGATTTCCAGAGGAGAGAGGAACAATTTCGGAAATGAGTTGGAGTGAAAAGACGAAAGCTTCGGTAATTACTTCAAGTGGAGAGAGGAACAAATTCGGAAATTAAGTGAAACAGAAGAAGTTTGGATATGATTTGAAAATTGGAAATAATAACTCACTTCTTTTTCAAGCTTTTGAATGAAGTCGATGAGGGCAACGGAATCACGAATCTATATAAAAAAAAAATAAAATAAATCAATTTACACGGGTAACATCACCCAGTAAAAAAATCAGTCCCCAAGTAAATGCTTAAAGACTGAAATATATTTCATATTATTATTAACTCAGCAGTCATTCAGTCAAACAAGGGCAAACAAATGGATTTAAAAGATAAAACAGTTCATTAGCAAAACTCAAAAAAAAAAAAAAAAAGAAAAAAGGAATCATTGTCATTGAATTAGAAATGCATTCACGTAAAGTAGTGGAAGAGTCATATTGTACCCAAATACAATTACCATCTGCCAATATAATAAAAATGTATTTTTGAAGACGTCTAAAGTCTTAGAATTGACTGCCAAAAGGAGAAGAATATTCGACTCATTCCTTATCCGATGTGAAGAATATTTTCATATGTTCAAACATAGCGGTTGAAATTTTAATGGATATCTTCTAATGGATTTATACTAAGCCTTTAGTAGAATATTACTCGAAACTTACGTAATCGATTGAATTTGCTATTCTAAATATCTGTATTAAATCTAAGTCATTCGTTTTCAAGGGCGGGGTCATAGAACCTGTTATGGCTATGGATAAATAGTGATCTCCCTCCCAAACAAGAACTTTATAAAAGTATAAAAATGCATTTTAATAATAAAAATACCAGCAATACATTTTTATGTAAAAACATCCACAATACATAACTATCAATACATTTTGTGTCCTCGAAAGCATACAAGTGCGTTGAAAATATATTTAGTTGAAACCATAAAATGGTGTTAAAATTATTTAGATTTTGGCATTAAATAACACATAGAGGTGTTGATATGCTGCTAAACAAAATCAACCAATTAACCACTTTCAAGAGAGAAAAGACCAAATCTTTTCATTTGAGTAAAACATTTTTGGACTTTTCCTAACTGTTGGGCATCACACTAAGTGCAAGGAGATCCCACACAGGAATTGTATACTAAGATAGGACGGACTAGCAATAAAAAAAGCTTTGGAAATGTTTTTTTGTGCTGAGTAGAAAGGGTTATTTGTGTTATAGTTAGCATCCAGTGGGTAAACTATTTACCAATTCCCAAATAAAGTAAATGCTTACAGACTCAATTATAAACAACCAATAATAACCTATCCTCGAACCAAGTAAATTCTTTATGAACTCAGATATAAACGAGCAATGTTATCGATTTCCAAATCAAGGAAGTGCATATATACTTAAATAGAAAAAAGACTGATTTCGATCCAACAGGGTTTGATATATTAACTAAAGTTCCAAATGCCATTGAGTACTTTTTCGGGGTCACTGAACCAATAAGTTTGCTCAGCAGGACCTCCACCATGTAAAGTTAATATCCAGATACTCAATCCTATCAGAAACATTAAAAGTCGTGTAGAGTCAATATCTGATCAGACACACGGAACAGACAAACAACACGTTATTTGATGGCTATGTTTTTGTTCATCAGTATATATGAGAGCGACAGACAGACAGGTAGAGATAAATGATGCCTGAGGGAGTTGCGAGGAAACCATCAGAGATAGAATCCTTATGATAAATCTCATGCCGTGAATGCGTCGAGCCCACGAAAGCCACCTGGTCCCTCCAGCTCTCATAGTTTTAGTAGGGGATCGGAACATCATCCGCGCCAGATTAATCTGTTGGGTGTCCTGGCGGACGACGTCATTCCAGCGGCTGCGTGGTACGCCACGAGGACGTCTCTTGTCTGCAGATGTTGGGTCGAACTGGTAGATGACTCTCGCTTATTAATCAGGTGGTCATAATGCTTCAGTTTATCAGAATGTATTAGTTGCTCACTGTAACGAGATTGACCACAATTTTAAATAAAAAAATACTACTCTGATCAAAGGAGAAACAATTCACTAAGACAAAAATCTTGTTCCTGGCTCTTACAACATTTCACCATTGCTGGCAGATCTTCTATTATCACACTGCGGCATATCTAATGACAAAAGTGGTGAAAAGAAAAAGAATCTAAATGAAATCGGCTCGATTATCGTCGCCAGTTTTATCTCGTATCCAAGAATTTAATTTCTTCTTTATTTCCTTTATGATGGTGACATTGATGACTATATTCACCGCCAACGTGCAGGTCCAGGATTAGAAGCTTCCATTTACACCAAAACCTGCTCCCATTATGCATTTTCTATTGTCGTTTCGCTTTACAAGAGACGGTTGGAGGTGAGAGAAAATCAGAGTAAAAGAAAGTTCCGATGGTGTGAATTTTTTTGAGGTGAGAGTGACCCACACACTTGATTTCATGACCTTCCTCTGTGGCACACAACGAATGAAACAGGTAAAATCCAGTTATGAAACTGCAATCGACTGCCGCTGACTGTTATAATTTCGAGTGGCGCCTTCTGTAGCATGTCCACCATGCGTAGCCCTCTTCATCCGCTAGTTCAACACTTGAGATCTGTTTTAATTGTTATCTACTTTTTCTAGAGTTGGGGTCTTTGGGGTTGGTCGCGCTTAGTCCTTGGGTCCTCGTCTTCGACCTTGATGCAAAAGGTGGCCTTACCAATAATTTAGAACTCCCGACGGCATCGTTCTCAAAGTCAGTGAAACACGCAAGACTCTGCACTAATACAAGGAGCGACCATCAGAGGTATGCACATAAAAACATACACGCATAGACACATATATATTTTACACTGGATGTCGGAGTAAACAGTTCGTTATCAAATGTTACTTGAATTAAAATAATAGAAACAAAACATCAATAAAAGAAAAAAATTAAAAAAGTATAAAATCATCAGTTATATGAGAGCATTTTTTTTATTATTCTCGTTGTTAAAACCATTTGAAAGATAAATAATAGAGGATGAAATTGACTATTCGGAACGAATAGTAAGAAAAACAAACAAGAAAACGAAATAACGACTCGAATCGCTTTTCCTATAAATTACAAATAAGTCCTCGTCTATAAAAATGTTACATAAAAAAGAAAAGGATAAAAGAGTAAAATTATCGGCAATGTTGTTAAAAATGTTTGAATGATAAATGATTTTTGGGGAAGAAATCGACGATACTGAACCAATAGTCAAAGATAAAACAAAGCAAATATTACGACTCGAAATGCTTTTCCGACATTTTCGAAAATAACGTCATTTTTCATGCAAAAGAGAAATGTTACACTTCAATATTAAAAATAGACTACAATTATTCATGCTGATGTGTAAGTAATTTAATAAAATGTTCTTAATTTAATAAAATGTTCTTAATATAATTTATAAATGATAATAGGCATTCTTAATAAGCTTACTGGAACACTTTTTAAAAAAAAATAAAACAATCGATCCTCGACTTAAAATTTTAAAACCAAAGAAAACAAATATATATTTTCATAAGATTATAAATGAATAATAATAATAATAATAATTATTATTATTATATAAGAAACAAAGAAAATATAAGAATAAATGGATAATTAAAATAACCAAGACTTCACTTTCAAAATAGGACATCGCTTTTTTTTTTTTTTTTTTTTGAGCAATGAAAAAAATACGTCCGTTCCCTCCGACATCAGCGTCTATTTGCTAGATTATATATACATATATCTAAAATTTAAAATTCCCAGTACCCCTCGCCCGTGCGCATGTGTAGTCGCACCAACATAACAATATTAGTCCAATGAAGTCCTAAAGGACGAAACGCGTCACACGAAAACTTTTTTCCACTTTGTCATATATTTTCCCCCCAATATGTGTTCTTCATGTATAAAAATTTATATATCGTTATTTCATATGAAAATGTGTGTTTTTGTGTGAAAGAAAATAAAAGCAATCGAAATGAGAATAAAAAAACTACAGATACATACATTGGCATTTTCCATTCCTTTCCTCTCCACGTCATTTTTAACGGCTTTCATGACAGAAATTGGTGACATTGTTTGCAATAATTTCGCCTGAAAATAAAAGTAAATATATTTAAAACGCTTAGGCAGTTATTGGGTTAATTAATGTCAAATTTTGTATCCTAGTCAGGCACAACTATTAGAGCAACTATTGAGAAATGAAATCAATTCATTGTCAGTCGATCTGCAAGATGTGCTTGATAATCATGAAGGTGCTATCAATTTCAAGAATACAACCTAATAGTGTGTAACTCTATTCTCCGTCCTCCTAAATAACTGTAGCCGCTGACGAAGTTTAGAGTTGAATATAATGTTATGTTACGAGAGATGAAACTTTGCATTAATGAACAAATAATATTACTTAAACAAAACATTTGTAATACACAACAGTAATTCGTTACAAATCAGTTTTGGTGTAAAGTCAAATTCTGAGATTATGTATAATTTCATGAAGTGTTCAATAGTTTTCTTCGTTCATTCATTCATTCATTCATTCATTCATAGGCCGAATTTTATTTTTATCGTGAAATTCAAACGACCTTTCGAGAAGAGAGTTCAAAGCTATTTTACGCTAATTTAATTAATAAAAAAAAAGAAGATTTATATTTACATCAATCACTTGACCATTTTCGTCTTTTTTACTTGAGGGTTGCAGCCATATGACGTTGAAACCGGTCCTCGTACGATCACCGAAGTTAAGCAACGTCGAGCCTGATCAGTACCTAGATGGGTTACCGTTTGGGAATACCAGGAGCGGTAAGCTTGGATGTGAGGGTGGTGTAATGGATAACGGCTCAGAATTGGAGATTTAAGCAAGTTTGTTATATCCATTTTCGCGCAAATGCACTTGAAAAAAGTATGGGTTAATTAGTAGAGCCTGTACTAGTAAATCATTATCTCCAAAAATTTATTACAGTCTAATAACGTTCTGGCTTTAAATAACCTTCAAATGTTGATAAACCGTTAAAAAACTAATCAATCAAGTTTTACTTGTAACATACATTTTTTTTTTAAATGCCATGCCCCCTTTTCTTCATTACTTGAAAATTGTCATGACATGATTGTCATGTAAAGAGAATGGAAGGGTTTCTAATTGACTTCTTTTAGTCTGTTTACTACTCAAAGCTAGATATCTCAGTCTACCCTGTTATTTAACTCAGAGCTAAGAGGAAAAAATAGACTCACGAGTTTTTTTCAAAGGACCTTAATGCAAAAGTGAACGTGGCAGAATCGCTTCGTATTTAAACTCGGCACGCCGATTCCACTCTACGCACCGATAACTGTTACATTACCCTCACTTGTGGCATACTTACCGGAGGAATGAGAGCATAAATAGCGTAATTGCATCTGTGACTAATCCAGATTTTGTTCTGAGACCGGTAGGATATTTCCTTTACATCTTTTAGTAAATCGTCATAACTGTACACCTGTAAATACACACATTAACGAACGGATAATATTAATTAAACAACCAAGAAAAAATCATGAACAATTAGAAAACTTAAAGCAAAAAAAAATTATTGCTTGTAGTGATCTGAAAAGCCAAATGAAAAAGAATGCAGTTAGAAAGATTGCGTTACGGCAATTATTCGAACAAATAATGTGTTTATGACTTGATACTTAACCTCTGAAATCTACAGACGCTGGTGGGAATATGCAACAACTTCCACGATCCGAAAACAATTTAGTAAAATTAATTTGGTCTGATAGAAGGACGGAATAGCAGGGTATTCGATGAGGATTGTACTTATTATACTAATAATTCCAATGTTGGTGATAACACTTCTTTGGAGACGTTAAGAACATTCAAGTCGATTTGATATAACTTTGTCTCCAGGATCGTACTGATAAAGCCACATTTTTTTAAAGTTCACCTCAGAAAGTCTTGAGTATTTAATCCAGTTTGTTTAAAACTTCATTGAATACTCTGTTGTTGCCTGTTACTGATCTGGGCGCACCAGAATTACGACCAAATATTCGACTTTACAGAAAAATACCGTAAACAAATAAGGTTGTGGCGGACTTCACCACATTTATTTAACTTAGATTAGGAAACCAAACTGACGTGAAGAAAAAGAGGATAAGCCAAAGACATCATTATTCATAAAAATTTGTATTTAACACGATGTACAAACAAGGATGTGATTGAAAAGCATACATTGAGTAAAACAAGAGTTGTCTCTCTTTAACTATCAATTGTTCTAAAGTTCACTGAAAGAAATAAGGTTGTAAATAGTTTCTGGTAATAAATGTTTTCAACAGTGTAAGAAAAATGATTATGTGAGTATAGGGAATATTCAGCATGTGAGTGGTGGTGTGAGTGAGAAGATTGGCGCATGGTTTCAACTATCGTGGATTCCTGTGGCAGCTGAAATCTATCTAACTAAGAATATTCTTTGCTTATATAGGTGACCATCGGCCCCGAAATAGCTGCGCGGGAAGAATCACTCTTCACATGCAGGCAATCTGATTGGTTGTCATTGACCAATCAGCTAGCGAGCTTTGGGGAGACTCACGAAAAACTTCTTAGAAATATTTACTTGATTGACCTTAGATTTTCATCTATGCAATTAACTATTGTATGTAAAAAGAATTCTACATTTTAAATTAATTAAAAGTATAATTATCCAAAAAAGCTTATCCGACAAAAAAATAAATAAAATAATAGAGAAAAGAAATAAAAAAAAACATTATGTTAACAATATTATTTCCCCAACTTGTAAGATATTCTTCAACACAAAGCATGTTTGCTCATTAGAACTGAGCAATGCCTCTTATTATTATAAAAACAAAGTATCTCATTACTAAGGGACATTTTAGTTGTAACTTATTTAACGATATTTATTTAAAAGACATATCAACGCTTGATGGGTTATTTAGTCTTATAGGAGAATTATCCCAATACATAGATAAATAAAGATAGATCAGGTTTATACAAGAACCGAAAAGTTAAACACGAAGCCTGTTCACTATCGAATCCAAGGAATTCCCATGGATCCGGTTACAGTATAGACTCAATCAAGTTTTTTTTTAAATTCTCATTTGATGACCTTTTATGTTTTTGTACTAAATGTCTTATAAAGCGTTTATCATTTATGCTTAAGAAGAATTTCCGACAATTTCTCAACTCAATACACACAACAGTGATAAAACAAAAACATTCAATAATTCAAATGTAAAATCTAATTGTAAATCTTTAATAAATTATTTTTCAAACAATTTTGAAACATTTTTTTTTTATAGAAAAGAAACATTGACTCACCTCGACACATTCGGATTTCCCGTGACACTGGCCATCCCTTCCTGTGTTAAGATGTTCGTACAAATTTTTTTTCGTTTGCCTGTCCGTGGGTCGACTGGTCAATTTCTTCTCGTGTTCATACAAGTACAACCTAAAAAAAAAAAAGAATAAAACAACTGTACAGTGAGAACATGAATAAAAAAAAAAGCAAATGATATCATATGTCAAGCAGTTAATAGAAATCCATCTAGGAATATTCACTCAAGGCAGGGAATCGAATAAAACTCAAGTATCGACTAAGTAAGGTTTTATATTTTACCTTATTTTTTGTCGTTCAACGATTGCATAAGACAAAAAGAAGGGGTTGTATGGGACATCATTGCCGCGTAGGTTATAAAGCCCTGGGGGAAAAAAAAGGACAAATTCACTTACAAGCTCAATATAAATGTAACAGAAAAATAGCTTTAAATTAAAAAATATCTATGAAGATATTTAAAGAATAATTACAATATAAAATATAACTTCGTAAATATATACGGGGATGAAAATGTGTGTCTACACATACACCAAGTGCTCAAAAGGTCTTGGCCCGATTCACTTCCCCAAATGACCAAAAACAAGATTATTGAAGAGCCTCTTTTCAGGACATATAAGTCCTATTAGTATAATCGTTATCTTAATGTATACACTTTTTTTAATTATGTCTACCAGCCAGCGTATTCGAGAAATTTAATAAAGAACATGTGCTTTCCTGCAAGTTTCGAAACTACATTTCTCTTTGTAGGGGAAAATTCACCGTCTAATTCGACGTGCACAGCCACAGGAGAGCACATTTTCTTTATTACGACTCTCGAATGCACAGGCCGGTAGACGTAATTCCTACTGTTATATTAAAAAAAGAGATAAAAACAGCGTATTTACTTAAACATGTGTAACTACTAAAATAACGTTTCCAAATAAAATCCTTTAATTTCTTATATAAGTGGCCACTAAGGTCAACACCAATGTTTCTTGTCATGAAGATGGCATGAAACAGACTGTCGTCACTCTGTGCTGACCTCAATGTCCACTTTTATATTTACACATGCTCTATCCTTGATATTGAGCAATTTCACCCAGAAATATAGCATACCTTAATAATCTATGTTTATTATATATATATATAATTTCTGTATAAAATAAAAATAATTTGAGATATTTGTGTCAGAGTGGTATCAGAAATTTCGTAATCAGTCTTATTGACTGGCTAAGAGACGAAAGACAACGGCCGGCGAAAAGCGTCACCAAATATCCCTGTGTCTATGTCCTGAGATTTCGCTTTTTACCAATATGTGAACTTGTATGCCAGTCACTATTGGGACTAAAGTCGACAGGAGAGCCCATTATATATATATATATATTATATATATATATAATATATAATATATATATATATATATATATATATATATATATATATATATATATATATATATATAAATAAAAAACAGTAAGATATAAAATCCGGTGTTCTTATAGATATTTTTTTTTTACAAAATAGTGCTCAATGTAAATTTATAGAGCATTAATATTATAAATTAATTGATTTAAAATATTTTTTTTTACAAGTTCCAACCATGTTTCCAAAATAGAAGCTCATCTTCCCCGAATTTAATTTTGAAATGGAAATAATGCTTTAATTTAATTTCAAAATCAAATTTTTTTGGAACTAATGAGCTTTATTTTTGAAACATGGTTAGAACTGTGTAGCGAAAAAAACATATTTTAAATCAATTAATTTATATATATATATATATATATATATATATATATATATATATATATACATACATATACATATACACCTCGTGGCGGTGTAATGGTTAGTAAGCTTGTCTCGCTAGAACAATTACGACTGAGTAGTGAGTTCGATCCTCACTGGGTGCACCCTAATTTCGGTCTTGTGCCACATCTAAGCTACGCTTGGGCAATCACTATATATATATATATATATATATATATATATATATATATGCACACACACGAGAATGTGTTGATTAATAACATTCAAGTCAAGGATCAATCATCATCCCTTATCTTCATAATCATTTTTTACTTATTACCCTCCGGTTCCATTCAAATCACTCAACATTACCATTTTGTTGGCTGTACCTTGAATGGCTCTTGAGCTTGGTATTCGGTGAACTTTAAAATGAAATACATAAACATAAAGAACATGACTTTATATATTACTGAATATATCTGTAAACATTCTATAGTTCCACTGTTAACGCCGCAATACGGTTAAGAGATCTTTTAATTGCAAACCTTCGTATATATCTACTTACATGCTATTTCATCCAGGCTGGTCACAATGAACGCATCGGCATTATTACGGATAAGTTCACTGCGGACGTCACGGATTTTGTCCTGCCAACTTTTTCCTGAAAAGAAAAGAGAAAAACAACCAGAAAATCATTGATTATTGCGTTACATTTCAATCTGAACGTTTCTTTTTCAGAATAAATTGCACAGAATTCTCTTTGAAAATTACTTCTGGAGTGAACGGATGTGTTTTTTTTTATTTTTCATTGTTCAAAGAAAGCGATGTCGTATTTTAAAAGGAAAGTCTTTATTTTAATTATCATTTTATGCTTACATTTTTTTGTTTATTATAATTTGGTTATATTATTATGCATTTTCAATGTTTAATTATTAATGTATTCTATTTCTTCTAAGATAAGTCGAGGTATGCATCGATTGTTTTACTTTAAGTGTTTTAGCAAGTTTAGAACACTTTATTAACATTCTAGATTTAAGAATGGCTGTCATCAGCAGGAATTGTTATATTAACAACATGAATTATTCTATATTTATTTATATTTAAGCGTGACATTTTTTTATAAAAGAGGACGTAAATTTCGAAACTTTAGGAAATGTGTTTCGAGTCATAATGTTTGTTTTGTTTGAAATCTTTTGCCTATTGGTCCAGCCAGTGTCTTTGATTTGAAACATTTTTAATAACATTTTGGTTTACCGATAATTTTACTCTTTTATCCTTTTCTTATTTATTGAATGCAGCAACAACTTTTTTTGATAAGTACATATTTTCGATTTTTTAGGAAAAGCGTTTCAAGTTGTAATGTGATTTTCTTTTGTCTACTTTTTTTAAGTGAATGTCTTCATTTATTATTTATCTTTCAAATATTTTAGCAATAACAATAATAAAAGTGTTCACTTCACATATATTTTATGATAATTTTTACCTTCCGGCAACTTAAACGATTGGACCTGCAGGCAACAAAAAAGTTATTTTGCCCTTCCTTCTGAACGTTTCTGAGTGTCACATTTAAATTTCGGCTGTAGACGATAAAATTAAACAACAGTCTCGATTGTGGAATCAGCGTCGACGCCATTTAAAAATCGTGTAGACATAAACAAGATATCAGCCTTTCTTGTTCACTTCTTTCACCACTTAAGTAATTTCTTGCTTTAATTATTTTCAATGTTATCAAAGGAAACATTTCTGATTGTCAACTCACTCTACGAGAGCTCTTGGTATCATGTGACCGATTATAATCTCCCGCATAGTCAGGTTACTGGCGGCTAGTTCTCCCACCAAGCTTTTCTGGTGGGGAGGATGGCTGCAGGATTAAAGACAAGACCTGTCAAAGGCCTTGATGAACCTTCTTCTAGGGTTAACAACCATACAGCACAATAGGGTAGACTGGCCTCCATAGCTGTGCATGTACCCAGTGCAGTGATGACACGATATCGTTGGGCGAAAGGCTTCACAGATTGAAGTCAACGGCCACGTGCTTGTTGCTTTAAACTTTGACAATTTTTCAAGTCGGAGGACATCAGTTGTGCTTTGACCTGGAGAGAGATGGTCTCCACCAGGTATACTTGCCCATGACACGCTACGCATGAGTGATTGCTTTTCTGGCTTTCAACCTAGTGGAAGGGACTGGTCAAGTACTCAGCCGCGCAGTGACCCTATAACTGATGATGATGATGATGATGATGATGATGATGATGATGATGATGATGATGATGAAACACTGAATTATGTTGATTTTGTTTCAGCAAATCTCGGAACTCAATCTGTATGTGATGCATTGCAAATCAAGAAAATTTTCAGGGGGTCCGAAATCCATAAAGGGGGGAGCATGTAGATTGCGTAACGGTTACCGGCGCGGAAAATGGAATATGCTAACTGAGTTCTAATTCTGACCTAATATGCAGCATTCACTTTCGCATTAATAATCTAGAAGAAGACAAAAAGCATAAATATATGTCTTTTCTCCTCCTAATTACAGATTGATCACTAGCGGCCCTCTAACCTTTGGTGGTAGCCAGTCTAGAAAACATGTCTGAACTGAAAACTACAGAAAAAGCAAAGGGAAACCACTACACTATCTTTCGCAAGAAGCCATAGCAAGATGAAGTTGTGGAGAGATATAACCGGTTGATGTAATTAGAAAAGACAACTAAAAAGCAGTTCCGTTTGTCATAAAAAGTTAAGCGAATTGAAGATTTAAAAAAAAAAAGAATGTTTTCTTTATCACAACATTACGCAGGACGTCGATCTACGGTAGTGTTTAGACAGCCCAGATCGAAGAAGAATTATCTCTCTACGTTCAATCTGGCTTTTCTGGGATAAAAATATACGCGAGTTCATTATTACCCCAGAAAAGCCTGATTGACTGAGCTGCGAAAACTTAACAGAAGATCAAATCTAACCTTTTTAAATCAATCTATTCCTCAACCCTTTCTCGACGCTATATTGTAAAAGCAGCTACAGCAGCACAATTTATTAACTAAGGAACCATTAGCAAACATTATTTTTATTTTTTGATTACTATTTACTTTCATCTTTCATTTATTTATTAGATAAAGCATTCTTACCCATTATTAATTTTTGACTAGTATTTACTTTCATCTTCATCTTTAATTTCGTTTTAATAAAACAAAAACAAGATGCAAGTACATATTAAGCAAAATTATTATTATTATTATTAATAGCAATCAAGTTAACGACACTTAATATAAGGAAAAAATGTTTTGTTTTTTTTTTACTTTGCAAAAAAGAATAATCCTTACCGGCAAATTCTCTAGGCAGGGCGTTAATTATAGTGTTCGGCCTCTTGGGTCGTGTCGTTGACCAAATCATATCGACGAGATCACGCAACACATGCACCAAGGTGATGTTATATTCAGCCAGTTGCTCGGACAATTCCAGCCAGTAACCTTTTAAAATAAACAAGAAACATCCATTTGAAGATTAAAATGCATGTGATATTTGAAATAAATACGAAACACGATTCACCAGATGCCGAGGAATTTAAGAGCTCATTAGCCAAAACGTTTTGATAAAAAAAATAACAAAGATCAGGATAGTAACCTGAATAAGGAAATAGATTTACAGCCGATCAGATTTCATTAGCGTTTCTCAAACCGTAGATCGTAACCCAGTTTTAGGTCACGAGAAAAAATATTTCGTCCTAATAAAATTTAGTGATTTTTTTTGCTAAAAGTTGGATAAAAATTCGTTTTAATTTTTGAGTTTTTAAAATGTGGAATTATCATTACTTGAAATACCCACGAAACTGTCACGGTTTTCATAATATATTTTTTTATTCTTAATTTAATCTTTAAATAAACTCCTTGCGAGTTCCAAGACTATAAAATACCGTGGAATTTCCTCTTTTGCATTGTTAAATTTTTGAACTTAACAACTTAACAAAATATTGCATTAATAATCATAAATATGAATGCTTGTCGTTATTTTAAGAAGTAAGGGAGTACAAATAATGAAATTTGAAATTGGCAAATTTTCCATTTCACTGTAACACATATTAAACACTTCTTTCCTTCATTTTTTCATTTTCTCACTGAACACTGAAACCAAGTAGCACATTTGACATATCTTTTACTCGCGATTAAAACCGGGATCACCCACGATTCTTTAGGTACAAGAAACACATTATGTACGTGCTAAATAAAGAACAGTCAGAGTTATAATATACTCATATGACTTGCTATTCTTTGTTATTATTCGTAGTTTTGAGTTCAATCCCTGAGTCTGGCGTCGCATACATTGATTCAGTAGAAAAAATGAACATTTAACACAAAGGTAACTAAGACTGGTGAGTATTAAGTGATACTAGTTATCTCCCCGAAGCATGAAAATGATAATAAGAACAATCAAACTGCTGTTGATTGAATAAAGGGTTCGAGTCAAATTTCGAAAATGTTATGGACTACGACGACAGACGGGTACAATGACCAAAACGTAGTGAGTATAGCAACCAAGATGAGCATGCAAGTTCGAATATCAAAGCTTATATTAAGGTTTTTGTTTAAACGGGTATATAGTTTATCGGTATTTCTGTCCACTATTATATTTATAAAAGAGAAAGACGAAGAGAAAAAGAAAGAAAGAAAGAAAACGAGAAAAAAGGAAACAGAGAGAGAAAACGAAAAATGAAAGAAAACGCAAAAAAGAATGAAAAGTAAAGAAAACAAAAATAGAGAAAACGAAAAAGAGAAAAAAACGAAAGAAAACAAAAAAGAAAAAAGGAGAAAAAAATGAAAGAAAACCAAACAAGAGAAAACAAAAAAAGAGTGTCAACGAAAAAGAGAAAACGAAAAAAGACGGAAAAAAGAAAGAAAACGTAAGCAAACGAAAAAAGATAAAAAACGAAAGAAGACAAAAAAGAGAGAAAATGAAAATAGAACACGAAAGAAAATAAAAAAAGCGAGAAAACGAATGAAAATAAAAGAAAGTGAAAAAGAGAAAACGAAAAAGAGAGAAAATGAAAGAAAATAAGAAAAAACGAATGAAAACGAAAAAAGGGGGTAAAGAAAAGAGAGAAAAGGAAGGAAAACGGAAACATAGGGGGAAAACGAAAAAAGAGAGAAAACGAAAGAAAACGAAAAAGAAAAGCGAGAAAACGAAAAAAGAGAGAAAACGAAAGAAAACGAATAAGTGAGAAAACGAAAAAGAGAGAAAAAAACGAAAGAAAGCAGAAAAGAGAAAAAAAAGAAAGAAAACGAAAAAATGAGAGAAAACGGAAGTAAACGGAAAAAAAAAGAGAGAAAACGAAAAAAACGAAAAAACTACGAAAACGAAAAAAACGGAAAAGCGAAACAAAAAACGAAAGAAAATGAAAAAAAAAGAGTGAAAATGAAGGCAAACGAAAAAAAGAGAGAAAGCGAAAAAACAGCGAAAACGAAAAAAAGAGAGAAAACGAAAAAGTCGAAACAGAGGTAAAAACGAAAAAGAGAGAAAACGAAAGAAAACAAGAAAAAACGAAAGAAAACGAAAAAAGAGGGAAAGGGGAAAGAGAGAAAACGAACGAAACGGAAAAAGAGGGTGAAAACAAAAAATGAAAGAAAACCAAATAAAGAGAGAACGCGAAAGAAAAGGAAAGGAAACAAAAAAGAGACAACGAGCAAAAACGATAAACACACATACAAAAAAAAGAACAACGAAAGCAAACGAAAAAAATGAGAGAAAACGAAAGAAAACGGAAAAAAGAGAGAAAATTGAAAAAGAGAAAAAACGAAAAGAGGAGAGAAAACGAAAAAAAAAACAAACCGAAAAAACTACAAAAATGAAAAAAGTGAAAAAAAGAAAAGGAAAAACGGAGAGATGGCGAAAAAAAAAAAAAGAGAAAACGAGAAAAGGAAGAAAACGAAAAAAACGGAAAAACGAAATAAAAAACGAAAGAAAATGAAAAAAGAGTGAAAATAAAGTGAAAACGAAAAAGACAGGAAACGAAAAAAGAGAATGCGAAAAAGACGAAAAAGTGGTAAAAACGAAAAAAGAGCGAAAACGAAAAAAAGAGAGAATAGAAAAAAGTCAGAATACGAAAAAAGGGAAAACAAAAAAGAGAGAAAAATGATGGAAAATGAAAAAAAAAGAGAAAACAAAGTAAAAAGTTAAAGAGAGAAAACAAAGGAAAACGTACAAGAGAGAAAACGAAATAAGAGAGAAAAAGAAAAAACAGTGAAATCGAAAGTAAACGAAAAAAAAGTAACAAAACAAAAAAACAGCGAAAACAGAAAAGAGCGAAACGAAAAAGAGGAAACAAAAAAAACAAAACAAAAAAAGATAGAAAACGCAAAAAGATAGATAAAAAGAGTTAACGAAAAAAAGAGATAATGAAAGGGAGAGATAACGAAAGAAAACAAAAAAAAGACAAAAAAGAAAACGAAAAAGAGAGAAAACAAAAGTGATAAAATGAAATTATTTAAAAGAGAGAAAATCAAAATAGAAAAAGAATCAAGGAAAAAGAACAAAAAGAGAAAAAACGAAAAAGAAAAAAGAGAAAAAACGAAAAAGAAAGATAAAAGAACGAAAAATAGAAATTGAAGAAGGAGAAAGGAAGGAAAAGCAAGGAAAGGAGAAATGAAAGAAAGAAAGAAAATCAACGTTGAAACTCGTCATAACAAAGCGGCCACTTAACTATGTTTTTCGTCTTCATTTTTCTATGCAGTTTCACGCGTGAGTCTTTAAATATATTTTTTATAATTTTTATTATAATCTGCTCTTCCATGGAGTTTGATGTTTTCACCTTCTGGCTTCGCAAATATCTTGGAACAGGAAACAATTGCCACGACAAAGACATTGGTCTCGCCAATGTAAGTAAGGTAAAATGTTTTTATTTACCGGTGTTATTTTGGTAATGGTAATATTAGCCATTTCCTTATAACGAAACATTCGGCATTCATTGAACAAGCAGCCAATGCTGCTGTTGGTTGATATTTATAAAATCTTTCTTTTAAAACAATTTTAACGATTGATCTGAGAAAGTCGTATTCGATTGACAGTTTCGATATTTCTGAACGAGTTTAGTGCCAAGCATGACAACCATATGAAAATCAGAGAAAAAGTCATCAGTTCTTTACTTTTTTATTTAGAAATATTAAAATCAGCTACCTTTTATTCAGATTTCTACTTTTTTATTTCATGGCTTGGCTTCGCAAAACGAAGATCAAGAGCAGTCTGTACACATCGCTTGCAGGTAGGTTTGTGCCTAATAAGTCCAATGCGGGACAAGCATACACGGTTGCAGTAGTTGCAACTGAAAGATCCGCCTGAACTCGATGGCATAGCATTCCATTACTTCCTGTTCTGTCTCTTGTCCCTGAGAGCGGCCCAGCCGGTATTTTCAAAGAAGGAGACAGCATGATTGGTGGTGAGACGCCAGGGGGGTCACAGTTCTCAGCTAGGGTTGACCATTAGCAATGGTTGATGTGATAAGTAGCAAAGGATTTTTTCAGACTTTTATTTAGAAATATTCAAATCAGCAAATATTTTCTTCAGATTTCTATTTGATCTGACGAGACTATTTAAGAACATGACTTGAGTTTTTAAGTTAATGTCTTGGTTTTGTAGCAGCTTGCAGTGTTCGGCGAGACTATCCCTAGCACAGTCTTTTCTATATTCAATTTTCTTATCTCCTATAGTACACTTGTTGTAATTGATTTATACATCAAGGTATGTGAAGTGTTTTAATAGCACATACCGAATTTTGATGAAGAATTTAGGGTACGTGCCATCATAGTAAGCTAAAGAGAACTCTAAATCAACCATTGTTTTTAAACGAAGGATTTGTTAAAGAAAATGAAAACAGTATGATAAAATTTTACGTTCTTTTTAATTTGTATTTATTTGTTGGAAGTTTTCATATCAGCTAACAACAACAAAATATTAATGATAAAATAAATGCTTCAAATTCAGTTGGTGTTTCTACAAAAAAGTACTGTTAATTTATTATTTCTTTTACTGGGTAACAAGTAGGCGATTCGTTTATTAATAACAAATAATTATGTGTTAACTTATTTGTAAAAGTTGTAAATTTAGACTAGAAATCCCCAAATTTTGTAGAACATCGACCCCAAGCATGTACAGCAAAAATATCAATAATATTTTTTCTATTTAAAAACGGCAGGAATTTCTTTGCCCATTTCTTTTGGGGTTGGTTCTCAGTAAGATTCATTTAACTTTACATGATTTATTATTTTCTGAATTTGTATTTCTCTTGCGATACCAGAATGCTTTTGAGTTGTTGTTGCTGTTGTTGTTGTTATTCAACAACAACAGCAACAACAACTCATAAATAATATAGGTAATAATAGAAACATTAAAATAAATTAATATATCTTTTTATTGAATTGGTTGACATCATTATCATTGTAACCACTCGATTACGCACACAAATATAATGAAATATATTTTCAGTTTTAGGAGAGCTTGATGAGCAATGGCAAAAGCTTCCATGTTTGGTTTTAAATTGGTGAGTTTTTTGTTGTAAATCACCACGATTTATTTATGTATCGATTCTTTTTGAAAACCCAGGCATTTATCGATCCCTGGATATTCCTATTAAACCACTAAAAATCGATATGGATTACTTTGTGAACCTCTGATTTAAACGATATTTCACTTGAAAAGTCGTTTCTTTAACGATGTCTGATAAATTTAAACAAATTTGTGAGTTTATATACTTGTCAACAGTTAAGTTCTATGAAGTTAAAATCTGTAAAAACAGATTTACTTCCCTTGAAAGAAAATATTCAGATTGTTACTAACCTGAAGTGAGTAGCAACGGACTGGCTCCAACACGAGTTCCTGATGGTAGGACACTTCCCAACCATTGAGCAATCGTTGGCACTCCTGGAGTGTCTAAATAGAAAGAATATTATTATAAGAATTATTTTCAATACAAAGTACTGAATATATTTTCTTACAAAAAACAATAACATCACAAAGTTCTTAAGTTTTCATTTTGTTTTTAGTTTTAAAACATTGCTAACTTTAAGAGTCAAAACATTAGAAAATAGTGTAGTTGATAGCTGCACCGGCCCAGCACAGGTCAAGTTCTTTCGATCCTTCTCTCTCCTCGTCTGCACGGCTCACCTTTTATTGAGGTTTTTGACTACGCATGCAAATTAGCGATAGTTTTAAAAGCACTAGAACAACGCATGCACTTTACCTAAATTGCAAATGGCGGCTTCGACCGGGCAGGCAATACATCTTAACCTCTTAGCTACAGGTAGGTTAGAATTCCTTGGTCATATTTACCCCCCCCTTTAGCACACACACACACGCACAATACACACTGATCTTGTGATCACAAAAAGTGCGGCCGGATAAAGGTTGCTTCTGACGCATACTCATTCTGAGTGGGATAACTCAGGCTTGGTTGTTTAGGCGTTAGTGAGGCGCTCTCATATCATCACCCCCCACCCAACCCAACAGCTGGTGACATGAAAACTACTTGGTAAAGATGCATCTGCAGGTAATTCGTCTGGATATGAATCTTCAACGGATTCTGGCGGGGTAGTTTTCTACCTGGATCAACCACGCACTTTCCTCAGAGCTACTCTCATTTCCTGATGAGTATAACTCCGAGGAGAGATGCACGTCTTTTACATGACGTGCAACTCCATCAACTCCCACTGACTGTTGACTCCAGTCATGCGGCCCACTTTGATTCTTGTAGTGCATCTACTTTTCAGGACTTTGACCCAGACAAGATTCCCGACCTTGTACATCCCAAGTGCTATCACCACAAAAACCATCCTGGTATCTCTGACGTCGACCGTATCACAAATAACACAATGTGAGAAATCACCACGCAAGAAACAGGCTCGTTGGAAGCCCTCATAATAACCGCCAAGAAGAGATTTGAAATGCGACGTCATAAAAGCCAACGATCTTTCCATTACCATCCTACAAGATATCGCCTTCGGCAAGAAAAGAAACAAACAGAGAAAAAATAATGGACTAACAACGTGAGTGAGGAAACGGGAAGATAATTCACAAAGACTCAGAGATTGGCACGCAAACGAGATATGTGACGGAAACTGGTCATGAGACTGATGATAAGAACGATACTTTCTGAATCGGGTTTTTTCAGTAGCAACGTTAAAATATTCTTAAGAATAATAATAGAAAAAAGGATTATAATCTTATTTTATGATAGATTAGTTGTAATTAATTCTTTTGTGCGTGATGTTGATACTTATCCGCTGTAAAGGACTACGTTTATCTTTTGCTTCAAGCATTTTCATCTTTTCGTAGATACGTCTGGGAATGATCTCCTCGTCTACCTTTTTTTTCCTGGCCGTTTCTTTGTTTGCAGTTGTATATCTTCTCAAACCCAAATATGCAAGCATTAACTCTTTATTTATATTCGGATTATTGTCCTCATCTTCGTCGTTGTTATTACAACATCTCGACCGTTCTGCTCTCCAGCCTTCCCCACGTATATATCGATCACTCAGATCAGAAAATTCTGAACTGAACTCTTTATTTAATCTACATTGTTCTTGTTCCACTGCTCGTGTCTAGGGACACCTCGTCTAGTTCTTATTTTTATTTTATTTTATTATATTTATTTATGACAATGGCCTAGTGGATTAAAGCGTTGGTTTGTGAATTTAGTAACATAGTGATTGTGAGTTCAATACCTGCGTTAGGCAGTGTGTACTTGCACTCAGTGGAAACGGACGAGCAATAACTAAGCAGTACTTCATCTTCCTTCTAATTAAAAATATATAACGTAAATTTTGGAAAATATTTTTATTACCCAAGTATAAAAACAATGTTAATGAAATGTTGAACACTAGTAATGCATCATTTAACTACAATACATTTTATAGGCAGACTAGCAGTAGAGCCCGGCGTTGCCCGGGGATGTAACAGTAAGAGATAGATCAAGTATCGACCATCATAAAGACTGAAAAATAACATTGACAAAGATTATTGTTTAAGGTTGACGGACACGCATGTCTTAATTAGATTTTTTTTTTTTACGAATTGGTCAAACCCAAACAAAAAACTTGTTTTCAATGGTTATGAGTCTACCGATTGAATAGAATTTTATTATAAACAATTGTCTTGTAAATGGAATTTTTTAAAGCATTCTGAATGTAAAATAAAGAAAAAAAAGTGCAAGACAATAAGAAACACTACCTGCCAAAAAAGTGAAGTTTTGTTGAAATCGGTTGAAAAATGTAGGAAATCCGATTCCATATATAAACGAACACACACACACACACACACACACACACACACACACAACCTGGGTTTTATAATAATGATATGAGTTGTCCTCCTTTCATTCTCGCGATGCCTTAATCGTGTTTTCAAATTGATTTTGTGCGAAAACAATTGTGTTTTTCCCATTTTTGGCGCTGTCAGAACCACCGCAAGGTAATTTTACGTAGTCCTGTGAAGTTTTGTTGAAATCGGTTGAAAAATATAGGAAATCCGATCCAATATATAAACGTACACACACACACACACACACACACACACACAACCTGGGTTTTATAATAAGTATGATTAGACAATTGAGCTTTGGTTGAAAGCCAGTCTAGGAGATAAACAACTGAAACCAACTTCGAAAATATTCACGTAGTGTAATCTATACTGACTTCATCGAAACGATGGTCGATAAAAAACATAGCATGTTCATTTCAAATTTTACTATTAACTATCTATTAATTAAATCAGAGCAACAATGATAACTTTCATTCTTATGAGAACTTGTTTGCACACAGATATAAAAAAAATGTTTTAGTGAGTGGAATTTCCGGATTCAAAAATGTGACTCATAGCTTTTATTACAGGAATTTTGCCGACGTGACGATTTTCTCGGTCTAGCAAGAAGCAGTCGCATTAATCCTTCAAAATTTTCGGCGGCATACCTACGTGACTACGGCATAATAACATCACGACTCTCTCCGCAAATCAACATCTAGCCCTTCTAGAAATACCCAGGTTATGGGTAAAATAGCCATCAGCCAATCAAACTCTTTAAATCTGTCGTCATGAGGACACCCTACGAGGCCTATTTAAGTTCAAATATTACTGCCTTCATGTCATATTTTCGCTCCCGTCCTAAACTCCTGGTCCCTGTGGGAAGAGTGAACAAAACTCCGGATTCAAACCCAAGTTATTACCAGTGATTCCAGAGACAACACGACCGCATCCAGCTACCACACCCCAAAGCCTAAGAAACCTTTCATTCAGATACAACAGCGATACGGGATGGCCCCTTTCGAAGTGAGATATTGTTTTTATTAATATCCCATTTTCTATCTTTGGAACTTTTCGAGTATTTACACATTTTTATGTAAATTAACATTATCAAAACGAATGCATTTATTGACATGTGTTCGGGAACTTAAGCGTTTGTTTTGACAACCACGTTATAATATTGTTCTTCTCTGAAAGTGTGTGTTTTGCTTATGAATGTTAATTTGATTGATGTTGCTTTGTTTGAAATGGAAACAATTATTTTGTTTGTAATGTGCATGAATTTAATCATCTTTTCCTTACTTCATCGATCTTTTTGTTGTCCTAAAATTTCTTATTTTCACATTGCACTAACCAGGATAACTCGTAACAGTTTTTTTTTTAAAATAAACTTTTTATAATTCTCCACCCGTGTCTTCTTTGTTGTGTGTGTTGCTATTGTTTTTACCCCTTTTCCAAGACAACACACACACACACACACACACACACACACACACACACATATATATATATATATATATATATTCCTGGACTTATCAATGCAAATACATTTACTAGTAAATGTATTTGCATTGATAAGTACAGGAAAAAAACTACTTTCTCATGAACGAAATGATCATCTGAATGAGGTAAATCGTTTGGATTACATTAATTGTAATTCACTTATATGATTTACAATAAAAATTATATTAAGCTCTTTTTGGTGGAACAGTTTCAATATTTTATATTAATAGGATCTACTTGCATTACTTACCCACAGATATTTTACCCGTTATATATATATATATATATATATATATATATATATAGAGAGAGAGAGAGAGGGGGGGGGATAGACTGCAGGTTGACCCAAGCCTAGTAAGTGAAATTGGGTGGACAAAACAGTTTTTAAGCCCTCGCTGGTTGTGCTAGCATGATGTCACAAGTCATCATGAGTGAGGGTCTGAGCGTATTGGCTTTGGTCAATCCTGTCAGATTATGCACCCTCTCCCACTTAAGAGAGTGTAACTAAGGTCTGCTCAGCATAGTTGCAGTATAAACCATAGCTTGTATGTGTGTGTTGAAGAAGCACAAATGTTCCCCTGAGCAGGTGTCTGCAACAGGGTTTAGTAAGTCACCCATTAAATTCACCAAAAAGCCTAACAAATATCTCTCACCTATTCTATTCTATATATATATATATATATATATATATATATATATATGTGTGTGTGTGTGTGTGTGTGTGTGTGTGTGTGTGTGTGTGTGTGAAATGGGTGTATAGCCAGGTGGTTAAATTGTAAGTGTTCCAACCATGAGACTTACCATGGTCAATTTATCAAGTATGTGACTTCTTGATAATATTAGCCTGCATGCAGCAGTGTTGGGAAGTGTCTGAGAATCCAAACTTTGGGTTGACCCAAGCCTAGTAAGTGAAATTTGGTGTACCAAACAGTAAGTTCTTGCTGGTTGTGCGAGCATGATGCCACAAGTCATCATGAGTAAGGATCTGAGCATATTGGCTTTGGTCAATTTTTAATCCTGTCAGATTATGCACCCTCTCCCACTTAAGAGAGTGTAACTAAGGTCTGCTCAGCACTCAAAGAAATCATAGCTTGGGTCTGTATTAAAGAACCACAAATGTATTTGAACAGTTAACCACCTTAGTAAATAGATGCTCTCGGAAACGAGTAGCTAACCACATGTTGTGTGTGTGTGTGTGTACACGTACGTACATATATATGAATACGTATGTATGTATACGGGATGGCCCCTTTCGAAGTGAGATATTGTTTTTATTAATATCCCATTTTCTATCTTTGGAACTTTTCGAGTATTTACACATTTTTATGTAAATTAACATTATCGAAACGAATGCATTTATTGACATGTGTTCAGGAACTTAAGCGTTTGTTTTGACAACCACGTTATAATATTGTTCTTCTCTGAAAGTGTGTGTTTTGCTTATGAATGTTAATTTGATTGATGTTGCTTTGTTTGAAATGGAAACAATTATTTTGTTTGTAATGTGCATGAATTTAATCATCTTTTCCTTACTTCATCGATCTTTTGTTGTCCTAAAATTTCTTATTTTCACATTGCACTAACCAGGATAACTCGTAACAGTTTTTTTTTAAAATAAACTTTTATAATTCTCCACCCGTGTCTTCTTTTGTTGTGTGTGTTGCTATTGTTTTTACCCTTTTCCAAGAACACACACACACACACACACACACACACATATATATATATATATATATATATATTTCCCTGGACTTATCAATGCAAATACATTTACTAGTAAATGTATTTGCATTGATAAAACCTACAGAAAAATAACATTATTAAACGTTATTTTTAGTAGATACTCGTATTTGAGTAGATGCTCCATTCATATATTAAACAAAATATTTATTTAATTTCTTGTATCGGCCTGAATATTTGAGAAATCTTATTAGAGAAATATATGCGCTCTGTGGAGTTTGCACTAATAGGATTTCTCGAATATTCAGGCGGGTAGACGAAAATAAATAAATATACCGTTTAATAAATAAATAGAGCGTCTATTCAAATACGAGTATCCACTAAAAATAACGTTTAAAGTAATAAAAATCTGTCGGATTAATAAATAAAAAATATCCATCCTCTTTCTTTACATATATATAATATCCAGTAGAACAATGGTTAAGTTAATATTCGAGTCTTGAAAGCTGTTGATAGTAAGTTACTTGATAGCTGGTGTGGCGTAACTGTTACCAACGTGAAAAATGAAATCGCTGAACGGTGTTCGGATCCCAGCTGAGACTGCTTCCTTTATCTTCATGCTATTAGCCTCGCTACTAGGTTGGCATTTCGGTCCCACCCTTTCACTGTCGAAACGGTTAAATGTAACCGTCTCTTCTACTCAAACAGCTTCTTCTCTCGCACTTCCTGTCTGTGGAATTCTCTTCCTCTTACTTGCTTCCCTGATAACTATAATCTTCAAATATTCAAGTGTAATGTCAATCGACATTTTCTGATACCATGATCTTGTTCCCCATCCTTCTCTTTATCCTCTCTCCAAATACTAGCCTCTGTAACTCTTTGCGTGCTAGTGATACTCCCGCCTTGCTTGGGGTGAACTGCTCAAAAGAAAAAAAATGGCATACTTCGACTTCAACATGAATCCTCCTTTATCAGCAGGTGTCTTTACAAAATATTTTGTCATTGAAATTTCACGATGATTAAGGGAGAAGAGAGTTTAGTGAACACTTGGGAAAACCATTCTTCTAGAAATCTCCTGTCTAGGCAGTAGCTTCGAAAAAAAAACATTGTTATTCCAATAGTCAAGAGTCAATAAAATATGATTGGGCAAGAAATACAATCTTATGTAAAAATTTGCGTTATTCGATAGATATTAACTGAAATAGATAGATATGAATAGAGTGCGACAGACGGGTATGAACATAAATAATAGCGATAATGTATTTTGTAATATATTGTAAAACTAGAAATGATGTCAGTCAGTGGAAACCTGAAAGAAAACACATTTCAGGCAAGCAGTCTTTGCTTGAAAGTGCTCGATATCAGAGATAGAACATTAATAGGATTAATACAAATAAAATTTGTCACTTAGCCTGATTGATGTTATATTAAACAACTTGACTCCAGAGTTTCGTAGACGAACCTTTTTTGTAGTCGTTCACTTCATTCGTCAGTAGAATTTGTCAAGTAAACAGAACAATTACAAAAAAAAAAAAAACTCCAGAGTGGAGGTGCTGAATATAATCCCAATGACAAGTGTTATTTGTATTAATCCTATATAGATAGATAGATAGATAGATAGATAGATAGATAGATAGATAGATAGATAGTTACACTCGCGCTGCAGTCTCCAGTGGCAATCAAGGACACTTTCGGCCTCTAAGAAGTAACGGCCATCAGTCCAAAGTGCTGATTCGTTGAAAGTTACAACAGCCGTTCCTAAAATAAATTTAAACAAAAAAACAGGATAAAATTAAATATGAAAAGAAAGTGAATAAACAACAACAAAAATTAAATTAAAATCTTTCGTGCAATAAAAAAGAACGATTGGAAAACTTGCGCTTGCTATTCTTTTTTTTATGAAATTAAAAGCAGAGTTAATGTTTCAGAAGTTTGTAATAAAACTCATTATAATTTACTTCAGCATGCCAAACTGTAAATTGGATTTTTATGTTATAATAGTTGTAGAAGTTCTTTGTTCCACTCAGCTTCTGTGAAGTCAGACTTCCCAAGTTTAGCATGCCTCCAAATTGGGAAAAATATTTAACAACGCTTTTATCGAGGAATAAGTGCAGAGCAGAGATATTATGTAAGTCCAACTCAGAAAGCAATTCACACAAGTCGCTCGTATGAACATATCTTAGTGTGCAAAACGAACGAAATACAAGTAGATTCTTCTTAGTTGGAAAAAGAAGTAAAAATATTGTACTACTTTCAATATTTCAAGTAAATGAGAGCCTATTTGCTTTGGAAATGGTATATAAAATACTGGTCCCTTCTATTAATTTGAACATCGATGATTAACGTCAGTCGAAAATACGAAGTTATCACGTGCAGCAAACAAGCAATATATTATTAAAATAAATGTAATAATGTTAAATACATATTGAAGGTCAACTCAGAGTTGCTAGCATTTCTTTTCTCTCTCTCTCTCTCACACACACACACACACATATATATATATATATATATATATATATATATATATATATATATATATATATATATATATATATATATATATCCACGCGGCTAAAAACGTTACTCTAAATACGTATTCTTCAAGACTCTTGTTGCATTTTCAACTTTTTTTCCTATATATATCACATATTGATATACGTAAAATTATATATTTTAACGCATGTCAAGGCGAACAGAACTTTTGACAAAAGTACTCAAGAGCTATCTAAAGCAATAATTATTGTATCAAAAATATTGAAAGTTGACGATACTTAGAGTTTCGCGATGCTTCAATCTTCAGGACTCAGGTAAGAATCTTATCTTATCTTATCTGGCTCCTGAAGAACAAAGGGTTGAGGAATTAGATTGGTCTTCGATGAGTGTATTTCCAATATTTTTTATTCATATTATATATATATATATATATATATATATATATATATATAGAGAGAGACAGAGAGAGAGAGACAGAGAGAGAAAATAAAATACATGAGAATGAGAACCATATAAACATCAAATGAGATCTCAACAGTCTCTCACACATACACGAATATGCACACACATACAGACATATATACGTGCCAAGTAAACTCGTGAACTCTTACCTGCTGAACCTTGAAACCCAGTGATAAATCCTCGTCTTTTATCATATGATGAAACATATTCACTCTGAAATTTAAAGAAATCGCAGATCCTTTGAACAAATATGGATTTGTTTGAATACATTTGCAATATAAGAGAAATATGAAATGGAAATGAAAGAAGGGGCTAGAAAATATTTCTATCACTCGATTTGCTCTCATTAAATTCAAAAAGAATCTGCAACCTTATCGTTGATGACCTGGCATCTCGGCTTCAGTCATTTTCCCCACTGCTATAACGTAGCTTCCCTGTGCCTTTTCTATAAATATTTTCACGGTAACTGTTCTGATGAGCTTTCCTCTTTGGTACCTTGTCTTCATGAATTGAAGCTCAGTACTAGATTGGCAGTTAGGCATTATTAGTTTTGAAATGTCTAGTTGTAACCGTACGTTCCGTGCTAATTTCCCCTCCTGTATTTCTCGCTTCTGGAACTCTCTTTCCAACGTCCTGGGTATAACAATAAACTACATCCGCATCTTGGGTAAGACGATAAACTACATCCAACAGCAAAGCCTCTGATCAGGTGGCTTTGAGGAGCGTGAAAACACCTCTTAATGGCTGGTGTTCCCATGTTCACCATTAGTCGAGGTGGTAGCACTTGTCAGGGTCCCATCTATGGGCTAATAGTTACCTCTCCAAACTGGGGTCAAAACATTATGAAAATGTAAAAATAAGTTTTTAGTGCCAGCAATAATTTTTTTGAGGAAAAATTATTACCAGAAATACATTTTTGAAGAAAATAAATATTATCGGCAATACATTGTTTTAAGAAAAAAAAACCCATTAATACATTTTTGAAAAATATTAGCAGCAGTAAAAATCTTGTCGGCATTAAATAACCCCTTGAGGTTGATATGCCGTAAAACAAAACAAGCCAAACCAAACTTTCTTCCGACTTCCCTGTCAATTACGATATTCAAAAATTTAAACGCAATGTCAATCTTCATCTCCTGTCTTCTTAAACCCTGTTCTTTTATTGCCTTTTGTTTCTTTCCTTATCAGTAACCCCTTGCATTCTAGTGGCTTTTATTGTATTACTTGGGGTGAAATGATTAAAATGTATCACTATCTTTATTATCGGGAAAACTTAATCGACACGACTTTTAGTTTTCTATTTATAAAAAAAAACTCTTTAATTAGTCAAAATTTAAGCACATTTCAAATTTAGAGTTAGCTTTACTTGTAGTTTGACTAATCATTTTCCAGCAGGAGTCAAGTGTTGAATGGCTTTTAAAAATACTTGCTTACAATTTAGAAAAATGTGTTTGATTACCGCCCCTAAGATGGCGATAACATTAAGAGGCACAGTCTCTTTTACCTTTTGGCGCTGGAGAGTCAGCACGTGTTACTTTTACTCTCATTCCTGTAGAATACGCGGCATGTAAGTACTTCAGAGACACCAAATGAAAATGGCGATGAACTCTCACTAACTTCAACGATGACAGTTATGACTTCTTGGGAAAGATAGTGGAGTGGTTTCCCGTTGTGATTTCTCTACCTTCAGAGTAATCCGTCTCTTATACTATTTCACACGCAATAATAGAGAAACCTGTCTACTCTGCTATATAATCTGGAGAGAGGTGATCAGAGATGATTCTTCCCCAAGGATGAGTAAGTGCATCCAACAGGCGAAGTCGGAAGTAAAATTCGTCGATTCCACTTTCCCCGCTGACAACCGTTCAGACTGGTAAATGTAATTAATACTGTTTATTTTTTAAAAATATACATCATTTACTTAAATAAACTGTATCTATTAAAATAAAGTATAAATATAAAATATACTAAATAATTGTCTGAATCAATCCATTTCATAAATATATATATGTGAGTGTGTGTGTATGTGTGTGTGTGTTTTCAATCAGCGGCCGAAGATTGCGTTATGAATGAAGTTGTGCTACCGGTGAGGGGAAAACGTGTATATTTATATTTATTATTAATATTTAATTTATAGCCCTGTTATTCTACATCAAGGGTTATTTTATTAACACCAGTACTCAATGTGCTAAATTACACACACATTATATATATTGCTCTTTAACAGAATTGAATTGAGCTCTCTTGGCCACTGATGTATTTTGCATAGAAAACTTAAAAATTTCCCTTCCTCTCTGCCGTGCGACGATAGCCTAGAATCTCTGACTGATACCAAATCGGTCGGGTTTCGATCCTGGCTTGAAGCAATCGGACGTCCAGCCATACTGAAGAGCTGTGATACAGCGAAACAGTCTGTCTGTGGATGACAATATATGAAAGAGAGAAAGATATTTGTGTGTTCACTTTGCAACCAAGAGACCAAGATTCGAATCTCACCATGCATTTGTCAGGAAGGAGACTTTTTGATGTTATTGCCCCGGGAAAGCTATTCTAGGGGGTGGCACCTTTGGAATGTGTCGGAAAACCATACCACGAGATGATACAAGCCTTGTGACTGAAATTGAGCAGACGGAATTATTTGGGAGCCGTCGATGTTTGTGCTAGCATGAAGTCACAAGTCATCGTGACCGAGGGTTTCAGCGTGCTGGCCTTGTTCAGTATGTTGATCATGCTAGATAATGCTAGCCGCCCTAGTAGACAAGCATGCACGAAGCTAAGCGGCCAGCATACATACATACATACATACATACATGCTCTAAATGTATTTACTTTCATTTTTTTATTTGCACATTTTACTCAGGTCGTTAAACTACGACAGTGAAATGACAGCTTAAATCAACAGGTTGAGAAACGTTGCAATAAAAATGCAACTAAAGAAGAAAAATTAAATTGAAAGTAAATTCCCTTTCCCACAGACGCAACGTCCCTTGCCTATCGCTTCGCGCATGGCAAATGTTCAGACGAACTCCATTCTTTAGTGCCTCCTGCCGATTCAGATTTTTATAACTATGACCTGCCTTAATCCGTTCACAGGGTTGAATCGCCTTCATTCTTTCCATATTCCATTTGTAAGGAGGAAGTTCTACTCTTCCCAAGAACCGCTACTTTGTGAAAGAGACTCCCGTGTGGATACTTCCACGAACGCAATAATCTTAACCTCTTCAAATCTAGGTTCAATCTTTATCTATTTCACACATTCTTATAATCTTCAGTCCCTATTCTTACATTCATATCTCATTCAGTAACCCGCTACTTTGAGTGGCTCTTGGGCTTTGTATTAAGGAGAGTATTAGCAAAAATATATTAATCATTTTATAATAAAAAGAGTTACTAACATTTCATCTAAGAAAAAATAAAAAAAGGAAAATACTGCTGATAATGATACTGTCAGTATTGAGTGATTTAGTTTTTGACTAACATTTCTTTCATCTTAATTTTACTTGCTTTTTATGGCAACTTGTTTAACTATCATTCTACAGCCATCGTCAGGTAGTGTTAATAGTTGACTGTGAAGTTGTCAATAAAAGACAACTGAAATTTAGATGAAAAACATAATAGTCAGGGATTATTAATAATTGACAATGCTTTCTTTTGAAACAGAATGAAGGCGAACCCTTCACCTGTTCGCTTAAACGGTTCTATGAGCAATTGTTTAATGCTTACCTGGTGCTGATCGGCAGAGCCAATTATGTACGCCTGGATGCTGCGTCCATCTCCAACCGGATTAGAAAACCAAGCTCTTAAAGCTTGCACTCGGTCGTAGGTTTCGACCCGTGTCCGAGGAATTTGCTGAATTCGGGAAGAAAATCAGAAGGAATATCAATCAACAACGTTTCAAAAAAAATTCGGTGTTATTAAACGAAGATGTCAGATTTGAAAAAAGAAAAAAAAAACTTTGATTTCAGTAGGCTGATTTAAAATCCAACAGACAGCAACGACTCTCTCTCTCTCTCTATCTCAGTCGCCTGAAGATCGAGAGTGCGTGAAACTTGAGTAGCGATTCGAGATGACCTTCATTAAGTGTTGACGTGGTGAAGCATTTTTTTTGCTATATCTAGATACTCTCCACGTTGAAAACTTTAATTTACCGCGTGGTTAGGTGTTTGCCTTGTGGTTTGTTTTTTTTTTGGGGGGGTTCTCTTTGTTCGGAATTTTTTCTTGTCTAAGTTGCATGTTGGTCGCGGCAATATTGATTGGTGTTTTTAGTATATATATATATATATATATATATATATATATATAATATAAAAAGTAAAAAAAAAAATAATTTTTGAGGATAAAAAAAGAATATGAGAAGAACTTTGAGGGTCACAAAACCAAACCAGTATTTAAACCTCAAATTAAACAACATATGAAGAACAATTCGAGGAAAAGAAAAAATATCATTTCATTTACCTCCCCTTTTAACTTAGAGATGAAATGTAAAATAGGGAAATTATTTTTCAAGTTACTTCCAAAAAATTCAGAATTACATAAGATATTCTATAAAAACAGTTAAATTAAGCTACAGCTGTACTAGGAAAATAATAAATAGAAAAATAATAAATAGACAAAACTCCAGTAATCTCAAAACTAACGAGCAGCAAAATATAGTTAACATTAACACTAGTAATTTATGCAACTGTAGAAATAAAAATAGATGTCCATTAGATGGAACTTGTAAAACCAAAGCAATAACCTTTAAAGCAAAAGTAACAGATATTAATGGCTAAAATAAAATGCACATAGGATGTACTGAAGGTACTTCAAACGTAGATGGTACAATCATAGGTCACCAATCAAGCTAGTAAATCTTAGGTACACTACCAAACTAGCTGACCATGTGTGAAATTTAAAAGAAAAAAACAACAGGGATCCAATCGTATACTGGAAATTTTTTAAAAAGGCGAAGTCTTATAACAACCACAATAATTGCAGTCTCTGCCAACAGGAAAAATAAGCAATTATGACATTTCTTGATCCAAAGAACTTTTTGAACCCTAAACCCGAAGTCTTGAGTCCATGCTTACATATTAGAAAATTCCTCTTAAGCACATATGAAACTGGATAAAAAAATATACATTTCAATTAACTCCCCCACCGATACATTCATAACACCCTTGCTTTTCTTCTCTTCCTTCTTATCTTCCTCCTCCCTTTTTATTACATCCAACATCGTGCGTTTGTTTATTTTCTTTTTAAATAATATAGCATACATTAGTGTTTTTTAAAAAAAATAAATAAATAAAGCGTTAAGATGTCATTTGATAGTAATCGCCTGAGGATACCGTAAAAGTTGAAACGAAGGTAGCGGATTCAACTGACCTCCTGATTCTTAAAGTGTATATATATATATATATATATATATATATATATATATATATATATATATATATATATAAGTATTTTTGGATTAATTTATTCATTTTTTTAATGCTTTTTAGCTAGTTCGTAATTTTGGTTAAAAATCTTGTTCTTGCATCGTTGGTGGGCCAAAGTAGCGTCATTTTTGTTGTTAAAGAACACATTGTTTTGGGAAATTCTTGTAAAAATAAAACAATTGTCGAATTTTAACAAAATTTTCAGGACTTATATTTCATTTTTCTGTTATTCCCACTTACTTAATTTTATGAAATTTCGAGAAATTAAAATTTAAGCCTGTTCATATTTATATTAGTTAAAAGCAGGACTCTTTGGAGAATTTAAATCAAATTGTTTTTGTCAAACCGAAACACTATTTACCCAAAATTTGCTCTGAATCATAAAATAAAAAAAAGCAATAAAACTATGACATTTATTTATTTAGAAAAGCTTTTGTTTTTATTAAAAAATACATTAAGAACTCTATTAAGAAAAATAAATTCGATGAATAATGAATTTTTACAAGAATTGCTTTCATTTATTTTAGATTTTAATTAGAAAAATTTATCAAGTTTTAAATCTTTTAAAATTTTGTCTTCATTTCAGTATTCTAGATGACATTATTATTAAGTGAAAACTATATTTACTAAAAATGGAAAAAGCTTTATACAAATCATCAAAGCCCAATATTTTTAAACAAATTTTGAATTGTTTTTGTTTGTGTGTAGAAACGTGCCGATTTTTGTAAATACAGATGACCATACTCGACAGTATCAGAAAATAAGAGCGATAACTATAGTAAATTTAAAGTCAACATTTCTGAAATTCAATAAAACATTACGAAGAATATTTTTTTTTAGAGTTTACTGAGTACTCAAAAATTATATGAAAAGGGCGATCATGACATTTTCTTAAATTGTTGTTATAGTTAAAATCTCCGTAGAACAAGATTAGATTTGTCATCATAATGTCAACATATCAACACAGCTACTCTCGGGTTAAAAACACCACTACTGCCAGGTTAAAAAGGCATTTCTACAATATTTTAAACTTAAAGTAAATAATATTTGTTTCAAATCAGATTAATTATACTTTAAATCAGATAATATTCCTCAAATAAAGTTTCTGAAACGTATATTTAATTTTTAGAAGTTTTTTAATAAAGAGAATTACATTGTGATAAAAGACGACTAAAAAAGGACGCTAATGAAACAATGTCAGGAGGTGAAAAGATCAACTCTGTGAAAGAAGTTATCTCCTTTGCGCTGGTAATGCCCGGTGACAGTGTCTTTGTTATGACAATGATAGACTGTTACAAGATGTCTACAGAACCAAGAGGTGATAAGACTGACTTCGTGAAAGAGCAGTGTACATCAATAATAATAATCGTGAAAAATACCCAACAATAATTCAACATTAGTAAGGACTTTACAAAAGATGCAATCATTTTTGACAGCATGGGTGGACTATTTACAAATTTAAAGACTCACTTATGAAAAATTCTTATAGCACAACAAATTTCCCACCGCCGTAACATAGCCCCCCCCCCTTTGCCTTTTCTATAAATACTTGCATGGTAATTGTTCTAACGAGCTTTCCTCTATGGTAGCTAGATTCATCAATTTAAGCACAGATTGGTGGCAAGGCCTCATGATTTTGCAGTTGAAATGAATAAATGTAACTGTAAGTCCTATGCCGATAGTTTCTTCTTTGGCATTTCTCGCTTGTGCAACTCTCTTCCTGTTTGTTGTTTTCCATTTAAATGCAATGTCAATCGTTATCTTCTGTTTTCTTAATTTATGTTCTTTATTGTTAACTTTTTTTTTCACATATTCTCTCACACTCAAAAAACCCTCGTGTCTTAGTGAATTTATTGTTTTGCTTGGGATGAAATGATTAACAAAACTACGACATAGATTGTTTTCGTTCTATTGTTCATGTCCAGAGATATGATTTTTTGTTTTCTTTTAACCCCTGCTCAGTGATATACACCAAGTCTCTTCGGCAAAGTCTCTTCGGCAAAGTCTCTTTGGCAAAGTCTCTTCGGCAAAGTCTCTTTGGCAAAGTCTCTTTGGCAAAGTCTCTTTGGCAAAGTCTCTTCTAGCGTTGATTGAGTGGATGGGGGGAGGGGGTCGTCATCCAAAGGAACTTACGAAACATAATTTCATAATTATGTCCTACCGCTACGTCATTAGTCCTCTAAGTCAAATTCACCTGCTTCCAGCCGAATCATATCCACATGCTTCATCATCATCATCGCTTTTGCTGCTTTCCTCTTTTCCAAATGGAAAAAAAACGTGTCATGTTGCAAGAATTTCTTGTCATTCAAAACTCTTTCTTTCCTCAATGCAGGATAAATGAACATGAATAAAGAAAATTCTGAACTTGGTTTTCAATTGTGTATTCAACATCGAATATTGAAAACAACAAATAGACGTTACGAACGGTTGTATACATTTGAACAATACATAAAAAATATTATTTAAATGTAAACTATTCAAAGATATAAACTTACGTGTCCCGCGCCACAATTGGGTCGATTAATGCTATCCACCAATGGAAGTTCGCCTTTGACTGCAACGGGCCCTGAAATGAAAATCGAATAAATTACTAACAAATTGTTACCGGCTTTAGGGTTGCTGTGCAGCAAAACATCTGGCCGGTTCCCTCCCTAATATTTGGATTGAAAATCATACAAATATTCATTCATACATAGCATGTCTTAGGTAAGTAAACCTGGTGGAGTCCACCCCTCTCCAGGTTATACCTCAGTCGATGTCCTCCAATCTGAAGACTTACCTTAGTCACGAGCGCATGGCGTTTGATTCTATCGGGAAAAAACCTCTGACCTGATCGTTGATTTCATGTCTTCTTCGTACTGGCTGTATACATAATCATGAGAACTAGCCTAACCTATTGTACTGGATGGCCGTTGACACCTAGAATTTGATAGGTCTTGTTTTTAATCATGTTGCGCGTCCTAGGTATGACGGTTAACAACAGTCAGCGACCAGGCTTCCGTTCCGGGTTTTTGGGGAACGTGGAATCACCTTTTAATTGCTATTGTTCCCAGGTCCGCCCAGCTATGGGCAAATATTTAACCCCCAAATTGAGATCAAAACACCATGAAAGTATAAAAATACATTTTATAGTAAAATTACCAACAATACATTTTACTCTCGACAAAAAAAAAACTATCTTTACAAAAATATGTCAATGAAACCTGATCTACAAACTGATTTCTTACAACAAAAAAATAAAAAGCATATTCTATTTATACAAACGTATCCTAAAAATCATGCCGGCATTAAATAACCCATTGAGGTTTATATGCCGTAAAACAAAATAAACTAAATAATCCTGCTGCTTGTCCAGCTAACCTCATCATCAGAAAAGCATAGTGGGGAAAAGGTTTTAATCGTCGATGACCAAATCATGCGGCAGGTTATACTGGGTTATATGGCACCAGCATCAGTCGCCGAGTGACCTACTTCCTAAATTAGATCAGAGCAATAAGTATTTTATTTCGAGAAAAACAGAAGCTTAATTTTTTGTGTCATTTTGTGATATGTCCTTTGCTTAGCTGATGCCGCCAACAACGCACGTATGAAATGTGATTATAAAAAAATATATTTTATGAAATCGCTTGTTGAACAGACTTATAGTCTAATATATTGTCTTAATGCCACGAGCTGATTAAGATCTTGCGCAATTAGGTGGGCGCCATGCCGAAATGTGTTTAAATGTTATACCAAACGATCAGTTTTATTCAGACAAAACGTTGCCAGCCTCTTACTACTCTACGCTTTTTGTGATGTCAATGAACACTCGTTGACACTTCTGTAATGTTGGCAACGACAGTTTATTCCTATATAACAACGTTAGATGTTCGGACAAATTCCACCAACTCAGACCTTCACAGCTAGAAACCAACTTGCCATGTTCTAGAGGGCAAATCATCCCCCATTCTCTTAGAGTTCCTTTGATAAATAGTAAGTTCCTCTCAGACTGTTTATTTCCCAGAACTGTTACTTTAAGGAACAGACTCCCGAAAGAATTCTTCCCTGACAACTACAATCTTGGTCTATTGTTCAATCGATATCTATCCTACTAGTCCTCATAATATGCATTTCTTACTTTCTCCTTCCCTACAACAATCTCACTCAATAACTCTTCCTTGAGTGGCCCTTTGGCCTTGTATTGGGTGAACTAGCAATAAAAAAAAGATTCAATTATCTATGATTTACTTATAGCCATCCTGACAGGGCCACATTTTCTTAGTAAAGATCTCACTCTTAATGGTTTGTGAGACCGACTTTTACAGTAACATACATTCAGTGCTTCAAACCTACTTGGGTAATAGTGTTCATTAGTCATGAGTATTATGCCCGAGTTACGAGTTATGCAGCGACAAGCGATTAGAAGGCTGCACACTAATGAAAATTCCCAAACGTATAAAAATCAATTAAATATTGTCAGAACTCAAAACAACGCATCTACAGAGTAAGGAGTGAATTTTATTTTTAATCTTAACAACGCAATGCTGCATTGCAGTCGACATATTGCGCAAACTGTTTCAAATTCACTGTTGTTGCGCATACCCATTCATCCCCAATGTAGCACTATTGGTTGTTCCCAAAATTGGAAGAGCCATTGAAAGGTCAGCATTTTTCGCACGATGTTGAAATTAAAGTTGGTGTACGCAATTAACTCAAAAGTTAAGCAAGAATCATTCATGAAAAGCGTACAACAAGTATGGAAAACGAGTAGCAGTAAAACGCTGACTAGTTGGTTAGTTGGTTGATTTTGTTTAGCGGCATATCAACACCTCTATGGGTTATGTAAGGCCGAAATCTAAATATTTTGAACGCAATTTTATGACTTCAACTACAGATAAAATGCATTGTTGGTAATTTTACTATTGATAGGTATTGTTGGTAATTCTTTATATAAAAATGCATTACTGATATTTCACCATAAAAATGTATTTTTATACATTCATAACGTATTGTTTTTATTGTGGGGGTAACTATTTGCGCATAACTGAGACCCTAACAGGTGCTAACCTGGGAATAACAGTAATTAAGTGGCCATTCCATACTCCAGTCTCCCGATTAGAGGCCTTGCTGTCGGATATAGTTTATCGTCATACCCTGGACTAAAACGGTGCCTATGTTGAAAAATAATAAAAAAAAAACTTCATTTTGATACCTGTTTCAAAATTTAGTTTGGTCTAAAAAATTTGTTTTATAATATTGAAGTCTTATCAAACGACTCACGTAATTTTAAATTTTCCATTCATTTTAGTAACAGTTTCATTATCTAATTTAGAAACGGTTTTATAAAATTGAAAACTTATTAATCATTTGAATGTAATAGATTTTTGAAGTTAAAGGGAAACAAACGAAATTTGTTATTAATTATAATTGCATAATTATTTGAATTGTCGGCAGTGGGAAAACAAGCATTCCACACTCAGTAATGCTATTGATCCCCATGACCTGAAAACCGGCAAAGCAACAGTTAAATCGAAAGCCAAACCTATATAAGGCTATTGGACGCAAACATATAAAATGGTGGACATGTCTATTCTGATATCATTTAATATGAAAGATATTTCAAAATAAAACTAAATTTAAGATATAGATAAAAAACAACAAAAATTAAAGTAATGTTATAGCATCGAACAAATTCTAGCTGTTTAGGCTTATTTTTCATTGCTGGCTATTTTTGACAATTTTTTCCGTTTATTAATAGATAACAACTAAAGTCCATGCACGCCATCGACTTAAAACTTGTATTATTATTAGGAAACGATTTAAATATCTAGGAAGTGTCTTAATATAACGGAAAGTGAGACATTGAAATCCGTAAGCGCATTGGGATAGCCAAAGATCTCTTCTTAAAGCTAAGCAAAGTATTAAGAAATAGAAAAACTTCGCTAGAAACAAGGAAAAGAGTAATAAACTGTTACGTGATATCTCTCATCCTCTACGGCAGTCAGTGCTGGACAATTATCTCACAAATCAAGAGACATGAAACAACAGAAATATGCTTCTATAGAAGGATGCTGAGGATACCATGGACCGATTCTGTAAGCAACGAGCAAGTTTTAGAGAAAATGTAAACAAAAAGGAAACTTATACTTAACATCAGGAAGAGCCAGTTCAATTTCTAGGGCACATAATGAGGAAAGAGGGATTGGAAATTCTGATACTCACAGGTCAGATTGAGAGAAAGAGAGGCAGGGGAAAACAACGCATAACCTACTTAGTGAGCTTGAGTAAATGGATGGTGGAACAGGATTTAGGAAAAATAACATAAAGACAATATTTATTAAGAGCTACAAGACAGGAAGTTGTGGTGACCCATGATCACCTATGTCATATAAAGAAGATTTAGCGCCTGATTTTACTTCACAGTAAGCCTACACCACTCATATCGCCCACAGTGAAAAAAGAAGTTTAGTATCTGCATTATGAAAAAGAAAAATACAAAAATAAACTTATTTTAACGCATTAATGTCCACGGCCCCGAAATGGGATATTCGTCATTAATAGATTATTAGTAGAAACAGACAATTAATGACGTATAGTTTTTTAAACCTATAACTAATACCGTTTATTTTTACATCTTTTGTTTGAAAAATCTATAATTAATACCGTTTATCTGTTCTTTTTTATTTTTGTAAAAACCTATAATAGCGTTTGTTTTTCTTTTCTTTTTTTTTATTGAAAAACCTACAATTAATACCGTTTATTTTTCTTTTTTTTATTTTTGAAAAAATATTTTTAATTAACACTTGATTTTAATATTTTAATAGCTCTGTTACTTTACATTGAGCACTGTTTTTTCTTACACTAAAGGATGTTTTTGTATATGATCACTGCTTACATACATATATTTACCCACTCGGTTATATATATATATATATATATATATATATATATATATATATATATATATATATATATATATATACTATATACTCATTCGGTTATAAACACTGGATTTTAAAATGAATAACACCGGATTTTAAAAATATATAATTAAACACCAGATTTCAAAAATAAAATTAATACCACATTAAAAATATATAATTAATAAGGAATTAAAAAATATATTAGTAATACTGGATTTTAAAATTTATAGCAGATTTTAAAGAAAATATTAATACCAGATTTTTTTTCATTTTTTTAAAACCTATACAGATTAAAAAAAATATAATCAGTACTAGATTTTTTTCAAACCTATGATTAACACCTGATTTTATTTAAATTTTAGGATTAAAATTGGATTTTACGATGGGCATTATTGGGTTAAAATAATGAAATCCCTCGCTGTTGAAGCAAAAATTAAAATACAACGCCCATTCTCTTGAAAAGTAGATATAACTTAAGACTTGTACAGCAGTGGGAAGAGAAAATGAGGTCATTTTAAGGTAAAAGAAAGTAGGACATTATATTTCATTTGAAAAAAGGAGCACAAGACTTCTTTTGGATAGCATATATATATAGTAATCCTAGGTTTATAAACAATTATATATTTATTCACTGTATCAAAATGCACTCGTGATGACAGCTTGCATCCTGACGAAGGGAAAGAACTTGGCAAATAGAACGAAAAGAAGGTCAATTTCATTTTAACCTGAGAAAATCTTTTAAAAGCTTCGAATTACTTACGTACTTATTATGTAACAAATGTTCTTGAATTTATTTTCCTCTTATGTTTACAGTAACGGTTCTCAATTTTTTTTTATTCCATTCAGCTTAAACTTCTATCACATTGTCGCTGATTACCCAGAATACAAAAAGATCTAATTCTTAATTTAATTTTCGTACTCATTTCATCCCAGCAAGGTGATAATGTCACTAAGATGCCAGGGGTTACTGGGTGTGAAATGGAATAAGAAGAATTTAGTGAAGAGAATGAACAATAAAAGAACAGGATTCATGCGTCTGCAGAAGATGGTGACTTTTTGAAGATTGTAGATAGTAAGGAAGCAAGAAACTGGAAGGGGGGGGGGAATTCCAGAGGGTGAGAAGTGCAAGAAAAAAAAATTTTGAGAAAAGAGGATTGCATCTAGCTTATTTCAAAAGTAAAATGATGAACCCTAATTGACAATCTAGTCGTAAGCTTAAATTCACGCGGTCGATATAACAAGGAGAAGAGCTTATTAGAACAACTGCCATGAAATTATTTACAGAAAAGACAGAGTGAAGCCACGTCATGGTGGAGGGAAATTGACTGAAGTCGATATCCCGATAACATTAAAGAACCTGCTTTTGATTTTATTGAGAATCTCGAGATATATAGCCGGAGAACCAGACCAGATATAGCAGCAATATTCAAAGCCAGGACGGTTTTCTTAATGAAATAAAGTCACTACACTAAATTCAATAACGCCTTACACACACACACACACACACATATATATATATATATTTCTTCCATGTTAAATTAGATGTTGGGGTACTAATTAAGAATATGTTAGCGATAAAAACTAATGACAAAGATGGATATATTTTTGGCAACTGAACTCCCAATGCATGAGTTTGTTTTTGATAATGCAAACCGTAAACCTAGGGTCATGTAGGGACGAACTTTATATTTTCATGTTGCATAATTGTCGAAAACAATGTTTTTATAAGTATGTGGCTGTAAATGGGAGTAAGGCGCCTATGAAAACATATTCACGCATGCACTTGCGTACGAAATTTTCCAGACTACATTACAAACATACAAAACATTTCCAAACAAGCAACAAGAACTTTTTTCTTTCAAATACTTTCCTAAAGCTACAAGTTTATTTAGCATTTCTCAGATTTATAATTCATTCAAATTTTGTGAGCTCAGATAAAAATATTTCATCAGTAAAAACTTTATCATCAGTAAAACTTTAATTCAGTCAAAGGGACATACCAACAAAATAGTAACCTCTACTCATGTACATCATTACTCAAAAATAAATATAAATGTTGTTGTTATAAAACAGTTTTTGTTCCTGCTTGTTGTTTCATATTTTGTGGTATTTTGCGTTAAATATAAATCGTGTGGTCATGTTAATAAGCAGACATCTACAAATGGTCATAAATATTAACATACCACAACAACAGCTTTATCAGCCTCTCCATGTCTCACTAAACTGTGGATGTTGTTTCTATTTTTAAATTTTTCAAACCATCCTCGGCTTGCTTTAAATGCATTTCCATCTTCAGAAGACGTGTCTGGTAGAGTGCCCTTGCCTTTGCACAATGTAATATCTTCAGACACAGAATCACCTCATAGTTGCCTCTCATTCATTCACATCAACAACAGCTTCTCAACATCTTCTAGGGTTTTTGGGCGATGCTTTGTAATTATGTTAACTACCTTGGCTTCATAAAGCTTCTTTTTTTTTTATTTCTATCTTGTTCTTTAGAATAGTGCAAATTGTTTATGCTGAACGTCCATATAGATTGGCAACGTCAGAAACACTGGTACCGTCTTCGTACTTCTGAATGATCTTCATTTGCACGCATATTTTCCCTCTTCTTAACAGCAACAAGCTTCTTAGCTGACATCGTGAACTACAAAAATTATCAAAAGATTACCTACCAAAATTTATTGTACGTGTACAGTCGCATTAAATTGTACAGTATAGTAACTGCATAGAAAAATGTAAAGGAACAAACTGCAGTGATGAAATGTACTGTACAAATCAACCAGAACTAGATACATAGTTTACATGCTGTACCTGCATTTTATTTTACTCTAATTAAACTTTATATTTTACATTTTTCTACTGTATTGATATTAATTGAAAATTCAATGATTATACACTGTATATTAGACTAAAATACACTTTACATTACATAGAGATTAAACGAAACGAACTCAGCATTGTTATATTTTTACCTACTTTTCAATAAATTTTACTAAAATTTACATGTTACTGTAATGTACAGTAATGTACATGTACTGTATTCATTACTGTACATAAATTTTTGTACATTATTATTTTTTTTACATTTACACTAATATAATCACAAATATGTTTACACTACAAATGTTTATTCTACGAGGTAACAAAGAGGACTGAACGTGGTAATGCAATACTCGTAGCATCACACTGCATCTAGTGTGATGGAACTGTTCAGAAATATGTACTGTATAATAATATAATACAGTACTGTATATAAAATATATTATAATAATGTACACTGTATATAAAACATAAAAATATAAGAATATAAAATACAGTATAAAATATATCTGCAAATATTCAGTAGAGTACAGTAGAATATAAAATACAGTATAAAAAGTATTATCATTATCATACTGTATAATAACTTAGTATTATATTATTATATATAATAATATAATACATAAAACATAAAAATATAAAATACTCTTATATTTAGATAAGATTATAAAGTATTTACGGTCCATTTGAAATGCAGTGGCGGGAAGTCGAAATTAATTCGTAAGTGGAAATGAATTTTCTGACAAATTTTTGTTCGTATGGTGAGATTTTTGTAAGTGGAAGTGTTCGTAAGTCGAGGTTCCACTGTACATATCTAGTTAATACAAACATTCCCAGCACAGTGAAGCGTCGCTAACGTTAACTCGGCTTTTTATTCTTAGTGTCATTGGTGAACAGATGTATTTCGTTTCCAAATGTAGAAACGAGAATATTGAGTCCCCACTAAGATGACGAAAATAAACATTGGTTATCCTTTAAACACCATCTTCCTCAACAAGAAATCATTTTTGAACACGAGGGTCACAGGGAGTGCGAAAGGGATTTATTAAGAAAATATAAACGAAGAAATTAATGGCTTGTGCTAAAACTAAGCAAGGAAATATATACATTTTTTTCTTTGACATTTCACTCCGAAACATTCTTACCAGGAACCGCGTATTTGTGGAACAGTCCCAACTGTGTGTATACTTCTCCGAACAATTTCAACTTCTTCAAGTCAAGATTCAATCGTTATCTATCCACCATAGCCTCCTAATCTTCACTTCCTTCTTAACGTTCATACCGCATACTTCATTCAGTAACCTTCTATTCTGAATTACTCTTGTGTTTTATATTAGGTGAACATTGATAAGAAAAAATATGCGACAAGGATAAAATTGTCCGGTCCTCGAGGTAACTCTTATATGCAACCGTCAGAATACTCTGAGCCTTCCCCTTTGATACAATGAGGAAGTGCAAGCACCACAGAATTTATATAAGACCAGGTTTCTCTCAATGCTCGCCCCGTGATTTCCCCGAAAACAGAAGCACGGTTCGCATCTTGTGCTGCAGTGCAGAAACGTTGTCGGTTTAATTTGAGGCGTACATAGGGATACATCTGGACTAAGAATAAAAATTACCCAGTCCCTGTGACCATTGCCATGTCGGTGTCAGTATTCACCATCCTCCCTATTTAATGGAGGGAGAGCAGTGTTGTTTCAGGATTGGAATCCCCGGGATCCCTCGAGGATTTTTTGTGAACTGCCCGAAATTAGAAACACGGCAAAGAAGTATTGGAATAGATAGCACTTTAACCCAAATTCGAAAGCCAGTGAGGAAATTTATCCTCCCCCCACCTGGTCGATTTAATGCGAGGTGGCGTATATAGAAGACAGGTGCAAAAATTGGCCAGTCTCCACAATTACGGTCACCCTGGTGCCGGCATCGACCATCCTTCCCTCTTTAAATGCAATGACGGACCAAGTTTCTCTCATAGGTTTTAGAGGAAGAAGAAAAAGGAACTTGATTCTAGTCCAAGTTAGAGCGCATAGATACTGCATTGGTTCTAAACAGTAGTACAATTCTATATATAAATAATCCCGTCATTTTTATGGGTACTATGTTATTAGAGTAATAAAAATAACAATGCTAGATACTAATAAAGCAGGGAATTCTTTTGCATCTGATTTATAAGGTATTTTCGGCAAGTTCTGCTTACTACATGCTACTTAGAACTCTTCTTTGCTTTTCTCTTTTTTAACCTTCGTTTCTCATGTCTTGCTAGAATGGTTGAAAGGCACACCATTCTAAGAGCCCAGAATTAATGACAATCAGAAAAGTAACGACTTACACTGCAGTAATCTCAAGAAGGTTATTTTGGGTTTTAGAACTGTCATAGAAATGTGTTAACAAGATGTCAGTCATCCAGCAAACAGGCAAAAACATCGCTTAGATTTTTTGTCAAGACTCAACTCACTCCTTGTAATTAATAATTAATGTGATTTTAAAAAGAAGTACGGCTGTGGTTATCAGCGGATCTAGTAAAGAGTAAATATTACGGGATATGTCCAAAATGAAAGAAAGTATAATAAAAGAACGGTATAAAGAAAATAGGCATAAAAAATACAAAGAAACATGTCTATATTTCTGAGATGAGGTATTCTATTTACATTGTTCAGACTGTTGTCCTCATCTTTATTGTCATATCCACGGCGTTTCGACCGTTGTACGTGCCGGCCTTCTTCAGGTGATATACGTTGGAATTTCGAACCGACCATTTTTAGTCCACAGGGATAGATTGTTCTACCTCCACGTGCCATACCTTTTCTGAATATCTCAGTTTCAGTCAATTTCATTTTAGTAACTCAACTCTCAAAGTTTTCTTTTCTTTTTTTTCACCTGTGGCCAGGTATTGAACTCTTTGGGTCAACAAATAAGAAAGTATAAAAAATAAAAAAAGATATAAGGAAAATGGTATATAAAGAAGAAAAATATAAAAAAATAAAAAGGTGAACAAAAAAAAAAAAAAAAGGAAAAAAATGCCCCAAGAAAAAAAAAGTTTGCCAAAAAAAGGAAAAGATAGATAAAAAAGGAAACGTATATAAAAAAATAAGTCAAAAGGAGAAAAGACTAAAAAGCAGTCGAAGTATAAAATGGAGATAAAAAGAAAAAGATACAAATAAAGACAGAAGAATATAATGATAAAAAAAAAGTCGGAAAGAAGATAAAAAAACATGTCGACAAAAGTTAAGGGAGTTGTGGGTAGAGGCGAGGTTAGAGAGGCTGTAAGAGAAATTCTTTTGTGACCTGCAATGATGCTACTGCTGATGAAATTCTTCTTTTAGCAAATGACGTCATTGGCAAAGAAGTCTTCAATGTAAACCATGCAGAGCGGTAACTGGCATTCCTTGTCATCAAGATATACATTTCAGCTAATATAGAGTGATACTTTCGTACACAGGCGCGCCTGAAATTCACCCCCCGCTTCCCACCGACATAATGCAAATCTTAATTTTAGGATAGAATTAATAGTCTCACAAAATCAAATTGATTTTCAAATGAATTTAATTTCAAGGAGATCTCCCACCATTTTACCAATCATGAACGTAAAAATATTTATTGCTAGGTTAAAAGCCTAAGTTATAAAAAACGTTATCGTACAAAAAAAAAATTATCGCAAAAAAATCACGTAAAAAAATCGAAAATAATCGCAGTAATGAAAACTTGAGAATTCAAAATTTCAGGATAGCGGGTCTGGATCTGGACCGAAATGTTTTTAATTTGCTCACGGAGTCAACCTGATTCCCAAATGGTATGATATGTTGGGCTACGGCCTCTAGGAATAAAGTGTGACACAGTGATACACTGACATTCGCATTTATTATATAAGATGTATATCTTACTTAATACGCAGAATCAGGAAAAAGCAGGTGAAATTCCTTGGACGTAATAAGGAAGGAGAGCTTGGAAAATTTAACCCTCACGAGGTATATTGAGGGCAAGAGAGATGAGGGAAAGTTGCGATCCACTTACCTGGCGGAACGGGAGCGGAAGACTTAGCAAAAAGAGAAAAACTGACAAGAGCCACAAGAGGTAGGAAATTGTGGAGAGCCATGATCGCCTATGTCCCGAAGAAAAAATTGTATGACCACTAGACACAGGCCAAAGGATCCAATTATGTTCACTCGATAGCTAAGAACAAATTATTATTTTTAATTTACAGGGTAGAAGTCTACAAGACAAAATGAAGGAAAAAATATGTGTTACAAAAAACAGCATTCGATATCTTGACTTTTGCTCGACTCCAAAGATCGACTTCTGACACCGGCGAGAAAAACGAAATCGTCAATTACAAAGTAGGCTACAAGCATGTGCAGATATTACGAGTGGACTGCATGCGAATGATAAGGTAATGAATGTGTCGAGTAATGACGTGATTCTACGCATTAGACGTAGGTAAATACCGGTAATAATAATTTATGCTTTGTGGATATACAAGTAGTTCTCGAGTTACGAATGGATTTCCGTCATAAGTTGTTTCTGACGCAAGTTATAGTGTCATTAACTATAGATATTTTTTAAAAAAATATCAAAAATGCGCGGAGCTGACAACTATTATGCTTTTATGCTTTAAAAATCGACCTATCGTTCAAATACGGGGTACGACAAAAATGCCTCTTACATAATGGTAAGACAGGGCCGGTGCGTCTTACATCAGAAACCCCCGACCGAGGAGGGGGACGTTTTTTTTTTGGGGGGGGGGTCATGTCGTGGTCTGCTTTCTTTTATTCAGCATTGTTTTATGGACATTCGCTATTTTTTAAACTATTTTTTAACTGATGTTACATTGTCAGTCATCGACTAACAATATACATCGTGTATCTGTATAGACGGCGCGATGCGTACCACGCAAGAACCCGCGACGAGGTTGGAGCCCTAAAAGGGCTATTTTCAGCAGCGTTTTTTTTTTTTTTTGCTTATTGTAATTTTACTTTATTTCTACCTAAGTTATATAGTCAATCATCAACTATAATAATCGACAGGGCCGGTGCTTACTACCCCGAACCTCTCAACCGTGTGGGATCCCATGCCTATTGGGGAAGAGGACAGAAGTGCTAATTTCAGTAGCGATTATTATTTTAAATTCTAATTTTCTTTCTGAACAGTTCTTTTAAATCCATTAAGAGGCTAATATATCTCGATAAAATCATTTTATTCCGAGATCAACCACTAAAGAGAATCACTGATTTTTTTTTTGTTTTACTAATAGTAATACTAACCAGATATACACGGCTAGTATTTAAAATAAAATTTCTAGTCCCCATTTTTTACATTTCTAGAAAGATAAAACCGAAAAAATGATCGCTTAAAAAATAAAAATGTTTAAAGATTAGAAGACATGAAAAATGTTTCCGAAAACTAAAATAACGTTTTTAAAATAGTTTTTAAAACAATCCTGATTGTGTTGTGTTGGAATCTTTGTAAAACTTTTTTTTTTCAACGGAGATGCGTTGGCAATTAATCTTTATAGAAATGTAAAAATTTGCGACTTTTTTTCGAGTAGAATTTAGTCATAAAAATATTGATGGTTATTACAAAAAGAATAATATTTTTAGATTTTTTAAAAATTAAAAACTTATTCATTATAAAAGAAAATAATGAATATGTACTGAAATTTTCATCTAAATTGGATAATTCCCTCATTTTTTTGGTAAATTAACAAAAGCGCTGCTCTTACCCACCAATTTTCCTTCGAGAGTTTGTATCCTCCAGGTTGGGAAAATTTGAAATAGACATCAAAGTTTCGGGGGGTGGGGCGAGACCTTAACGCCGGTCCTGTTAAGACATTAGAGGCAATGGTTTCTTCATCTAGCTAATGTCTTACCATTATGTTGGAGGTGTTTATGACGCACACTTTCTAAAAGCTGACTTCAGGCTTATTTACAATATTTTGTTATTAATCGGCTGTTTCGATAAAATCCTCAGCAATTGCAAATTATTTTGCAACTTCCTCACCAATATAGCGTTCTTAATATATTTGTGCATTTCACAAGGGTCGTAAATATGGGTCGACGTAACATGGGGGTGTCCTGTAGATATTTATTAAGCTTATCAATTTGGCGCAAGGCCACTAATGTGAGACACTCACTGAAAATCGAACTAACAACACCTGAGATACGAAAACTGATGTAGCAATATCAGTGTCAGCTGATATCTTATTAAATGGAAAACAGCTGAGCTGTCACAAAAATGGATTCGGATATTTATTTTGCCGTTGATTTTTTAGCTAAGTGAAGTAGACTTCACAAATACATGGCAAGCGGCTCGGACAAAGAGTCACAAATATATAAAGAGAACGAACAATGTCTCTATAAGACAGTGGTCACTACACACAAAAAAGGTAGAGACGGAAATGAACTACGCGAAACAACGCGAAAGGGAAGAGTCCCGTTAGACTGTTCACCTCTCCCATAACCTATGCTTAATCTCAGTTTCGCTCATCTATAGCAGTAGGTTACAACCCGAAAATAAAATCTTTTTTACTGCTACAAATTCTAATGGTTTTTAATTCATGTGTGACAATCTGGTCGAAGGGTTATTTTTAAGCCACATGCGCTTGACTAGAAGAAGCTGAACCCTGAGAACGCATTTGGTGAATGGTCTGGGCTGTAACGCTACACTTGTAGCAGTTTTCAGTAGATTAAAATTATATGCTATTGTGAGATTAACCCTCTTGTCTCCCAAGGAACGTTTGTCAACGACCGCTAAATGGTGTTGCAATCACTAAAAAAAATTGAAAGAAAAAACATCCAAGACAACGAACCTCCCCAAAAGATTATTACTAAAAAAAAATTTTTCTCGTGGTTCAAAAAAAACAATATATAAACACTCGTCCTGACACGAGTAGTCAGTCAATTATAAAAGGATCCTGCCAACTAACTAGTTAAGGCGTTTTCATTTGCTATATAGACATCGCTTTACATTCCCTATGTTTATTATGAAAGATGTTGAAATAATAATCAAGGATTTTCAAACATCATACCGTATGTGCATAGTAAAATTACAGACATAAAATTAAACAAAAATTAGACATTGTTCGTATTGCTCATCTGGTCTGACCCTTTATATTTAGAGATTCTTGATAAAATCGAAGAATCTACAATGTTATTGGTCCCCTGGCATCTCGGCTTCTGTTCAGAACACAGCCATGAAAAGGGCAAAATTCATTTTCTTTTTTCTCTTTCCGTCACAGGGTGCATTATAGACGTGTGTCTCTCTGGTAGACCTTTCAGTCGCACGTGTCCCATTGAACAGAACACAGCATAGAAATTCCTTAAGTGTACTTGACCATACAACGGCATATCTAATAATTTAATCAAGCCGAGGGTCTTTCACAATCGCTCATATGGATTTTGCACACATGTATGCACGAAAAAGACATCTACACGCACACGCACACTCATTTTGGATTTTTCTATTTAGTTCACTATCATTAATAACTAACTCCTGTCCCACAATAGGTGTTTCATTTGAATGCACATGCTTCTTCCTGTTTTTAAGATGTTGACGATTATGGCTCTCCACAATTTCCTGTCTTTTGTAGCCCTTAGTAAAGTTTGACATTTTGCTATCTCTCCTAATCCCTGTTCTGCCAATCATTTACACAAGCTTGTTTATACGTTGCTTTCCTCTGTCTCTCTTGACTTCAATATGTACTGCGCGTGTTGAATTTTCCAAGCCCTCTTTCCTGATTGCGTACCCTAGATATTTCAACTGTCTTTCTGAAGCAATGTATAAGTGCCATTTTTATTTCCATTTTCTAAAAAACTTACTCGTTGCTCACATGTTTGGTCCATGGTATTCTCAGCATCCTTCTGTAGAACCACATTTCTGTTGTTTCAGTTCTCTTATCTGTGATTAGAGTTTTCTTAAATTCTTAAGTTCTGTTTCATTTTTATTCTATTAGCCTAATATACTTAACAAGTATTATACAAACAAATCAAAATTAGGGATAAACTGTCCAAAGTCCATGTTTTTCTTCAAATACTTTTAATCATCTCAGTCATTATCAAGAAGTAGGTGTTGTAGCCTGGTAAACAAGATTCCTTTAGCTAAATTCTGTATTTTTAGAACGCTAGAATTATAATTAATCTAGATATACGAGACACCGGAACAAGGAACGTGATATTCATGCTCAGAATGTTATCAGAAAGTGCGATACAAATGCAGAAGGACGTGCATCTATGTTTCATAGACTATGCAAAGGCCTTCGACAAAGTACGCCAGAAAGATCTGATTGAACTGCTCAGCAACCTTGATATATTGGGGAAAGATATCAAAATAAGCAAAGGATAGAGACAAGTGGAGAGTCATGATCACCTACGTCCTGAAAGGAGACGGCACATAGAAAGAAAATTTATTTACGCTGGTTAGTGGTGCATTATGGGTAGGTTAGTTGTATTATTTTAACGCTTACTTGGGTAGACGGTTACTAAATATTTTCAATTATTCTAGGGGTTAACGACATTCATTTTTTATCCGATTTTCAAGCAAAAAATAATATAGTGTGTTTTTACTCCTGCTCGCTTTCCCGGGTATAACGAAAAACTACGAGAAACTGTTCAAAAAACCAGTTTTTCGTCCGATCCGATACTTTCAAAATTTGCCATGTAATTTACACATGGCACACAAATTGTCTTGCATGAATATCTGGTTTAGATTATTTCAGTGGATGAAATCTGTGACAAACTAAGTCCAAAATCTGCTTTTACTATTTTCGCCAATAGTTTCTTTGTATGATTCCATCCTAAATTGGCATTTGAACAACCTTTGATGCAAAGATTGCTTGATAAGGATTACTGAATCCCGAAGAACCTCTTATTAATCCCAGCTTTACAGTAAACGTGCGAAGAAGGATGGGGCGTTCATGCGTTTGCACTTGAATCAAACTCTGACGCTTCATCCCTGTTTTTATTTAATTATTTTATTTGTGAACAATGCCATACTATTTGAATGTTATGACAACCATAGAAAATTTACTGAATATCTAAAACATTGAAACAATTTAACCCGAGCAACGACTACACAAGGTTTTATCTATGGAATTCCTTTATTAAGAAAAATCAAACACTTGCCAAGCGTAAAAAAAGATGAAGAGAGAGTAGCTTAGTATACCAACGGATGATGCATGCAAACGGGTACGCAGGCAGACCCTTCTAGACTCCCTGTCTGGGTGCGGTTATACAATCGCAGCCATGTACACCCGGTCAACGCATGTTATCTCAGCTAGTATATATATATATATATATATATATATATATATATATATATATATATATAAAAAATTTTAGTTTTAATGTATGCTATATTTATGGATATTTAAGTACTCAATATCAGAGATAAAACGTGTATATATATATATATATATATATATATATATATATATATATAAAAAAATTTTTTAGTGTATGTTATATTTATGGCTAATAATGCTGATTATCGGGGATAGAGCTTACATAAATATAAAAGTGGACACTTAGGCCAAGAACAAGTAACAGAATTCGTGCTTGAATGCAATACTTGACTGCAATCTTCAGACCATCTTTATGGCTTGAAGATTGTGTTAAAACATAAAACAGACTGTCATCACTTGTTGTTAACCTCAGTGTCCACTTATCTATACATCTCTTTAAACAATATTTTAGTGGATACCCATATCTGAGTAGACGAAACAAAAAAAAATACTGTTTATAACAAACCTAAATATGTATATCCACTAAAAATAACGTTTAAAGCAATTATATATATATATATATATATATATATATATATATATATATATATATATGTATATGTGTGTGTGTGTGTGTGTGTGTGTGTAAAAAATATATAGAAAATAGGAAAGAACTCGTTAGGTAAATAATCCAAAGTTCTTTAGTATTTTTGTTATTATTTTTAAAAATAGTGCTTGATACAAAAGTAGAGCATAAATATAATTATTTATTTATTTTTTAATTATATATATATATATATATAGATAGATAGATAGATAGATAGATAGATAGATAGAGAGAGAGAAACACACACACAGACAGAGATAATGCTCTCTCGAGGCGAAATAATTTCTTTTCACGAGATTTGGATTAAGATCGTGCAGGACAAAGGTAATCTTATATGCTTATCTGTTTATGAAAATTCTTAGGGCGTTAATTAGTAAACAATAGAACGCAGGTGAGAAACCATTGAGATCAGTCTACATTACTCATATCTCTAATGCTGTCATTACGTCAAATAAAAATGCATTCCCTGTCTAATGTTCTTTGTCTTATATTGGCTGAAACGTTGAAAAGCTTTTGAGACCGGAGCTGAATTTTGAAAGGAAGAACTCGTGAAAATATTTTATGAACACTTTACTGTATTATTATTATTATTATTATTATTATTATATTATTATTGCTTATATGGAAGACTTGAAAATTAATAATTTTTCATTGTCAGCATTTCAATGTGGCACCATTATTTACGCTTCGGAAGCTGAACATCATTTATTCTTCCTAACTTGTTTTCAGTCAAAAAGAACCAAAAAAAAAAACACATTGTACGAACAAAACTATCTGACTTCAACACCAGAAAGTAGTGGGCAACTCGATTATCCATTACCTCCGCTGCACACGCAAACTTACAGCAACTGGTATTACGAAGTGGTCACCCATCTATCTATTGACCATGCTCGACGTTGCTTAACTGCGGTGATTGTACTGAAACCGGTGTTTCAACGTGATATGGCCGTAAGCCCTTTATACCATGTATACATCTAAACTTACAGCACCTGATATTCCCAAGCAGTCACCCATCTAGGTATTGACCAGCCGCGACGTTGCTTAACTTCGGTGATTATATGGAAACCGGTGTTTCAATATATTATGGCCTTAAGCCTTTTATAACATACATACATCCAAACTTAGAGCAGATGTTATTTCCAAGCATGACCCATTTAGGTACTGACCAGGCTTGACGTTGCTTAACGAGGACAAAGATTTCGGTTATCAGGAATTAAAGCAAGGTTTACGAGAAAAAGGCTGTAAGACATTGGCATCTCGGTCCCACCCTTTCACTGTCGAAACGGTTAAATGTAACCGTCTCTTCTACTCCAACAGCTTCTTTTCTCGCACTTCCTGTCTGTGGAATTCTCTTCCTCTTACTTGCTTCCCTGATAACTATAATCTTCAAATATTCAAGTGTAATGCCAATCGACATCTTCTCTGATACCTTGATTTTGTTACCCGTCCTTCTCTTTATCCTCTCCCCAATAACGAAGTAACGATTAAGAATAATGTGGGCTATATACCTAGCCTCACACAATAATTAGCCAATAACAAGAGACGTCATAAACAATTTGCAACCAACCGGAGTGCGCTTAAAAATCATAACGCGCGTACCTGATTAGCTGTACTTGAACTAGTTTGAGTTTGAGGTACATGTCCACTCAGATAGAATAATAAAACCATTAAGCCTAAGAGTCAGTAATTAATCCGAAAAACAATTAATTAATGAGCCGACACCCCCCCAAAAGCTTTAAAAATCTCCTGCGTCAAAAGAAACAACTTAGTACCGCAGTAACTTGAAAGGAACACGGCTGACTAATGCTGATATTGGCACTAGCCGATAATTAAATGCCTTCTTCTACTTCTGATCTCTTTCTTATCCGCATATTTTTTTTAATCAATTCACCCCAAACAATGCGATAATGCCACTAAGATGTAAGGAGCTACTGGGAGTGAAAGAGAAAGAAAATACTTTAGAAAGAACCAGAAACCCAATCCTAAAAAGGAAAAAAAAGAGTAAACTTCTACTGCTGTTCAAAAGACCGGAGAGGAGTGTGAACCGGACGATAGGCGAATATATCTACTCAAGCGTTAGATTGTTCACCCACTGACAAGGAACGTGAACAGGTTGGTTTTATCCTACCAATTGACACGTGTGTTACGTCGGCCGTGTGTTGCGTTCTTTCCTAAAGAAAAATAAATAGTGAATAAAATTTCAGAATTTAGGTGTAGAGATTTTAGAAGTATAGATTTAAAATAGACATTAAAAGGAACCCGAAACGCAGTCCTAACAAGAAAATAAAGTATAAACTTCTAATCCCGTTCGAAAGACCGTGGAAGATTGAAAAAACGGGAGATAGACGAATGAATGAACAAAAATAAATAATTATTAAATAAAATTTCAGAGTTCAGGCAGAGACATTAGACGCATAGAGATAAAGTAGACTTTAGAAGGAACTAGAAACCCAATCTTAAAAAGGAAACGAGGGATAACCTTCTACCCCTGTTCAATTTAATCTTTCGGAAACATTCATACTTCGGAAATATCTCTGAATTGATCGAATGCTAAACTTAAAACTAAGCACTAAAAAAGCTTTTCTCAAAAAGATTCCTTGTCACTTTTGCAAGTAGCCATTTATTTCCTTTTTTTACGGTTGATATAAAAATTTACCAAAAATACACCTTTCTCATTCATTCATTCTCAGTGTTACTGGGCGCCTCGACATAATAATTAGGAAGCTTGTCTCGTAAGATCAATTACGAATTATTAGGGAATTCGATTCTCACTTTTAGCTTTGTGACACATCTCAGCTACGCTTGGAAAACAGTTATTTTTAGTGTTACTGTAAACTAAAAGTTGAGCTGGTTAGATGTAGCCGTAACTTATATGCTAACAGTTTATTTTCTCGCACTTCTCGGTTGTGAAACGCCCTTCCGGCTCCATACTTTGCAACCAATTTTAATATCCAAAAATTTGAATGCAATGTCAATCTTTATCTACTGTCTTCCTGATTACTTTTTTTCTCTTCCCGCTCATTATTAATGTTTCTGTTCCTAATTTTTCCACACCCTGTAAACCCCTTGCGTCTTAGTGGCTTTACTGAAAAAATAAAAACGTTGTTCTAAATTTCGCCAAAGTTGATAGAATTTTTGAGATCACCTTAAATATTTATCTTGAATGCCGTACGATAGCTACAAGAATAGTTAATGTTTGACTGGTCATGTTTCCGTCTTCATTACCATATTGTTAAACTTCTCATTACAATAAATATTCTCTAATATTTTCAACTTGTATATAATCCCTTTGTATTTTGCTAAAATTATTGCCCTCTACATTAAAAATTTGTAATATTTTTTTTCTTTATTTGAAACTTATTAATAACTCGATGTGTTTCCAAATGGATTGGCGTAGGACGATGAAGACACCATTGCAATTAATGTCTTACCATTATGTAGGCGGTATTTCTACCACACCCTGTATCTTTCGACGTGACAGCGGAATGAGAACAATCTACCCCCCCCCAAGATTAAATAAAGGTTTCAGTTCGAAATTTCCTAAAGTTAACCGGGATCGACATACACCTGAAGAGGGTTGGATGATAACGCCAGAAAGGTTACAACAATAAAGATGAGGATATTAGTGTGAATGTAAGTGAGATGATAATTTTTTTTCCTCTAGCAGAAATTCACACAGTTCAACCTCAATTTCAGAATGTTAACATTTTGCTTGGAAAGTAAATCGGCTTTGGAAAACTTCTGACATAATTCATTTAAAACTTAAAAAGAAAACAGAATACAGCAGATTCAGTAATGTTTTTCTTAAAGAATAAAGAACACTTCCATTTTTTTATTTTTTATTTTTGGTTGATTTTCTTTAGCGGCATATCAACACATCTATGGGTTATTTAGTGCCGAAATTTAAATATTTGGTACGTAATTTTTGCTTTCAAGTACAAATATTTTGTATATAATTTTATACTCTCAGAGTAAAGTTATGCATTTAGATATATAGTTTGTAGATCATAAAATTTATTGTTGGTAATTTTTTAAAAATGTATTAATGGTAATTTCACTACAAAAATATATTGATAATTTTTTATAAAATATATTGCTAGTAATTTTGCTATAATGGTAATTTTTATTATAAAAATGTACTGTGGATTTTTGTTTGGGAGTTCACTATTTGCCCATAGGTGAGACCCTAACAGGTGCTACCACCCAGGGTCAGGGCGGACTTGGGAACAACGTCAGTTAAAGGTGGTTCCACGATTCTGATAACCTCCAATCTCACGATCAGAGGCCTTGCTGCCGAATTTACTTTCTCGTCATAGTCAGGACAATTTTTTATTGCAATTCCCAACATAATGTTATTTTTATAGGTCTAATGATTTAATATGTAGAGAGTTGAATTTAGGTACGTTTTTCAGCAATGATTTGATTAATAATTACACTGGCTTCAAATGTGTAGAAATCTTGATAACAAGATACGTATGACGTTGATAGATCCGGTCAGTAAATTCCCAACTTCCATATGTCAGGGTCTGAGAACGCAAGATTCTAGCCACATGGCTTCTCGCCTTACGTCATAAGCTGAGATGAAAAAGACGTTTAAAGTTACTAGGGTTATCTTATGTACGTGATGGAAGTCCCTCCTGAAATATAAATGCGATGAGAGTTTCATGTTCCAGATGAAAACGATGACAGTAAAAACCGAAAAATTTGAAGACATATTTCTGCCTGAGAATTTCATTTCGATTAAGATTATATATATATATATATATATATATATATATGTGTGTGTGTGTGTGTGTGTGTGTAGAGAGAGAGGGAGAGACAGAGGTAAACATCTAAGATTAAATTTCGATTAATTTTTTTGTAACCGTCAACAAGCGTCGTTTGCGTTACAATGTTGCTGCTGGATCAGCATCCATCTTTGCGACAAATTATGTCGTTTTATTTGAAAATTAGTATTCCGGAGACTTTCGGACTTAAAATAATAGATTATGAGAAAAATAATGTGGGATTCTTGATAACAGAAGAAAACACCTCCTTAAATATAGCAAATGTTAAATTTATTTGTCAAGAACATAAAAGGAAATACTTCGGTGGAAATAGTTGAAAGTAGGTATAAGAGAGAATAATTTCTTCATGGTCCGGATTTGGGGTGACACAGTCTGTGTGTGTATATATATATATATATATATATATATATATATATATATATATATATATATATATATATACATATAAATGAAAGAGAAATATTTTAGTCACAGTCTTGGTACTTTTGTATTGAAATTAACCATGTAATTATTAGAAATATTAATAACAACTTGTTTGGTGGGGTGTTAAGTTTCATTATGCAAAGTACAATGTAAATTTGTAAGCATAAATTACCATAAAATGTCAACCATATACACCTATTTAATTCATACAATATCCCCCGTTACCTAAATAAATTATGTAATGTTAATCTGAACTCATTGACATTTCATTGTCTTCTGCATTTTTCATCGTTTGATTTGATTATTTTCCTGGCTTTGACTTTAACATGACAAACAGTATTTTTATTTCTTCCGAAGGATCTTCTTTGAATATTGTCTTTCATTTACATACACGTCTATTTTAATAATGGACCGCAAGTTTACTTTTGGATTATTATATGGAGTGACTGGGAACCATTCCATTGACTTTGAAATCTTTTTGGTTTGGCAAGATTGACAACATTCAACTTTGCAGACGGTAAATGAGCGTTGTCTTGCATAAATATAAAAGCTTCATCTTAAAAAGCTTCTGCGCCACTCAAAAAGTGTGCTTTCCAAAAACTTTTTTTTTGCGTTAATCTTGAGGCCATCGTCACTTTTGAATGTCTAGAATATGAGAGAGAGAGAGAGAGAGAGAGAGAGAGAGAGAGAGAGAGAGAGAATGGAGATTGACATGAAAAAGAGGAAGAGAGAGAAGGAGGGTGTTTGATAGGCAAAAATGGTGGAGATTTACGTGCAAAAAGAGAGAGAAAGGGGGATATTGACATTTAAAATAGAGAGAGCGAGAAAAATATAAAAAGGAAGGAAAAAAACGAAAAGAGAAAACAAGAAGCTTCAGTACGAAGATTAGATTTCATTTCGAAACAGAGGAAAGCTAAAGTTCCTACACGTCAATTTATTATATCAGAAGAGTCCTTATCTTGATAAAAAAAGATCCTATACAACGTTACAATTAACACAATTCAAGAGTTTATGAGTTTCTCGTCTGTCAACTCTTTCTCTTTTTACAAAAGGCAAAACGTTTTTTTATAAACAACCAAGATAAAAGGAAAAAATACAAAAAACAGAATAATATATATTTTGTCAGTTGTGATATCGTTTAGGATTTTTTATCAAGTATAGTGTATCAGGTAAAGTAAGGAGTTCACGGGGATTCGTTTTGTACGAAATATGCCGAGATTTTAGATATATTTACTTGTTTGAGTTACGGCCCAATGTCAGATGAAGGAGAAAACGATGCGAGAATGTGTCCAAAAATTCTTTTCATTGACTGTCTGCCTGCTGAGCAGAAGTTTATTTACGGAAAATAGTACCAGTGGCAAGTACTAAAATTGCACCCTTAACATCTGACACAATGGCATCCATATTTTAGATAATTTACCGAAATACGTGGTAAAAGATTGAAATCAAGAATGTTGTTTGTTTTTAAAGACTAAAATATTCTTTGCTTTTCCTTATTTATATTTGATTATGATTTGTTCAAAAATCATTTTTAAACCTTCTCCCCTTTTTACACAGCAAAGTAAGTATTAGTAAGTCTGCTTTGATGTGGTCAATTAGCTTTCAGTACCGTAATTTTTTATGGTTTGGTTTGTTTTACAGCATATCAATCTCAATGGGTTATTTAATGCCGACAAGATTTTTAGAATACATTCGTATGAATAGAATATGCATTCTTTGTAAGAAATAACTTTATAGATCAGATTTCATCGACGTATTTTTGTAAAGAGGGTTTTTGTCGAGAGTCAAATGTATTATTTACATTGTTCGGACTGTTGTCCTCGTCTTTATCGTCCGTTGCTTACAACATCGAACAAAAGTCATAAGTGGCGACCCAGAGAAATCTAATCAACAAATGATCAGAATAAGCAGTACCCTACAACGTAACAACTACCCTGTTATACGGCAGTAAACTGGGATAGAAAGGTACAAGATAAAACCACTCAGAAAACAGCTTCGGTCTACCTGAAATACGTGAAGGGATTATCGGAGAAAATACAAAAGATCCGTGGTCTTATATAACATCAGAACAACCTTCAAAAGTAGTTCGACACTTCGAAGACACCTCTTCCCAGTAACCCGCCCCATAGAGGAGAACATGACTAAGGACAGCGTATACGCCATCCCGTGCAGCTGTGGTAAGAAATATAAAGAAGAAACAGGCCGCCTCCTTAATGCAAGAACATCGTAAAGGCGTAACACGAGGGGAAATAGAAAAATCAGGCGTAGATGACCACATATGAAAGGGAAAGGGAGATCCCCCCCCCGTGGGATGAGGTTGAAATAATAGGCAGAGAACATCACTGGAAAATACGAAAACTTAAGGACTCAGCACATATGCTAGGCCACAAAAATCTAAGCCGGCCAAGCATAGAAATGAATACAATGTGGGAACCGGTAATATGGAGTGCTAGAGAAAAGCAATAATAAAAAATTGCAATATGAGCTCTGGTTTTAAAAAATAGTTACTGAGACATTAAGTTTATAAATCCCAAAACTTCATACATGGCCCAGTGGATAAAAGCGTTGGTCGGATCCAGTGACTTGACCCAAAGAGTTGTGAGTTCAATACCTGGCTACTGTAGTGATGAACAAAAACTTGGAGATTTGAGTTAAAGGGAGATAACTGAGACATCCGGAAGAGGCATGGCACGTGGAACTAGAACAGTGGGAATAAAGAATTCATTTCGAAATTTCAAGGCCGAAGGAAGAAGGCCGAAATATGGCAATAAAGATGAGGAAAACAGTTCGAACAATATATATAATGAAAATGCCGGCTGGGTATGATGTTGAAAGATCCGAAACTCGTAACATCGGCTAGAGACATCACTGATGATGTCTACCAAAGCATCCAATAGATGTCGTTTATGAAATATAGCTGCTAATTTTACTATAAAAATCTATTTTTATATTTTCACAGTGGTTTTGACACCAATTTGAGGGTCAACTATTTGCCCATAACTGAGACCCTGACAGGTGCTACCACTCCGAATCAGAGTGGATCTGGGAACAACAGCAATTACGAGGTGGTTCTATGCTCTTCAAAACCACCCGACCAGAGTCCTTGCTGCCGGATGTAGTTTATCGTCATACCCAGGACGGGTCATTTTTTATGCCATGACCCTTCAGCACGTAGGCGAGCATGGCTCTCCACATATTCCTTTTCGTTATTATTTACGAATTGTCATAAGTTCCTGGGAAATATAGAGTCATTTCCCGTGTCTTTGTCCATGGCTTTTGAATTCAGAGGTTTTATTTCTGCTCGACTAGCTACCATCCCAGACTGCCATTTAACCTTAACTGACGGAAGAAAGATGGCTTCATACATTTCCCAAAGACATTAGTGCGAAAGGGAATGCAGTAAAATAGGCCGGAATTTGAACTCGTCTCACCGATTCCACTTTATGCACCGATAACCGTTACATTTTTAACCTAAAATGTTACATAAGTGGTTTAACAATCATGGCTTCCGACCCATGATAATCAAAGTGAACAAAGATTTAAAGAATTTTTTTTCGTTTAACTGTCGATGATAGCTTACCAGATTTTAATAAGAACTGCTCAGTAGCATCAGTGGCAAGTGTTAGAACTACTACTGATGCGACTGCTATCAAGAAAAGAAAATAATTATTCGAAATCCTGGCTTTTAACTCAAATCGAAACATTCGGCCAAAGGTCAGGATTTTGAATTCTGACTTTGTAAGTAGCAAGCTCTCCCTTGGAAGATCGCCGGAACATAATCTTCCATGAGACCTCATGCTGTGCCAAGCTAATCTGTGTAAATATCGTGAATCCTAATCTTTTGAGATCAAGCAAGTAATTTTGAAATATCAAGAAAATCTGTTTTTCACATTATAGAAAGTTTTCACATTGTAGAAATAGAGGACGGCTTTTGAAGGAAGCTAATTTTATTAAATTCATCTAGAGAAACGATAAAGGGTAAAAATCAAGTTAGAAAATTATTTTTATTCAGTAAAGGACATTAGCGTTTGAGAACTGTTGGATTTAACTAAGAAATAACTAAAGAAAAACTCATTAAAACCCGAGTAATATTTAGACATTCACACCATCTGGTCACTCCTCTCCTTCCTCACTAAACTCAATGAGTTGACAGACACGAGCCAGATGAAGTGTTAGACCAGATATTTGATAAACGATATGACATTCCAAATCGTCACGTCATGAGACCCGTGACTAATTGGGATCGTAAGGACATCATATATACTTCAGTCGTAGCAGCAGCAGTGTTATGTATTTGGGCAAGATAACCTAACTGAACTCATCCCTCTTCAGGCTGATTTTGAATTCAGAGTTTTCCTTTTAGATTGATTGCCAAAACAGCTTCGTCTACCTTTCTATTTAGTCAATAGCTGGAGGAAGATAATCTCATGTATTTTCCAAGGGCATTAACGCGTTTTCATACCGGTAACCATTCCAAATAAAATCCAGGACTTTGGGCAATATTTCTTAGAGAAATTGAGAATTAATGATTCATTTAAATCTAAATCAGAAAGCACTCAAAATAAATCGAGTCACAATAAAAGAAAAGAATATTCGATTTTAGGGATCAACGTGAAATATGATACTTGAATGATGCGATCATTCTTATTTAAATATCGAGATAGCCTTACGTGTCAAAGCCACTAAGACACAAGGGGTTATTGAGTGTTAAAGAATATGAGAAAAATATACTATTAAGGAGAGAGAACAATAAATAAAAAAACACGAATTAAGACGACAGAATATAACTACTGACATTGTTATCTTCTGTCTTCTTAATTCTTGTTCTCTTATTGTTGCAGCCGGACACCGATATTTTCAGTCCGATGCAGACCAGCTGAAAATACCAAGCCATCGACTTGTGAAATTAATGCATCTTAAACAATTACAGCCAAACTCGCCAATAAGAAGACACTAAATATCGCAATATTTCATTTTCCAAACTTCTGAAATATAGATTTCTTAAAACGAAGTAATCAAGACGATACGAATTAAATATTTGTTTTCGGTAGCGAATCGACTTCCACAATAATTCGCTGTGAAGAAAAAAAAACTCTTGTTTAAAACCAAAAAGGTGGGTAAAAGCAATAAGAAACAATTTTGTTCGAAGGAAAGAACTGTAGCCTAATTCTTTAGAACACCATTCTTCGCCTGAAAAGTACTACACGCAACACTGGCCAGGGCGTCAGTTTGCCCGATGGCGACTGGGTTCCTGAAATCAAATAAAAATGCAATAAAGAAACAAACACAGACAATTGTTTTAGTAATAACAAAGAATAAAATCTTTATAAAGTCATCTGCTCACTATCAGTTAGTCAAGTCCAATGTAAGAAGGGAATATTTTCAAAAGCTAAAGATCATAAAGACAAGTTTAAGAACTTCACCATCTGAGGACAATTTGGAATCATACACACGTATATTCCATTGTAAAGGAATTGTTAGATGAATTGGATGCAGACGTAATTATTGGCAGATTCAAACAATTATCGAGTGAACATAAACTATTTAAAATATCAATCACTTAAAATTAAAAAATAAATATACATTTCAATTTTAACATTCTGTATTTACATTTGCTATCAGTAAGATGCTCAGTATATGTAATTACTAAAAAATATACATTTTTTCCGCAAAACCTTTAATTGTACCCTTTTTTCTATATGTATTTCGTGAAAATTTTATTTATTCATTATAAAAATTAAACGATAGCATTGTAGTTTTTGTCGTGCGCCCTATGTCTCCTGGCAACTAATATCATTAGACCCAGTTCGCCACTGAGTGAATCAGTAATATAGAAAGTAATATTGAAGTTAATCTGTAAATAATCTGATAAACGAACGATAACAGAAGAAATCTATCTGGACTTATATGAAACGACAGTTGGTAACAGCTTCTGAATCGTAGAGATAAATATAACTAACTGAAATAGACTTGTAGCCCTTCTCTTATTTTGTCTAAACAGAACTTGTCCTGTAACCAGAAGCAACCTATTGAAAATTAATTGTGGCATCAAGTTCTCATCATTTTACAGTTGAAATAGCCTAGATGTAACCGTAAATTCTATTAACAATTTCTTTTCTCGCTTGTTGAAAACTCTTCCGGCTTTTTGCTTTCCAGACAAGTTTCATCTTCAAAAATTTAAATGCAATGTCAATCGTTGTCTTCTTAATTCCTGTTCTTTTATTGTTCTTTCGCCTTAATGTTTTTTTCTGATATTCTCTCACACTCAGTAACCGCTTGCGTCTTGTCTTAGTGGCTTTATTGCCAAGTTTGGATGGAAATGATTGAAAAAAATACTGGTTTTAATAATTGTCCTACTAGCAGGATTTACGGCAAAGCCAGGTGTATGACAACATTAAAATATATTTCAATTGCAGTTAAATCAGATTTGTTTGTTTCTTGCAATTGTGTTGGAGAAAGAACGGTTCGGCCAGTGGTGAACAATCATAATTCATGTAATCCTTATTCCTGTTGAGGCCTGGGATGAATTGTAGCTAGCTTACATCACGTCACTCGGATCGAAAAATTTGGAAGCCTTGCCGGAGAAGTGCGGACAACTTTCTTCAGGTCTACAAATAAATTGGGTGAAGGAGTAATTCTTACACCTTCGTCGAACATCGGATAACGCACGAACGATTTCCCAGGTTTCTCACCATTCAACTTCTATCAGCTTACGTCCCTACAGGCCAATTCCATATTCACAAAACCTGCAGTCACGTCACGTTGAAACACCGTACGATCTCCGAACTTAAGCAATGTCGAGCCTGAGCAGTATCTAAATGGGTGACCGCTTGGGAATAGCAGGTGCTGTAAGCTTGGATGTGCCGATGGTGTAATGGATAACGGCTCGGTATTGGAATGTCGAATTCGTTATATTTACTTACGTGCAAATACTCTTCGGAAAGGTTTCAATTAATCTCCTCTCCCCACAAAGCATGGGTTAATCAGTAGGATTTGTATCAATAAATGATTATTATCTCAAAAAAATTCTTACTATATAAAATATTTTCTGCCTTTAAATAACATGCAAAAATAAGTTGCAAATTAATGTAATATCTCGTAGATGCCTGCTTCAGCGTGTTGACACAGTGACTAATACACCACAGTATGTCTATATCTTATGTCCTTTAAAGACGTGGGCAATGATGGTTCTCCATGCCTTCCTTTATTCTCAGCAATACTTACACCATTTCTAGCCGTTTTTGTCTTTGTAGAATTTATTCCTCCACTCATTTGCTGAAACTTATCAAGTAGGTTACTTACTTCTTCCTCTAATTCTCTTGCTTTCGAAGCAGCCCGTTAGTGCTAAATTCTCCATTAGCTGTCCACCCACCAAAAAAAAACAAAAAACCCTCTGTCTCTTCTTAATTTTTAGCAACATCTTTTTGCAGGTTTTAAGTGTAGGTTGATCGCGGAAATTTTTGAGGGTTATTAATTGAATAAATTTCGAAAGAAGTTCAAAAGAACAATAAATGTACGAAGCAAGTTTTTCTGCATTAAATCATATTAAAAACAAAATTCGAAAACGGCTAAAATCTTTGGAAGAAGATTTAAGGGTATGCCTGTCCAAAATTTACCCTGCAAAGAGGAAATAAATAATTAAAAGTATTTTCCTTTTTTTCACTCTTTTTTTCATCATAATTTAAATGTGCCGCGGAAGAGGTTCAAGTGTGCCGTGAGATAATAAATAAAAAGTTTAAAAATATTGAGTTAACACACAATCAAATAATATCAGTCACTTTCGCACCGCCGTAATGTTGCTTCTCTATGCCTTTTCTATAGATACGTTCATGGCAATTGTTCGGATGAGCTCTATGGCACCTAAACTTTCGACGAGGTCTCATCAATTTACAGTTGAGCTAAATGTAGCTGTAAGTTCTATGCTAAAACTTTCTTTTTCCACACTTCTCGCTTATGGAATTCCCTTCCGGGTTCCAATGTTTTGCAGCCAACTTTAATCTGCAAAAATTTAAGCGCAATGTCAATCGCTATCTACTGTCATCCTGATTACTCTTTCATCTTCCCGCTTATCATTAATTTTTCTGTTCTTAATTCTTCCACACCTAGTAACCCCTTGTGCCTTAGTGGCTTTACTGCGTTGCTTGGGATGAAATCAATTTTAAAAAAAATAATACTTAAAAAAGATTTAGTATATACGTAGCGCATGGTATAATCGTGCAAATGTCAGAAATCACATAGTACAATAGCAGTTCCTGTTCCGGTCACGTGAGCAACATAGCTATTGGAAGGAAGATTTCAAAAGTTAGAGAAGTCATACTAAGCGAAGTAAAAAGAAAAAAACTTTAGAGACGACAGAATCCATGGTAGACAGCACAAAATATGTGTTACTTGCGTATCAATCCCGAGAAATTAACATGGACATTAAAGAGTTTCAATTATATTTTTCTTATTTTTAATCATTTCACACAAAACAAGGCGATAAAGCCTCTAAGACTTAAGAGGTTACTGAAAGTAAAAGAAAGTGAGAAAATGTTATTGAGCCTCTCGATACGCGTCCGTCGCGCACACACCACGGACAGTCTGATAAACAAATGTTCTATTCATCAATAGGTTTATTGAATGAAAAAAAAAGGCGTTTATCTGATTGTCTGAGGTACATACGCGTGTGAAACGGACACGTATCGAGAAGCAGAACAATGAAACGGCAATGCTATTGTTCGGAGGAAGAATTAGGAAGATAGAAAAATCAATTTGCCGTTTCCGTTATGAGGGGTTAAAAAAGATGTGGTCAAAATGATGACTGAGCAATAAACGTGTGCTGTACCGGTGGGTTTCGGTTGTACTAGGGTAACAGGACAAGAAGAAAGAACAAAAAAAGGAGATTGAAGATGACGATTGACGTTGCATTTAAATTTGTGAAGATCATAGTTTACAGGAAAGCAAAAGTCGAAAGAGAAGTCCACAGGTGAGACATACAAGAGAAGAAAATTTTAGTATAAAAGATATGGTTAGGTCTAGCAACTTCAACTGTACAATGATGAGACCTAGCTGCCAATCTAGTACTGTGTTTAAATTCGTGAAGTCGGGGTAACAAAGAGGGAAACTCATCAGAACAATTAATTTGGAAGGATTTATAGAAAAGATAGAGGTAAACTATGTTACGAAAGTAAGAAAGTGACTGAAGCCGAGATGCCACTTCAGGACCAATAACAGTGTATATTCTTCTTTGGATTTTATCAAGAATCTTTAAATAGATATCAGAAACACCAGATCAAATGTGATAGCAATATTCAATGCATGGACCAATGGTAGACTTATAAAGGTGTAAGATAGATTCTGGCAAGAATAAAACGTCACAACCAACTTTCCTAACAGCAGACCTAGCAAGTGATTCAATATAATCATTCTATTTCGCTAGTGGGAGACGTTAGCCCAACAAGGCGTAATATGTTAGTCTCTTGGAGGGTAGCATCAGCTATGCTGAGAGAAGACAAAAAAACTTTCTCTAAGACGATTAGACTAAGAATAGTTTCGTTTTCATGAGCATTATAATTAACAAATCATTTTTTATGCATTTTTTTAGATCAGCTGCTAAAAATTAAAATAAAACTGTATTATGCTATATTCATTTTCTTCGGTATTTCATGGCGTGTGACTGTAAAAGTAAAAGTAAATTTATTTCTCAAGCATCAGTCAAATCCTTTAAAAAAAAACTCGGGAGACGTTATACAGGTTGTACCCACTTAGATTACCCACACCGTTTCTGCGAGGGGGACTTCTCCGGCTGTAAATGATTAATAAATAAATACTAAAGCAAGAATAATTGAGGCATTTATTTACATTTACATTGTTCGGACTGTTATCCTCTTCTAGATGTCTCAGTTATCTCCCTTTAACTCGACTCTCTAAGTTTTTGTTCACCACTGAAGTAACCAGGTATTGAACTCACAATTCTTTGGTTCAAGTCACTGGATCCGACCAACGCTTTAATCCACATATGGCCCAGTGAATAAAAGCGTTGGTTGGATCTAGTGAATTCAATACCTGCCTACTGCAGTGGTAAACAAAAACTTGAAGAGTTGAGTTAAAGGGAAATAAATGAGACGTGGAACTAGAACAGTCTACCCCGATGGATGAAATAAAGGGTTCAGTTCGAAATTCCAGTCACCTGACGAAGGCCGGAGTCTACAACGGCCGAAACATCGTGAATCTGGCAATAAAGATGAGGACAACAGTCCGAATAATGTAAATAATTACATTTCATAAATATAGACAGAAACTGAGTCATTTGTTTACTTTTCTGTGTTACGTGACCGAGATATTGTTTTTATTCAGAGTTTTTTTGTTTGTTTTATCAGTTAATAACTGCCTTTAAAGTTCGACCTTAAAACAAGATTCCATTTTCAGACGACAGCAGAATCAGTCGAATTCGCCGAAAAAATGGCGATAAGTTCTAACCTATTCCACTTGAATATTATAATATTGGATTATAGTGTCTATTATTCTATTTCTTCAATAGAATCATGTTTTAGTATTTCATTTTTTAGATGAGTAATTTTCAAGATTCTAGTATTCTATAACAACATCAAATATCAACCAAGAGTTGAAGGATAAATCAACAGATAGCCAATATCAGCCAATCAATGAACTCCTGATGATGTCCAGAGGGTACTTGGTCGAAACGTTGTGTCGATAATAACATCACTATCAAGCAAGATGATAACGGGAGTTTTAAATAATACAAGAATATTGACAATTACTCATCTCAGAAATGAAAAAACTAAATTATAAAATGTGGTTCGAACTCACCATCATAACCAAATATCAAAACCATCTGACAATGAATATAAAAAGACTCTAAAAACACACCACTAATGTCCCTTGGTGGAATAGTAGATATAGGAGTTGGTTATACATGTGTTACTGTCATCTAGTGGCCATAAGTTCAATCCTTGGATCAGCTAGTGACGCACCAATTCAGCAGTAATGAACAATAACTAATAAATAAATAATAGATCAACAGATATCCAATATCAGTCAATGGACACCTGATGATGACCAGACGTTACTTGGTCGAAACGTTGTGTCTAGAATAACATCTATATCAAGACTAGCTTACTACTCCAATTACCGATATTGATATTATTTTTCATGGATATCTTTTCAATGCTACAATATCAGGTATCAAAGAAAAAAATTATGTCCCCCTTTTCGCCTTTAAATAATAATAAAAAACCTTCAAAAGATATGCCTTTTGAAAAAGGACTTCCAGTGAGTGAAGCCTTCTTTGAACATTGTAAACTGGCGCTACAGAATCATAAAGAACTGTACCAAATAACAGAAACCACATCACTACCAACTACCAACAGCGGCAACAACTCAAATGCATAGCACATGTAATTCGAAGAGAAAATGATGACATAATCAAGATCTTGACATTCCACACTATTTCAAACAAAAGGTTAGAAAGGTACCCCACTATCAATACTGGAAAGAGCGATAATAGCTACTGGACCTGAGAAACCTATTTTCCTGAAAAATTCTTTTAAGAGAAAGATTTTATGAATTTCAACCGAAAGCAGTACTGGCTGCTCAATTAATAAATACCAAATGTTTCCTTGTAGGGAAAAAGTTGATATTAACATTCCCATTTTTTGTGTTTGGAAATGTTAAAAATTTAAAAAGAATTTCTTTCCCAATCCAGAAAATGTACTAGGATAAAAAGTTAATCTGACTGACGTCTGTTTTATTTTATTGGAAGTCTGATGATATGAACAGAAAAGGATCTTTTACAAAACAACACATTAAATGGATCAGTTGTTCACCGTAACGAACCTGACCACAATTTTGATCTAAAAAAAATGCTAGTCTAATTAAAAGTGAAAACAATTTACTAAGACGATAATATTTAGTAAGTGCTTTAATCGCCAGATCATCCACAGTAAATTTGCGGCCAGGTTCTTACAATATTTCACAATTCTTGGCAGATCTTCTATTATCATAATGGCGGATATTTTAATTAACATAAGTGATGGAAACATAAACACAAAGAAAAAAGAATCTAAATGAAATCGGCTAGATTATATACACATATTAAAAAAAAAAAAAAATTTCAGCGTCTCTCCTTTGTTCGTATGCATGTGTAGTTGAATCAACTTAAATATAAAGGACGAATCGCATCTTACGAAATATATATCAAGAACAACTTTAGGGGAAAAAAGTGGAAAAAGTTTCACTTCTTTCGCCTAAAATTGTTCTTGGTATATAAAAAGAAAAATTATATATAGTTATTTCATTAGAATTATATATAGTTATTTCATTTCAGTGGTTCGAAAATTTGCTCTTAATATTTCGCTTATGCCTCTATTTTAAATAATATATATTTAAAATAATAAATGGTATTTATCAGGTTCCCTGACATCTGGAAATTTATTGATGCTCTTTGGAGTGTGTGTGTGTTGGGGGGTTGAGAAGACATTTTTTTTTAATTGATTCGTTCATGAAAACGCTTGTACAATTATAGGGAAAGTGAATTCACACATTTAAAAGCCATTGATCTTAGTTTACACTAAAAATCTTTTCGATTTCAACCTGACGTCGGTTTTTAAACTTTATTTCCCACCGTCTTGTGATTATTTTACTAAAAGTTCGTTTTTTATTAATTTCAAACGAAAACTGAAAATTTCCAAAATATTTCAGTGAAATTTTCACTTTTCAAAAGTAGATTTTAATTATAGTTTAGAGGTATACGAAATAAAAAAAGTTTTTTTAGTTATAGATATACGAAATAAATAAAAGGCATCAGTTTACAAAGTGACGTTACGAGGATATAGGAGCTCAAGACAGAACTTTTCTTATTTAAACTAATATTTTCATAATTTTTTTACAGAAATTTTATATAGTTTTAGGATGTGGATAATCATGATTCTTCATTACGTTAATATGGCAACTTTTCTGCCACCTCTCAGCGGAACGGAGCTCTTCGCTTGGTAAGAATCAATGTGTGTCCGTACTGAAAATCGAGATCGACCGAACAAAATGTTGCCCCTTTTTGCTCTATATGTAATTGTTTCAGTAACATTTTCTACTTTACAGCTCCTCTTGGCCTTTACGGTATTTGGTCCTCGATTAATTTGCTCAAACTTAACAAATAGGTTAGTTGCTGGTTTCTTCGCCTTTGACTCGCCATGTGAATGTTTCCTATGCCTTCTTTCATCATTATGTGTCCCGAAAATTTCATCTCCTTTTCCTGATTATTATCAGCGGTTTATTTGTAGTTCCTATTCTTCTTTAAACATCTTTGTTATATGCTCTGCCCAAGGTATTCTCAACATTTATCGGAAGAAATACATCTCGGAAGCTCCAAGCGTTTTTTTTTTTTTTTTTTTTTTTTCATTGACTTGAATGGAAATACGAAACATCTTTTGCCGTAGCTTCCCGCGTGAAAACTGTGAACTAATTCTGAGATGTCTTCTTTTAGATTCTTCAAAATCTAATCTTATCTAATCGAAAGCATTCAGCATATTTACTAAGTACAGGTTGACAAATACCAAAATCCGACACTAATTTCCACGAGAGCAATTTCAGATTTCCGGCACAGACCTACCACTACTGTTTAGTGATGCTAGCGTCAGCTTTTTTTCAGCATTTTCAAATACTGCCAACACATTTCTACTACTATTTTGTGAATTTTTAACATAACTTGCTAATGTATAAAGCCAGTCTTTGCTCCAATAAATACAGGAAGTTCTATTCGTATTGTGAAGTACAAACACGATAACGTCATTCATAGCAGATAAGATCTACGTGCCGTGTCACTTCAGGAGGTCGGCGATCATGGCTCTTCACAACTTCTTATTCCTTGTAGCTCTTAGCAAAGTTTCTTTTTTTTTATCAACCTTACCACCTTCTACCAAAGTAAGAACTTCTAGAAAAAAAATTCTCAGCGGCATGTCTGTGAGAAACTTGTTTGATTTATGAACGCATTGGCTCATCTACAGCTTATATAGAATAACCATCACTAATGAGATGTGGAGGGCCGGATAGACTATGCCGGATTACTAATGGCTACGATATATTTCTGTTTCCCAAAATCGAGAAATATAACATAGCTATCAGTAATCCGGCATTATCTATCCGGCACTCCACATCTCATTGTGCTACCGGATTAGTGATAGTTATTCTATATATGATGACAGAATGTGGATCTAAGCCATGCGCAACGTTCAACAAGACTAACAATCACTATATGGCAAACGGACCTAAAATAATATTTGAGAAAATATCTCGACATGTTGGTATTGGCGGTGTCCTGCTGTTATCGGTGCATTTTGTTCGTAGCAGTTGCATGTATGGAAAGGTAACTGAGGAGGTTGTTTGTTACGTGGGGAGGGCGCGTGTAGGTGCGCATCACACGAAACAAAAATCTGGGTTAAGTGGAATATAAAAAGGTAAAAATACTTAGAAAATATATTTGTTTTGATAGTCTCCTCAGCAAATTCATCATTTGTAAGAACAACGACAAGGAAATGATATATGAATATACAAACATATCTATAGATATACGCCGGCCTTTTATGAGTTGACTTTACTCGCTTCTATACTCTTATTTCTGTCCCATAATAACGGCTATATTTATTCGTATGAAATGGGTATGCAAATATACTAGATATTATGGCACAGGGTTTTAGAAATATTTCATTTGTATCAATAAATGATAATGTAATGTGAATCGACTGTCTTCCTGATTACTCTTCTATTGTTCTCGCTCCCCAATAATGCTTCCGGGATCTTTTTTGTTAATTCACCCCAAATAATGTAAAGTTACTTATTAATTCACCCCAAGAAATTATAAATCAAAGTTTGTTTTTTATTAAATTTTTGACACTCTTTTAAATTATAAATTTTAAATCAAAATTTGTTTAGCTTGCCTCGTAATAACTCCAATCCTCAGAAAGAAAAATTACCAAAAATAATTATAATAGTGTATGCACCAACAGCACAAAGAACGGAAGGAGAAATATTTCTACTCCATGTGAGACAACGCCAAAGCACAGTGCCAATCACAATAAGTTATAATTATCATAAGTCAGTCGTTCACTTTTGAACCGACTGCTCGGTTGAACTCTCTTCCTACGGACGGGAGGAACCCGAAGGAGGCTACGCCGAAGGGCGGAGTCTCCTTCGAGGAGGTAAACCGGGCCTGAACCCGTATATTCGGGTTCAATGGGCATATTTTTGGCCGAGCCCACGGGCTCGGAATGCCCACGTTAAAAAGGCCTTGTGCCACATGACACCCTCGTGGGGGGGTGACTCAATATCATAAGTTATAATTATCATGGGGGACGTGAATGTCAAAGTAAACAATGAGGGGACAGTGGAAATAGCTAGCAAATTCAGACGAGGAACCCGCAATGAACGAGGGGCAAAATGGGTCCAATGGTGCACGGCCAATGACTAAGTTATAGCCAACACCTAGTCCGGTTATGGACATGGAGAAGCTCAGGAAGAGAAACTAAAACCCAAATTGACTACAAAACTATTAACAAAATATTCAGGAATGTAATTGCTTACTGTAAAACCTATCCAAGTGCCGACTCCGGAAGCAACCACTTCCCTATAATATGTAAACTAAATGTGAAACTAGGGAAACTGAAGAAGCCTAAAGCAGCACCGAAATTGCAATCAACAAACTCCTGAACAACCCAAACCTGAAGGAAAAATATATGGACAATGTGAAAAGAAGATACGAGGGCCGAAATGGGAATGGAATCTTGAAATGGGACACAATAAGGGAAGCTTTAGTGACATCAGCAAATGACAAAGGAGAATGAAGGAAGAAGAAAGAAGGAATGGATCACAGATGAGATTCTCGATATGGTGCAAAGAAGACAGAAATGAATACCAAGGCATGGAACGGAATACAGAAAATTACACAATGGAATAAGGAACATATTCAGGCAGGCTAAATAAGAATGGCTTAACAAAAATGTGCAGAAATAGAGAGAATGAGTATCACAGATAAAGCAGATAGGCATAAAAAAAAAAAAACAAGGAAACTAACAGAACAGAAGACATGCTCATCAACAGGCTGTATAAAATTCAACGAGGGAACAATCATATTACAGAAAGAAAAAAAAATTCTCAGCGCTGGAACGAATATATTGGAGATCCTTTCCAAGACGAATGAGAACAACCGGCAATACACGGAAATACCGACGGGCCGGAAATATTAAAAACCGAAGCACTAGCCAAATTGGACAGAAACAAAGCGGCAGGGCCAGACGGAATTGTAATAGAGATGCTGGAAATGAAATCTACAACAGTGGTGATATACCGGAAGATCTAGCAGATATATTTTCATAGCATTGCCTAAAAAAACAGGCGCAAACGAATGTGAACTCCACCAAATAATCAGCCTAATGAGCCACATAACAAAACTCATCATCTGAATTCCGATATAGAATCAGACTAGATATAGGACAAGGACAGTACGGGTTCGTCAAAGACACCGGAACAAGGTACGCGATATTTATGCTCAGAATATTATCAGAAAGAGCAATGCAAATGTAGAAGAGCGGGTACGTGTGTACTACGCAAAGACGTTCGACAAAGTATTCCACAAAGATCTGCTACAGCTGTTCAGTAACTTTGACATATTCGGGAAAAGACATTAGAATAATCAAGATTCTATATTGCAGCAAACCGCCTGCATACGGATAAAAAATGAGTTCAGCAGATATACAAAAATAGAAAAGGGAGTAAGACAAGGATGTGACTTCTCACCGGATTTATTCAACCTATACAGTGAAATAGTTCTGAGAAAATGAGAAATCCTTCCAGGATTTATTATCTTAACAATATAAGATATATAGATGGCACAGTGTTGATAGCAGACACGGAAAGGAAACTATAAAACCTCTTAGAGAAAAAGAAGGGACTAAGCATAAACTAAAATGTACAAAATGTATGGTCATCAGCAAAAAGATGAGCCTAAAATGTAATTTACATGTCAGAGACACTAAAATCAATCAGGTACAGAAATTTAAATATCTGGGAAGTGTTCTAACAAAGGACGGAAAGTGCGATCTGAAGATGTATTGGGATGGCCAAAGATGCATTACTAAAGTTAAGCGGGGTATTACGAAACTGGAAATTTCGTTGGCAACAAAGAAAAAAGTACTGAATTGTTACGTGATATCTGTTCTTCTGTATGGCAGCGAATACTGGACAATCTCCTCAAAGATGAAGAAGAGACTTGAAGCAACAGAAAGGTGGTTTTACAGAGGGATGCTAAGGATACCATGGGCCGAACATGTGAGAAACGACAAGGCTTTGGAGAGAATGGAAACAAAGAGGAAACTTATACTTAACATCAGGAAGAGGTAGCTGAAATTTCTGGGACATGTAATGAGGAAAGAGGGCTTGGAAAATCTGATATTCACAGGACAGATAGAGGGAAAGAGGAGCAGGGGAATGTAACGTGTGACATAATGGGCTTGAGGAGGTGGATGCTGGAACAGGATCTGGGAGAAATAACAAAAAAACAAAATGTATTAAGAGCTACAAGGGACAGGAGGATGTGGAGGGTCATGATCGCCTACGTCTTGAAAGAACATGGCACACAAAAAGAAGCCATTAATGCGTTATAGGCAGAGACGTAGAATAGCCGATTTTTTCCCCTTTTAAAAAACCTATGATTAATATCGGATTTTCTGTTTTTGTTCTTGTTTTTTTTTTTTAGCCTATAATTCTTGATATTGCGATGAACATTAATGGCTTAAAAATCTCTTTAATTTCCTGCGATTGAAATGTGGCTTATTCTGTTAAATTGTGTTAGTTGAAAGAAAGAGAATAAATTTAACATTGTTATCATTATATTGTAATAGTTGTAGTAGTAAAATCAACTACTATTTGTCAACGAGTGTTATACACGTTTATACTTTAGTCATACAAACATTATATTTGCTGCAAAGACAAATCTCTCAGAATCTCTATATAAAATTCTGTGACTTCTGTTAGTCCGATTGAAACCAAATTTTTGGGAGAAGTACAAACATGTAAAAGAGTACAAAGTACAGTATGTTCTACTACAGTCCTAGGTGAGTACAATGAATTTTCATTCAATTTTTTGGAAAAATTAGAACTTTTTATTGAACGAAATGTACAGTTTGCAAATCTCGACAAAAAATGTTGGCGATAACTTCAACAATTGTAAATGCTGCAAGCGTCAGTGGGTTGCAAAAAATTCTATTTTCTTCTGGGCTGAAGTATAAGTAGTGGGTAAATTCTTTACAAGAAATTTTATAACTTGGGGTGGACAACTACCACCACCACCACTACCAACTCGACCCAAGATTTAATCACTGTTATTTCGATGATAATTTCCTTAGCCTTTTAAATAAATGGCGCGATGAAAGGAAATGCATTTGCAGCTTAATTTAAAATTCATGGGGATTTTAAAAAAACTATAACCATTTGATGCTTAGGATGCCTCGCCGTGGAGTACTGATTAGCATCCTAAACACTTACTACTGTAATGAGTTCGATGGGTGCTCTATACTCGTGTCCTTGTGCCAGAATTATTTGAATAAATACCCCTGTATTTTTTTTTGTTTTGTAAATAACGAAAAACAACTCGCCTAATGTATGGAATAGAGGGTTATCTCATATTCCCACCCCGAATTCCGTAGTTACATTTCTGAGACGTTAATAAAGAAGGCCTGGAGAATTTAACACTCACAAGATATATCGAAGGCAAGAGAAGCAATGTGAAACAACGTGTAACCTATGAGTTTGTGTGAATGAATGGCAGAAGGAGAATAAAGATGGATAATAAAGGGTCAAAAGCAAAAAAAAAAGCAGCAAATTATAGAGAGCCATGGGTACTACTATAGCATGATATCTACCGAGGTATAAAAAATTGACTTTTTAATACATAACCAGTTTACTGTTCACTGCCTTTAACCCTAATTCCTAACCCTAAAATATTTCATACTTCCAAAAGATGGTAAATATCTTACTATAGTAGAAAATGAATAGTAGATATCTTACTATAGTAGAAAATGAATAGTAGATATCATACTATGGTAGCACTCATTAGAGTTTTAAACTTTTAGTTATCAGATTGTTAAGAAGGAGGTTCCACTAAGACAACTTCTTCCCAAGAACTGTTATTTTGTGAAACAGATTCCCCGAAGGATGCTTCGTTGATCACTACAGTTTTATGATCTTTAAGTCTAGGGCCAACCGTTATTTATCCTACATATCCTCATGATTTATACTTCATACAACAAACCCTAACCCCATTCAGTAACCTTCTATCATGAGTGGTTCTTCGGCTTTGTATCGAATGGACAATAATTTTTTAAAAAGTCAGAAAATACCTGATAAAGAAAATCAGCTTTATTTCCCACCACTCTTTCTTTTTACTTATTCAAGCGTAAATATGGGAGACCCGCTGAGGACCAATCTAACTATTAATGATTTACGAATCCAGTTAGGCGCCCCTTTCCGCTCTTTTTGTTTCTATTCATAACTTTAAATTAATTTCTATTCTTTTCTCTATTTTCTTTAAATGGTAGTTTTCTTATTAAAGGAATGAATATCAGTTACAAAGAAACAACTTCTTGTTCAAGAGAACCAATTATGCACAAAAATCAGAGTGAAACGCGCGTCATATTTTGCCCTTTTTATGCCAATCCATTTCGAAAGAATAATTGTCTGGGGGACTAACATTCGTCGTCCTGTTGTGTTCCATTAATGTGGGTATCGGCTGTAATTAATTACTTTTATATTTTTTGCTCAGTAGCTCAATTGTTTTCAAAATGTCAAATTAGTGTGGAGTTCATCAATAAATGCAAAATCGCAGCTCAATTCTCCCACGAATTCCGAGGTTAAAAGGCCCCAACTCTACTCTATAGTAATTTGACATTTATTCTGAACAATAGAGAATTATGGCACAAGGCCGAGGGGAAAATAGAGAGGGGCTGGTCTTCATTAGCTATCCTAGTCAATCCAATACACGAACTATTCATTCAATACAATTTACTCATGCACCACAAGAACTCACCCAGCACCACTCAATCCTGCATATACCACAATACCGAATATTCACAGGGGACCTACAAAACACCCCATGACATAAAAATTTGAAAGTTCGTTTCTTTACAAAAATATACAAAAATTCATGATGAGGGAGAGGAGATGAACCCAGAAAACAAACTAAAAATGCAACGCAAAACTAAAACAAAACAATGTTAGTAGGACCCGTCCATTCCTCAAAATAATAAGAGTGGCCGCTGTATTCTGCCGATAGACAGAATCAAGAAGCACACTCGCTAATGGAAAGGGAAGGATAAAATAAATTATGGAACGGGAAAATCAAAGGCTGACCCAGTCAAGATGAATGAAAAACAGGGTGGACAAAAGACAAACTAGGTGAGGTTGGGCCATTAACACAACAAAAGCTCACTATCTGTAGTATATATTATCGACTTCCAGGCAATATCACTTTTCTGGTTTAACTAATTTGCATATTGATTTTTATTTTGATTTTCATATAAAAAATAGTTCTGTTTAGGAATATTGTCATATACAGTACAGAAAAGTGTTCGAAATTTGCATTTTACTTGGTCTTCAACAAATTGGTATCTATAATTTATAAAACTTTCTTAACTATAAGAAGCCTACCCCAACACCGACCAATTAATTTCTTCTGTCTTAAGAGTCATATTCTTTGAAGAAATATATTGAACATTCAGATAAATGAAGAAATGTTACGAGAGAATAGTTGATTATATTCTAAAACATTCTTAGCAATTTTGACGACCTTTAGGTCTTTATTTGTTTCTCGGCCATTGTTTTTTATCCCTCTGATTAAATCTATTTAGCTTGTTTATTGAGACAATTCTGTATTTGATTGTTGTGCTTGTATCGGAGTTTTCAGACCCAGTCAAAAGCATAATTTCCACGCAATTAGACTCTTCACCATGATGAAAAAACTGGAGGCAACAGAAATGTGGTTCTACAGAAGGATGTTGAGAATATCATAGACCGAGCGCGTAAGCAGCGAAGAAGTGTTACGAAAATGGACGCTTATACTCAGAATCATAAAGACAGCTTAAATTTCTTGGACACATGAGGAAGTAAGGTTTGGAGAATCTGACACTGACAGAATATATCGAAAACAAAAGTGACAGGTGAAGGCAGCGGGTGAACTACCCGAGGAGCATGTGTGATTGAATGGCGGCACAGTAGGGTGGGAGTTTTAGCAAAGAAATAAATGTTGTTAAGGGTTACAGGAGACTGTGGAGAGCCGTGATCACCCACGTCCTGAAGGGAAACGGCACATAGAAGTGCTCTTCACCTGAACGGGATACGCAATGAGATTTTATACCAACCCAATCCATCGCACCCTACTGGAAGTGTCACATTCGGGTATATTTTTCTTTTTAACTTGAAGTCTGATAAGCTTCAGATTAATCCCAAAAAATTAAGCAGATTTTAAGCATGAAGCGAGTCTTGGATTTTTTCTTTTCTTTTTTTTTTTTTTTTTTTTGAACGCAACATTTTGAAACCAAAACTAACAGAATATAAAATGACGCATGTAACATCATCATCATCATAAGATATCCTCCTAAAGAAAGATTTTGGCAAACGTGATTACCCTTCCCAAATAAATGTTACCTCCACTCAATTTACAGAAAATAAGTGGAATTTCTACCTCTCATGGGAATTATGTTTTGAAACATGAAATAAGGTTCTAACTTGAGAAGTTTCTAAGCATGACCAGACTCAACGAAAATTACCAGATATTAATAAAAAATTAAAAAATGTATACTTGTAAAATAAACAAATTGCGTTCCGGTGAATATATTTATGTTTATTTATTTATTTTAATTTTTTTTTACTTAAAGTCGCTAATCTTCGTGAAGAATATAATGTTGCAAGTTGCAACAAACACTGAACTAATAAGGGGAAAAAATGGAAAAATTATTTATGATGTGCTTTTTAAATGTAAAGAATTTACAGACGAGAAGCAATAAACTTCAAGGTTTCTTTGGGGGGAAAAACAGGATAGACTCGTTACGTTGACCTTAAGTAAATAAGTAATCCAATGGGGAATGCCATTACCGTGTAAAAAAACAAAAAACAAAAAAAAACAAGAAAATAAATGCACACGCACGCGCGCACACACACGTGTGTGTGTGTGCGCGCGTGTGTGTAAAAGCTATGACAAAGAAGACGATATGACTATTTCTGGGACAGAGACAATAAAAAGAAGTATATCTGTCCCATAATAGTTGCTACAGTTTGTACATAGAAAGGTGTATGCAAATAACAACTAGTAAGTTAAACTCTAACTAAAAAGTATTCTAGCCCGGAATTATTTCGCCAGGCGAACTGTTGTTATGTCACATTTAGGACTTGATGTGGGGCGTTCTATTACTAACACTGTTTTATTATTTGTTTTTATTGTGAATAATAATTTTTCAGTTTGATTTTTGAAAGTTATTTTTATTCCCCCTCGACACACACACAAACAAACAAACAAACAAACTGTACATATGGCAACCAATTAAAACTTGATGGCGAAATCGAGCTATTTTTTTAGTGACTGTAATCGGGATATTAAGTAATAATGTGATGTTTTGATGAATGGAATATGACAAGATAATTTGGCCACGTTCCATATTTACTGTAAAATCATTAATAAATATTATTATTATTATCATTATTATTAAGAAGTATCTAAAAATAAAATTCCCGGCACAAATAAGAACATTTAAAAAGAATTTAAAGAAAATATATTTAAAACATCTAATCTTTGATCAATTTTTGGAAGTGAGTCTGGTCTAAAACTTTTCAACAATCACACATATTTTGTTGAGTAACAAAAATTTCTTTTTTTAAAAAAATTCGACCACAGAGGATTCAGTAACTGGGACAGGTTGGGTTCTGGTCAAAATTTTAAAAAAAAACTACGTCCACTCGTTTCGAAATTAAATTTTTCGGTTATAAAAATTGTTAAATGAGAAACGATGTTTTTCTGTGTCAAACAAAAAACAAAAAAAAAACCGGCAAAACTTACTCAGTATTTGTAAAATTAGTGAATTTGCAGAGAGACGGATAAATTAAATAAATAAATAAATAAAATAAAGAAAAAACGAAAGAAAAAAAGAGTTTTTGGATTTCAAAAGCGCTGATTTTTAAAGTGATGAAAGAAAAGTACCAAAGTTGCGACTTACCTATGATAGAAAGCCAAAGAACGAGCCACCACATCTTAGCTATTTGTGTCAGTCTTGCTTGCTTCCAAGACTGAGATGTACAATAAGTGTTCCGCCTTATCATCTGCTTCACACACTGACAGTCAGGCAAGCCTGTCGGTTTTGCAGGTTTGCTTTTCGGGCTACCAGCTGACTTAATGTGGCGGTAGGAGGAAAGTTACACACGTGGTGAGTGATACTAAAGATTGTTGTTACTTAGGTGTATGAGAGGGTGTAGATGCCGATAGCTTGATAAGCTTTCATCGCTCAAAGAATGACGATTTAAACAGACGATAACATAGGGGGCACGACACTATTTTTATCACACTCCAAAAAAAAATAAAAAATAAAAAAACTTACTAAAATTTATTTATATATGCCTCCTTTCTTTTCCCTCTTCCTTATCTTCTTCTTCTAAATTGTTCCCCTCTCCCTTTTTACAAATTAATTTTTCTGACTAAAATAAAGTTTCTCGGGTTAAAAACTTTAACTTGACGCTGTTGGTGGCAGATTCGGAAAGAAAAATAGAAGAAGCAAGCAAAAAGAAAGTACTATCAATGGTAGTCGGGACAATCGAATCAATACGAATGATCCTTTCCTTTAGCGACATAGGGCTACATACAGTTTTTTTGAATTCAGAGTTTTCCTTTCCTAGACAGGTGGCCACCAAAAGCTATAGAACCCAGTCTGCCCTACTATTTACCCATAGCTGAGGGGAAAAGAGTTGGAGTCATACATTTCCAAAGGTTATTAGCACATAAGTGAATATAATGAATTCGTCTGCAATTCGAACTCGGCTTTCTGATTCCTCAATCCGAGCCGCTATCCAGTACTTTAATAACTGTAGGTGAATAAAAAGCATGGTTGTCAGCAGAAAAGACAGCCCTAGTTACGAAATACTTCTTCTTCTTCTTCTTCTTTGTACCATGTTACGTCAGGACATGGACGATCATGGCTCAGCACAATTTCCATTTTTATTTAGCTCTTAGTAAATTGTGTCTTTTAGTAATCTCTCCTAAATCTTGTTTTGTCATCCATTCACTCAAGCTCGCCGGGTAGGTTAGGACTTGATTTCCTTTGTCCCCCTTGCTTTCAATATGTCCTGTGAGTATCAAATTTTCCAAGCTCTCCTTCCCCATAATGTGCCCTGGAAATTTCAAATGTTTCTCCTGATGTTGAGTAAGTGTCCTTTTTGTTTCCATTTTCTCGAAAGCTTTGACGTTGCTCACATGTTCGGGCTATGGTATTCTCAGCATCCTTCTGTAGGTCTACAGTTCTGTTGCTTCAAGTCTCTTTGTGATCTGCAAGGAGATTGTCCAGCATTCACTAACATATAAGAGGACTGATATTACGTAAAAGTTCAGTATTCTTTTCTTTCTTTCTAACGAAATTTTCCTGTTTCATAATACTTTGCTTAGCTTTAGGAAGGCATCTTTACCTATCGTAATGCGTCTTCGGATTTCAGTGTCTCATTTTCTGTCCTCTATTTAAATTGTTGTACTTGTTTGATTTTGTTACCTCCAATTTGTAAGTTGCATGTTGGGTCGTTCTTTTTGCTAACAACCATATGCATTCCATCTTGCAATTGATGTTTAGTCCTTTATTGTTGCTTTTTCTTCATTACTTTCTGTAAGACTTAATGTACTTACTTTCCTGTGTCTGCTACTCACACTGTGTCATCTGCATATCTTATGTTGTTAGGATTGTGGTCATGTGTGAATGCTGTTAGAATTTCTGATTCTTTCAAAATCAACTCTCATTGTATAGGCTGAATAAATCCGGTGAGAAAACAAATCCTCGTCTTACACCCTAGGGACGTCACAATCTATCCACGTTCAGAAATGTAACTATCTTAGTAGTGTAGTAACAGGCTACGAAAAGTGTGGTAAAGAAATCCGAAGGTGCATGGGAACAGCAAAAGATGCCTTTCCGAAAGTAAACAAAGTATTAAGCGATAGATAAGCAACATGAAAATACCAAGCTACTTTCCACACGGTTTGTATTGTCAAAAACAAATCCATCCATTGGGAGTTTAAGTTTTTTTTTCATTTCACCTCAAGTAAGGCAATAAAGCCACTAAGAATCAAGGGGTTACTGAGTATTAGAAAATATAAGAGAAAACACTATTAAGGAGAGAGAACAATCGAAGAACAGGAAGATAAAACAGAAGATAAATTTAAATTTTTGAAGATCAAAGTTGACTGAGAAGTAAGAAGCCGGGAGAGTGTTTCACAAGCGAGAAGTGCGACAGAAGAAACTGTTCGCATAGAACTTACGGTTACATTTAGGCAGCAATATTCAAAACAAGGATGAATGGTAGACTTATAAATATATAAGACAGATTCTCGCGAGAAAAATTGTCTAACACGACAGAGTGAATCAACTTTCTTAGCAGCAGAGCTAGCAAACTTTGAATTTGATACTAAAGAATATACACAATTGGATAGAATAGATATTTTTCTACTTCCCGTAACTCGAGGCTCGCGGTTTGCATTTTCAAAGTATTGAGAGTTTCGTTTCCAATAAGATGTAGGCTCACTTCTCATTAGTTTTAGTGCTAACTTATTCTTAATTAGTATTCAAACTTCTAATTGTTACTATGTCATTAAAGAACATATAAAGTATAATACATTAGTGAATTTAGTATCCAAGCTTTATTTAATTAGGAATTAGATAGGTTAGATTTATTTTTGTACTCTGGGCAATCAGTGGCATGTGTACGTAAGTTTTGGGAAATTAAACAAAAACGTTTTACTGTCGTAAATATTGGACAGTCTCACAGATGACGAAGAGACTTGAAGTAATAGACATGTTTTTAGTGAAGAATGCTGAAAATAAAGGGACAAAGTATGAGCAACGAGAAAGTTTACAAGGGAATAGGAATTAAGGGTTTTTAAAAAGCAAAGCTAAAATTTCTGGGGCACATAATAAGGAAAGAAGGTATGGAGAAGTCACATGACTCTGAAGGCAAGAGAACAACGAGTAATCTAATTAACACTTTCGGCGAATGGATTGCAAAAATAAAGTCAAAGAGAAATGGTAAATGGTCAAAAGCAATAAAAGACAGGAAGTTGTGGAGAGTCATAATCGCCTACGCCCGGAAAAGATTTGCCATTTTTTATGACAAATTTCGGAGATCTTAAAATTTTGCAAATAATACTGATTTTTTAAGAATTCAGAAGAAAATTAAAATTGTTTTTTTCTTTTTCAAATTTACAATGTAGTGCTTAGTGTGTGTTGACATGTCTACTTGTGTGTTTTTGGAAAGCATAGACTAGATTACTCTAGCGTAGGCCGCCAGAGACGCGTGATCCAATTGGGAGCAACGAGTCAAAGCTTGCCTCAGAGGATTTTTCAGCGCATTCACGTTGCTATTGGATGTGACACAAGGTCAGTTTAAAGTGGGTTTAACGGCAATACCGTGGGGAAATTGCTCAAACCTCCTCGGCACTTCCCTTTTGGGGGGACGCCTCAGGTACCGGATAATGACCGCAGTCCCCTCCGAAAGAGAGGTAATGCCTGGAGAGATGGCTCCTAGGGGCTTGAGTTTATTATTTTGAAACTACTCAGCCGAAACCAGGGAAGTATTAAATGATTTCCTAAGCGTGGTTAAGATGTGGGACAAGCCTGAGAGTGTGGAGCATCCAGTGAAAATCGAACTCAATTCTCTCGCGAGACAATCTTGTTAACCATTACACAACGTTGAACTTCTCAGAGCCGACCTCATAGGCATACAAATCAAAGAAAGAATTGTAATACTTATGTTAAGAAAAGACTTATATAGACATACAAACGTTTTGTAAAATATACGTAATGTTTCATATAAATACGATTTAAATATGGTTCTACTTACAATACGACGTATGAAGAGAAATTAGCATTCCTAATCCAAACATCCAAAGTTCGGAAAGTACTGAAAAACGCACTTTGTGCCATGGAGCGCGAGTAACGGTAGGTGAGACCGGAGCCCCGTGTAGCGGTATAGAAGGCCCGGCGCTAAGGTTGATTCTGCGGTGTTACAAGCAAACAGACGACGCGAGCTGTTATTAACAGAGTGTTAAAAATAAAGAAAAAGAACGAAGACAGTAGTAATGACGACGACATTGTGAGCACCGGTGAAAAAAATAACCATAGACGATCTGATTAAAATGTGTGACCAGTTAATTACTAGGCTTGAACAACGCGATTTTATCAGTGAGCAGGAAATTATGCCAGTTTATTCAATTAAAGGGAGATCGCCGACCGAGAAAGCGAAGGTGATGAAGCAGACGAGAAATGTTTGCAAAGGTTCGTCATAGGAACGCAACGTCGTCACCGGAGTCAACAACGGACGCCTAAATCCTTCGTGGCAACGACGACAGTGACACCAATGATTCCCCTTCTACAATACCGTAGAAGACAGTGTAGTGTGACGTAAAATACTTTAGAGATGTAGCAGACTGTGACAGCTGACAAAACGACGTATGCACCAGTGACAGTTTTTAAGTTTTTAGGCTTTTAAGTTTTATTTTTTTAGAAATAAATTTCCCTACTTTATGTATTTATGGAATATAATTATCCCAATACTTCATTATTTATTAGTGAATTTTCCATAAAGTGTTGTTTTGTCGGTCATATTTTCATTATTTTTTTGGTTGTCCTGGCTATAGTTATTCTATAATTCGAAAAGGTCTAACAACCGAAACAGAGCGGACCCCAAGGATTTCGGATTAGGGATATTGGACTTGCATATAATTCATTTTTACACTGACACCTCGGTAAGCGATTGAGATATACTTATACCCTGCTGAACTAAGAAGATACACTAGCTCCTCGGCGTTCAATATACACAGACGTCGCGCATAGTGATCAACATACACTGACGCATCGACGCATCGATCCAAATAAAGTGACGTCTCGGCGAGTAAGCCAGATACACTGACATCTCATAAAAGCCCGGTGCCTTGAACGCCTATTGAGACTCAAACTCAAACCCAGACGTCGTACATACAATCCAACGGTAAAAATGCTGGAAAATGGTCGATTCCCTGTACCGCTCCAGTAAGAATCTGACACCTCTCGCTATCCTATACTTTTACAAGAGCCAGATCAGACCAAATATGGAGTACAGCTGCCATATGTAAGCAAGGACCGCCCAATCTTCACTTTCCGATCTCGATAGAATACAAAAGCGTCTATGCGGCTTTTGATGAATTATTTTCCACCCTACAACCGTTTCCCACAGACAAAATCTCGAAAGCCTTTTACTGCTCTATCGCTATAGAAAGTGTTCAGATGAACTACATTCCTTAGTTTCAGTAGTTCTAATATTCACGGCTAAGATTCGTCATGCCACGCACATTGTGGTGAACCAGCCTCGTATTTCCATTGGTGAGATCTAAGTTTCACTCAAGCAGCTTCTTCCCACGAACAGCTGTTTTATGGAACCGATTTCCAAGAGGATGGTTCACCGATCACTACAACCGTTATTTCCCCCGCATATCCCCATAAACTATGCCTGTTACACTGTAACTTCTCTACCTCGAGTGGCTTTTGGCCTGTAACTTCAACTGTAACTGTATAGGGTGAACATCGTTGTACGAAAAAAAAAAAAAAAGAAAGAAAGCAAGTAGCCATGCACAGGCGTTTTTCGAGGAAGGATTGAGATGTACTGACGCCTCGATGAACGACCAACATACACTAATGAATCGGCTAGCAATCTAGATATGATGTCTTCTGTCATAGCCATGCCATGTAGACACACTGACGCCCAGGCGAAGAATCGAAATTTACTCACGCCACCGCTAGTAGTCAAGATAAACAATCCCTTCGGCCAGCAATAGTGATAAACTGACTTATCTACAAGCGACTGGATACACTGATGCATCGACAAGCGATCTAGGCCCACTAACGTCACCGTTAGCGAACGTGATACACTGACGCATTGGCTAGTGTGCGATGCGCCAGCGTAGCTGTTTCGCTATACGAGACGTCAGTTTATCTGGACTGTCAATGCGTCATTGTTTACCAATCGATCGCCGAGGGGCTTAATGTATCTGGACCGCTAGCCTATGTTGTCACATTATGTCGATTGATCGCCGAGGTGTCATTGTATATCGATCGCTCATGAATGGCAGTGCATCACTATCACTCGCCGACACGTCATTTTTTTCTTGATTACTATCCTATACGTCAGTGTCTGGATCGTTCGTCGATGCGCCAATTTAGGCGTCAGCGTATCTGGATGGTTATGCGAGACATCAGTGTGTGATCGATGCGCCAGTGCATCAATATCAATAGCCGAGGCGTCAGTGTTTCTCGATCGCTAGCGGAAGCGTCAGTGTTTCTCGATCGCTAGCGGAAGCGTCAGTTCATCTACATCACTATGTGAGGCTTCAGTGTATTTGAATCGCTAGGCGATGCATCATTGTATCTCGATCGCTCACAGAGGAGTCAGGGTATCTAGATTGGGAACAGGGTCTTCCGTGTATATATCGATTGCACGTATATTTTGTATAATAAATTCTCAATGACATGGTCATTCCAGACGACACGGATCTCTTTTGTTTTAAAAGAATATAAACGGGGAACAGGCACGTAAAATTTGAACAGGCACGTAAAATTTACGAGTTGAAAATTCCTACCGGCATGATTTATTATTTTTTCTTCTTTCTCCCTCTTTTTCTCTCTCTCTCTTTTTCTTTCTCGCTCTTTTTTCTTTCTTTCTCCCTTTCAGATGTAGATATTCTTAATCGGAACCTCATCTGACCGTTCCGGTTCGCCACACGCAAATCGCCGGTCGTATTGGCGATTTTTAAAATAAATAAACTGGAAAGGCACTTGATAACAAGTGTAAAGGAGTTTTATTGCAATGTGATTAGAAACAATATATTTAACATTGAAAATAGTATAAGATATGCCGAACTGATAATTAAAGTTGGCAGAAGGTTGACCATGTTGGATCTCATCGAGGAAGCTGGTTTCAAGACTTTAACGGCAAGTTTGGCAATTCTCCACTTAATTCCTCGGCATCTTTTTTTTTTCTTTTTTCTTTTTAATGAATGGGCTTAACCAGGCTTCTTTAATTGGTTAGTGATTACAAGATATTTTTTCCAGTAGCCAAACACTGCCTAGACAATTTCTGGCAGAAAATCAACTAAATGATAAGTGTTAACACGGATGACGGTTTTCTTTACATCGAAACTTCCAATTTGATTTCACTCATGATATTCAAAAACATCCTGTTGTCAAATATTTTTTTAAAACAATTCTCTGAACTTAGTGTCAGGACGTTACCGGTTTTAACAACTGTCACCATTCCAACTCCTGGCCTTTCCAACTGCTGTCATCTTGACAACCTCTAACCATTTCAACTGCTGTCACCTTGTCTTACGCTAAAAAGTAACATAACACTTATTTTTTTCTTTTTAAATATCTTATCTTTTTATATAAAAAATAGCTTTCTCGACTTCGACACTAGCTATAATGTTATTAGGGGGTAAGAACAAAAAGATTTTCGCATTGTTTAAAATTATAGACAAAAATATTGGATAATTAAAACGAAAAATATGTCATAGATGAAGAGAAGACTTGAATCAAGAGAGATGTTCTAGCGACAAATGCAGAGAATACCACAGACAGAACATGAGAGAAATGAGGAAGTTTTAAAGAAAATAGAGACTACATGGAAACTGTTACAATCCGAATGAGACAGCTGAAAGGACATAACACATGCAAGAAAATAAGATATTAAAAAATCCTGACCATCTCTTAAAAGAAGTTATTTTGGAAAGGTATTTGGGGCTAAAATAATGTTTTTTACTCTATTCCAATATATTGCTTACTAGTTAACTTTGATCTTCAAAATTCAAATAATATGTGTAATCGTGATCAGATCTCTTAAAATGTTCTTTTATTGTTCTCTCTTCTTAAGAATGTTTAATTTTCTCATCTTCTTTTACACTCAGTAACCCCTTGCGTCTTAGAAGATTTATTGCTTTGTTTGAAGTGAAATGATTTTTAAAAAAAGGTTACATTCATTTTTATTTATTTATTTATCCGGTGATAAAACCATTTTGGTATTTTAACTGCCCAAGCCTGCGACACCACACAAAATTATTTTTATATTCAATGTCAAACTTGAATTTTTGTTTGTTTTGTAAAGATTTTTGTGAAGATTTTCCCATTTTTTAAAGTTATAAAATCGCCATTCCCAAAAGAAAAAAAAATGAGTAATTAAAAAGAATGTCATTCTTAAATTAAGAAGAAAATGATAATTTGTAATAGTTGCAATAGCTGGCTTCTCGTTTCCTGCTCAGGCACATTCGTGTTTCTTTAACCCTCTCAGATAAGTCATTCCATAATTAACATAGCGCATTAATTAATCTCTAGAAATTTTAAGTGTGTGTAAACACGCACAAATAATATGCTGAACGCTAAAAATTGACTTACTCTAACACCTAAATATAACCGTCTCTTCTGAAGTAGTCCCCACCCCTAGTAAGTAAAAAAAAAGAAAGGGTACTGTTCACAAGTAGTGGCAAAATTCACATTCGGTTCCCGTAGGCTGTTCAAATTTCTTTTATTGGTGGAGTGGGGAGGGGTAAGACCTCATATATTATTTAACCCATTCATTGCTACTTTGAATATTTGAGCTCCACCTCCGCTATCGATAGGGTTGGAGGAATGGGAAGTGTCGTGAATATATATATATATATATATATATATATATATAAATAGGTTAGAAACGGTACAAAAAGCGTATTAAGGCATTAAAAACTAGAAATGTTGTATTGCAGGCCATGATAAGTTTAAAATAAAACACACACAGTCGACCATTTCGTCCCCTCTCGTCAGAACTGTTAACGGGGAATTTAGATTATGGAAAAAAAGAAAAAAAGTCTGTCATGGGTGACATGAATGAATGGACAGGAAGGAAGGAAAGATAAAATTATACCAACCAAGCTGCTAGAAGCGCAGAACAGCAAGTCAAGCAAACAATCTCTTTGTTTGCAAAGAGAAGGCTTTGGACCTGATGTAAAACGATTCCAACACCTTGAGATGGAAAAGTTGCGAACTGGCCAAGACGGAAAACCAGTTCACACTGAAATCCATCGCACAAGTTGGATTCTTTATAAAATGATCCGCAATGGAAGACCCATAAGTGTTACGAATGGTATCCTTAAAAGAAAATTTTTTTTTTAGTATTATCGCAGGTACGTGTTGTTTAATTCTCACGTCCAACCGCTGTGTCGTTCTACCTGTGTAGTCGCATCCACAACTACATTTGAAATAGTAAATAACAGAGTTAATATGGTGGGGGGTAGAACATCTTTACACATAGATGGAAGTACAGACCTAGTTTGAAAAACAACACGAACGTTCGCTGCAAAATAACACTCACGTGAACTACATGAAATACGCTTGGCGAAGGATTCACTAATCCTACCCAACCACGGTAAACGAAGATAGACCGGACATTTACCAACTGAAGCAGGTTTGATTTTGTTGAACCTAACGGTCTCATCTCGAATAACCGATTGAACAATGTTCAACGGATAACCATTGTTCACAAAGATCTCAGTTAAACAACTGATTTCATGTTTCAAGGTGTCATCCGAACAGATCATTAACGCCCTATGTGTCAAATCAAATTAATCTTTTGTTGTTTAGGACAAAAGGAGTCCCCAACGGGTATATAGTCCTGTAAAAGTAGACTTCCTGTACACAGAGGTAATAAACAAGGAAGGAGTTCTTTGAACAAGAACATCTAAAAAGGGCAATGAACCATTGACCTCCTTATCTACTGTAAATTTAAGGGCAGGATGAACACCATTGAGTAGGAAAAAAATTGATCCACTTCCGATTCATGGCTGAACACACAAAAGTGTCATCAACATACCGAAAGTAAACCTTGGGTCGGGCAGAACTTAACAAAAGGCTTTCTTCATAAAAACCCACAAAATATTTGCCAAAACAGGACCCAAAGGGGAACCCATCGCTACACCATCGATCTGACGATACATGATATTGTCGAAACTGAAATCGACAAACATAGTGGCAAATTTCATGAGTTCAACGAACACTTCTTCAGGTATATTCGGAGGAGTCAAATCAAAATATAACATATCGCTGCAAATATCAATAGTCTCCGATAAAGGAACACAAGTGAAGAGGCTACAGATGCCAAAGGAACACATAAATCCATCAGTGGCATCACAATTCCGAATGAATTTGGAAAAAGAAAATGAATCTTTAATACAAAAGGAACTGTAATGCTGCAACACTGGTTGCAACATTATAGCAAACCACTTTGCGACTTTATGCTGTGAAGACCCAATCATCGATAATATGGGTCTCAACGGGACACCCTCCTTATGAATCTTAGGTAATCCATATAGACGGGGACGAATAGAACCAGACGGTCTCAATTCCTCCGCCATTTTAGAGAAAGAACACCACTTTTTACCCATTTTGACAAGACGTTTCTGAAATCGAATTTCAAAAGTCAATGTAGAATCATGAGTGTCAATGGAACCAAGACGTTGAAACTTGGAAGGGTCATTCAATATAGTTAACATTTTGTTAATGTAGTCATGGCGGTCCATGAGGACAACACCAGATCCCTTATCCGGTTTAGTAATAACCAAAGAATGGTTATCCTTAAGGGATCTAATAACCTTATGGTGTTCATTCTCCATTTCGATTCAGAGAAAGAAATGGGAGAACTAGCATAAGAATGAGCCAAATCATTCAATTTAGCTCGAAAGTCGCTGGATTTATTATCAGACACCGGTTGAAGTTTCGAGAGTTGAGCATACAATACTTCAAATTCAGAAAAATATTCTCCCTACTAATAGAAGTGAAAGAATGCTAAAATCTGGGCCGTGGGCCAAGATAGCAAGTCAATCTCTGAGGAGAATAAGAAGACAAATTTACTACATTTTTTTTGTAGCATTTGGTTCAACCATACAGCCAAATCTCTTGGAGATAAGTTGTTTCAACTTATTCTGAAAACTGCTAACGACAACGTGCAGATATCAAACCAACGTAACGGGCAAAGCGGATTCTATCAAAATAGGATAAATAATTACCTGCCTCACGCCATAACAGATGATATCTTCCCTGTAGGCCCCCAAATCCTGGTTAGAAAATTGCAAGAAAATCCTTAATAAAGGCTCTCTCTATACTCCAACCAGACACCAACAGCCCTCCCCTAATCCGAAAGGAAATAAAAAGACAGGCAAACCCGGTGCTGAAGACAAGAATGTAAAAAATTAGTCTTAACCTTCAATATTTCAATTTTAGACCTAATCTGTAACAATTTATTCAATTTTCTAATTGACTCAGGGGATGTACCTTTTCTTAAAATATTTAAATAGGTTAGAAACGGTACAAAAAATTATTAAGGCATTAAAAACTAGAAATGTTGTATTGCAGGCCATGATAAGTTTAAAATAAAACACACACAGTCGACCGGTTTCGTCCCCTCTCGTCAGAACTGTTAACGGGGAATTTAGATTATGAGGAAAAAAGAAAAAAGTCTGTCATGGGTGACATGAATGAATGGACAGGGAAGGAAGGAAAGATAAAATTATACCAACCAAGCTGCTAGAAGCGCAGAACAGCAAGTCAAGCAAACAATCTCTTTGTTTGCAAAGAAAACTGCTTGGACCTGATGTAAAGCTAACACCTTGAGATGGAAAAGTGAGTGCGAACTGGCCAAGACGGAAAACCAGTTCACACTGAAATCCATCGCTACAATTTTCTTTTCCTCATAATCTAAATTCCCCGTTAACAGTTCTGACAGGGGACGAAACCGGTCGACTGTGTGTGTTTTATTTTAAACATCATAAAAAATACAACATTTCTAGTTTTTAATGCCTTAATATATATATATATATACATATATATATATATATATATATATATATATATATGTATATATATATATCAGTCTTGTTTGTTTATATCTTCAGTTGGATTCTATCTCTGAGTTCCCCATATTCTTGTAGTGGACCTTCTTCTAGCAAATAAACGCACGTGTTCCTAATTTAACAACACGTAAACCCAAGGTCTGCTACAGATTGGTGACCCCGACGTGATTTATTTTTTAACTCCTGCTAACAGAAACAAAAGACTGTATATATGTACAAACTCACATTTACACAACACACTTTCCAAATGAGAGCCAATCAGGGAAAAAATTGAAAAACTCCTATTACGCACGCCGGACACTATTACCCCCCACAAAAAAAAAAAAAAAAAAAAAACATTTATAAAGCAACTAAAATTTGTGATTAGATCATATGAAAATGCAAAATCACAAAATTTTAATTCACTACAATATGTCAATACAAATCATTTCTCCGGCGCAGCAAATAGAATTTTTCTTCAACACGTGGGAAAACAGAGAAGCCTCACTCGTCATTACAACTACTACTACTACTACTACTATGATACGAGTCAGCAGGCAACAATACAACGCTCCTTCTCCCCACTTCGTCTATTTGCTTGACCCTTTCTTTCTCTCAACGACATTTGACCCAATTTCACTCGGCAGGCATGCTTACGGTCGTACCAAACGGAAAACGCAACGCTATTTTCAACTAATTAACACTCTCTTCTTCTGGACTGAAATAGATAAAGTGTGACACATCTCGAAAGCCGACTCAGTGTCCTTTATCTCCATTCTGCAACGATGCAACTCGAACACACTAAGAATTTGTAAGTACGATATTCAATCGACAATAATAGCAAATTCTCTCAAACATGCATTCGACATTCGGTAGAAATTCTACATCGGTTCTTTGCCACAACGCTGCTTCTATTAAATTTTGTGCGCCAACTTTATCCATAGCAAACAAACGAGCCCTTTTTCAAACAAAATTACGTTCGGGAAACAGTACGACAGGACGACAAAGCCAATTCAACGTGGAGCATTGGAAAAAGACAAATTTTAATAAAAAACGCTGAACACTACCGACGTTCCTTCCAGAACGTGCTAGAGAAAAATATACAGCAGCCTGAAGACAGCACAAGTACATTTCGTCGAATCACGAATCTCAACCACACTTCCAACACCTTTTCTTTTCAGGACATTATTCAAAACTTCTATGAATTTTTCATATATCCAGAAAATATTTCCTGTCTACCTGGAGGGGGTATTGTCGGAGTTAGCTTTTCCTTAATTGTTCACTAGGGGACGCTCTCCCTACACTATAAATACAGGGCGATTTCTTGCATCGTCCTCTTTTTCATTTCTTCGTTTTCAGCGAACACATCTACACTGTAAGCTCTCGCAGAAGATTGCGTCTTCCCATTTATGAGAGACGCCATGAACATTATACACACATACACGTACGTAAGAACATTCACCAAAATACAAACTCTTTACCTTCACACACAAACACAAAACGAAGCAAAATGCAATATGCTCTTTGAAGTAGTCATGACGGTAAAAAATTTTCAACTTATAAAATAAGCAATGGTTTCTTTTTTTCAATCCCTGGAATAAAATAATCGTGCCGCGGCGAAAATTATTTGAAAAATGATAAGTATGTAGTATTAAATAAACATCCGTCCAGAGAGAAAATGGAAAGAAATGATTTAATCGTGCAAACCTGTGTATTTGATGTACAAATATAGATGAATAAAAGGGTTAAAGTTTTCGAGATGAAAGCTAACATTTGTACAGCCAAAAACAGAAATTAAACTTTTATCTTAGCCAGTTGCTATTGCTTTTTTTTTTTTTTACTTGTACTTTTTATTGAAATTATTTTGAGGTCAAATAAGATTTTATGCCAGGTTTGTCTATATTTATTACCTCCCTTCAGTACTCAATACAATAAGCGACCATAGAAGATAATTCTACGTTTATTTCAAATGGTTGAATGATATTAAGTACGGTTGATGTGCCGGGAAATTCTAAAGAATTGTGTTGTCGTTTGAAGTACTTTGTTATGTCACCGAATAAGTTTATTTTTATTCTTTCATGGGCCATTGAATCGTTGTCAGTACAAAATGGAGTTCAGAAAACTACCATTTGTCTGCGAATTGAATATTGCTGTTTTACTATCCTTCTGAAAATTGTTCTTTTATTGATCTTTCTTCTCATTAAAATATTCTCATTCTCATTAATCCACTGGCGTCTTAGTGGCATTATCACCTTGCTTGGAGTGAAATGGATTTAAAAAGTGTTTGGTATTCATCATTAAATTTACAACAAGGACGAATTCTAAAAAAAAACATGAAAACACTCTCCAAATGAGAAAAAAAAAACAATAAAATAATTTTAAAAAAGCTCAATATAATAATTTTTAACGTAAGAAATGTAAGCAAAGAACATTTTCAAGAAACAAATTTGGAATCCTCTTGATTCTCGTGTGAAGGATCAGTGCAAGTAGAATTTTTTTACGGGATCGAGATGTTAGCTTCATGCCCAACAGGTTTTGTATTTAGAGTTGTCCTTCAAAGTTAAAAGTTCGGTCTATCATGCTATTAAAATCCTTAGCTGAGGAGATAGATTTCCGAGGGTATTTTTGAAAAAGTAAACAAAATGATCTCGGGTGGTATTTGAATCTCTGCAATCCCACTTTTCACCGATAATTACTATGCTACACTCACTGCAAGATGAAACTTGCCTATTTGGCGGCCTCGGCTAGCAAAACGGAACAAACCTTCTTTGGGGTCTTACGTAGCAAGACACAATAGATCTTTTTTGGCATCGAGTAGCAACATAGGGACAGGCTTATGGGTTTCGCCTAATAACATAGGACAGGCTTTGAGGACCTCGGCTATCAATTAAACAATCAACATGAAAGAACTCTTTCATGACATTAATCTATATAATGTCCTACATTTTCTTAGAGATCAAACTGTATTCCAAAATATAACTTCAACCAAACCACAACATAAAATACACATATCACCGCCTCTAGTAATTATGTTCACACAAACATGTATATGCACAAAAGCTGAGTATCGTCTACCATGTATTCAAATGTGAAAACAGAATAACATATATCATGTTTATTGTTTGAAAGCCACCAAGAAAATTAAATTTCGGCATTAAATGACCCATAAGGAGTCGATATGCCTTTAAGCAAACAAATCAATGTAATTAACACATGCACGATTACAATGTAATAAAAGCTTACACGTAACATTAAACGCTTAAAAACACACACACACACACACACACACACACACACACACACACACACACACACACCAAAACGCTATTACTAGGAATGCATAGTGGACTGAAGTTAAAGACACAAAGATTCATGAATTAAAACTTATGTTCAAGTCTACACAATATGCAATGAAATCTAACTTCTTTCCACCTACTGACAGACACAGTCGAAAGTTTAAGCTCACCATTACCCAACATTCGGGTGGTGACTGAGGAGCAGAAGCATGGTATTTGTTCTCCTCCTCTCTACCTTCGTGCATTTCATGATCTTATAATGAGGAGAGCCTGTTCCTGGAGATTCCCCCTTGCAGCAGGACCTCCATTGTAGCAATTATGCGGGGGAGTTGGTGAATACCGAGACCAGCGTTGCAATAATCACCGGAACTGGACAATTTTCATCCTTGATCTGAATGTATGCGTATGGATAGTCCAGTTTAAACCGACAATTCTACCACTCTAGAGAGAAGTGGAGAAATACCAAGTCGAAAGTGTGAAAGATGACAATGTGGGTGACAATGGCAGCGATCAGGACTTGTAGCTTGACAGATTGACACCAGTGTATAGTGTCGGTGACAGGTCAGATGATTCTTGAAACTGAAAACATTATATATATATATATATATATATATATATATATATATATATATATATATATATATATTTTTCCTATTTTGGGGTTGCTACAAGCTGTACATTCTTTCGTTTTCCCATCAAATTTCAAAGCGGTGACCTTCTTATCTGCAGTCGAATGTCTGAAACTGCTGAAACTAAAACAAATACACCGAAACAAAACAAAACAAAATTGCCTTGTTCACTACCGTGAATGAAGTCATTTATTTGAAAAGTATATAAATCGTGATAGAGAAAACTATGAAATGTTTTATTTTTCTTACCACGGCATCTCAATTGTAACGGATATCTGCGCAGAAAATGAAATCGGCAAGCCAAGTTCAAATTCCGGGCAAATCTGTTGCATTCACTTTCACACATATGCACTTGGGAAAAGGCATAGATCCGTCTATTCTCTCCTCCTTAGCTATAGGTTAAATAAATAACAGGATAGACTGGGATCTCAAGGAAAATTGAATTGTAAACGTTGGAGAAGGCAACAAAAAACCACTCCACTATCTTTCCCAAGAACGCGTGGCATTTGATAGATAATAAAGCAAAGGAATCTGTGGAGAGCTATGCTTGCCTACGTCTTGATGGTGGATAACATTTAAAAAAGAAAAGTAATATTTTTAAATAAAGAAATCATCATCTCTTTGACCAAAGCACATCAGATAGACTTTGCTATATTTTAAAACTGTCTCATATCATTGGCAAATATCTTACATATTCCTTGTATTGTTACAAATTACAATTTTTAAGTATGATGCAACTCTGGCCCTTTTTAGGGTTTGTAACAGAAATTAACATTTTATGTAGCGAGCTACATATTATTGAATTGATAATGGGTAATGCCATATCTATCGATGTGAGAAAGTGATAACATTGTGAATGCATGCGATGTTTTCTCAAACAGGAGATGAGAATTGAACTACGACAAATATTGTACAATTAACAGTAACATTTTATTGCCTTCTCTTATGTGGTATTTCCTTTCAGGGTGTGCGCGATCACGGCTCTCCACAATTTCTTGTGTTTTGGAGTTCTTAGTAAATTTGATCTTTTTGCTATCTCTCCTAAACCCTGTTCTGCTATCCATTTAATCAAGCTCGTTAGGTCGGTTATGCGTTGTTTTCCTCTGTCCCTTTTACCTTCAATCTATCCTGTGAGTATCAAATTTTCCAAGCCCTCTTTCCTCATTATGTGCCCTAGAAATTTCAACTGCTTCTTCTTGATATTAAGTACAAGTGTCCTTTTTATTTTCATATTTTATAAAACTTTGGTGTTGCTCACAAATTCAGTTCATGGTATTCTCAGTATCTTTCTGTAGAACTACATTTCTGTTACTTCAAGACTCTTCTTCATCTGTGAGGAGATTTTCCAGCATTCACTATCATATAGGAGGACAGATATTACATAACAATACTTTGCTTTTTTTTTTTTTTTTTGAAGCCAACTTTTACTTTCCCAATGAGACTTTAGATTTCGGTTGTCGCAATTTCCGTCCTTCGTTAAAACACTTCCTGGATATTTAATTTTTTTTATATAATAGAAACACTTAGGAAGAATACTAAAAGAGTTAACTGAAAGTGTGTACACTGATATGTCCTTATTCGTACATCCAGTGTGTGCAATGTCATATTGATGATGTTGAGCCATTTACATTGAAGAAGCATTTCTTGTTGGTTTGATAGAGTTACAAACTTAGGGAATTTGTATGCTATGTTATGTACAATGCAACACGTGGCTCGCTGGGGGCACGAGACACGTCTTATCCCTACAACATCCTGTGATTTAAGTCATAAAGGATATTTGTTGATAAATAACTCCTAAAACTGAAGAAAATGTGGATTTGGTCATCTCTGTACTATCGTTTAACTTTGTTATAATCAATGAGTCAATTCTACAATATTTTTTCCTTTCATCAAAATATCACATTTTCACTTCTTACTCTTACTATAATCACCATAATACTGTCATTTCTCTATGATGTCCTCACTAGTCCCATATATATATATAATTTATGTAGCAGAAGGGAAAGAGTTTGCATATTTTTCTTTAATACTGATTTTTGTAACGTAATCTAACGGGCGGTAGGCGAAATTCGTTGGCAGACAAGTAGGGTAAGCCCACAAACTTCAAAGTTACGCAACATCTTGTCTCATTGGTACAAAACGGAAAATAGGTTTTAAATCTGGAAAATACCCTCCAGGTAAATAATGAACATTGGATCAATTTGCTTTTCAAATTATTTCCATGGAAAATGAGTCTTCTCGTTTGCTTATTTGATGTCCGCAGGACTAGGGAATAGCCTTATTTTTATTTGTCGTGTTAATAGGATTGACTGAAGAGTTGACAATGCACCAGATTTTCCTCGAATCTTACGACACAACGCATAAATTAAGTATACTGCAGAGTTGAATGTATAGCAGCACTGAATATGCCAAGAATTTATTTTTTATTTACAGAGAAAGTGGAACGTATGTAAAAACCAGTTTATATCTAAATCATATTAAAATGTCAAGCAACCATCCTTTGCTATACTAAATTTATTGAAGTTCATAAACGATTTATAATAGGAAATATGCGGTTGCTGACTCAATATCACAAACATATTTTTGTTGTTTTCACAATGGATATTTTATAGAACTGAATAACACATAACAGAGAAAAAAAGACTTCTTTGTGCTAACATTTATATCTGAAACTTTCTATGTCAATCTGAAATGATTCCTATTAAACTCAGCAAAATGTTTTTAACAAAGAAAATTGTTATTTTTTATAATGTTCACATCACGTTGAAACACCAATTCCCGTACGATCACTGAAGTTAAGCAACGTTGAGCCTGGTCAGTACCTAGATGGGTGACCGCTTGGGAATACCAGGTGCTGTAAACTTGGATGTGCGGGTGGTGTAATGGAGCTGGAAATTGGAGAGCCGTGAGTTGGTTAGATTTACTTACATGCAAATACCCTTAAGAAAGGTATGAATCCACCTCTTCTCTCCCAGCTATGGGTTAATTAGTAAGACTTATATCACTAAAACCATTATTATCTAAAAAATAAAATAAAATTGTGTACAAAATATTTAGATTTCGGCATTAAACAACCCATAGAGGTTGATATGCTGATAAACAAAAACCAACTAACCAATCACAAGGCCTAAGAGCCACTTGAGGTGGAGAGTTGTAAAGTAAGAGGCACTGTTTATCGGGATATGAGGGGAAGATAACATTTAATCCGAAACTTGAACAGATCAAGTTTAAGATTGTAGTGATTGGGGAATCATCTACTTGGGAGTTGATAACACAAAGCAGTGGGTTCATGAGATGTTGCTCAAATAGAACTTACATTTCACCAATGGAATACAAAGGGAATGAGGCTGGTTTGCTACAATATGCAGGGTGTAGCAAATCTGTAAAGGTTAGAACTGGTAGTACAAAGGAATGTAGTTCGTCTGAGAACTTTCCATGGAAATAACAATAGAGCAGCAAAAGGCTTGTGGCATTTTGTCCATAAGAAAGGGAAACATAGAAGTGAAATTTAATATTTCTATATTATTTAGCATTTATAAAAAGTCTGAATTTAACCATTCCCAAAAGTGAGAGATAAATGAAATTTATTTATTATCTGACATTGTAAAGCAAATCATGTGCCATGTCCCTTCCGGACGTGAGCGATTATGACTATCCACAATTTCCTGTCCTATGTGGCTTTATTAAATTTCGCCTTTCACTATCTCTTTCCTAATCCCTGTTCTGCCAACCAATTAAAAAGACAAGCTCTCATTAGGCATGTTACGCTTTCCTCTGTCCATCTTGCCTTCAATATAATCTGTATCAAAATTTTCAAACCCTCTTTTCTCATTATGTGCCTTACAAATTTCAACTTGTTTCCATTTTCTCTAAAACTTCATCACTAATCACATGTTCAGTCCATTGTATTCTCAGCATCCTTCTGTAGAACTACATTTCTGTTACTTTAAGTCTCTTCATCTGTGTCAAAATCTTTCTAGCTATGACCTGACCTTGAAATTCTTATGCAATGAGAGTCTGTTAACATATGATGCTGATGACTGACTAAGAATACTGAGGGTATGATCCATGGCGACATGCTTAATGAGATCTTTCATCTCTGCCGCTATAAGGCTGCAGTGTTCTGCTTATTCAGGAATTAATCTCTTTGCTATGGCACTAGTTACTAAACGGTTACAATCTGACTCTCACAAAGTTTAATAAAAAGAAAAATCCCCCTTAGTCATTTTCCTTGCTTACTTGTACTGAGAATTGCCCAATCAGATGATATAATAACAAAATCCCTCATAAATTTGTTTGCTCTGAATCTATTATCCTGTCTATTAAAACTATCGATTATGAACCAGTTATTCAAAAACCAGGTGCCCAGTTGTTGACAGCTCAGTTTTGTTTCTAAAATATTCTGGTTAAGTTATTTTTGTTTAGTAAGGAAATGTGACTGAAAAGTATTTTAAATATGCCTTTAGACCCACGGATAACATCCAAGTGACAAAGTTGAAATTACTCAGGCTTACCTGTCCTACCAATCTACTTAGTAAAAAGTAAGATTAAAACGGACAAATTTGGGAATTTCCTTACTTGTGAATGGTTCAATCAATTTTGCTAAGTTATCCACTCACCATAAATTTCCATCTGTTTCTGGCTGAATGCATTAATTAACATTTTTAATTAGATGTGTTCAGCAATTTATGCCATTCCTCATTCAAATCTAGTTCCACATGCCAAAATAATTCTTACATCACTTATTTGGGGGAGGTTACATGCTTCCACAGGTGGAGCATTATCTTCAGCTTGTTATATAAAGTATGCTTCATCACAACCTTATTGGGTGTCCAATAAATAGGACCTTGTGCCAAACTAATTTCTATTTATATATCTCCTCCATATCAGTGAGATAAGGCAAAAATGAGAGATGGAGAGAAAACAAAGTGAGGGATCATAATTAAAAGGAGTGAGTGTTGGGTTACCAGATATATTTGGGGAGACTTGGTAGTGTCTGCTCATTGAAAGCAAATAATTTCCAAACATTTATAATAAAAAAGATGGCTATGGAGAAGTTGAAAGCACATAAATTAAATTTTTATTTTCTAGAAAGAGGACATGTTAAAGTATACAAATATGTTACATGCCCTTTCTCTAATGCTGAAAAGGAAAATTAGTGAATGTTACAAAAACTACCTTTACCTACATGTCTGGTTGTGAAAATTTCTGTCTACTCACTCGTCAGGAATGCATCTTCTCTTAGCAACATCTACTAAAAAGAATATCCTCTCTGTCAAGGGGTCACATGAATGGCCAAATACATTGCACACGAACTGAGGAAGAAGGAAAGTTAACCAAAAGTGTGCAATAGAATTTGAGGGGAAAGATAAAGTGTTTAAAGAGTGGAGAAAAAGGAGATAACTTAGTGATATACCTGAGAAACAAGACATGTTAATAATCAGGGAAAAGAGAGACAAAATTAAAAGAGAGAGTTGTGAAAAAGATACAGAAAGCTAGAAAAAGTGATAAGATATAAGAGTAAACAAGTAAATGATAGTATAGCGGTTGCTGTGTTTTTCACACCCACATACACTCCAAGTCGTTTTATTCGCCTACGATTGACTAATAAATGACTACTACCTTTGTATAGGACAATTTAGCCATCTCAGTTGTTCCTTTGAATCTTTTGGTTCTGAGCATACTTACCTATCCTGTTTAGTATGTGTGTAGTGATTGGTTAATTTTTAACCAATCACATATTTTTAATGTAAGATCAAGTTATCCCGTGGTTCCATGGGAGCCTACGTCTTTTCCTTAAATAGGGCGACTTTTCGCAAGTCGCCAGTAAGATCCCAGCCGTCAACACAAATCCATGATCTTGCTCATCACACTCTAATGCACACACAGACACATAATCTTGTAACTACAAACTTACATTTTCTCTCTGTAATTTTGTTGATTCAAACCAGTTTATTCACAACACATTTCAGGCAATTATATTCTTGGTGTTATTCATTCTTCACATGCAAACTTTGCTCTGACAATTATTTTGGAACATTTATCTCACAAGAGAACTTTCTTCAAATGGTTGATTACAATCAATCTACAGTCAAAGGGAAACAACTTTCTTCTCTTTAATCTACATTGTGAACACAATTTTATTTCATGCTTCTTCTTGCATTTTATTCAATATATATTTGTTGGTCAACAAATTGGAGTTGTTGTTATTATTTCTTGAATCCTGTATGTGGAAGAATCCTTAATATAAATAATAGTTGTACCTATATATTTGGTGTTCCTGCTGCATTTAGTGAATCGATCCGACACTACATATGGTACATACGCTACAATAGTAAAAGCAAATGATACAGCTCAGAAAGTGAGGGTGGGAGGAAGGTTAGGTTTCATTTGTTTGTTCAACTCCTTATGGATCATTTAATGCCAAAATTTAATTTTCTTGGGAGCTTTGGTAATTTTATTTTTTTCTTTTAATATTAAAATCTATTGCTGGAATTTTTTACTATAAAAATGTATTTTTATACTTTCATAGTGATCCCAATTTGGGGGTTCACTATTTGCCCATAGCTGAGACCCTAACAGGTACTACCATCTAAAGTCTGGGCGGATCTGGGAACAGCAATTAGGAGGTGGTTCCATGTTCCTCAAAACTTCCTGATCAGAGGCCTTGCTGCTGGATGTAGAGTGGGAGGAAGGAAGAGTAGGAAAGTGAGACAAAATAGTTAATTGCATGAGAGAAAAAGAAAGAGTGATAGATGAGAAGTGTACATAAAGTAGAAAGAAAGGGGGAGTAGATGAGAAAGAGAAAAAGTGAGGAAGGATAACAAGTATATGGTTGAGAAAGAGAGAGAATTGTGCAGGAGAAAGAAAAGAATAAAAAGAGGAAGTAGAGCATGAGAAAATGGGGAGGGGGGTCCCTTTCTCCTAGCAAAGACTTTAGTATCTCCTGACTGTAAACATATACAAGTGCCAGCATGAAAAACATTAATTGGTCCTAAATGTTTCCTTATACATAAAATGCTAAACCAATTGCAATTATTGCTGTCAGCATATATTCTGAAGTTGTGAAAACTTAAGAAATCACTTTGGCAATTATTTTTTTTCCTATTATCATAATGTATTTCCTCTTCAATGTTTCATATAATAGTCAATTAATTTCTTAGATGTAAAGATATATACTGGGGGTGCAAAAGTAGGTATACAGTAACAATGTATGCAAATGTATTGCATTGATTATACAAATATACCAATAACAATACTGGTTGTATACTTACTTTTGCATCCCCCTGTATAATATATTCAGCCCCAGTTTTTGCATTGCAGCAAAAACAGAATTTAATACTTTTAAAAGTACTGTCTCCAGTCCAGTCCATATATATATATATATATATATATATATATATATAATGGCAAAGGTCAAAGAGCCACTCTAGGTAGAGGGTTACAGAGATAGAGGCACATTTTATGAGGATATGTGTGAACGATAAAAGGTTAACCTTTATGCACAGCTATACACTAAGACTATATGCAACTAATTTCTCCTGATTCATTCAGCCCCATTTATAACAAAGTATGTAGAAATAGGTCTAGATTAAGTAGACATGTAGAAACTTACAGTATCAATGTAGAATCCAATGATCAATCAAAACAGATTTTTGTGTTGTATTTGCAGAAAAACGTGTCAATCACTTGCAGGGCTCAAGAGTTAATGTAGCTCACACAATTTATAAGTCACTTGTACATATTTCAATGATTTTATTCATATTTTTTATTCTTTAACCTAATTCACCCAGCTATAGTTAAATAGCAGGAACTACTAGGTTCTATAGCCTTGGGTGGTAAAAGGTCAAGGAGAAGAACAACTCTGAATTCAAAACCTCCAACTATGGGTTAGTCTTACAAATACACAATTGGCCAAGCATGGTAAGTAGGCTACACTCTTGAAGACAGAGCCAATCAGGGAGGGGCTCCACCAACAGGAGTGAGAAGCTCTTGGATTTAGATCCAGTGCACTTTCGGCAGCCCTGGGAATAACATAATTCATATTTGTTTTTAATTTTGTAGCATAATATTTTTATTTGTACATACTAATTTATGTTGAATAGAATTTTAACCAAATAACATATTTTTGTCGTGCACATGTACAATTTACTATAAAAGCATAACAATAAATTATAAGTACAATATTTGCCTTAATCTATATATGTTAGAATCACGTATACTTTATTAACGAGTTAACAACAAAAAATATATATGTATGTAGGTATGTATGTATGTATTAGTATTGGATCAAATAAGTATCAGTAACATACAAAAATCCTGATTTCATCAAATGTAAATTTATGATGAAATTATTTAACAAATAGCAAAGTTTCTTATCACTATTCTCTTTACAAAAGCCTTAACCTATGGGATTCTCATCATTCAGCAGTCACCTAAATCTTTTTTTATCATTTGTAATGAAATTGTCCAGCTTTCATTGTCATGTCAAAGTACAGACATTACTTAACAGTCCAATACTGTTTTCATGTTCCTGTGTGTTCAGTTCCTTCGTACTTTGTTCAGTTTTTTGAAAACTCTTTCACTATTCCTACGTGCATTCAAATTTCCATATCAACCTTTCCATCATTTCTTATTAAACTGCCCAGATTTTTTGTACTTGTTTAATGTTCATATCGATGATGTATGACTTCTATAACTGGTTCTTTTACTCACTACCATCATGTTGCATTGTCTTCTTACAGTAAATGCTTAGTCCTTTCTTGGTTTTATTGACTTCTTTGTCTAAGAGTTCTTATTCAGTTTTCCTTCTGAATCTGCTGTCATAACAGTGTCATCTCCAATAGTGTATGTGATATGCAAGCAAGTAATTGTAAGATTCAATGTGTTAACTGCTGTCGAGGTTACACATTAGCAGAAAATCTTGGCAGGTTCGTTAATTCTCCTGGAATCATTTTATTGTAGAGGTTAAATAAATTTGGTGAGAAAATGCATCTGTATTACATTTTACTTTCTATTTTGGTGGTAGACTCATTTAATTCATTGTCTACTTGCATACAAGCTGTTCATGACCAATACAAATCGCAGATTAAAACATATAATTAAAAATTTTTCAACATGCCTTATCATCAAAACTGACATTACACCTGAAAATAAATTGTTCTTTAAAAATATGTATTATGCAAATGACAGGAGAGACTGAAGGTTCAATTGAGATTTCACCCTAAAAGTAAGAATAAAAACTGGTTTTCAAATAAATGCAAAGGCTCATTATTAATTCAAGTAAAATCTCTGATACTTTAAATGAATAGTTATTTGTATCACTAGAAAAAGAAATGGATTGTAAGGATTTTTTCGTCAGCAAATTTAGGATCTTCAAATGTTGTGACTTCTCATCTTGTCTATAATTTGTTAGCATAAACACCAAAGACAAGTGTGACATTAAGGAATACTTACTTGTGATACTTAATGGGCCAATAATTAATAATCTTTCAAATTTGATTTTAGACAAACCTTTTATAATAGATACAAATGTTTAACAATTTTTGTTTATGACTTCTCATATTCATGAACACACACACACACACACACAAACTAATATTCATTAATAAACATTCACATAAACTCATATTCATTAATAAACATACACATAAAGTCATATTCATTAATAAATACACAAACTGACATAATTACATATAATTTAAACAGTGTTTTCCTCTGGCTGGGATTTTAAATTATCTTGCCATTCAGGTGGTTCTGCGGTTTCACTTGCATAAAAATAATCACAATTATTTAGACCAGTAACATAATTCTCCCTTTATTGATAAAGATTTTAATAAGTGAAAATGATTACAATTGAAAAAAAAATTATGTTTACTGGACTTTTGTGTCAGTTTTTTATAAATTATTTTATCACAACCAGTTTAATGGACGGGTCACAACTAATTGTTTTGTGCATGAATGTGTATATTTGATATGTGTAATTTAAATGGGTTACAGCACAGCCAGTTTTATTCAATTCATTAACAGTGGCAGACATTAGTTGTGTTTGCAGGCATTTTAGTAGCTTTACATTGGCAACATATCAACCAGATCCTCATCTGCAAAATCATCATCTTCTTTCTTTCGAGCAGCTGTTTTGGGACGCTCAAGCTGAGGTCCTAAGGGATCAGAATAAGAGGCATCTGTTGGGAGAAAAATATCAAGTCAATTAGATGGACCACACTCTGTCTGAAATAGCCAAAAATGCATAAAAATTAAAAAGGAATTTCAATGTATTTAGTGCATGTGATACAGTACATGATTAATAATGGTCTATAAGTAATAATGGTCTATCATAAAAAAAAACTTATTTTTTTGATGGATGAAAAATCTAAAAAATATATTTCAATGTCTACAGATATTTATCAACTTTTAACAAATTATCTTATAAGTGCTGATTGATAAGTAAACTCTCCAATCCTAGAAAACAAGTTTTTGACCAGAGAGAATAATGAAACTGATATCAAAATGAAGTCAATTTATTTCTATTCACAATTATGATTGTTAATTGATAAAGTAAAGTCTCTAATTCATGATGGTTAGCTAATTCATCTCACAGACCAATTGATCAGTATTTTTCAAAGCCAACAATATAATCTTTTATAGCTACTGAGTGCATTTTAGACAGGCAAACACAAAGCCATAATAGTTAGGATCATATTTCACAATGACTGATGATCCTAACTGTTGTGGCTTTGTGTTTGCCTGTCTAAAATGCACTCTATGCTATAAAAGATTACATTGTGGAAATGAAACAAACTGACTATCCATTCTCTTAAAAATAAATACTTTGACTTAATTGTAGTAGCAAAAAGGGTTCAATCCAGGTCCATGCTTTCCAGCTAACTTTACTCTTCAAAAATTGAAATGCAATAGTAGTCACTTTCTACTGTCCTCCTGATTACTCTTCTTTTGTTCTTGATCCTTGGTAATGTTTCTGTTTTCTAATTGTTTCACTCCAAGTAAACCCTTGTGTCTTAGTGGCTTTACTGCCTTGCTTAGGTTGAAACCATTTTAAAAAAAAAAATTGTTAGAGTGTGTGTATGTGTGTGTACACACACATACATACATACACACACACACACGAGATGATGAAACAAAATTTTTCACTTCCATCATCTTCACTTTTCTTTCAGATACTATTACATATCTTAAAAATGCACACACACACACGGGTTGCTGAAGAGTCTTCAAATCTACCAAAAATGTCATTAAAAAAATGTTCATGTTTGATCAGATCTTTTGGAAATGGGTCATTTTCAGAAAAAGTGTATGTGAGTTTATATTTGCCAATGTCTGATTATTGCTTATTCAAATATTGCCATAAATTTTTTTTTTTATGTTTTTTTTTTTTAAACAAAGAGAGGATGAGGAGTAAGTATTTTAAATGCTGTCACCATGACCTAAATCTGGCTGCCTCTAACCATGGGCAATAATAATGTCTCAAAGTGAATGATAACTACACCCAATCCCCTATTTAACTGATATGAATGGCGTTAGTGATAATCTGCATCTAGTTTTCTTAGCCACATGCTCTTCCTTCTCACTTTTTTGATGAGAGTAACAAGGATAGTAGAATGAGCCTCAAGATACACGGGTTCTTTAGAGAGAAAAAGAGATAAAAAGTTGACAAGGGAACAAGTATCCTATTACACAATATTGAACAAAAAAATAAAAAAGTTAAGAAATGAATGTATCTCCATTCATTGGTGTTATTAAATAAATGAACTAGTATGAATCTGTGCATTCAAATGGATGCATATGTAATGGCATTTTAACCAAAATATCCTATATATATATATATATATATATATATATATATATATATATATATATATTTATATGTGTGTGTGATGTTAGTAGTAAGTACTGTGGTCCTTTCAGTAACTATTTTGATGGAGATGAAAAGAAACTAAATAATTTGTCAACCAGAAATAAAAATGCCATATTTTAAAATGATGTGTGAGGACAGATTTTAAATGCTTATCTTGCACAGAAAGCTTACAAATATCAACAAATCAAACTGGAGTGAAACTGTTTTTTTGACTAATCAACAGTAAGTGGGTACAAATTACAATTACTTAAAAGGACTTGAATAATCAAATTAACTTTGGTGGTTTTGGCTATCAATCATATGGAAGCTCTGTTAATACAAACTATTGGACTGAAAACCATAATCAATTATTTAAAAAATTACAAATGTCAAAATATACATGATTTAGCCATATATTTGTCATTTTTGATATGATGATCAAATCCTGTAGTAATATCTATATACAATAGACTAAATGTTTTTTGTCTGTAACTTTTTGTTGTACTATAATTATCTCCCTTGTATGAACAAAACTATATAGCAGGGTCTTTGCTATGATACTGGCAGGCTGTACTAATGTGAAAGGAGGTGACTCAATGAAAAAGCAGAGTACAATAATACTATGTGGAAAAATATATTTGAAGATTCACAGGTGAAAAACCTTTCATGATAGTAAAGATTTAAACAAAATATATTGTCAGTTTTTACAGCATGGGTAAACTAGTATATTTATACATTTAAAGATTCCTATGTGAAAGCCTAATTCTACTAGTAAGAATAAAATATCAATTTCATATATGTAGACACATTTTCAACAGCATGAATAAACATTTTTTATATAAGTGCTGAAACTGACACAAGTTTGTTTGAATAGAAAGAGAACATTAACAGTTAAAAAATAATAAAAATAGAAATATAATAAAATGCATTGGATCTGAAAGTTAGTATGGCTGAAATGATAAAAAATAGAGAACAACCAGCTTAAGAACAAGTGGAGGTGTGATGACCAATATTTTGTATTTGTATTTATTTCTATACTGTATATGTAGGCATATATATTATTCAAATTGTAGCAACTATGACTATTTTAAGATAAAAAACCAAAAAAAGTTGAGTTTGATTTCAATGACACTATAAACAAATAAACAGTCTCTTATTCACACACAATGTGTGTGTGCATGTATGTAAACATTCTGTCAGTAAAAAGCACAACTAAATTTTTTCTGTCTTAATTACTGGGATGAGGTGTTATCATTTATACTATTTACATTTGGACTAGTGTCCTTATCTTTGTTGTTGTTATCACAATGTTTCAACAGTTGTACCCTCCAGCCTTAAGTAGTTTTCAATACCTGGTCCAGGTAATGTGTACTTGGACTCAATGGCAACAGTACAAGCAATAACTGAGCATACTAAAATAAGAACTAGACGAGATATTCCGAGACATGGGCAGTGGAACAAGAACAGTCTATCTCTATAGATTAAATAAAGGGTTCAGTTTTGAATACCCTGTAGGTCACCTGCATCAATATACACTTGATGAAGGCTTGAGGACACAATAACAAAGATGAAGATAATAGTCCAAATGTAAATAGTGCAAATAACTAAATCTTTCTCCTCAAAATTTTTAGTATCAATTAAGGGCTTTAATTTATCTGAATTCTTTTTATTAAAAATGACTAAAGATATTAATTCTACTTCAGGGAATGATCAGTGTTGATCTCTTTATGCTTATGCAAGAGATCAAAGCATATCATCTGACTCACAAAATAAATTAGGACATGATCATTTTGAACCTTTTACAATGAATCAACTCTGATTCAGGAATATAACAAAATGATCTGAAAAATTAGTTTAAATATTATTATAACTTTTTATTAAAAAGCCATTTTCTATTTACAGCCTTTATATTGAAAACCTTTGTTTATTCTTCTTTTAAAAATAGCTTGACACTCATCTTTGAGTTTTATATATCATAGCAGAGAATAGATAAATATTAATGAGAAAATAAAGTTATGTTCTAAAGGATAGGATAAGAACATTTCTAAGCCAATGCACAAATATATGCCATATTGTTTATCTTTCATAGAAAAGACAATGTAAGTGAGGAAGCCTGAAGCAATCTGTCATTGAGTACAAGCAAAGCAAAATTTTGCCCAAGCATTGCTGCAGAAAAATGCAAAGGCCCTGCTTGTCACATGTTGGACACAATCATCTAACCAAATAATGTCAGGATTAGACTGAAGCATTCACCATAAGATAAGGTGAGGAAAACACAGCCTCACCCCAGGCAAATCTCTATCAATAGCAAAGGATTTGGGGAGGTTCTGACAAGATAGCTGAAAACAATGATGAGCTATTTTGTAAAAAAACATATCACATTTAACCCTCATCATTAAACCAAACCCAATGTATTTCTTTCTCAGTTTCATCTAAAATATTATCAACTAATACCAATAATTAGAGCCTGAACAATTATTTCATCACTATATTTACTCAATGTTTGTGTACTTGGTTCAAATGGTAAATATGACAGAATGTGCTCGGCTTTAGCTTGTTGCCTCAAATTTGTGAAGAAAAGGAAAACTAAAATTAAACCAAGGCAAAGTGGCTTTCAACAGAAATAGCCACTTTAACATCACCAGAAAGAATAAATCCTTATATAAAAGTATGAAATGAAACAATATCACATTTAGAAAAGCTTTATTCAATGCCAGAAGTCAACAACTTTGTACTATTTATAAGAACTAAATGTAACTATATGGTAAGAAGGGGGGGTACAAAAAACAAAACATTTTTATGGACTATTCCATTATAAATCCCCTTTCTGAAAAGAAATATTGAGTACAAAGCAAACACAGCAATTAGTTAAGTTATAAACATAAATAAATACTCAAACTTAGCTATTTTTTACATATTTTAAAGGTACAAAATCCTTGAGCAAATCTCTTGCAAATTTTATCGGAGCACGGAGGCAACACTGGATTTGATAACCATTTTTGGAGGGGAGGCGCACTCTCAGATTTAGATTTTGAACAACGGGGTGTGAAACATCTTCAAGTACTGGAGTACATTCCAGTAAGCCTTTAGAAGGACATAGGGTTGTTTTACTTCAGGAAATAGAGTATATCCCTGTAGGCACACATCAGGTGTCACATCCCTGAAAGAGATGGTAGATTGTCACCCATCCAGATAGCAGATGTGAGCATACTGAGGATTTGCCTCAGTGAGTTCCATTTCATTATCCAAAGGATTAATGATTAATAGCACGGAGAATGGAATTGGGAAACTAAAGTTCAAACTCCAACAGTCTGCGTGCACTTTGCACTCATGCTCTTGTATAAGGCATGAATCCATTTCTCACCTCTCAGGTATGAGCAAACAGCATGGCAGCTGAAGTCTTTTATCCCAGTAATATAGTTCATTTTGTGTATTGGACTAGCTCTATAAGAAGTCACTTAAAACTAAAACAACAGCAGCATCAATTGATGTGATTGAAACTTTCATAAAGAGTACAGCAATAAAAAATAATAATGCTAATGTAACAATGTGATGATTATAGATATGGGAAGATTCACCCAGGATTTCTTTGATTACAAATATGTCTTTTATTAAATACTAGCTTAAAAACTGCACTCCATGCAGACTTTTAAGCTAGCTCCTGTGGAGGGCTAATTGAGCCTCCAGCCAAAACTAAACAGACCTCTGGTCCAGCTTAGAAAACGGCAATGATAATTTTGAAGAAATAACTTTGAATTCCTCAATTCACTCCATGGAACTTCAAAACTTCACTTTAACTCTGATTTGAGCTATAAGTCCAATTCTAGCCAAAAGACTGATTTAGGCTGAAATCCCAATTCAGGCTGAAAATTGAGTTCTTTAAATCACAAACTCTGTGGAACTTCAAAACCTCATGCCAGGAAACTTCTCATTTTAACTCTAATTATTTGGCATTTTGAATAAATAAAATTGATTTTCTCAATTTACAAAGTTTTAGAGATATTTTAAACTGAATTTAAAAACAAAAACACTTAAATTCAAACTTTTTGTGCTACTTTAAACTCAATATAAATTTAAAACTTTTAAAATCACTAATTTTTTTCAGTATTTTAAAATTTGAATTTTTAACTGTTCCTTCTACATCCAGACACAAATCCCTATGCTGGATGTTCAAACAACAGATGAACTGCAGATTTTTAATCCTGGGATCATCCTGATTCCAAAAAGGTATAATATGTCTATGTAAAGCAAGTATGGCCCGAGTCAAAGGGGTTTCAGACACACAGATGGACAGACAGAATTTGCTAGTTATTTAGATTCAAATGAAAAACTTTTTCCTAGAATGTTTGCAGCTTAAATTAAGGGATGGAAGGAAAATTCATGAATAAAAATAAAAGAGTGGTTGGAATCCCAAAAAGAATAATCAAACCCAGCCTATCTATTTGAAACTCAAAAATATATATATCTCTCTTTCACGGTGAATTCATAGAATAGAAAACATATATTACTAATGACAAAATAAATTAGTAATCAAATAAAATTAAGGTAAAATAATTAAAAGGCACAAAGAGTAACAATTCATAAAAGATTATAAAATTGGAAACAACTTTAAAATATCAAAACCAAACACATTACTTGAAGTATTTAAATAAAACTGATAAGTATTTAACAGGCATTACCAATTTCTTTTGTTTTAAGTGCATTTTCTTCTTCTTGCAGATCATAACCTGACCGATGACCACTTCCCATTCTTTCAGACATTCTCTGGCCTGCTCTCCCACTTGACTTCCGGCTACTGTTACCACTGCTGGCTCGATCTGCAATTTTTGTCAAATGAGAAAACAATTTGTGGTTAAAAATTTTAACAAGAATTGGATTAAAATGTGTGAAAGTCAAGAATGAATTAAAAATTAATCTTAATGCCGTGTTCCTGGGATTACACATGCAGAGCTAAAAGAGTACATTTTATAGAAACTATTTAAAACAAAATTCTTGCCAAGTAATAATTTATCTTAGTCTTTACATTAAACTTTTCACAATAAATTATTAAAATTTTTTTGTCAATTGTATAAAATTTTTCACAATTGACGTAACTTTTGTTAAAATGATTTCATTCTTATTAATGTAAATAATATTTTAAATTGATATTCATTCTGTTCTTGGTCTGAATAAAATTAAATTAATTCTAAATCTATATTATTATGTCTTTGATTAAACCGGGTTTTCAAGTGAAGCTACTTAATTCTGTGACTATCAAGAATGTTAATATAAAACCTTGCCACCAAATAAAAGCTTTTGCTATTCAAAACTAAGAAATTTCTTTGATTAAATCTACCCCCTCCAAAAAGCAAAAACAAAAAAACAAAAACCACTCTAAATTGGTTTAGTATCACAAACAATAATGTTGTTAACAGTTTATTCAATAGGAAATTCTTCTAATATTTTTATTTCAACCATGACTTCTATGATTTCTCTGAAGGTCAATTATTTTCGCTATAGAATGTGTAAGTTTTTCAATAATTCTTTCCCAGAGTCAATGTTTTTCTATCCCGATGCCTTCCACTTTCCCTTTTAATTCTCTCTGAGCCAGTTATCCATATTTTAACTCTTATAATAACCAGTAAAAATGGGAATTGACTTCCATACTTTGTTCCCAAAGAGAGGTATCAAGAGTATTGCCTAGTTCTTGAAATCATTTTTCAAGGACATGTTCTATTCTTAAGCATAGTATAACATTTATTACAGAGCAATTAGAGAAGGAAATGAAACAACCAAGATGATATTTAATGGCAATGATGAGATTAGCTGTTTCCTTATGAGAAAACATTTGAAATTCACTGGCGGAACAATTAGTATTACTTTTGGTTGAAATTTATAAAATCTTTCTCTTTAAACAGTTTTTGAGGAAAATTGGTTTCTCAAGTCCATTAGCAGTTAATTACTCTTTTTTGCTATTGACGGGCATTTTTTCCTTTTCTTTGGGGTTGTATGGAAAGTCAACATTTTGATTATGTCATTATTTTCTTTGACTTACATTTTAGTTGTTGCTACTGTTAAAAGTTTTCAAGTAATATGAATTCTGTTATCTGGTACAGTTCTTCGTAATTCTGTAGTGCCAGTCCACAAGATTCAATGAAGGATGGTCCTCTCTAAGACCTACAGGGTTCATTTGCTTAAAGCCATTTTTAATCATTGATCTGTAAAGCAGTTGTATACAGCTAACAAGTTTAGATATTTCTGAACAAGTTGAACACTGTGCATTACATCAATATGAAAATCTAGATCTGACAAAGCTATTTAAGAATATGACTTGAGGATTTCAGTTTCAGTTTGTAGCATCTTATGGTGTTGGACAAAAGTATCCTAAGAACAAGTTATTCTATGTTTCTTTCTATTCTAAATTTATTATAAGGGATCCACACACTGATATTTTTTTTTATAATTCTCTTAATTGTATTCATCATGTGGGACAATCATAGTGATAAGTTCTTGTATGAACTGTTGAAGAAGAGACTGAACAAAATATTTGTAAATCTAAATAAATAATATTGAGTTACTGTTATATTTATCTAGCTATCTGTCAACTTGAGTATGGCTTGGGTTATTTTTGGAAAATAATAATACTAGCTGTTTTAGTATCTGAAATTGGACATTATTGGCAATTTCTATTTTTACATTTTCTGACGGTTTCAAAAGTGATCTATTTCATTTCTTTAATCTTATTAAATATTTACTGAATTAGAGCTAACTATACAGTATTTGGCTGTACATGGTATTATACAATTTTGATGGAATGAATTATAATGGGTAAATTTATGTATTAAGTTGCTCTCTTTGTCTAAAACCAAAACTTGAAGTGTGAACTCCAAATAAGGTTAAACAACTCTGATAAGAAAACCATGACAAAATATCTGCAATGTAATTTTATATATGTCACAGAATGTCATTGAAATCTTTTCTTGCACTCTTCTAGCAAATCAGGTGAGTGAGCATGAAGACTGTAATCAAGTCATCTAAACTAAACATTTGTGGATGTGAAATGTCATAATTAACATAGGTTGGAAGACAAGGACCTTAAGAAAAAACAAAGTTTGATGCAAGAAAATTATTATCAACCAACACTCGAAAATAAGCAAATGATGAATGCATGTCACAGTGCTTTCTAAAATAATATTTCTTAAAACATTTTAGGTGGAAATAGAGGAAACCTAACGCAATAATTATTCAACTGAATTGAAAGATACAAATTTATGGCAAATAAAAGCTTCCAGATATCATGAAAGTTTGAATTTAAGTTATTGACTTGTATATTTCAGAGGATAAAACCCTCATATCAGACATTATATGCTCTGATATTACTTTCAGTATAAACATAAACAAATATCTGTATATTTAATGTCATTTATATTTACAAGCTATTTTTTGTGATGCCTGCAACATTTTCCTGTACTAGAGTTGGTTCCATTATTCTGGTGTGATACCAGGTTGTGCTATCTTTTCAAGGACAATGGTGAACTGTTACAAGATGAGGAGGTAAAAAAAAAAAAAAAAAAAAACAATAGAGTACAACAATAACTGAAAAAATAAAAACTCACCTGTAAAAAATCTTTAAAATAATAAGAACTTAAAAATGTGCTGTCATTTTTGAGAGAATGAGTAAACTATGAACTTGTGCTGAATCAGACCTGATCCATTTCTTAAAATGTGATCAAATGAACAAGCATCAAAACATTTTTGGGGAAGAACTTTTAATACGAAGCTCATATGTGCACTTTTGTGGTGTATGTGTGCGTGAGTGCATGTTATTTTAGAAATAAACCTTAACAAAGCTAAATATGATTTATAAATTAATTAAACAATTCCAAAAGAATTGAATAATTTCAAAAGATAGCAACATAGATAAAAGCTGTACAAATCAAATTCTATAAAGTAAATGTCAAATAAGTTTATACATCAAAATCTTATTCAAATGATATTCCTCAAATTCTTCAAACTCAATCAAAACACTGGATGGAAAGCAACAATATTGAACTTTCATTTTTTTCAACTTTCAAGAGCAGCTATGGGTAACAAGGTCAATTTTCACCTCAACTTGTTTCCCACTGTAAGTGTACTAAGCCTAGAGACGTATCTCTCTATATTCAATGTACCTTCAGGACACATGTGATTATGGTTCTCAGTAATATTTTCTCCTTTCAAACCCTTCTTTGTCTTAGTGGTATTTGTATCTCCATTCATTTACTCAAACTTACTAGTTAAATTACATGCTACTTTCTCCAACTGGACATAGTATCTGTATTCACATTTGATGTTTTGATTTATTTGCTTATTGTCCTGTTAGTGTCAGGCCACCTAATTATTCTAATACACTCAGATCCTCAACAAGACAATTGTCTGTTAACTCCTCATTGTTCTATGTGCTTATCTTCACGACTGAGCTAGTGAACATTAGGAATTGTCCAAATTATTTTAATCTATAAACAATTTTAGCTTTCAATCAAGAGTGAAAGTCCTGTTAAACATCCTGTTTCTACCTAAGTTTGAAATTAGTTCTTTATCAGTTGAAAAATATACAAAATTTAATCTGCTTCAAATTGACACAAACATGAAAAACTATCACAGAAGCACACCATTAAATGGAACTTTGTTTTCCTATTTTTCATAAAATTCATGAACAAAAATCCTAAATAACTTCAACTAGAAATTTTGTTTGCCTACATTAAAATGTTATACTTAGAGAATTTATGTAAATCTCAAAACATGAGAAGCATCTAGATATGTATATATAAGGACATCATTTTATTTATTGTTTATAAACAATAATATTGATCTTTGTGCTTGAGTAACACTAAGTCAGATCATCATTCATAATATGACAATGTTTATCTTTTTGTTTTTATTTAATCACTTCACCCCAAGCAAGGAGATAATGCCACTAACAGACAGGGGGTTAATGAGAGCAAAAGGAAATAAGATGTTAGTGAGAAGTACAATAAAAGAACAGAATTCAGAAAGACAGATGGTAATTGATGTAGCATTTCAATTTTTATTTTTAAATACAACTTATAGTTACATCTAGCTTGTTCAACAGTAACATGATGAGACTTAGTTGCAAATCTTTAATTCATGTGGCCAAGGTACCAAGAGGAAAGCTTGTTAGAACAATTGCCATAAATATATTTATAGATGGAAGGAAGCCAAGCCATAGAGGTGGGAAAGTGACTGAAGTCAAGATGTCAGGCCAGGACCAATAACATTACAGACCTTTCTTTGGATATTGTCAAGAATCTTGAGATATATAATAGGAGCACCAGACCAGATAAGGCAGCAGTATTTAATGCACGAATGATGGAATATTTATAAATGTGTTTGATGAATTCTGGCAAGGAAAATAGTCTTGTACAAATTAGCTACCAGTTTTTCCAGCAATGTGCAAATTTTCAAAGCATAAGAAAAATCATGACTCACCACTGCCTGCACTTCCATCTCGACTTTCATGATGACGTCCACTGCCCCTGCGGGAGCCACTGTTAACTCTCTACAACAAAATATTTAAAAATTAGTCTTGTAGATTAAACAATAGCAGAAATTGTTACATATTTCCTTAATTTTAGTCGAAATTATGTGTTCAAAATGAACATGAGATTTATAGGTATTAATTGATACTATCAAGTAAAAAGCTGAGATATGTATATCAAATACAATCATGAAAAGACATTTTCTTTAATTAAAGTTAATAGACTATATACAGAGTGCAATGGGTATTTGAGGACACAAGTATTTTATTTCTCTTAGATCTGCCCAGACACTCCTGCCCACAAGATAAAAAGTTAATGCTAGAAATGAAAAGACATTCAGTCATTGTTGCACTATGTGCAGAACTTAGTGATTTTGAAATTGCTAACTTTTTAAATTTTTTTGTACACAATGTTCAAATGAAATTGAAAGCCTCTGGCAGGAAAGTTTTAAGTGCATCAAATTGAAAACCTAAATGTTTGGGAATTATAAGGACACCACAAACCATTCAACAAGTTCAAAACATTATCTATGATGATCCCAGAAAAAAAAAAAAAAGCATCATCACCAAAGAACTTCAGGTGTCAGAGTGGACTGTCAGAACTGTAATGCATGAGGATATTTAATACAAGTTTTATGTACTGAAAGAGGCAAGTTCATGCCTGCAAAAACACAAGAAAATCATTTGATCTGTGGAAAGTGGTTACTTAAGAAACATGGCATATGCTTTAGTTTTTATTTCTGATGTGAAAAACTTCTTCCAAAACCAAAACTTTGGCATCTGAAAGGATGGGTGGTTAAGTGCAGATCCTTCTGATGAATCCAGAATGATGCACATAAAGTTTCCATCAACTGTGATGGTTTTAAGAGTGGTTATTAATGAAGAACATGTCATGTCACCTCACATGTTTTCCCAGGATCTGAAAATTAATGCTGCTGGATATGTTAGGGTTCTGGAGACAATTGGTAAGCTCTGGAAGTCTATACTTGTTACTACAAGACCTAGCACCTTTTTACAAAGCTCACATAAGCCAAGAACAGATGTCAGACAACCTTTATGATCATGTCACATCAAATTTGTGGCCTCTAAACATGCAAGGTTAAAAATTCCATGGACTATTACTACATTTGTAGCATTGTTGAAAGGGAGTCTAATCAACGTCCTGACCATATCTTCACTGAAGACCGCCATTGTCCAGGTGATGTCCAAAATTAATAAAGATTACTTAATATAGGCATGTCAACAATTCCAGTCCCATATTGAGGCATTGAAACGGAAGGTGGATTCATAGAATAATCTTTTAAGGAATCTTAGTGAAAACATGTGCACAAGTTTTTATTAAAATACATTTGGTTTTAGCTAGTTTAGAGTTGTTTATTAAATTATGTTGTCAAATAGCCCTTTAACCTTGTAGGTAATGTTCATTTATTATTTCAGAGATTTTCATTATTTCTGTGAAAAAAATCTTAATATTGGGCTGATGCAAAATTTTCCAGCTTTTTTCATAAAATCTTGTATTCATATAAATTCAAAGCATCCTTATCCAGTGATAAAAATACGTTTCCTGGATTCCTCTGACCTAGCATCACCTGTCAGCTTAATTGTGTATTCTAGATTCAAATAATGATTCCACATTTGAATTGATCAATTCCTTGAGGAATTTCTCAATATCTTGTTAGAATTGTTGATCAGACAAGGAATGTTGCATGGCACACAACAAGTGACAGTCTGAAAGAGAAAGATATTAGAGAATAAATTGAGAATAATTTTCTGCATATTTGCAATATGACTACAGGCAATGTCATGAAGCAAAATTAAGAGGTAACTAAAAAATGGTCTTTTCCAATGCATCATTCAACTGAGATGCTTGCTTATTGTAAAGTTCCAGCAATGCATAATAAAGAATTCTCTTTGATTCCTATCAAACACACAAAAAGAATTTGTTTCCTTTAATAGATTCCATTATGTTGGGATGATGACAACTGTTGTGAATCTAGCCACAATTTTCTTAATTTTCTAATAAATCCATTTTCACTGCCACTTGTCCAAAAAATTAAAGTTTTTCTGTGTTGAACCAAAAAAGAGAGAGAAACAAACATTTAAATGCTGAATAACATTACTTTCTCTAAGTCCATGTGGAACCCATTTCTCTAATATCTGTATTATTTTTCTAAGGCTTAAGGAGGGGTGCTGAAAAGCTAATGGCTTCACCTACTTTCCAAAATTTGACAAAATCAGCAAAAATCATTAGATTTCAAGTTCCGATATTTTACAATGCATTTTCTATAAAGGAGTCGAAATTTTAATTTTTTTTTAAATTTTGTGCACCCCTTGTACATGCTTGCACCTACTGCCTTATTACCTTAATCTTCACTCATCTATTGCCTAGATTCTGCTACTGTCTGTTCACATTAAACCATGTGGAATATGCATCTTATATTCACTTGTGGTTTTCATTGAGATAAAGTAAAATTATCACTTTTTATAAACAATTCTTAAGTAGTAAACAATATGTACAAACAGTAAATAACTGAATAAACTGTAAAGATACTTCTGAGATTTCTATAATATTATAGTAAATACAGAGCTAAGGAAGTTTTACATTAATTTAACATTTCAAATTTTACCCTAATTTTATTTAAACTCTAATGAGAAAACACTTGTAATCACTGACAGGAAAAGATTCAATAATATTTGATTAATCAGTGTTGTCTGCATTTTAAATGCATTAAAAAAGTTTGAACTGAAAATGGTATGAAATCTTTAAAAGCAGGTGGCTAGAGAAATATTTCTACCTGAATTTCTTCTCTTGGATGGAAAATATTCTTGGGGAAAAACAAATATGCAGGACCATTATTGTTACAATATGAAATATGAAGCTAATCTGGGATTAGATTAAGACAAATAGTATCAACTGATAAAAATTTGAAATTCAGGGGTCAAAGGTGAAGTATTTTTACAAAGGAAATTCAATTTAACAATAATGAGAAACAGGATGGATGCATTTTAAGGCCTTCTGTCATAGTTTATAGTTCATCCTTTCAGTCTAATAAATGCCTGTACTTACCTGTTCTCTGAGTTCTTTGGCTTTCTCAGCTTTCTTTAATTTTGTGGCATATTCTTGTGCTTCTTTCAAACCTAAATCTGCACAGATCTTGGCCAAGAACTTGAGACCTGACAGGAATGTAAAATCGCTAATCAACAGATGACAAAACTTTTACTTAATTTGCTGCATGTAAACATGTGTAGATAGAAAAGCCAATGAAATTACATAACATTTAAAGTCACTTCAAGTTGAAATCTTTTACATTTAGTGCTTTGCAGTAGTAAAATTTTTTTTGATATTTTTCATCACTTTTAGTAAAAGCAGTTTGGATATTTCACATTATTTATTCAAGGGTAAATTGATAAGCAAAATCTCTAATCTAATAAAACAAGTTCTAGACTTGATAGAATAATGAAATAGGGATTAAAATAAAGTCAGTTTATTTCTTTTCAAAATTACAAAAGTGGATAAAGAAGGTCTCCAATCCTATAAAAACACGTTTTAGACCAGACAGAATAATGAAACTGGTATCAAAATGAAGTCAATTTATTTGTATTCAAAACTATGAGGGTAAGTAAGTAAGGTCTCCAATCCTATAAAACAAGTTTCAAATCAGATTGAATAATAAAACTGGTATTAAAATGAAGTTAATTTATTTCTATTCAAAACTTCCTGTTTATTTTTCAATATAATTTTCCATTCATGGGTATGACAATAAACTACATCTGGCAGTTAGGCCTATAATAAGGAGATTGGAGATTTTGAGGATTGTGGAGCCACCTCTTAATTGCTGTTGTTTCCAGGTCTATCCTGATCCAGCTTGGTAGCACCTGTTAGGGTCCCAGCTATGGGCAAATAGTGAATACCCCAAACAAAAACAAAACACCATGAAAGTATAAAATACATTTTTATAGTAAAAATACCAACAATACATTTTTATATAAAAAATAGATATTTATAGTAAAATGACCAACAGTATATATATATATATATATATATATATATATATATATATATATATATATATATAAAATGGACTCTGCCGTCGTTTTTGACATATGAGGATCTGACAACTTAAACGATTCAGTTATGAAATTTTGTACAATAATCTTAAGTGACACTTAAGACCTGCTAGTGATTTACAAAGGAGGCCGCATATAGATCAAGAGTAAGGATTGTGGGATGAGATCACTGTTAGATTGGCTGAACTTTTAGATCTTGCTCTTGCTTCTTGAAGAGGATTCAAACAAGCTGATTGAAAACTGCTGAGTCCACTAAAACACGTTAATCTCCATTCTATCCGCTCCAAGCGCTTGAGGGTGTGATGAGGTATATTGACAGCTGACAAGTTGCTTTTCAGCTTGTTTTTGTATCTTAGCCATGGGCATCCTACATTTCTGTAGCCTTGATCTAACTGGCTGTACATAAGATCTTGGGTATCCTGTCGTCAGATTTTGAAGACATGACCAGTCCACCGTAATTGAGACTGTATGAGAAAAGTCTTGATTCCTCCAATATTACATTTTATAGCAGAATTACCAACAATACATTTTATCTGTAGTTGAAGTCATAAAATTGTGTTCAAAATATTTAAATTTCACCATTAAATAACCTATAGAGGTGTTGATATGCTGCTAAACATAATCAACCAAAATATAACTTTCAACATATAGTGCTAAGCATTTCCACAATTGTCCACTTTTTTTATTCAATCCATGAAGAAAGTTTCTGGTTTATTTTTGATCCAATTACACATTAAAGCAACTTCACGACACCATACAACAGCAACTTTATAACACACAACACTACGCAAGAGAAACTTCAGCCTTCATACATAAAGTGCAACAATCTAAATAAATTATCAAAAACAGATTATATTCTCCAAATTCTCAAAGAATAAAAAAAAAACAACTTACATTCAATATTTTCTGGAAATCTTTGCTGGACTTTCTTGTATGTTTCCAAAGCTTGCTGATAATTGCCACTGCGTCGATAACAACTTGCTACCATCAGCTGCCATTTACTCACATTAGGTCTGCATAGAAATGCAAATTTTACAATTCTCTCTTACTCAATTTCTGCAAGCTTATGTATTAGCTCTAAAAAAGTTATACTAATTCATAAGATTAATCTCATAAACTATTGATAGTAGGTGATAGAGAAAATATGTATGGAAAAATGATATGCGACAAAAACTCACTGAAGAGAGTAATGGATTGATATGAACATTTTTTTACTCATTGATATGTCATTTTATTCCTTTGATTTTACATATTTTTTTTTAAACAAATATCCTTTTTTTTCTTAATAAACTATCTTTTCCTGTAGTAAATATTCTTAGATTTTCTGAATACTGCTACAATTGTCCTAATTTGCATTCATGGAAATAAATAACACTATTCAGGCCATGTTTAAGCCTAGAATAAAAAGAAATTATTTTCAAATCATTTTTTGGATTTAACCAAAGAATATTTTAATGTTGGAGTTTTGAATAGTCAAAAGATTCCCTTCTCAAAAACTAACAAAATGACCAACATCAGAATTTTTTTTGAAAGATTTTTCAGCATTATTATATAATTTTTATTTGACACCAATGTTTTCTCTTTACATTCTTCATTGATTCAGAATTAAGTAGCTTCACAAGAAAATCAGTTTAATTAAATCATAGTAATATAATTGTTAACTTCATGAACAATGAAACAAATACATTTTGATACAACTGATGCAAAAGAACTTTATATCTGTAAATGTAAATATCATCATTTCAGAACAAAAGAAAAAGTCTTCAGTTATATTTTGTGATTCTAACATCATTATACAGATTTTTTTTTTTTTTTTTTTACTTCATTTGGATTAAGTTTTTTATCATTTTTTTATATTATAGAAAAGTGTTCTAATAAAGCCAGTTTGATGAAGAAAAGAAAGAAAAAGAAAATTCAATTTATTTTTTTGAAAACCAGAGCAAACACCTGATTCAAGAACTGATATGATTGGGCAATAATATTTAAACAATGAGGTTTCAATATTTTATAAGGACATGGCAAATTTTTCTTATATTGATCAGATCTTGGGAAGTTGGTTAGGCTGAGAACTTATCAGTATCCACTTCATACTGGCATAAAAATATCATTCAAACTTTGAATAATTCAGAATAAGCCTTCAAAACAATAATAAGAAAAGTTATTGTCTTTGTTTGGCAATAAATGCTGGACAGTTTTATGACAAATGAAAAAAAGATTTGCAACAATTGAGATATGCTTCTTGTAACAAACATTGAGAACACTATGGATTATATGACAAATAAGGAAATATTAAGGGAAATAGATACTACAAAGAAATTGTTGTCAATATTCAGAAAGAGTTGACATTTTTGGGACACATAATGAGGAAAGGAGGCTTGGAGAACTTAACATTCACAGGGCACATTGAAGACAACAGAAGTAGAGGAAAGCAGATGAAAAACTTGACAAGTTTGAGAAACAAATGAAAAGGAAACAAATCCCAGATAGAGAAATATGGAGATAAAAGGGACAGGAAACTGTGGAGAGCCATAACTGCCAATATCCTGAAGGGATATAGCAGACAGAAAGAGAAAGACATTTTTGACAAGTTTTAGTAAATGGATGGAGGAACAAGTGCTACAGATACAAAGACGGGCTATGAAAGTATTGCTGAGAAGAACAAAAAACAGAAAGCTGTGGAGAATCATGATCACTAACATCCTGAAGGGATATAGCAGACAGAGAGAGAGAGAGAGAATATGATAAGTTAGAACAAATGTATGTAAAAAAAGGGGGGTGATAAAGGGGCAAGTATTGTTGAAAGTAGCAGAAGACAGGAGGAGGTGGAGAGCCATGATCACTAACACCTTAAAGAGATCATTCTTACAAAATTCAAATGTAGAAAAGAATTCTGCAAACTATTTCTTTCTCTCTTCCAATGCTTTTCACTCAGTAAGAGACAATGCAAGAGGAAAACCATGAGATTTTTGTTCTTATGAAGGTGAATAAGCAAACTGAGTCGAAGCAGAAGGTGAACAGATGAAAAAGAGGAGGGAGCTGGAGAGTGGGAGGGGGAAGGGGGTGTTAGCAATGTAGTATCCTTCCCCTACTACACCAATGTGCAGACAAAGAGCAGGTGCGTAAAATGTGCGAATTATGTGTGAAATAGCATCCTGGTCTCTTGACCTCTCTCTCAATTTGCCTCTCTGCAACAGAAGAAATTCAGTAAATAGAAAAGAAAAGTGATAATCCACTTGTGTGCTACAGCAAAAATGACAGCTAATCATTGTTGATTGCAGAAAAAAAAAGAAAAAAAAAAAGAAATTCTCGAGGGTGGATAGCAAATGAAACAAAACAAATGGCAAGCATAACAATAAATTATATAATCTCCTCAGCGATTTGAAATGACAACTCATTTATTGTTAGACATTTTTTGTAGTTAAATTCAAAGTGCAGAGTGAAATAAATCTACAGCCTGAAGCAGTTATCCACTACAAAGATCAAAAAAACAATGTATCTTTCCAATCCTACAAAAATCTTTTCAGTAGATTATGTGTACTATTTTTTCCCTTCTCAAAATTTCTTTTCATTATTCTCTTGTGCAAGTAGAAATCAGCTGTCTTTTAAAAATATCTGGAAATTAAAAAAATATTTAAAGGATTTTGTATTTTTTAATTACTTATCAATGTGACTAATATGTAAATTATAGTAGAACAAATAGTTTTAAGGATTTCGACTTATTTATTTTATAAATATGAAAGCAAATGAGTTTTTCTGTATATTTGATTAAATGATCTTACCGTTTCATTTTAAAAAATAGTTTGGACAATAAGTATTGTATAATGATATTATAAATATATTAAATTAAAATAATACTACTCTTTTAATTGTTAGACATGGAAAAATATTTAAATACATAAATGACAAAAGAAACTCAAGAATAAAAATAAAAATTTACTTGTTGATAATAAAGAAAATATATTGAATTTGCTTGTGATTAATAAAGTAATATATTGAATTTGTTAATATTTTCATGTTCATTAGCATGTTTCTCAGAGTCACTTTCAGGTTCAAAAGTTATCATATAACTAAGCAGACATGAAAGAAGACTATTGAGTGGGGGGGGGAGAATAAGAAAAAAAAAAAGATTGATTAAAACTGTTAAGAATATATATCAGGTATGTGCAAAAATTCCCAGTGCTCTTATTTGAAAACTAGAAATTGAATACACATTTAACTGTTTGTTTCTTATGGAAATCTTTGCCAACATCTAACAGTAATAATAATACTAAGGAGTGTTACTCTTGGCAGGTTACATAATGAATAAGTGAACAGATAAATGATTTATGCAATGATTTGTGGGGCACCTTGACATGGTGTGATGGTTGTATTGCTAGAAAAGTTACAAATGAATAGTGAATTTGATCCTTAATTGATGCCCCATACAGCCATTTTATTATCGATATATAATGGTTATCAAGCTTGTCTTGCTAGAACAGTTACAAATGAATAGCGAGTTTGATCCTCACTGGGAGCCCTATACTTTTGGCCTTGTGCCACATCTAAACTACACTTAGAAAATCATCATGCAATGATTTGTGTAACATAGCCTCGAAAAATCAGTAAGATATTGGCCGATTCAAACCACTCCCCTTGACACATAACTAAATAGAACTACATCAAAATAACCTACGTTATGCTTATTTACATGATAAGTGGTTTTAACATCTGAGAAACATGTTTTTTTCGAAGGTAGGTAATCAAAGCAAAATTTCGTAATCTCATACATTTAACTATGTTTTGTTACTGAAAAAAATAAAATTCTATAAGAATAATGGAAATTCTACAAGATTTCACGATGGTAGCTGCTGCTTCTTCAGTCTTAGTCAATTATGAGAATTTCTTTTCTTTTAATGAATAACATGGTATTCTTCTTCAGCAAATGGGCAATCACCACTCTCCACAACTTCCTATCCTTTGTAGCTCTAAGCAATGTTTATCTCCTTAATACTATTTCCTGTTATGTCATTGACACAAACTTGTCAGGGAGATTCCTCACTGATTCCCTCTTCTTCTCTTGCTTTCAATAAGTCCTATGAGTATTAAATTCTCCAAGCCTTCTTTTCTCATTATGAGTCCCAATAATTTCAACTTTCTCTTTGATTTTAAGCACAAGTGTCTTTTTTGTTCCCATTGTCCTTAAAACTTCCTATTTGCTTATATGATTTGTCCTTGGTATTGTTAGCATCCTTCTGACAAACCACATCTTTGTTGCTTCAAGTCTCTGTGAGGAAATTGTCCAGCATTCACTGCCATATAGGAAATTGATAATACATAGTAGTTCAGCAATTGTTTCTTTGTTTTTAATATTTTGTCTTTCTTAATCCTTAGTGTTTAGCTTTTGAAAGGCAGCTTTCATTATTCCAATGTGGCTTCAGACTCAAATTGACAAGAACAGATCAGAGTAGATGTTAAGCTTAATTATAGTATTTAAATTCTCAAATACAAATTTTGTACTAACAAGACACTGATAAATTGGATGACATTCTACTTAAATCATAATTATAAATAAAGATAAATCTCCTAAGAAATCAACATATTGTATTATTAACATTCTCAATAATGATAGATATGACAATATAAACACACACAAGTACCAAAAGATTAAAAGACAGCAGTACACAGGGTTCATTCAACTTATCCCACTTGTAAAAATCAACTCAATCTGATTATAGATTATACATATTATGTAATAGGTAAAAAGAAGTAGCACAGCTGTGGCAGCCATGGGTGTAGATAGGACTAAATGCTATTTTGAAGTGGAAATTACTTAAAGTTTTTAAATTCCAAGTACAGCCTTCCTTTTAGCAAGTGTAAACTAGGAATATATGGATTCTAGACAGACATCAGCAGCACAAGAAAATCATGGATTCCCACAGGAAATGAACAGGGATGGTAACTGCCAACAAAGAGGACCATTGCATCAAATTATAATCTAATTCAATGCCGGTGTCTCTCAACACAGTACCCTCCATTCCATGTAGTTTCATAGTCATTGACCATCTAGGGTACCATTATTGACACCATCATATTGGTTATTGAATCTCATATTTGCACCAGAGAACATTGCTGGAAATATGATTTGATTGACCATATGTTATATGGCACCAATCTTTCACAGAACAAATCTGGAAAATGTCTGCATAAGGGTATATCAAAGCACTTCTGCATAGGCATATCTATGCACTTATTTGAATGGCATAAATTCTATGCCATGTCACAGAGCTGTGTTAACTCAAATGAAGGGTGGAGCTACACATTATTAGGTAACTGTAAGCTTTTGGTACTTCAGTTCATCATGCAAACATTGGGAAATGCCAACCCCAAAAATCAATGAAAATAAGATCTTTCAATTTAAAAATATTGTATTCTTTCATTGTGTGCAAAAAACTTCATAGTTAAGAAATATTTAGAAACCTAAGTTGAAAACTAAATATTTTCAAAGGAAGTATCCGTTTTTCATCACTGCCTTGACTTTGAAAGCTATTTTATACAGCAAGGCTTTTGCACTGATTACCATTTGACTTCTTGTATCCCAGATTGTCTTCATTACTTCTTTCAGAGGATGAGATTTGTAGTGGGGACTTATATTTGGTGTATTCTTTCTTAATATTCTACAGATCCTCTATCAGATTGAAATTCAATAAGTTGGGTGGCCATTCTTGAACAAACTTCATACCATGATACTGAAGCCATTTTATTTTACACATGTAGTCATATGGTATAGAGTCCTTGTCCAAATGTATAAAAATGGTGCTGTTTTTTTTATCTACCTGAATGGCAGCAGATGCAACTCCATGACAATCAACTTTCTGAATTCAATGTGCTTTTTGGCAGCAGAAAATACAATCCTTATTAAGTGCCATCAAATGATGCGCCTTCTGATTGTAACATGAGAATAATGTATAATTGTGGTTTTTATGACCCACTGACTGGTTGGGTACAATTTTCATAGCACATGCATAATAGATTGTTTATCAGCCCACATTATCTCATGCTAATCCTTCATTCTGTTACAGAATTTCTTCTCATTCAACAAATGATTTTTCTTATCATCAATCATTTATATAAAGTTCTACAAGCCTTCAGGCTATGATCTTTTTTTCAAAATATGATTCACTTTAACAGATGAAACAGTTGTGTTGATTTGCAGTGAGAAATGAGTTCAGTGATGATTCTCTTTTCATTCACCTTTTGGTGAACACTTTGTTTACTTTTGCAAGTCAATCTGAATACTTCCAGATTGTAAAATTTACTTTAGTTGTATAATCAACTACAGATTTTTGAACAGCAGATGTTCTTATCTTTCATTGATAACATATTTCAGTTTGACTTTTGTCAGCACATTTAAATTCAATAACTGCTTGACCACCAGAGTTGTTTGAAATTTCTCATTCTTGATGTTATATTAATGGAAGTAAGTTCACAAAAATGTAAAATAAACAGATTTATGAACTAATGTGGAACTCTTCAATAAAAAGGATAGAGAAAAAATGAAACTATTATAACTCTTGGTAATTTATAATAAAAATTTGTAATAATACAACATAATTATCTGGGTTTCCAAAATTTTGCAAGATTATATATATATATATATATATATATATATATATATATATATATATATAATTTATACAAATATAAAATTTGTCACTTAACTGATTGATGTTATTTTCAGCATCTCTCCTAGAATTTTGTAGATGGGACCTCCAGCTATCACTCCATCCACTCCTCAGTAGATACCAGCAATTGACTGTTTATTTTCTCATTTTTTTTTGTTACTTTTATATTGAGTTAAAAAATAATTTATACACTTTTCATTGGCGCAAAGTTGATTTTTTTCTTTGTCTTTCATTATGTGTGTGTATGTGTATATATGGTAAACAAATAAACTGTTCACAACTTATTTCCCAATTTTCTTAAATGATATCCACTTGTCAGGGGATTAGATAGTTAAATTGAATTTACTTACAGATATCCTATATATCTTACAGATGTTACATCATTTTTTAAAAGACAGTAATTTATAAAGTCAACCTATTTAAAATCTGTTCTTTTTTTTAAAGATGTAATCTAATTTGAAATTGTTTATGTGCATTCGATAATTTTTATATAATCAAAATATTTCTAAGGATTTTTATTATATTTAAATTATTGTAATATTTAAAATAATAACTGGTCTGATATAAGTACAATTACCATTTATATTATTGGGTAATTTTTTTCCAGGAAAGTAAGTTTGAACATTTTATTTAATATTAATTATCTATTTCTTAATGATGAGCACTTTATTTACAAAAACTGATCACCTTAAAAGCATTATCTTTCAGATCAACTTTTTTTTTTTTTGGTGTGGTAAAACACAATCTTTGTTATATATATATATATATATATATATATAGAGAGAGAGAGAGAGATTGGGTGGACTATGTGGGTGAGAGATCTTGTCTAAAAATATGTAGTACCTTTAAAATATCTGCATAATGCTCTAATTCTCTCCAAGAATTTATTGAAATGTTATAAACAGAATAAAAAAATTTTTACTCACTGTACAATGGCTGCTCGTTCAAAATAATGCACTGCTTTCTCTGGAAATTGTGATTCAATGTAGTAAACCCCGAGCCACTCAATTACAGGAATGTTGGATGGAAAGTAACGATAAGACTGAAGAGAAAAAAGATAGTGAAGCACATAGAGAATTAAGAAGCATTGGAAAAACAGATATGGAGTAGTGAGATCAATCCTAATTAGAATTGTTTTATCATTCAAAACTGTTTAAACATTATAAATGGTAACAATTTTTATTTCCATAACTTATCAGACACTTATGGTCATAGTTTAATGAAGTTAACATAGTCTGCCTTCTAACCTTACCAACTGAACAATGAATTTGATGATTAAAATTAGAGATAAAAGTTTCTTTGTGCTCCATCAAATACAGTAGATTCCATAAAGGAATTTATAATTTTATAATTACTTATTCTTATAACAACTTTGATTCCACCAATTCCTGAATATGAGTTAAGACACAAAAATGAGGAAAGAAGCATTTGGATACCTTACTAAATATTTAATATACTTGCAATGCTTTTAAGTTTACTTTAAATTTACAAGCAATGAATATTGATAAAAAGTTAACAGTTTAAAAAAAAAAGATATGTATTTTCAAACATACAATGTAGAATAAAATATTTATAAACAAAAATAATGATGGAAAACAGTATTCAAACAATATGGATTTTATATTTTTATACTTAGCTGCAAAACTCTGGTTTACTGTTTTTTAACATTTCATAAACCCCTTTCCAATATTTTGTTCTGAAAACTTGGCCCACTCTACTTTGCAAACAAATTTCAAATAATTAATATTCCTGGAGTCTCTCAAATAAATTCATTCTTTCATGCTTTAACATTTTAATTGGATTCAAGTCAGAAAATAGATTTGACCACTGAAACTACATTGTTATGAAGAAACCAATTGTGAGTTAATTGAACTGAACGTTTCAGATTGTTATTATGTTGAAAGATCCAAAAATGTTACAGCAAAGAGAACAAATTAGTTTCCAAAATAATTTATATTGCTCTATACATGACTGCTTCATTGAAATATTCCCCCATACCAATGAAAGGGAAACATCTCCAAATCATGATACTTTTACCTCCATGCTTTACTAAGAGGATGGTGTTTTTAGGTTTCTCTAAATGCTCATGAGTAAACTTTATTCAAGAATCTCAGTTTTGTATTTTTTTTTTCCAACAAATGTGTTTTCCTGTAGAGTAAAAAGGATGTCAAACCATTTCTGTGCAGTTCATTAGAAATAGTTCTTTAAGTAATTAATGTTCCATCTGCTCTTACATCATCTTTTTTACTACCACTGGATTCATTTTGACTTTTTTTCTTCTTAGCATTTTGTGGGCTGGGGCATTCCCATGAAAAGATTTTGTGGAGCACCAACTCAGAAAGGTTTTTGATAATGTCAAATTTCTTTCACTTTCACTTGCATAATCAATATTTACCATCTTGACAATAATCCAGGAGCTCAAATATTCAATATATTTCTTAATGGTGCTATTCTTTTTGAGTGAATGCTCTTTTACTTTAATCATGGCAATCTCATTACAAGAAGATGAAGTAGTGAATGACAATCAAGATGGTATCATGCTCTTGTAAAGTATTGCTAAAAGATTCCAAAACTTTCTAAGCAAAAACATCTACAGCTGCATTCCTTCTTAAATAACATTTTATTAGCACTTGAATACAATTTTCTACCATTACATATTTCTTTTATATTTTATTCTACATTCTCTCTGAAAATATGTATTTGCTTCTTAGTAATTGTCGATCAATTTTCTATCAAAATATATCATCTGTGTAAATTTAAAGTAAATATAAGCATCAGAAATCTATAGAATAAATATTTAGCAAATGCCCAAATACTTCTTTCCCCCTCACTATATGATTACAACTTTTCTGGTTTGGAAATAAGACATTTTAACTTTCATTAAGGCAGGTTACCTCAAATCAAACACCATCTTGATATATGTAAATAACCAAAGGAGCTCCATAGATAAAATCAAGTCATCTTTGACTTGATAGAAGGTAGACAAACTAGGTTATTTGCCAAAACAATCTGGGTGCATTTGTGTTATATAGGAATAAAGTGTCACTGCCAACACTGGAGTTTGAACACAGACAATCCCATTTTGAATAAGTAGATCATGTGATGGTAAAGGAAATGTATATATGGGAATTAGCGTGGGATCTAAGGGATCACTATATGGATTACTATTCAGATTACTATTTAGTGGTTACTTTACAAGTAAGTACTGTCAGTGTGAGTGTTATTCAAAGGCACCCGTATTGTTCAACAACATTACTATAGCTGTATTGGCAAGTCTGTTCTTCAACGAGCATTACAAAAGTGGCAATGAGTTTTCGTTGACATCACAAAAGTGATGACAAGGATTCATTGAACTTACACAAGGATTTGTTCAATTTACAAAAGGAAAAAATTAATCTGCAAAATATTCAGCAGAGTACAACAGAATGGAAGAGTTAAAAGCTATCATGATTCAAATGTTGCAGCAACAAAAACTACAATAAGAAGAACAATTGTAGCAACAAAAACAACAACATGAACAGTAATTGCAACAACAGAAGTTTTTTGAGTTGTTTACCAAAACCATGAAAGGAAAAACTTCAGATTCATTCACTCCAGATGCTGTTGCTAATTCAATCAGCAAATTTGTGTACAATCCAAATGAAGGGATAACTTTTCCAGCTTGTTATAGAAGATATGAAGGGATCTTCAAAAGGGATTGTTTTGCATTGAAATGATGAAAAGAAAGTTTGGTTATTATTAAGGAAATTGTCCTCTGCAGAACATGAAAAATATACAAATTTATATTTTGTCAAAAAAAAACCAGGTGAGATAAATTTTGATGAAACTATTGTAATTCTATCAAAAATTTTTGGTAATAGGAGTTCATTATTTAATACACGATGGCAATGTCTTAGTAAAGTGCAACGATGAAGATTTTGTCACTTATGCAGGAGTCATGAATTGAGAATGTGAGAAGTTCAAGTTTAATGAATTAACTCCTGATTTATTTAAATGCCTGATATTTGTACAGGGTTGAACTTCTAACAAGGATGTGGAGATATGATCCAGGATACTTGCTAAATTAGAAATGGATCCCAAATTAACTCTCCAGAAAATAGTGGAAGAATGTCAACACATTGTGAATTTGAAATTTGATACTGCAAGGATTGAGGAAAAAGACAATTCACAAGTACATAGTGTGCGACCATCTAAGAGAAAAACTACAAATGTTTTTCAACTCCTAACAGAACAGTAAAAAAAAGACTATAAACCCTCTTCAATACCTAATACTTGTCATGGTTGTGGTGGTAAGCATTTTAAAAGTGATTGTTTCTTCAAGAACAAAAAAATGTTACGAACGTGGGAGATTAGGAGACAAAGTGTTGCAGATACAAAAAAAATGAAGTAAAAATAAAACTTATGTGAACATGATAAATACATGGACTAATGATAAGAAGCCTAAAAGGAAAATTAACAAGACATCTCAAAAGAGGAAATTTATTTTTGTGCAAATTAATTAGGTTTGATATCAAAAATAGACTATTCCAAATGGGCATCGGCAACAGTCTAGGTTAAAAAAAAAAATAATAAAATCTGCGTATGTGCTGATTTTTCAATGGGGTTAAATGAAAGTTTAAAACAACATAACTACCTGTTACTAGGTTCCAAGGAAATTTTTGCCAAATTGAATGGAGGTAATTTTTTTCTAAATTGGACCTGTCAGATGCTTATCTACAAGTACTAGTGGACAAAGACTGCTCAAAATTATTAACAATTAAGTCTCATAGAGCGTTATACAAATTCAACTGACTTCCTTTTGGTATAAAGGTAGCACCAAGCATATTCCAACAGATAATGGATATCATGCTTGCCAGTTTGGATTGTGCTCAACCATATTTAGGTGACATACTTATTAAAAGTAAAACCCGAAAGCAACATGTAGAAGATGTAAAGAAAGTATTTGAGAGAATCAAAGAATATGATTTTAAGATTAGTGAAGGAAAATGTGAATTGTTTATATCCAGACATAAATATCTAGGATAAATTATTGATGAAGATGACCAAAACCTTCAAGGGCAAGTGTGATAAAGGACATGTCCACTCCAACAAATTTAACCAAGTCACAAGCATTTTTAGGGTTTACTAAAATACATATTATCTAATATGCATGAATTAAACATACAGAATAAGAACAAATATTTCCTAATATTTATCTTTATTTTATAATAAAGACTTTGAATCGTTTCTCACAAGAAATATTTACAATGGTTAAAACTCCGCATTTTTTTAAAAGAACATTAACAAATCAAAATTCATGGCTGGATTTCTGGAATGAGGAGTTTTCATTATTTACATTCAAACTATGTTGTTGATAACACATCATTTTGGTCATTGTACCCTTAGGCCTTCTTGAGCAAGACAAAATATCCCTAGACATTGAGATGGAATGAGAATAATCTACTCTTGTAGATTAAATAAAGGATTCCATTTGAAATTCCCTGAGGATTGCCTGGATCAACAGACACCTGAAGAAGGCTGGAGCACACAACTGCCAAAATGTTGTGATAATAACAACAAAGATGGGGACATTAGTCCAAATGTAAACAATGTTAATAAAAGGAAAATTAAGTAAAACCTACAACTTTACACAAGGGAATGACAAAATACTTGTTTAATCATTTTCTTTCTATTAATGAAATTAGAAGAAGCTATAATTTGAGTGTTTTCACAATCCTAAAATTATAGAATTAATAGACAAAAAACAATGTAATTGAAAATAAAGCTAACCAATAGCTCTCAGCCAGTCTTTTTTATTGTAGATTATTGAAACAATCATGTGTAACATTCATTTTATCTATTTATAAAAATGCTTCATCAAAAAGTTTCATAAGAATGAATATAATTTCACTCTACTTTCAAGTCTGTTGCATTTAAAAATAAAATTCCTTGCTATGTCGGAAACAAATTAAACCAGGAGATGACTTCTACTGGAAAAAAAACACAGCTGATTATTTACTAGGATTCTTCATTTTGAAGATTTGTATAGATGTCCTCTTTACATGGTTACTGATTGTTTCAGGTGATAATGGCCATGCAGATGGACATAGCTGGAATGATTCTAGTCTTCCATTCTTATAATAAGGCTCCAATTCTATACCAATATTTAAAATCTGGATGGAAGCCAACAAAGAAGGTGTCACTTATAGACAAATGAAAATTAGAACCTAGACAACATTTGGCTTGCTGCAACAAAGTTTACTGTTGTCTCAAGTGTTATTACTATTTCAAGTGGCGAGAATCACAGAAACATCAAGAAAAATTCCTCTGAGACAGAGAAAGAGATAAAAGATAATAAATTGCAAAAGTCAGACAAAATAGACAGACTACTTGATTTCAGTGTCAGATGGAAGCACTTTTAGAATTTTCAACATTCTATTCCTATTTATTTAGCTCCAATTATTTGCAATGAACAAATGGTCCTGAGACATGGCAATTCTAGACTAAATATTACCAAAATTACAAACATTATTAGTCTTTATTATATACTGTAGGTCTGTTTAAAGAAACAGAACAGAGGAATAACATTCTTCACCTCCAAACTGATTACATCAGTTTATGGTTGCACTATTATATAATAGTAATGTTTACATCTTCTTTAACTCTACTTTTATTGAATAACATACTGACAGGGCTTGTGCTAGGGTTTTGGCCCCCATCCAATCTATGATACCCACTGACTCTATGATACACCCCACCACTACATCTCAATTTTCTTGATTCATATAAAATACAAATTTTATTGTAACCTAATTATGTACAATAATTGAACATATGCAATATAGGTAAACAATTCAACTAGAAAATTGGAAATAAATACAATGCATCTAAATACAAATTAGAGACATGTCATAATAGATCATTCCATCAACAGTGTTTTGTGGAAATTTTTAAAATCAACTTTAGATTTTTCTTGTTAAAAACTTGAATAATTTAACACATTAAACATTATGGATAAAAAATAATGAATTTTATATAATTTTTTTACAGGACTTAGCATGAGCAAAACAAATTTATGGATTTGGACAAAAAAAAAAAAAAAAAACAAACAAAAAAAACAAAATGGCATCCAAATCCACAAAGATTTTTCATCCTTTAGTTACTAATAATCAGTTGAGTTTAGTTTAATTTGTAACATATATAAATGTAGGTAGAAAAAAGTAAATGTTGATAAGATAGTGAGGGTTATAAAGCACTGCTTGGGGCCCCCAATCAGGCTCCTCTTCAGTTGGGGATGTACATGCCGGCCCTGCATACAGAGATACAACTAAATAAATGAAACTACCTCAATTTACAATTGATTAACTATTTAAGTTCTTTATAACATGTCCAGGTTTAATTTCATGTATTGATAGTTTTCCTTTGTTTATTAAAAGAATTTTCAATTAAGTCTAATACTCATAATCTGGTAAAAGTCTTTTATAATTTACAGAATTTGGATTTAGTGTCGAGTCACATGACTGTCAAATATGTCTCTGATCATTAGGAATTAATCTTAGAATATCCAATTGACAAGATCAATGTAGAATTTTAATGATTTTATGGCAACATACGAGGAAGTAATTAAGGATTAATCACATGGATATATTTGAGAGGGAAAGATTTAAAATTTAGAATTAGATTTAAGCGCAAGGTAATTTTGAAAATTACTGATATTGAAAAATTAACAAATTCAAGCACCATGACTGCAAAGTTTAAATAACTCATGCTGACAATTGTAATATAGACAAAGATTGAAATCTTCTCTGTTAATTTTTTATGGTTTCTATTATAAATATTTTAGGTAAATCTTGAGATTAAGGTGGTAAAAATCAAGTGACCACTGAATAGCATAATGCTCCATTAATAACAAAACAAAAATCTATTAAAGGAATAAGTTTAAGAAGAAGAAAACATTGAAGCCAGTTTTATTCAGTCTAAATATGATATGTAGATGAAAATAGCTGCTCAAGAGAGAAACAACAGTTCATATTTTTGTCTTAAAACCTCTATACATTTCCCAGAGATCAATATTGAAAGAATTGAGTTGGGGTTTCAAGAAAAGATAAGAGGTTGGGTTAACAGAATTCTAAGTGAAAACAACCAAAAGTAAAGAGACATCACATCTATTGGAAGGTGCAACCATTATCATACCAAGAGCATGAAAATAGAATTATTTTACTACAACTTCTTTTAATGAAGTTTCATAGAATCTATCAATATAAAATAATAGTCAGAATTACATATATAACCAGTCATTGTAGAACTCTCTCTCTTTCTCTAATTATAGAATATGATCTTTTAGCCATGTTGATGGCAGGTTCACAATAATAATCTTGAAATACCTACATGATGTATAACCAAAATTTTAAACAATAATAATGATTCATTTTTTTATATCTGCTTCTATACATAGATTACACTTGATTAGGATTAGTATTTAGATATTCTGAGATTATTCAATACTCAAAATAACAAACACACATTAAATTTGATATTCATCAATTCATTTAAATTCAGCATAAAATAAGATAAAAGTAGAGCATATTTATTTTTAAAAATAACTAACTTTCTCAAAAGTACAATATAAAAATTGATAAAAGAAAATTTAGACTCAGATATGAATGTGTCCCACACACATACACAGAAAAGAAAGAGAGACAGAACCCAATTATATCAAATAGCAAAACAGAGATGTAAAGGTAATCTTCTCAATATTCTGCTTAAAATATATGTTGAATTTTCTAATTGTATCAATATTTAAATCAATTCAAAATAGCATTTGATTTCATATAATTAACATATTAAAATATTACTTAATATTTGAATTATTTTCATTAAAAAAATGAAAACACATTGAAATTAAGATTACACAAAGTGATACAATATATCTTGAATTTCAATTTTAGAAAAATGTAATCGGTGGGGGGGGATTTTTTATCAGAAATATTAAAGGAATTCAAAAGATTGAGATTATTCTAGTGCAATCAGAAACAGACAAGAGACTAAATAAAAACAGTAGAACATACCGTAGTCAGGAAAATAATAATAATAGTAGTAGTTCTGTATTAGTGATAATCATTCTAGTACACTATTCTATAATATTCAAGCTCTAAGTAAACATACAAAGTTGACAATTTGTGAAACACTATCAAAAAAAAAAAAAAATAAATAAATAAAAAAAAAATGGTTATTTTGAACTATTTTATGTGACAACTGAACTAAAGTCAATTCTTTTTTTTTAGCTTTGGACAAAATTTATTAGGAAAATTTCAATTTTTACTGTAAAGAGTCTAACTAGACATTTCCTCCCATGAATTTTAGCATCAAAAAATCATATGGAAAATTATTAAAATACACTTACATCATAATAGTATTGAAAAGCTAATGTCTTGTCACCATCATTGTCATAGAATTGCCCAAGTCGGCTTAAGATATCAGGATCTGTGGCCACAACACCAATTAACTGCATGAACCTGGAAATGACAAAGATAATAAACTGATAAAAAAATGCATCATTGCATAATAAGAATTGTTATTAAAGTCAGAAGAATAATCATTGTTTTGCAATGAGTAATTTGACATTTTGTAAGATTATTATGTGGACATATAACAGTAATAAAAGTTTTCCTCTTACTGAGATCTGCACATGTCAAACAAGGCTGTAGAAAATTTTAACTGTATGAGAATGCATTAAAAAAATTCCTCTTATGAAATGTTCGAAGATTGGCAAATGAATTTCCTCTATGTTTATTTCTCATCCAGTTGATAAAGGACACAGGCATGTCCAAAAATTCTGTCTTTAAAACCTTTCTCTTTGTGCATTAGTTTAGTCTTAAGGCCTACTAATATAAAATAAATATAATCAGTCTTATTAACAATATTTTTATCATTTTGCCTTTTTATTTCTCAAATTTCATCAACCAGCCTATTAAACCTCTCTCTCTCTTACATATATATATATATATATATATATATATATATATATATATATATATATCTATGCATGCTATTTTAATTTAATTTGTTTAAATGTTATTTTTGATAGATACTCATATTTGAGTAGAAGCTCTGTTTTTTAATTAAACAGTATTTTTTATTCAACTACATCTACTGGCCTGAATATTCGAGAAATCTTGTCAGAAAAATATGCATGCTCCAGCAGGATTTGAACCTGCATCCCCTATGGGAAACCATCATTGGATCTGTCATGCCTGACTGCTCAGCCACATAAGACTTTCAGTCAAACAAAGCCCAAATAATTTTAATTAAAAAAAAACAGAGCTTCTACTCATATATAAGTATCCATCAAAAATAACGTTTAAACAAAATAAATTACAAATAACATGTCAGATTTAATCCATTTCCTATATATATATATATATATATATATATATATATATATATAAAATGAAATGGGTTAAGTCCAACAACTATTTAATATATTTTCTATTTATACATGAATTTTTATAGATACATTTTATTTACGTAAATGTTCTGTTTTTTATTTAAACAATATTAATGTTAGAAAAAAACTGTCAAAGATTGTGTGTTTAAAAACAGTAATTTGAACTTTGCTCACCAGATGCTTCTCTGTAGCTAAATGATATAGCACGTCAGATAAAATGAAAGTTTCCATATAGGAATACAGGTTTGATTCCTATCAGAGAACACATATTTTCTACAAAATTTCTCCAACATTCAAGCCGGTAAATGTATTTAATACTGTTTAATTAAAACAACAGAGCATTTACTTAAATAAATTTTATCTATAAAAATAACAGAATATATATATATATATATATATATATATATATATATATATATATATATTTATTGTATGTCTGTAATGCTTCTAAATCACAAATTCTTATTTTTATGGTGACACTGAAATTGAATATTATTTGTTTTAGTTTAATATTCATGATGAATCAAACATAAGAAAATGAAAGAAAAATTCCTGATATTTTATAAGCACAATAAAACATCAAAATTAATATTGCTATCATTTTTTGACAAAATGAATAAACTAGTATTTTACATTACAACAGTTTAATTTCAGATAGATTCTTGTTTTGGTTGTTATAAGTATGACTTTCAAAATCCATGAATTTTAAAAAAGAAATTGTTAACTTTATCACTTACTAAACAAAAATTTTATCATATAAATCTCAGAGACAAAGTTATCAAAGTTCTTTGCCAAATGTCAATCTCTGGAGCTAAATTTTATTTTGCCATTACTAAGTTTTTTTTTACTCTACATTCTTTCTAAAAGACAAAGTGGAGGTGAGCCAAAATAAAAAAATAAAAAAAATATAGTTATCTTATCGTTGATTTAATATCATCTACTACTTTATAACATTATTTCTTCATATAAATGATGTTATAAAATTAGAAAAAAGCAATCAAGATTTACAAAAGTAAGTGAAGTTGTGAATTTATATATATATATATATATATATATATATATATATATATATATAATACAGATTATCCTACTTTGTCATTTGAAATCTGTTAACAAAGAAACAATGAATAAAAGAGGAATATTTCTTAATTAGTTAATGAATAAGGAAATGCAAATGACATTTTAAGTCAGAATAATGTAACAGCGGATTTAACTAAATCATACTTTTTGTTCAAATGCAGGTGTGTAAGATTAGTTGAAATGTAAAAATTAGTACAGTTCTATTTGCAAAGGAAAGAAATCAGCTTTAATTAAAAAAAAAAATGTCTTTTTAATTTAATAAGACATAAAAGCAATCTTCAGGAAATTTCTAACATCACAATATTTTATTTCATAATTCAATAATTCATAATAATGATTTATCAAGTGCAAATAATGTAAGAATTATTTACCATTCTTTGGCTTGTGCTTTTTCTTCCAGTAGATCATAGCTGTGAAGAATGAAAATCAAGGAACAAAATCTTGCCAGTTTAATTAGAAGTGGTGCCTTATTTCTCCAAATGTTGGCAAGATTCAAAATGGACTTTACTTTAAAAACTTTAAATAAATTCTGACATTATAATTTGATGTTAGACAGAGAAATTAACATTAAAAAGTAGAAATATTTTTTTAGGATCATTATAACAGAAAACAAAAACAATGTATTCAATTAAATTTTTTTTAAATATGAAAAATAAAATTAAAATTTTTTTTTTCTCATTTCAGTTATAAAAGAAAAATTTACATTGTTCTATTGTTTTTAAGAAGTGATTACTTAGAACATTAACTTTCCATTATATATATATATATATATATATATATATATATATATATATATATATATATTTCACCCCAAGCAAGATAGTAAAGCAACTAAGATACAAGAAGTTACTGGGTGTGGATGAATTACAAATGGAAACATTACTAATGAATGGGAAGAGAAAAGAGTAATCAGGAGGACAGTAGATAGTGATTGACACTGCATTAAAAGTTTTTGAGATTAAAGTTGGCCAGAAAGCATAGAGCCGGAAGGGAGTTCCACAAGTGAGAAGTGCAAGAAAAGAAACTGTTAGCATAGAATTTATATATATATATATATATATATATTAAGGCATTAAAAACAAGAAATTTTATATTGTAGGCCATGATAGATTTAAAACAAAACACACACCAGTCGATTGGTTTCGTACCCTCTCATCAGAACTGTTAATGGGGAACTAAAATTATGAGGAAAAGAAAAAGAAAAAGTCTGTCATGGATGACATGAATGAGTGGACAGGGAGAAAAAAAAATATTATAAAAATTATACACAACACTGCAAACCTGTTGCTACTATCACTATTTTCTTGGCAAATGTTCAGATGGGCTCCATTCTCTAGTTCCACCAGTTCAGACCTTCACTGCTAAAATATGTCATGCTGCTACCACAGAGTCAAATCACCATCATTTCCTCCCTGTTCCAAAGGTTATATTCTTCTTAAAACCAGATCTTCTTCTAATTCATGCTACACTAATTACCACCACTGGCCAGATGAGAACACTCTGAAACCCAAGACCGAACTAAAAATTCCATCAACTGCACACAGGCTCCACACATAGCTTCCGTTTTTACTTACTCAAAAAAAAAAAAAACAACAAAAAAAAACAATCCAGAATTTCCACCCAATAGCACTAACTTCTGCTTAAAGAAACAAAATAAAAATTGGAGCCAATCTGAGCCTAAGAAAAAGGCATGAAAGACATCAAAGGAACATCTTCAGCAGTCGGATGGCACAACAGCCTAAATTCACAACGTGACCTCAGTAAATCACAACTCACCCTCTCTCTCTCTCTTTCTCCTACTGTATGCTGCTGTGGATGACTTTTACAATTTTACTTATCTCTTTCTTTCAACAAGAGACATTTACCGATATACCATATGTTGTATTTTTACAATAATACAGTTGTTTATTTCTTAAACTGCCATTGTTTCTTCTTTGATCTTCCATATTCTTAATATAATACAAATATGCTGGATTTTAGAGTGGATACATGGAATAGAATATATGTTTTATGATCCTAGGTCATTCATTTTGGTCAGGCATCCTCCCCACTACCATATGTTACCAGAGAAAAGAAATATCAACAAGTAATAGCAAAAATGGGATATGAGAAAGTGAAAACTATAGTGTTTAGTACATTGCTTTACAATTGGTAGAATATCACAAGTTACTCAAAAAGTCAATTTTTTTTAAACAAACTTGATCTAATTTATCTTGTCTTTATACTGATATTATGTCTCCATTTTGTTTAAAATTATAGATATATTAAGAAAAACAAAATACTGCAGAAGACTTTCTAACAAAGAAATATTATTGACAATCTGACTGATATAATCATATTAAGTGTGTGCATGTGAGAATGAAAGAATTTTATTCCTTAGCTTTGAAATGAATGAAACATTTTTTTTTTAATTTAATGGCTCCCTGAAATATCAGTTGAATTATATTATTTATACTAATGAAAGTAGCAATCAAAAAATAAATATTTTGAGTGAAAGATAATTACTAATTAAATTTAATTTAAATAAATAAGTTATGAGATTGATTAAAAAAAAAAAACCTGTAATATTTGAGGTCAGGTGATAATCTTTACTAAAATTGCTTAAGGCTAAATTTTATCTGTATCCCCCACCTTGTAGAACAAAACAGACTGCATTAACAAGTAATGCATGTTTACCAGCATTTTATAATACTAACAAATAGCATCTATATTTGCATAAAATTTTTTAAAAAAGCATATTTTAATAAATATTTATTCTGTGATATTTATTTTTAATTCAAATTTTTAAAATTGCCATGAATAAGCAAGGTTTCTGATGATAAAGTTTTTTTTAAATTCAACATGTTTGTCATAGAAAGAATTTATATCTGCCTTATGAAAATTCAGTCCTAAAGAACATACACACATATATTTGCATTTTTTTTTGTGTAACAATTGAGAAGTGTGCAAAATAATGATGACCCACCCACCCAAATTGAAAAAGAATTTTAGTTAAATAAAAATTGAGAGACACATCATGACTTACAGGCAACATTAGTCATGTTGAATATTTGTTTTACAAATTCAACTGCATTTTATTTAAATTAATTTGTCATGTCCACTAAAATATTTAATAAAATATTTCATCAAAATATTGTGCAGACATAATAGAAGACATACCACATGGCTTTTTAGGGTCAATTAGGAATAAATAAATATATTTCTGAAGCTGATGTTCTTATAAAAAAGTGTATTAAAATCATGAAATCCAAAAATTAATCCATCTTCAAATACTTTAAGATATGGATAACTTTCCTGAGGTGTATATAAATTGTACACTGTTCAATTATTAACATTAACAACTATCTTAAATTACAAAATTTTACTTGGATTAAATGAAAATTACTCACAATATAATAAATATATACATTCCTTCTTGCTGCCAAGTTTGACGGCACAGGTACACTAGTTCATAATAAGCATTGTTATCATCTGCTATTTCACATTACTATAAATTAGTTGAATGAAGTTGAAAAATATTTAATGGAGTTATCTTAATAACACTTTTCCCACAGACACAATACTACAAGTCAAAATAATCTGTTAGATTTTATTAAAATTGTACCAAATATTATTAAACAAGTAAAAATTTATAAATTTGCTAAATTCATTTTTATAAACATTAGGAAATTATTCAAGTGTTTCTCTCATTTCTAATTGTATGTAGCTATGTCCAAAGTAAGAAATTCAAGTGGACTTAGCATAATGATAAAAAGAACTTTAAAAAATAAATTGTCTTGCAGAAAATGTTGTTCTTACAGAAAATTTAGAGAAGTAAGAGAACTTCTATTAGAACTTAATTTTTCTCTGTTCATAAATATATACAATCTGGTTTGATTTTAACAATTGCTTCATGGAAATGTTTCCATAGTTGAGAAAGACCAATGTGTGTGTGTGAAGCATAATGAGAGAAGAAGAGATTGAAAAGTAATGCAACTAAACACATGCATGTTGCATATGAGCAGCTCATTGCAAGTCTTTCAAGAGGATACAGGTCAGCAATTTGGTACATCACTTGTGGGCTGCTACGAAGAATAGCGTGCAGTTTGTAATAGCAATCTAAGGATTCCTCAAACCGGCCAATCATCTTGTTACTCAAACCTAAAAGAAAAGAAAGAATATCAAGAATCTAATTCTCTGAATGCATTGCATCAAGAAGAAAAGATCAAATTACAAGTGTTAAGAATTTGTATGTGTAAACCAACCTGAATAAGAACTTGGGATTGAAGAGATATTTGCTATAAATGGATTTGGAAAATCCTCAGAAAACAAACTTTTGCATGGCTATTTGTTTATTGTTACTTAGAATAAAAGTAGCCAAAAACAAAAGTAAAAAAAAATAGCAAACAGGTTTTGCAAGTTGAAAGATTACAAATGATAACAACAAGGATATTTTTTAATTTGGAATTACAGAGTATAATAAATACATTGCAGTCTCATTCATATTAAGAAAAATTATTTGCAATTTAATTGTTGATTTTATATAATGTGCGCCAAGTAATTGATAGCAAATTATAAGATAAACAAAAATAAATCATAATGTAAATGGAAATAAATTATAAACAAAAGCAAATTATGACATAACTAGCTTAAAAGCCACCCTATCAGCTGGTATTTAAGCTAGCTCCTGCGGAGGGCTCTTGACTGGGCCTTCAATCACAATAGGTAAGGAGGAGTAGATGTGATAGGCAACAATAAACTACAGAACTCAAAATTGATTGCTGCATTTAAGTATTGCATTAATATTTAAGCTTACATTTTAAAAGTTCAACAATAATCACCAAAAACAATCAAAGTAATGAAAACTTGGGAATCTAAAATTTCAGGATTGTGGGTTTGGATCTCGACTGGAATGTATTTAACTTGCTCATGAAGTTGGCCTGATTCCAAAATGGTTGGACTATGTCCTCTAGGAGTAAAGTCGAAAACATGTGACACAGTGACACACTGACATTCACATTTATTATATAGAAGGAAAACAAATATATTGAATAGAAATTTCTTTCTCAATGATGGCCAAAAAGTCATAATAGTCCAGGCAATTCAAACCATACACTGCAGGTGACCTGATCATGAAAATTCTCAGTCAGTCACTTCTAGGCCATGTGGATGATAGCAGATTTCTAATGGAAGATGTTTGTCACCCATTTCAATCCAGGGTTTGACCAATGTGTCTAACATCTAGCTGTATGGATGGAGGGGGGGGCAACAAACCTAAGGCCTGGATGGAAGAAGTGGTGCAGCATGACAGTTCTCACTGTTCACAACCCCCAGGGTCATCTCAGATGAAATGAACCTGGTGTGTGTATCATTGTGGGTAACACCAAGTGGTGTGTACAGTTAACTATCATTGCTTCTGTTTGGAGAAGAGTGAGGGTGCTTGAGGTTGTTCAGCAAGTATTTTTGATATGTATCACACAGTTCTTTAGGATCATATTAAGACCCGTTTTACAAACTCAACCATCAATCATGATATCTGACCATGTAGAATGTTTTTTCATTTTCTTATCCACCAGAGACTTCTATCTCAGTCCAAACCTTGAATACAAAGTACCTGGCATGATCACTTTCAAAAAGCTGCCTATCTCTGAGCCACTGTGTGTTTTGAATTTCCTCTGTCAGATTGAAAGCTGCTATGTTAATGCTCTTGATACATCCAAAAGAGAAATGAGAATGTTAAAATTTAGTGTGTGCTATGGAACATTAGTCAGTTAAAAGTGCCTTCTCAAATATCTGGCACAATCTGTAGAACCAAAATTAGCAGATAACAACAATTAATAAATTTTAACATTTTGTCTGCACAAGTGAAATTTTTGTTTTAGCAATCTCTGTATAACCTAAATTGAATTTAAAGACAAAAAATATGCATGAATTCAATCTTAATAAAAATGATTTTAAAGTGATTTCACTTCATTTAGTGTTTTGGTATATTCTTAATGTTTGAAATAAAGTTGAAGAAAGAAAATTTCCCATTTTATTAAACTATAAAACATTGTTAGTGTTATTACATTTACTAAATAATATATGTTTCTTTCTTCAGAAATCTATTGAAATCCTGAATTCCATTGAAACATGGAAGGATTTTGAAATTTCAGTTAAACAAGCTATCAACAAATGTTTTAAAAGCTTTAATTTCAGTCAAAACTGAACTGACATTGTATACTTTCTGTACATGTTTTTAATCATTTTACTTCAAGCATAAAGCCACTAAGACAAGGGGTTACTGAGTATGAAAGCATATCAGAAAAAATATTAATAAGAATAGGAATTAAGGTGATAGTTGGCACTGCATTTAAGTTTTTGAAGATCAAATTTGACTGTAAAGAGTACCATAAGCAAAAAGTGTGAGAGAAGAAACTGTTAGCATAAATCGTATGGTCACGTGTAGTCATTTTAACTGTAAAATGAGGAGACCTAGCTCTCGATCTATTATTGCACTTAAATTTGTAAAAAGGAAAGCTCATCAGAACAATTAGCATGAAACTATAGAAAAAGAACAGGGAAGCTACATTACAGTGGTGGGAAAGTGACTGAAGCCGAGATGCCAGGTCTGGATTGATAACATTGTAGAAGCACCAGACCAGATGTAGTATCAATATTCAATGCATGAACATCTGGTAGACTTATAAGGGCATAATTTCTGGCAAGAAAAATTGTCTAGCACAAAACAGAGAACCAACTTTTCTAGCAGCAGATCTAGCAATTGATTCAATATAATTGTTCCACTTTATATCAGTAGAAAACATCAGCCTAAGAAGGCAAAATGAGTCACTCACCCAGAGTTTAGCATCAGCCATGTTGATGGAAGGCAAATTAAGTTCTATAAGATGATTAAAAATGAGTAGTTTTCTTTTGGAGGTATTAAAACATTGATAACATTGAGAAGGTCATTGATGAAAATTAGGAATAAAGTAAGTCCAAGGATATAACTCTGGTGGGCATCCGCATTAATATAAAAAGATCTAGACGAGTGGCCATTCAAGACAACTTTCATTTTGTGATTGGGTAAGAAAGACTGAATCAAATCAATAATTTTTTCACAAATATCATAATCTTTTTTTGAAGAGACATTTACAATTATTACAAGCAGACACAAAGAGGTTTCTGTTGTGACCAAAACTATCATGTTGCTACAGCTAGAAAAGAATAATTTCTGTGGGTTATAACAGTTGAACAGGCAGGTGTGAGTCAAAGAGAAAACAGTGGTTTCACCTGGTGTTTCCAAGATGGCACAAAAGCATTGATACCAGTTTTTACTAAGAAGAAACATCAGTAGTACTATTCTCAATAAGAAGGTTAAAAATTTAATTCCAAGGGGTATCACAAAGAAAATTACAAAATGAATTCCAATCAACATGCTGGTAAGTCTGGTGAATAGGGGGTTTATGACAAGTAAAAAGAAATATCAACAGATACTGCTGTGTGATCTATATTACCAAAATGACAGAATTGTAATGCTTGACAAAAGACTGGAGAGGAGGTAAGGAACAAATCAAGTAAAGGAGCATATTGATCAGAATTATTAGGGAACAAATAGAGAAACATAATATTTGACTGAGAGAGGAAGCAACAGAAAAATTGAAAGTTTGAATACAACATCAGTAATATTAGAATGCTTAAGTGAATTGATGCTGTGAACATAAAAATCACCAAATGTCTGCAGATGAAAAAGTAAAGAGAGAACCATTTCTATACTGTCAGATATTTTGTCTAATATGTTACAGTCCTGAGAAGAAAGAGAATGATAAAGGAAAAAGAGAGAGAGCTAACAGAGTGCAATAAAAAAATTCAAAAGCACATGAAAGAATCATTCAAGAACTTCAGAAACGATTCATTTTCTCTGAATACAAAGGCTACACATATGTATCCTAGAATCTTTTTAGACATGATTCATATAAGTAACTTGCCTAATTTGGTAAAAGTGAAACTCTCAAGATAAACGGTTTCACAAAGATTTATTTCTTTACATTTGCGAATAACTTAAAATTTATTATCACTTTAAATGGCAAGGAAAAAGTAAAATATCAGTAATTAAATATTCTTGATTATCATACAATTAATTTGATACCAGAAGTTCTACACTTTGTTGTAAAATTTTCATACAAAGTGAGAATCATGTTAATTTTATATTGTCTTATAAATTTTGATCAGTGTCAATATCAAAATTGTAGTTACATAAGTGCTCAATCTATTTGATAGTTATTGAAATAAAAGAAATTATTCATCATCAAAAATGGCTTTAAAAACATAATACGAAATAAATTTTTCCGTGTAAATGGCTGAATTAAAAAAAATTCTAAAATAATTTAAAGAAAAGGAACGTTCACTTAGTCATTGTATTCATTTGTAAAACTTTTCATTTTTTGCAAAATCTGATCTATGGGAGATAACTCCGATAAAAAGGAATACAGACTATTGTTGATGTAATTTCAAGAGTTCTCTTCCCCTAAGAAACGAACTTGTAAGTAAAGAGAACTTGAATTCAAGAGATACAAGAAATTTTAAATCAGTTTACATTTAATTTAAACTTCTTTTTCTATGCAGTGTGTACATTCAAGATCATAGCTTTCCACAATTTCCTGTCCTTTGTAGCACTTAATAAATTTTGTCTTTTTATTAGCTCGCCTAAACCTTGCTTCATCATCTATTTATTCAAGTCGCATTGTTTGCCTGTCTCTTTTGCCTTCAATATGCTATGTAAGTATCAAATTTTCCAAGCTCTCTTTCCTCATTAGGTGCCACTAGAAATTTCAAATGTCTCTTCCTGATGTTAGACATAAGTGTTCTTCTTGTTTCTATTTTCTTTAAAACTTGTTCCTGCTCATATGTTTAGTCCATGGTATTCTCAGCATCATTCTGTAGAACCACATTTCTGTTGCTTCAAGTCTCTTCATCTTTAATGAAATTGCTATATAAGAGAACTGGTGTTACATAACAGTTCATTACTCTTTTCTTTGTTTCTAACAAAATTTTTCTTTTTCTTAATACTTAGTTTTGGAAAGTATCTTTCACTATCCCAATACACCTTTGGATTTCAGTTTTGCACTTTCTGTCCTCTATTAAAACACTTCCCAGATATTTAAATTGTTGTACTTGTTTGATTTTGGTACCTCCAGTTTGTAAGTTGCATGTTGGGTTGTTCCTTTTGCTAACAACCATATGCATTCCATCTTCTTGCAATTGATATTTAGTCCTTTATTTTTGCTTTTTCTTCACTACTTTCTGTAAGACTTAATGTAGTTTCCTTTCTGTGTCCGCATCCAACACTGTGTCATCTACAATTCTTATGTTAAGATTGTGGTTGCTAATAATGAATCCCGTTAGTTCAGTTAGAATTGCTTCACTGCATAGGTTGAATAAGTCCAGTGAGAATACATATCCTTGTCTTACACAACTTTCTATTTTTGTATATTTACTAAATACATTTTCTATCTGTATGTAGGCGATTTGCTACCAGTATAGATTCTGGATTATTCTAATCTCCTTCCCAAATATGTCAAGATTACCTAGCAGTTCCAACAGTTCTTTCTGATGTACTTTATCAAATACTTTTGCATAATCTATAAAATGAGTGTGTATACGTCCTTCTGCATTTGTATTGTACTTTCTGATATCAATCTGAACATGAATATCACTTTCCTTGTTCTAATATCTTTAATGGACCTGCACTGTTCTTGCTCTATTTCTAGTCTAATTCATCAGGATTTGGATGATAAGTTTTGTTATATGGTTGATTAGGTTGATTGTCCAATAGAGATCACATTCATTTACACTTGGTTTCTTAGGCAGTGCTATGAAAATAGATCTACTTAGGTCTTCCAGTATATCACTACTGTTGTATATTTCAATTACTATGTCTGTAATCTTGTCTCTGCCAAAATCATTAAAGGCTGCCAGCATCTCTATTATAATTCTGTCTGGTCCTGCTGCTTTGCTTCTATTCAATTTGGCCAGAGCTGATTACATTTTAGATGTTAATATTTCTGGTCCTTCGATATTTGTGTATTGCCAGTTGTTCTGTATTGCTATGGAAGAGTTCTTCCATGTATTCATTTCATCTCTAAAGTATTTTTTTTCTCTAATATCAGTGCCCCCTGCTTGGATTTTTACAATTTATAATTGATTACGTGTACAAGTTCAGTAATAAAAAAAATGATCTTGAGACTGGAATGTAGATGCTCTAAGTATGGCTGAGAAGAAGGCAAAGTGAGCAGAATTTTTAAAATAACTTCATTTATGTGCCAATTTATTTCAGGACATGGATGATCATGGTTCTCCACAATTTCCCCTCTTTTGTTACCCTTACCCTGTTATCATCTGCTTCTGACCCTGTCTTACTATACCTTCCAACTAACTCAGTAAGTAGCTTACTCACTGCTTATTCTTTCTTCTCTTGTTTCTAATATATCCTATGAGTATTAAAATCTCTAGACCTTCTTTCTTCAATATGTGTCTCAGAAATTTCAAGTGTCTTAGCATTTATCAGTAGAATCACATCTCTGTTGCTTCAAGTCTCCTCTTCATCTGTGAGGAAATTGTCCAGCACTCACTGTCATATAGAAGACTAGATATTACATAGAAGTTCAGCATTCTTTTCTTGTCTTAATACTTTGCTTACTTTCAAGATATTTTTCACTATTTATATGTATCTTTAGACTTGTCAAATTTTCAATTGCCTGTTACTAAACTACTCAAACAGTTAAATTTCTATACGTGTTTGATTTTGACATCCCCAATACATAGCTAACATCTTGAATTGCCTCTTTTGCTGACAACCATGCATTCTGAATTCTTGCTTTCTATTAGTACCTTGTATTCTTTCAATTTCCTTTCTGAGTCTGCCATCATTCATGTATCTTATGTTATGATTATACTTGCAGATAATAAATCTTGGTTGATCTTTCAGTTCTATTCGGATCATCTCACTATAGTAGGTTAAATAAATCTGGCCAGAAAATGCAGCCTTGTTTTACTCTATTTCAATGTATTCACATGCAAGCTGTTTATTTCCAGTAAAGATTACAGATTAACAAGAGAAAAATATATAACTTTCTTTCTCATGTACATCAAACTTTTCTTATATTTCAAGTAGGTGGTTGTGTCATACCTTATTAAATGATTATGTATAAGATACAAATCAGACTGTATTACTATTGCTTGCTTTGATAGCTTTCTGATCATAAAGATAGCATTTCTTGTCCCAGTGTCTTGAACAAAGCTACATTGTTCTTGCCCTATTTCCAATCTAATTCTGCTACAAGCTCTATTCATTAAAATCCTTACAAGTTACGTGACTCATTTAAATATAGATGTAATTAACACAGTCAATTCAAATTTATTTCATTTTGTTAATCTAAGAGAAGAGTGACTTGTATATTCACTGAACTAGATAAAGACTAAATATCTAGGCTAAGAGCAAAAATTAAGTTTAAAGGGAATTTCATTACAATGTTTGATAAAAATATATATTAATATTTATGTCAATTGAATATGTATAGTGTGATAGGTTCACTAGAGAAACATTCAAAAATGACAGAAGTGTTATTTTGGGTCAGTATTTAAAAAGATGAGCAAAAATATTCAGAAGAAGATTTCTTTTAAATAGCTATAAGAGATATAGATTTGTTTGTTTTTTAGAAATTAAAAAAAAAATTTCTTAGAAAATTAAAAAAAAAACAAACTCATTTTCAATAATTTTTTTAAAAGTTTTTAAAATATTTTTAAAACATTTTTAAGTAAATTTTAAAAATATTTTTAGATAATTAAAAAAACATTTTTTGATAAATTTTTAAAACATTTTTTTAATTTTTTTACACAATTTTTTCAGGTTATTTTTTTGGTAGTTAAAAACATTTTTTTAATTTCTTGATACTTTTATTTTTTTAGATAACAGGTTTTTTTAATAGATATTTTGAATTTTTTTTTTTTACAGGCTAGCAAATACAATAAAACAAAAACAATGTATTTTTATATAATGGTTCAACTGAACCAATTTTGATGATTCAACTGTTACCACTTTTGCAAAGAAATTTTAATCAGGTGAAAATAAGATCCATACAGGAGAAGAATCATTCAACTTTTATTTTTCTCCTAATTTTTCAAAATATTAAAAACTATTCTTCTCCCTAGTATTAAAACGATTTTTGTCTAAAAAGTCATTCTTTATTGCTGATACTCATTATTTGGGTATCATGAGACAATTACACTTACTTGGGCCAATAGAAGATACATAATTCTACAAATGTCATATCTGTACTAAGGCTAAGCAACATCCATAGCAAAGATTTCTTATAAGCCAACACCTGCAACATTTTTCTTATAAATCCATATTAACAGAAAGAATAAATTTTTCACATGGAATGATAATATGTATTCATTATTTCTGCATATTTGAAACTGAATGAACATGAAATAGTGATATTATCATTTACATATATACTAGTGGGGATACCCAGTGTTGCTTGGAAGATCTCTAAATAATAATATTGACAATTTAATGATATTTTCCAGCCATCTTATGGAAAATAATTTTTATTCTATCTTTAAAAAATAAAAAATTTCATTGTTTTTTTGGTTTGCTACAAAATAACTAAATTTAGGAAAATACCACACTAACAATACCATGCTAAGGGGTGGGGGACTTAGAGGGCTGAGCATCCCCATACTTTTATCCAAAAAGACACTTTATTTTTCAAATGAAATACTAACATAAATATTCTGTTAATGTTGTTCTCAAACAAATCAAATTGATTTATCTAAGTTCATTAACCTTTTTCAAATTATTATTAATATAAAAGTAAATAAACTTAAATTAAGATATATTTAAACATATTTAATCATTTTTTCAAGCAAAAACTATAAGAAATATTAAGTCAATAATACACACACACAGACAACTGTCCTTTATATATGTATAGATAGATGGATAATAATATCCATACAACATAAACATAAAAACAAAATGTGTGTATTTAAAGTAAATCTGTGATTAAAAATATCAAAAAAGGTGACTTATATTGAGTTGGTGCATAATTATCAGGCGTTTTTGTAGGCAAGTTATTTGTTAATAAAAATTGCTGTTTTGTTTACTTTTTTTAATAAAAATATGATTTTATATTCAGGTTATAAAAATGCATGTCGATAATCATACTCATATTTGTCATATTATGCTTTACCACTTCGAAAAAAAGGATAGAAAGCAGTGCAGTCATTTTGTGATCTCAACAAACTTTTTGGCAAAGGAACAATCAATGAAAGTTTATGCAGGTAATGGTTTGCTTGTTTCAAATCTGGCGATATTAGCTTGGAAGATAAGTCAGGAAGAGGTTGACCATTGGATTTCGAACCAAGCACTTTCGACAGCCGTGGAAGAGGACAAAAGCTTGACAATTCGAATGCTGGCTGAAGACTTCAATGTGGACCATTCAACCATCATTCATTGTCTGAAAAAGTTCAGAAAGATATTGACTGGATGGGTCCCTCATGAACTCTCTGACAACAATAAAGCTGAACATGACCAAATTTTCACTGATTTGCTGCAACAAAACGAGCAATCTCTATTTCTGAAGAATCTTGTCACTGGGAATGAATCATGGCTTCTCTTGAAAAACATCAAAAGAAAAAATGTCTGCATTTCACCAGGAGTTTCACCAAAAGGAATACCAAAAAACGTGCACTGTATGAAGGCAATGCGATGTGTTTGGTGAGACAGAAGTGGAATCATCCATTGGGAAATCATCTCAAATGGGCTTTGTTATTGGTGGAATGATGATGATGAGTGTCAACAGTGGCGGATTCTAAACAAAAACGGCAAACAACAATTCAACATCAACAGCGATGTCTATCTGGCTCAACTTGACCGCCTTTACACTGCAATCGTGACAAAAAGACCGCACAAAAGAACCATATTGTCTTACACCACGATAATGCACATCCACATGTTGAGAGTCATGTTGCCGTATGTATCACCAATAAGGGTTAGGAACTGCTTCCACATCTGTCATATTTTCCCACAGAAGCGCCTACGGGCTACCATGCCAATCGATCGATGAAAAATTGACAGGTGAACAAAGTTTATGCCGATTTAGGTAACTTGGTAGTCAATGTCAAAGTATGGATTGCCTCTGAGAACCGTGACTTCTTTGTCTGTAGAATTGACCATCTTCCAAGCAAATGAGAAGCAGTTATTGAAGTAGATGGTGACTACACTAACAAAATAATCATTTAAAAATGTTATTGTTGAATTATTATGTTTATTTTTTGATAATAAATATTGTTTAAAAAAAAAACGCCTGATAATTATGCACCAACCCAATATGTTCATAGAATATCTGATTGTATTAAAGCTACTGAAAATTCCTCCCATAATATCTATGAGAATTTATTCTGTTGTGTTTATACAATTTTTGTTTTGAATATTTAATATTTTTTTACATTTAAATTTACTTTGTTTTAATATTCATTTTTTTAAAGTTACACTTTTATTTACTATAGATATGGAAATAAATTAAAGAGAATAGAAATGTCAAAAATACATATAGCATTTTGAAATTATCAGCAAAATTAAAAAGTAAAAACAAACAGAATAAGAATTATTCCTATTCATTTTTGCTTTTTAATTCTGAGAATTTCAAATGCATTCTAATGTAACTATTATGTATTTTTAATTTTAAAATATCTTTGTAAATACAAATCATATGATAATCTTTTTACAAAAGTCAAGTTGGGTGATACTGTGTCTATATATATATTTAGTTTGTCATTAATTTTAGCAGGACACACACACATTCAGACAACTGCCCTTTATATATATATATAAATATATATATATATATATATATATATATATGCTTGAGATGTAAGCTCTTCACCATAAAGAAATCTATAGACAGACAAACCATGTTAATAAAATTTATCTAAAAATCACTTACCAAGATTATACAAGGCCTCTACACAAGATGAATCATTTTGAAGAGCTTCCTGGTAATATTCTCGAGCTTTTTCATATTCTTTGTTTGAGTAAAGAACATTTCCTTTATTGACAAGAGCTGAAAGAAAATAAGTTTTCATTCAGTTGTAGATTAAATTCATTTTCAAAGGTTTGATTATTTTAGGTTGATATCAACTCATAAGAAATAGTAATCCACTTAGTGCTTCTCTTGGGATTCTATTGCAATCATTTTGATTTAGAGGCCATAAAATACATAAAAACTTAAACTGCCACTCTACCAGATCATAAAGACATTGGAACAAACCTGTAATGCAAGATATTTTCAATAACTTCAGATATTTTTAGAAAAATCACAAAAATGCATTCTTTGTTGTAAACATTTAGGTTTACTTTCTCTTTTTTTATTTTTACTGATGATAAAGAGAAAAGTTTTGGTTATATGAAGAGAGTGCTGAAATGATCTTGGCACAACCAAAAAGGGTTTCCAAGAATAAAATAAAATAAAATTGTGATGTTTGCTCAGATTTTGGGTGGTGGGTTGAATCAACGACTATTCAACACCTACATGTAAATATCACTGATATCTACAAGTAAAAGTTTCATTTTGTATGAATATATATACTCTCTAAATAATCAGAATAGTACATTGTAGCCAGAGGTACTGAATTACAGTTCTTCTAAAAAGGTGCTAACTTAAAGAATGAAAGATTGAGTGGATGTCAGGATGATTTGCAACTAAAAAGAGAATTTTTTTTTTCAAGACCAATTAATTAATTATTGAGTCGGCAGTGTTGGTTTTATCTCATATCCAAGAGTTTAATTTCTTCCTTGCTGATCACTTCCTTTATGATGATGGTGTTGATGACTAAATTTGCTACCAATGTGCAGGTTTAGCACTAGAAATTTCCAGTTTCACTAAAACCTGCTCCCATCATCCATTCCCTATCACCATTTAGCTTTGTAAGAGTTGGTTGCAGGTGAAAGAAAATCGGAGTAGAAGAAAATGCTGATGGCATGAATTTGTTTAAGGTGGACCACAACTTTCCACGAAGTGACACACACTCTTGATTTCATGACCTTCCTCTGTGGCACATATGCAATCAGACATACAGAATCCAGTTATGAAATGGCAATGGACTGCCACTGACTGTTATAATTTCAAAGTGGCATCTTCTGAAGCCCTTCCCATCAAGTGTAGCCCTCTTCATCTACTGGTTTAACTGTTGAGATTTGTTGTAATCATCATCTACTTGTTCCCCTGTTGGGGTTTTTCATGTTGGTCACACTTTGTCTAGCCTATGTCTTCAACTTTGCTACCAAGGGTGGCCCTACTAGGAATTTAGAACTCCTGACAGTATCACTCTCAATTATTGAGTACTAACAAGACAATCTTTCATCAAACCCTATAGACTATAAAATCACAAAGAGCTTTACCAAATAACAAAGCCACATCATGGAATACTTCCAAAAGCAGCAACATCAAAACTGGATAATACATGTAACTAGAAAGGAAAATAATGATACAATATTGACTTTCCACACTACCTTAAACAAAAGGTTAGGAGGGAAACTACCATCAAGACTAGAAATAATGATAACAGTGGACTTAATTTAAAGTTTAATTTCCTGAAAAAATGTTTCAAGAAAAAGATTTATAAATTTTGACTAACAGTAACACTAACTCTTCGGTCAATGACTGCTGAATACTTCTTGTGTGGAAATGACTCATATCAACATTACCATTCCTTATTTATTGTGAGTGAAAAAAAAAGTCTATGTTCAACAAATATAGCTATATTTTTGTTCATGTTACAAAAAAAAAAGAAAAAAAAAGGATAATCTGGGAGGGTGCAAATTCAATAGTAATCTTTTTCCATCATAATTTTCTCAATAAGTCATTGGGTTGGCTTGTTGAACATAAACATTTATTAAAACAAACAAGTAGAGATGAGCAGTTAAAATATCAAAATATTTATAAAAAAACAAATCAAATATATTCAATTTTTCTTTGCTAAACTTTCTATAAACACATTATATATATATTATTCCAAAAGAAAAAAATTGTGATTGCACAAACTCCTGATATACATTTAACATCATAAAGAGATTGATATAAATAAAAACAAAGGAAAATCTTTTTTTGTGTAAAATGTACCTAAATCTCTTTTTTCTCATTATCTTAATGATCTCAAAATATTTTTGGTATTGTTTATCTGGGATAACACGTTTCCTAAAGACATAACAGTAAAGATCACTTTTTTCCTCACATCAAATTTTCCCCAATAAATATGAAAATAGTTACCTGCAGGATTATAACGGTCAGAGGTAATTGCCATGTCAGCATATCTGTCAGCTTGTTGCAGATCACGTTCCTGAAAGAAAAAAAATAGAACAGCTTCTGTTATCAGTCAAATGTATTTTGAAAATATCTACTGCCAGATTCTAAAGATTACTAAAAGATTTAAAATCTTAATTCCTTCCAATGATTTTTATATATTGAACAATTTACTTACCAAGAAATAAAGAAAAGACAAATTTGTAGCTGCAATGCTAGCAACTTTTGAATCCTTCTTCTCAAATGACTTCAGTGTTTCAACAGCCTATAATGGAAAAGATGATAAAACTAAATAAAGGGATCTTAACAACTAATAATAATTTCTGTGACATATTTCACAAAATCTGCATTACAATAGAACAGAATAAATGTGGCTATCAAAATAGCAAAAGAATTGAAATTTAAAAAATACAATTTAAATTTTTACATATGTTACCGCCCCACCCTACTTAATTTAATGAAAATTTGTTTTATTAGTTAAAAGCAGGACTCATTGGAGAATGTAAATCTTTTTTTTTTTCAAACAGCTACTCATTACCCATAAATCTGCCACAAATCATAAAACAAAAGATCCAATAAAATTGACATTATTTAATTAGAAAAAAATTTTATTGCTTTCATAAATAAGATTTATTAAAACACTATTGTCTTAAGAAAAAATTTTTTTGATGAATAATGAATTTTTACAAGAATTGTTTTCATTTTTTTTAAATTTTGCTTACTGAAAATAGTAAATTTAATCTTTTAGCTTTCAATTAAAGCTAAAAAAATGAAAACTTCAAAAAAGGTTTTTCATTTTTAAAAATTCATTTTAAACCTTAGGTATTGCAAATTAGTGGAGGTCCTTAATGTAGATTAAGTGGCCTTGGTTAAATGTAAATAGCAGAACTGCCTGACAAACAGAACTGACAAAGTTTGCAATAAACAGTAACAAGAAAAAGAAAAGAACAGGGCAAAAAAAGCAAGCAAACAATATATGCAAGGCAAAACAACAGTAATATGGCAAAAAGTTCACAAACTAAGAATTGAGGTTGACACACTAGAGTGAATTCAGATAAACGAATGTAGTGTCCTGACTTCAAGACAAGACACACCAGGACTGAGACGGATGAGACTGAGAAATGGTTCTGAACCAAAAACACAGAAAATCTTAAGTCATTTTGACAGAATTTTGCTCTCCATTGCAGCACTTTATGATGTAAAACAATATTGTCTAGTATATTTACAGCTGCAACTTACAAAAAGTGAAATGAATTCATCATATCTTCTTCAACTTAGTTGTTCAGTTGAATATCCTGTTGCCTTGCAGAATAAAGGTATTTTCTTTCTTTCAAGCTTATCTTTCCTCACACTGCCAAAAACAGGTTTTCCCAAAACAACTTCTCAAATTCTTTAGCAAATATTTTTAATTGACAGATTCTAAAATCTGATTCAATGGAAACAATTGATTTCTAAAACTGTCAAGTGCTATAAAGTCTTGAAGCATATATAAGTATAGTGCGTGTAAGCCATCTTTGCTTCTACAATGATATAATTATAGAATCCATCAGTTATCACTTTTTGCTATTAATGAAGCAGAGAAAGAAAAAACAAAAAACAACATTGGTAAGAGTTATAATAATATATATCCTTCAATAATATAATAAAGCAAGTGAATAAGAGGGTACAAGTTTCTCCAGCTTGTTCCTAAATCTTTAAAACAAAATTAAATATTTTTGAATAGGAAAGAAAAAAATGGAAAATTTTTTTTAATGATTGTATCATTTTTTTCAAATATTCTGTTCCTAAAAATTGAACGCAATTAATAAAATAGAGTAAAACCGTTTGCAAATTTTTTTCAATCATGTAATGATTTTGTGTATATGTTTCTTTTTACAAATTTTACATAGAGAAATGAAAAATCTGTATTCTCACCTGCCTGAAGTCTTTCTTTTTTAAATACATTATGGCTTTGTCAATTTCCAGATCATTTGCTAATTCACTGTATTTGGAACGCTTGACTGCATCTACACACCTGAAAAATAAAAGTCATAATTATACAAAGGGAAACAATTCAATTATAACAAAAGAGAGAATTAAAAATACTACTTTCTCTCTTCTACTTTTTTCTGACCAAATTCTCAAATCTTTTTTGGTACAATTGTTAGATGGATTCATTGTATTCTCCATTTGATTTTAAAATAAAGTCTATTGAATTTAATCACCTTTTATTAGCAAGAAATAAGCATTCTTTTTGTTCCTGTTTGAATAAGATGGGAATTACATATCAGGGATGTCTAAATCAAACAAGCGTGGAAATTCAACTCACTGGAAATTATAACAGATGGCAGAAAGTGTAACACAGAAAATTGAAAGCAGATAGGAATATCAAAAGATACTTTTTGGAAACTGAGTAAGGTACTATGGGATTGAAAAACAACAGTAGAAACAAAGAAAATAAAGTTGGCTTGCTATATGATATGAAACTGAAAGCTTGAGAATTCTGTCACAAATCCTGAAAAGATTTAAGGCAACCAAAATATGATTCTATCAACCAGTCAAGGAATGACATGGATAGAGCATGTAATAAATGAGGAAATTTTATAAAGAATAGGAACTACAATAACACTATTGCTACATATTTTTACACATATGTGGCAACATTACCTGTTATAAACATACATACAAGCTGTGTAGCTCAAACAATATCAAGAATTACTATAGTTCATCTTGTAAAACTGTATCTCTTTAATCAACTGGTTCAGATTTGAGATAAACAGGAATTATTTAGTCTTCTGTATATCAAAGTCTAGATGACAGAAAAAAATTAAAAAATTAGCTCAGGAATAAAATATATGATTCATGACATAATGAAAAGTGCTTATATATTTGGAAAAGAAATCAGTGACGTGCATTTCAAAAAGTAATAAATTACAAAAAAGCTTATGATATGCAATGATTTTATAGCAGCAACATAATAAAACATCCCTATGAAGTTTATACAGATAATTATTTTGAAATATTATACAGATTTTATTATACATTATTATCCATAGACCAGAAAAAGTTAAAATCTTAAGATGTTACTAAGATTAAAGTTAATACTATAAAACTTTAATTTACAATAACTAAATTTTTGTTAATTTCAATGCTGAATTCACATTAAGAAATTTTTAAGAAAATAACTTGGCTTCAGTCACTTGCCCACCACCTCTCTGTGCTTTTTTTATAAATACTTTCATAATAATTGTTCATATGAACTCTCCACTATGGTACCTAGACTTTATGAATTTAAGCACAATACTAGACTGCCTGTGAGATCGCATCAATTTACAGTTGTGCAAGCTAAATGTAGCCATAACTTCTATTGTAATTGTACAACACCCTCCCCAATCATTCAAGATTTCCAACACTACAGCTGATCGATGAAGATCGCTTCAATCTCAGACCTGCCCTATCCCATATTATGATTTAAGTTTGATCATAAGGAGGCCAAGATCAAATTGTCACAGGTATCTTTGTGTCAGGCTGGTCCAAGCAGGGCAAAGATGTACAGGGAAAAAAATAACTCGAATAAATTGAACAAAAAGCAAATACTGTTTTTATATCAGTCCTTCGTACAATAATTGATTATATCAGAGTTTGTATGCAATTAATTATCAGCCCAACCCTAGTCTAAATTGGAAGTGATATTATTGTTGACTTGATTTGATTTGGGTTACTGTTTTGGTAAAGTTTGTCATAAGGCTGAAGTTGAGGGGGGTTCTCTTCGACAGGCAATCATGTGAGGTGTATCACGACCAGTGGCTAGACAAACTATCTGCTGTCTCTCTCCTGTCTCCATCTCATCTATGTCTCTAGTCTGATGAAGTCGCTCCACGCATTCATATTTATTGACATTTGTTCAAACTGGCGCGGGGCACAGCACTCTGTTATCAGCTTATTTCAGAATTCTGGGGAATTCCCCTCTTTCATATTATCACCTCTCACTAAATCTCCTCAGTGAGTATGGGTGGCTCATCCAACCCCTCCTAGTATTTCAACTCAATTTTCGAACAGGAGAAATCAACCCCAAATTCATGGTTTACGAAAATGAAGTTTTTGCTTTACAGCTTACATTTTCAGCTGCATAAAACATGTCAATCATCTAAGTCTATGTCATTTTCCATTGTTCAAACCCTCAACACACCAATTCCAGGTGCCATCCGTGAATTAAATTGTCAATCTTTTCCCACGGATTTTAGGTATTAACTCTTCTTGTTCCAAAGTCTTTCATTATATCGCTCCTTCTATCCATAAGAAAACTTATGTTTTACCAAAACTTTCTTCTGTTTTACCGCAGCAACGCGAAATAATATTACATTATGCTAACAGTCTCTTTTCTCACACTTCTCATTTAAATGCAATGCCTGTCACTATCTACTGTCCTCCTGAATACTCTTCTTTTTTCTTTCAACTCATTACTAATGTTTCTGTTCTGAATTCCTCCACACCCTGTAAGCCCTTGTGTCTTAGAGGCTGTACTGCCTTGCTTGGGGTGATACCAATTAAAAAAATAAAAATAAATTGTCTAGCTTTCTTTTAATATACTTCTCCCAAAAGTAAGTGTACAAGAGAAACTCAGATTATTTAACATTTATTTTCTCATACTTATTAATTATTATTTTTAATTATTTCATACAATTAATAAAAAAATTACAATACAAATAGTGATAATTAAGTGGCTGATATGACATTTTGCTGGTTACATAAACGGTTTCTTTATGAATTAAAATTCTAAATTTGTTTCAAATGAACAATTTTATTATAAACAGACACATGAAAAAATAATGCATCTATGGCACTAAAAACAAGATATTTTATTTGAACTTCTGAATGAATTAAGTTACTTGTAGACATAGCTAGATTGATGTCTTCTGAAAAAAAAAATAGATAAATCAGGGTGATATTTACAGAGAAGGATAAGAAATCAGATCTTCTATGTGTCATGTCCCTTCAGGACTTAGACAATCATGGCTCTCTACAACTTCCTATCCTGTGTGGCCCTTAGCAGTTTTTCTCTCTTTGCTAAGTTCTCCCCACTTCTACATTCCACCATTCATTCACATAAGCTTGTCAGGAAAGTCAAGCTTGCTACCTTCCCCTCTCTTACCCTCAATGTATATCCAAGGAATTTCATCTGTCTTTTCCTGATTCTGAGTAGATGTGCTCTTTTCGTTGCCATTTACTTTAAGACTCCCTTGTTGCTTACTTACTCTGTCCATGGAATTTTCAGTTTTCTTCTGTAGAACCACATTTCTGTTGGCTCCAGGTTCCTCCTCCATGTGGAGATAGTCCAAAATTTACTGCCATATAAGAAGATGGATATCACATAGCAGCTTAACATACCTTTCTTTGTTTCTAACAAATTTTTTTTCCATTTCTCACCACCTTGCTTAGCTTTTGGAAAGCTTTCTTTGCTTGTCCTATACATATTCCAATCTCAGTGTTGCATTTTCCATCCTCTCTTGAAACTTCTGTACCTGCTCAATGTTCACATCACAAATTCGTAACTCATATCTTGGGCATTTTCTCCTGCTGGTGACCAAACTTGCAGCTGATGGTTAGTCCTTTTTTCTCACTTTGTTTTACTACTCTGTCTAGGAGATCCTGTAGTTTTCTTTCCAAGTCAGCCATCAATACAGTGTCATCTATGTATCTTATATTAAGATTATGCCAACTGATAATAAATGCCAAAAAGAAAATAGAGGAGTCATGCCAAACAGAAAATCATGAGCAAGCCTTGTAACTAAATATTTCCCACTTGTGTTGAATCCAAGTAAAGACCAAGATTTGAATGTTCATTTTTCACAGCAAGCAGGCAATCACTTCTCACTGGTGCAACACAATATTCATACTCCAATTTGATGTTGGGCAAGGCAAAGTTTAGCTTAATAAAGACCACAATACATTTTTTTTTAAATTACAACCTCCATGTATCTGAGTAATAATTTAGATGAAAAAAAATAATATTTTTACAAACTATTTTGTATATTTACCCAAAATAATTTCATTTACTCACCAATCATAACCAGAAGCAAAAGAATTGTCAATATGAGGAGAAATGATTTTGGCAGCAGTTTTGATACATTTTTCAGCTTCATATTTTCTATAAAAAAATAAAATGCAAATTATTCATTAAGGATGATATTTTAAATCAAGCAAATTTATCTAGTATGAAATTTTTGTTTTTTTTTTCTTTTTAAACTAAGAAAGTCACCTATTTCTATACAAAAATATATCCAAATTTAAAACTAATATTTATAATCACAATAAAATTTAAAATGACTGATGAAGGTTTAAAATTTAAATAGTTCATAAGTAAGTTAAAAATGTAAAATAAAATTTTGTATTAACTCTGAAACTTTTGCTGAAATTTTAAATTATTTTATGATATATCTTTGACATGGATGATTGAATTTATTTGAAACAAATTATCAATTAAATTCAATTAAGGAAAACAGATCTTAAATTTAAAAATTCACAAATAATTTACAGAAAAATTGAAAAACAGAATGCTTAAAATTGAATTTTTTTTAATTTTAAATAATTATTCAGACCATTCAATATCAGAATTCTAGTCTTTACAAAACTACATTTTCAAATAAACATTTAACAATCATCATAAAGAAACAGTGTGCATAAGGATTATTTCCTCATACAGAAAATAGAGATAAATTATGGGTTGATGCAAAAGTTTTTTAAATAAAATCTTTTATTTAAATAAATTCATAGTCTCATTATTCTGTTACCAAAGTAGTTTTCACTGAATTTTTCCTGCCATCTTCCAGGTGAATTATTTATCAACATCACCAGTCAATATGCTTACACAGAACAAAGTTTTTCTTCCACTGTATCATTCAACTATTGTTTGCTGTAATATATGCAGGTCAACAACTTCTTAAGGTTCTTTGCAATTTGACAAAAAAGGAGAGAGAGAGAGACAAGTGTTAAAATACTGACCAATGGTTGACACTGTAAAGATCATGTGGAACATATTTTCACAGATACTGAATTTTTACTAAAGCTGAACAATAGTAAGCTATAGTCAACTGATTGCACAAGCAGGAAATAGTTTTGAGTAAACTTCAAAAAAACTTCTATGATTGCAAAAGTGACGTTTGAAACTCCTGCACAACTTCATATTTAAAACTTACTTTTCCCTTTCTAAACGCCGCAGGGCATCATTCTTTATTACTTCTATAAATTGATTGTGTTCTTTATTGTCCTAGCAACAAAAAAAAAAAATAATTTCAATATTATTAATGAACTTTCTACATATCAAACAATGTAGAAAAATAAATAATGCAGTTGAGAAAATCTAGATAAATAATAAAATGCTTATTTATTTATTTACAGTTAAAACATTTCAGTCATTGTGCCATCCAGCCTTCTTCAGGTATGTTAAACAGGACAATGGCAGAGAGAATTAAAGAGCTGGTTAGTGTATTTGGAGACATAATAAATGTTAGTTCAATCTCTGAACCAAGTAGTAATATTAAACACAGATTCAGTAAAAAGAGGACAGACAATAACAATTAACCAAGACAAGATATCTGGATAGCAGAATGAGAACAATCTACTCTCATAGAGGGTAGAGTTTGAAATTCTCTGAGGGCTACCCAGATCAAAAAGTACCTGAAGAGTACCAGAGGGCACAATGGGTGAAACATTATGAACATAACAAAGATGGAACATTACTTCAGCTGTAAATAACAATAACTCTCCATCTTAGAAATTAATAAAATCCTTTTTGGTCAAGTCAGATTTTTTTATAAATTTATTTATTTTTGCCACTTGTTAATACCAACATCAACCCAAGAGACTTTTAAAATTATATCATGAATATTTACAAAAACATTAACTATAATTATCATTAATAGACATTTTACCAACTTTATCCTGATTAATATCGAAGTTGTACTTAAATATGTAATCAGTTAAATAAAATAAAGAAAACAGTCTTAACCCACTTTAATTCAAATGCTATTACAAGCTTGCATTTCAAATTACAATACAATTTATGTTGTTGGAATAAAATTTCCTATGGTTTTTAAATAAATTTAATGTTCTACAAAATCCGACGACTTTCCTTCCAACCAGATATTTCAAATTGTATCCAAATATTAAATTTGTAAGTATTGTAAAAATATTTTTTTACATGAATGCTTTTTTAAAAGTCAAAGAAATGTGAATCATTTCCACATACCAAAATAACACAGACACGTGCATTTTATCGCTAATTTGCTAAGTATTTGAAAGATTTGATATTCATAATTAAAGGAAAAATTATATCCATAAAGTAAGCCCAAATAAGAAAAATCAACGATGGTTAGGTTAAGTGTTATATAAACAAAAGAGAAACAACTGTAAAGGGGAAAAAATTCATTTCTTATATTTAGGAGTTTTTCCCCCTTAATTTTACTTCTTAAAAGATTTTATTGGTATAGGTGCACCCAAAAAAGCATCAACTTTATTTTTTTTCCAGCAAAAAATAATGTCACGTGGGCAAAATCCTTTGGATGAGACATGACGCCACTCTTCCTGTACATGCGTGAAAAATTTTCGCGCCAGTAGGTCGTGTCAGTTCTAGGCTGTTACGCCTAAAGTACAGACGTGTAGTGTGTACTCATTGGACTTTCACTTTCACACAAGATTACCAAATGCATCAAGCAGAGATGTTGCATTAAGTTTTACCAAAGGTTTGGTGATACTCAATCTGAAACCATCTAATAGATTCAGCAGGGCTTTGGTGATGATGTCATGGGTAAAACACAGATCAAGGAGTGATATAACCTCTTCAAACATGGCTGCCCTTAAGTGGAAAACAAGGCAGGCCATTCACAAGTTGAAACGAGGAGCTGACTGAGAAGGTTCAGCAAATAGCGAATTCCATTTTAATGGGGGATTTGTGCATGCAAAAAGTGTCAGTGAAAATTGCCCACTCATTCTGCCCATATAATGCAAGCTTTCCTGGTTAAGAAGAACACATCATTGGTTTGACAGGCTACCTACTTGGCATCATGTGACTTCTGGTTCTTCCACAATCTGAAAACTCTGAAAGAGAAGTGATTTGAATGACAGGAAATTATGCGAAAAGCAACAGTGCAGCTTCATAGTATTTCAAAGAAGGCGTTTCAGAGATGTCACCAGCAGTGGCAGAACTACTGGGTGAAGTGGGTGAACTCTCAAGGAGAGTATTTTGAAGTTGATTAAATAAAATTTGTGAAATGTACAAAATTGATTTTTTTATGCTCAAAGGTCAGGCACTTTTTGAACACACCTCATATATTGTTATTATTATCAGGTTTTTCTCATTCCCAAAAGAAGAAGCCCTCACAGGCTTTATCATATATATAAATCTTTATGATTATAACTAATCACTAGTCATAGGATTCAACCGATTTCCTTTCACACTCTTATCCAGACGGCTTTATGCTTATTCTTCTTCTATGTGCCATGCCATGTCCCTTCAGGATATAGGTGATCATGGCTCTCCACAACTTCCTGTTTCTTGTAGCCCTTAGTAAAGTTTAGTTAAAGTCTTCTTATTATATTTCCTAATCCCTGTTCTCTCAACCATTTACACAAGCTTGTTAATTAGGTTATGTGTAGCTTTCCTCTGCCCCTCTTGCTATCCCATCAATGTCCAGTGAGTAATAAATTTTTTCAAGCCCTCTTTCCATATTACGTGCTCTAGAATTTTAAACTGTCTCTTTACTGATAACTATATGTAAATTTTTTGCAACAAAACTGATATAAATCTTTTAGAGTCAAGACTTGTTTCTATCACAAAGGAAAACAACCTGTTTCTGTCAATAATGATGTCAAAAGTTATGGGTTGCACTATATAAAAGCAATGTAAGATGACACCACCGTACCTTGACACCATGGAAATTTCCTGACCTATGTCCCTTGGGTTCAGTCATCTAGGCTGCTCATGGGAAGGCAATGCAAATTCAGGATTTAAATGTGGCATAACAGTGGGTGCCAGATGGGTAGGACATTCCATTTATGAAACTGTGATGACATTCAACATCTCTTGATCTACAGTGTATTAAGAATACTTGATAGATAGCATTACCACCCACCATGGAGAGCACAGTGGCTGATCATGGTTCTTTAATGATCATGAACAGAGGCATTTGATTTGAATTGTTTGCAATAACAGACAAGCAACATGGTTTCAAATCATATTTATAGCAAGAAGTATCATGTCATTGACCGGTGACTACAATGTTACACTGCTTCATAAACATTTATACCCATTCATGGTCTCTAGATATCCTGCGACTTTTGGCCAGTCAGTGTATATTAACTGAAGGAAAGATTCTTGCATACACTCTTTGAGAACAGAGATAAAGAAACAATTCTCCACAATTGGACATACATTTATATCTCAGTTTTTAGCCCTCTGTTAATAGTGTGGGTCATTGTCACAGTATTAGTACCTGTATCCAGAACATTCACCGTAAGCATTTTTGCCATAGGAAATTTCACCATATAGGATTTTTACCGTACGACAATTTCACTGCATTTTTTTCAATACCCTTATCTTGAATATCCCTTTTAGAGTAATGTTCAATTTAATATGCGACATACCTTGTTATCAATTATATATGGATGCCTTTTTTACAGGGTTAAACATCATTCTTTGATCAGATATTTTATATTGAAGTTGGTTGCATATTCAAATTGTAAGTTTGTTTCAAATAATATATATTGCCTGAGTAAGAATTATTGGCAGACTGATATTATGTTAACAGAAAGTTTAACATTAAGTCTTAAATATGAAATTGCGTGACGTTGGTTCTGGCGTCAAGTTGAATTTTTTGCACTCCTCACTGACGAGGATGAATGATGTAGGAATTGGATCCTATAACTTTGCTTATTAAAATGTTTAATTTAAGTAACAATAGTATGAGCCAGATATACTTGACAACAAAGTACTTCACATATCAAAAAAAAAATACAGCAAAATTGTCTTATGGCAAAAATCATATACAGCAAAGTTTTCTACAGCGAAAACTCCTGAGGTGAGTTTTCCTATGGCAAAAATGTTTATGGTGAATGTTCCTAGAGCGATTAGTACCATGGGTTTGCAAACACCTCATTTAAAATATTATAAATATATCATTTACTTCTTAATTTTTGTCATATAATGTCATGAGTGTTCTTTCTGGATTTTATAAATAAAAATGAAATATCTAAAGATTTTATTTTGTAAAATCAAATTAAAAAGTAAATATTAAAAATAGAATTTTTATATTTCAAAAGTTCAAATATGAAAAAATAGGTTACATTTTATTTTCAGTCAATAAATGAATGTAAATCCTACAAATATTATGACTAAAACTGAAAATTCCTTATAGTTATTTGAAAAAGATAAAAAAGTTACATGGCTAATCATGAAAATCTGACTTGCCATTTGCTAAGTTTTAAAGAAAAACATTTTGTGGTGCGTTCAAACACTTCATGGCACAAACAGCAGGTTAAAAATATATTTCCAATTATTATATTAGTATGTAATACTTCTGGATATCATTTTATTACATAATAACAATAGAAAATCGACCCCTATTTATATCCAGTAGCATCTTATATTAATACTTGTTTACAGTCATGTGCTTGTAATTCTTACTATGACACTATGTGACACTGGTAAATGGAAAAAAAAAATACCAAATAACATATAAACTGAAAGAAGGAAGCAGAAATGACTTGAAGAAAATGACTTTATTGTTTTGAAACTGATATTACCAAAGGGCCATCTGGAAAATTGAAACTCACAAGGATAGAAGGGCATTTGAATTCGACCGAGAATTTTGTTAACCAAGCCAGAGATAGAGAAATTAATTTATAGCCACTTACTAAAGTACAGGTTATGAAAATGTCTCCTGGTGACCAGACAGGAAAGGAAGTCGATTGAGTGATATTTGGTAATTTTTGAAGACAAAAGCAGAATTAACAAACTGATTTATTTCACCTGTCGAAAAGTGGAAATTGTAAACAGCTCAATAAATAGAATTTCTTAAGATAAGGAACCAGGTTTATAAGTATGATTAAGTGAATGAGATATGGAGGCCAATACTTGCTAATAGCTGTTAGAGGAAACAGATGGTAAATTTTTGATTATATAAACAAGACCTTAGGCTTGGAAAAATTTCTTGATGAAAATTAAAAGATAATTACAGTTAATGACTAAAAGTTAAGCCCTGCCTTTTCACTTACTCGGTTTAAAATCAGATTTGTCAAAATGACAGCCAAGGTGAAGGGCTTAGATGAAATACCAAGAGGGACAGAGGAATTGCATACACCCATTGGAAAACAATGGTGCAAGGTATAAATAAGAGAAGATATGAGTTATACGGGTGGGTCAATGACTGCAACCACTACCCACAGGAAGATTGGAGAGATAATTAATTTTACAAACAAGACAACAAAGAACTTTTGTTGGAAGACAGGGGAAACCCTGAATCCCTAAACTCCATCAGCCCCCCACCCCTGCCAGTCTTGAGTAAGTGTCAATATAAGCAGACTACTGTAGCAACTAAGTCAGAGAGGAGAGCTGCAGTTGAAGCCAAGGACAGCGAGAGACACAGGCAAGACCAGACAGCAGGAGGAGCTGCTGAAACCCACATGACCTGCCACCAAAGAGAATTCCCAACTTTGAACCCTGTTCCAAGAAATTCACACCAATAGGCAAAAGTGTCACTAAAGAGATTTTAGTGGGAAGGTTTAAGTTTGTACACCAAAAATTGCATAAAACCAAATCAAAAATTACCCCAAGACTTTGTTTTCGTTTGCATTACTTCTGCAAAAAGACATTTCTATTTTTTTAACATAGCCCAGTTCACCATGGTCTGAGTCAACGCATCGATTACTGCTATTAATCAATCCCTACCAGCTCTGTGATCAAGAACACAATGTGGGCAAAGTGAGGTGGACCAAAGACAGCAACCAACAACCATTGAACCACAACAGTATCAAACAGCGTGGGATTGACCCTGCAATCATTGCATTGTCCTACAATCCTGATATACAATACTGCTCTGGTATAGACAGCATATGGCATAGGTCAAACCCAGAATTGACCTCGAGGTTATATTACAAATACCATGACTAAAATTAGAAACATACTGTAGTTATTTGACGAAGGTAATTAGAAAGATGCTGGACTATCAGGAAAATTTGACCAGCCATTTATTAAAATGTTAAATATTAAGGAAAATCATTTCATTTGGTGTTCTAGCAGCTCACAGTAGTAATGGAAAAAAATGATTAACTAAAGAAAAAAAAATAGTAAAAATTAGTAAAATATTTTTTGAAAACCAAGATATGATGAAATCTTCTAATAATCTATTTGGGAAAATATTAATAAGATGCTCAAGAGGAAACAACATTGATGTCATTCTCAACTTTCAGTAAAATATCCTCAAAGATTTCCAGAGAAAAAATATCTTACACTTGATTGGTATTTATCCTCATCATCAAACTTCATGTCAACTGTAAGCATTTGTTCAAATGCCCATTTCATCTTTTCCTGGTCATTCAGTGCAAAATAGCAGAGGATCAAATTAAAACCAGTTTTAAAACTTGGAGAATCATTCATGATATGTTCAAAAGATGACACTGCTTCTTCATATTTACCCATTTTGACAAAGGCAATTCCAATATTTTGCATTATTTTCATTCTGGAAAGAAGAGAATTCAAAAATATTGCCAATTGATATATTTTTTATAATTAAATAAATTATTTATTTTCAGATATTATCAATTTGATGGGAGGTTGAAATAAGAAGTTGAGATTTTTGTAATTTCACAAATTTATATGATTTAAAGGACAAATATCAGATGTTTAAGTTTCATCCAAAAAACATTCAATAAAATAATATCAATTATAATTATAATTTTGCAAATGACAGAAAGGAAGTTCTGTCCCACAATAGTTGATACATTTTCATACTCATTTCATTCATTAAATATAACAACTGTAATGAGACAGAGGGAGCATCATTTTTTTTAAAATTTAATAATTATTACTTCTTGTGTCCTAGAATAGTTGTTACATTTAGTGAATGGAATGTTCATGCAAACTGAATAACTATTATGGGATACAGACAGTAATAATTATTAAAATAGTTTTCAAAAATATACTGTATCCCATAATAATTGTGACATTTTCATGCACATTTCATACACTAAATGTAACACCTATTACAGCACAGACATAGCAATAATTGGCAAACATAGATAAACATGTCTGTAATAAGATGCAGTATCAAAAGGATGGTTTTCCTGTTAACACCGCCTTTTATTTTAACTCCCATCACTCTTCAGCAATGTTTATTGTTTTAAAAAGTGATTATTAGAATTTTAATAAAACCTAAACATATGAAAGTGAATTTATACATTTTCTTTGTTCTTGAGAATTGACAACAAATATGATCAACACTATTTATTGAATTGTTTATTTACACTATTTATTATATTGTTTATTAGAATGGTTGGCAAAACATAGGCTAATTGCCAATTGATTCAAACTTTATAAAATAGTAAATAAGGATTTCCTTATAGTTGGTTCACATATTTTAATAATTTAGTAAATGCTTATAAATTTATGAATAAAAAATTATTTTTATATTTATTTCTTTATAAACTGGTAAATGATAAATATTACATCGAATTAGTTCTAATTGTATTAGTTTTTAGAATGTTGTAAATATAAAATTATTCTTGTTAATAAAAAATCTAATAAATAATGTTTAATATTTTTGTTGTCAATTCTCATGAACAAAAAAAAATGTACAAATTCATTTTCATCATAGGTGTAGGTTTTATTCCAATTATAATCATCGCTTTTAAAACAATAGAACATTGCCAAAAGTAGTTAAAAATGTGGTGTCATGGGAGAAACCATCCTTTTTATACAATGTCTTATTGCAGGCACATTTGTCCATGTTTGCCCAATTGGATATTAAAAAAAACATACTACCCATAATAGTTGTTATATTTAGTGTATGGAATGTGCATGCAAATGTAACAATTATTATAGGACAGGTTATTCAAAAATCTTAATTATTATTACAACATCTGTCTCAATACAATTGTTGCAGTTAGTCTCTGGAATGTGTATGCAAATGTAACAATTATTATTGGACAGACTGAGTATTAGAAGTGGACTATTAATTTGAACTTGACAAATTTTTAGGCCTTAAAATTGTCAAGAGCTTATTTTGAAAATTAGATATATTTGAAAGAATCTCTTTCCATCTGCATCAACCAAAAGAGAAATATGGATGTTGAAATGGACTTGTAAAAGTGCATCTTCAGATATTATCACTTTTACAGAATATAGATCTCTAAGCCACAATATTATTTACATAACTCAAATAGGAGAGTTGAAGCCTAATGCAATGCACCCAACAGAAAACAGAAAAGAAATGAGTCAAGTTACCTTATTTCTTTTTCTAATTGAGAAAATAAATAAATATATATATATATATATATATATATATATATATATATATATAAACTACTACTACTATCAATATGCTAAAAGATGAAAGATGTGTCTTTAAAAACTACTGTCATTTTTTATTAAATTTAACCTACCACCAACTGAGATTTTTGGTAAGTAGTGGTGCACTAAACTTTTACACAGAAGTCTTTTTTTATTTAACTACAGTCAGATGACATCAGGAGTATAATTTGTTTTGGAGATAAGTTTAGCTGCTTTCATAGTTTAGTCATATTTATAAGTCAGAAAAAACAAAAAGAAGCAATAAACTGTAAAGAATAATTATCATCTGTTGTAAGACAAACTTACTTCATCTCTTTATGTGATAATTGCACTTGATCCAATGCCATGCGATAAAATTTGATGGCTTTCTGATAATTTTGCTGTTTGAAATAAATGTTGCCAATATTTACTTTCAGTCGGCCTGAAGAAATAAAATGTGAGAAAAATTGAATATTTACATGCAATTGTAATAGAATGTGTCAGGGTGCAAAAATATAGTTACATATCAAATCACTAAAAAAGAGTAAGTGATTTATCATTATTGGTTTGTTATTAAATTCAGATGAATAAAAACTATAAAAATCCTATGAATATATAAAAACACAGGGGATTTATATAGAAACAGCTGCATGCTGTTCTTGTTATCAGCTAATCTAAATTCCCAACAACGAGATTTTGTAGTGCACAACAAAGATTATTTACACTATTTACATCATTCAGACTGTTATCCTCATCTTTATTGCCATATTCACATTTTGGCTGTTGTATGCCTTCTTCAGGTGATATATATTGGAATTTCAAATCAAACCCTTTATTTAGTCCATGGGGGTAGATTGTTCTAATTCCACATGCCATACCTTTTTTAGATATCTCAGTTTCAGCTAATTCCAGCCATCGTCCTAAAGAAATGTGCTCCTGAGCAGGTTCTACAACTATTGCCTCTCTGCTTCCTGCTTTCCAGTTTGTTTGATCCTGTTTTTAAGAACTCTGGAGAATCTTCTGACCCCTCTAACTATTAGTCTCCTACTGCTTTTCGACAAAGTATTCAAGGCTTTAATCAATGCCGAGGTGGTTAAGTATCTTACCTCTCACAATCTACTCTCTGACAAATAATATGGCTTCCGTTTTGCCTGGTCTACCACTGATGAGCTTACACCCATAACTGAATATGTATATCAAGCTCTTGATAAGAACGCCAAAGCTCAAGCTGTGGCTCAAGATCTCAAAGAGGTCTGACAGGGTTTGGCAGATTGGTCTTCTACATAAGCTCCAGAACTATGGTATTACAGGATGATTTTTTTTATTTAATCCAATCATTCCTATCAAATCATGAAATGAAAGTTGTTTTGAATGGGCTCACTTCCAGATCTTTTCACAAAAATGTGGATGTCCCCAAGGTTCTATCCTGGGTCCTATGCTGTTTCTGATCTTCATCAATGATCTTCCTGATGTCATCAGTTCCCAAGTAGGCATTTATGAAGATGACACTATCATTTGCTCCCGTCTCAATAGCAAATCTGTCAGAGCTGACAAAGTTAACCTGTCTGCTGCTCTTGAAAAGAACCTCCAATTAGTGGTTAACTATGGCAGGAAATAGCTTGTAAATTTTAATGCCTCCAAAATGAAACTGCTCTCATTTAACCACAAGAGAAAAACTTTCCTGCCTGCCATCAGCATGGCTGGTGCTAGACTTATGGAGAGCAACACAATGCACCTTCTTGGCCTTACATTTTCAAGTGACATGAAGTAGAACAACTACATTGAATCAATATCTGCATCTACTGCAAGGAAAGTTGTCACTGTGTTGTGCCAGGAGGATTTACATCTTGTACAATTTCAAATCTACCATTCGTCCATGCATTGAAGACTGTTGCCATGTCTGGTCAGGTGCTCCTGCTATTCATCTCAAGTTTCTTGACAAAATCCAAAGAAGGATCTGCAATGTAATTGATCCTGACTTGGCATCTCGACTACAGTTACTTTCTCACTGACAGGATGTGGCTTCTCTCTGTCTTTTCTACAAATATTTTCATGGCAACTGCTCTGATGAGCTTTTTTCTCTTGATGCTCTGACTACATGAATTTAAGTGTACTACTAGACTGGCATCTAGGTCCCACCTTTTTACTGTTGAAATCGTTAAATGTAACCACCACTTCTACTCCAACAGTTTCTTTTCTCACACTTCTCGCCTGTTTTACTCCCTTCCATTTACTTACTTCCCTGAAAATTAAAATCTTCAAAAATTTAAATGCAACATCAATCATCATCTTCTGTCTTCTTGAATCCCATTCATCTTTTATCCTTTCCTCAATCCCCACTATACCCAGTCTTTTCTCCCACTTTCACTCTCTGTAACCCCCTGCATACTAGAGGCATTCCAGCATTGTTTAGGCTGAAATGATTAAAAAAGAAAATCCCTTTAGTAACTCAACTCTCCAAGTTTTTGTTTCCTCTGCTCTGGACAGGCATTGAACTCACAACTCTTTGGGTCAAATCAATTTTTCAACCACGAAGAAGCCTGGAGTGTACAACAGTCGAAACATTGTTAATATGGCAATAAAGATGAGGACAACACTTCAAATAATGTAAATAGTGTAAATAGTTACAATACCTCCTCTCAGAAATATAGACAGACAATAAAGACTGTTCAGAAGCCACCATCTTGATACATCTTCTTGACTTCAATAAGTCAACAGCTTAATGAGGAAAAAGCATGTACTTAAAACATCACATTTATTTTTCAACTTCACATATGCTGGCTCAGTGGAAAAAATGGACAAGCAACACAAAGGTGAAGAAGACTAGTGCATATCTGTCTATATTTCTAAGATGAAGTATTATGTACACTATTTACATTATTCGGACTATTGTCCTCATCTTCATTGCCATATTTATTACAATGTTTCAGCCATTGTATGCTCCAGCCTTCTTCAGGTGGTTGGAATGTCGAAAATTTATTTCGCTCACTGGGGGTAGACTGTTCTAGTTTCATGTGCTATGTTTAATGGATGTCAGTTATCAGTTATCTATTGTTAATTCCTCTCTCCAAGTTCTCCACTGCCTTAAACAGGTATTGAACTCACACACTTTAGGTCCTGTTACTGGATCTAACCAACGCCTTTATCTACTGTGCCATGTGTCCTGAAGAAGTCCGGAGCATACAACGGCTGAAATGTTGTAATAAACATGGAGACAAAGAGGAGGACAATAGTCTGAATAATGTAAATAGACTAGTGTGTATTAATTGACAGGAGATATTCCCTAAGCATGGAAAGTGGAAGAGAACAATCTATCCCTGTGGATTGAATATAGAGTTTGGTTGAAAATTCCAACAAGGTTACCAAGTACGATGACAGACAGCTGAAGAAAGTTGAAGAGTACAACAGTTGAAATGTATTTACAACAATCAAGATGAGCATACTTGTCTAAATAATAAAAGCATATAACAGCAAATAATTGCTTGTCTAAAAAATTCCAACATAGTCTCCTTTGTCAATGCATTTAATTCAGTGGTGAATATTATTCACAAACCCAGTGAAAGGGTTTTATCAAAAAAGCAGCTGATAACAGATTGTTAGGCTATAGAATTATTGATCCACTCTTGTATTGGATAAGTCTATGAAGATTGTTTACAAAAACAAAAAATATTTAAAAACATTGATCAAATAAAAAATGAATAGAAATACTAAAATATATTTGGTTTTAGTTAAACCTTTCTTCTAACGAAAACTATCTGGTTATCAATGTGGTATTCTTAGAAATTTCATTATGTTTGTTGGAATGACAATATCAAACATACATAAATATAATTCCTGAAAACCTAAGAAAAAAAAAACATCTTTCTTGCTGAATCCTTTTTGCTTTTCATGCTGTGGAAATGAGTCAGGCATAAACAAGAAATACTGACTTGGCTCTCAGCCAAATCAGAAATACATCTAAAATAACCGAATTGGAATAGTGAAAGAGGAAAATCCACAATGAGTAAGGATTAGGTTTCAACCAAAAAAAGCAATGGCTAAAATCACACAACACGGTGCAGAAATGGTTCACCCACCTGCACTGTTAAATAGCTTGTTCTTCACAATTATATTGTATGTGTTCAATGCTTCTGTATACATCTCATTAGCAAAATACACATTGGCCAGATTGAAAAGGACCTTGAATAAAAAAAAAAAAAAAAAAAAAAAAAAAGGTCATCAACGGAGGCAAAACACAATGCTCTCAAAAGAGTACTTACAAAAGATGAATTGTAGACAAACATTTGTTATTCTGAGAGTGCATATATAAATAGTGGGAAGTGGGGGGGTCTAGACAAATGTAAAAAAAAAAAAAGTCATATTACCAAAGGAGATAAAATATGATACAAGATATTTTTTAAGAATCAGCAAAAAGAGGAAGACAATGAATATAGTTTCAGAGAGTTAAATTATTACATTTTATTCTAAATATGTAGACTTATCTGGAATGTTCATAATCTGAAACCGTTTTTACATTATGAAACAATATGTAGTAGTAAAAAGGACTTTCAATTTAAGAAATTTTCCCAGTATTCCGTTGGATAAAATAACTTCTATGATCTTCATTACCAATACATTTTCTTTTGTGTGCTGCCTCCCTCTTCAAGACATAAGCAATCATGACTCAATACAACTTTCTCACTTTTGCTGCTCACAGTCAATCAGAATAGACAAATAGCAATGTTAAAATTATCTGTTTCGATTCAGTAAACATTTGGCATTCATTAACTGAATATTTAGTGTTATTGCTGGTTGAAATTTATAAAAAATCTTTTGATTGAAACAGATTTTTAGGAAATTAGAATTTTCAAGGCTACAGTTATAACTGTTATAGCACTTTCTAATATTGATGGAAGTTTCTTTCCAAATCTTTTTTTATGTTGAAAGTCAATGTCTTGATTATATCCTTATTTTTTTCTTCTCATTAGAACCATTTTTATTGTTGTTGCCGTTGGTTATGTTCAAGTGATGTGGTTTTCATTATTTGGTAAAGCTTTTTCTTTGTGATTTTGAAGCGCTATTCTATAGAAGCTGATAAAGGACGTTTTACTATTTAGATTTATAGGATTTATTTGTTTGAAGCTATTTTTAACCAGTGATCTAAGAAAACATTTGTATACAGATGATAGTTTAGATATTTCTGGATGAGTTGGATGCCATGCATGACATCCATAGGAGAGTCGAGATCTGATGAGGTTATATAAGATCATGACTTTAGTTTTCAGCTCAATATTTGGGGTCTATTTTTAGGCCTATTAGATTTAAAATTGCATATTTGGATAATACAGCAAATGAGTGAAAACTCCCCAACCAATTTCAAACAATTTTTGTCTGGTTACCAAAGAAATATGCAGCCTAGTATAATATTCTGCTCTTTTCATTAATTCTGAATGCTTTTAGCTAATTTCAGCATTCAGTTAGTATAATTAGGAGAACTATTTGTTTAACTAATTGAATGTGACCTACGCTAAATTCAAATTCACCGAAAAATTTTTTTAATATAGGTCATGACACGAAGTTGTCTGCATATAAAACCTAGACAATATCCTTATGAGCAGATACAAATTGTTTCATTATTTCATAGGATGTATCGAAGTCAGACATTCAAACTTCCCAAGAAGCAAAAATGAAAGAGATTAACATAATGCTTGCCAGTTATATAGTTGTTCAGCTTCTTACATAAAATTTTGTAGCTGATAAATAAAAAAAAAACCCTTTAAGAAACTGGAAAACAACTTAACCATTCAAAAAACAAAATTCAATCAAAAATACAAAACTAGTTTGGCAAATTGATATGCAACCGTTAAATAAAGAGCATCAATAAAAGATGTTAATAATACCAACTAATCAATGTAAGATGTTAATAATACTAACCAAACAACTGTAAATCCATACAAGATGTAAATAATACTAACTAAACATCAATACAAAGCAATATTAAATCAAAATGAAACATACAAATAGAATAGTAACCCATACAAGGTGCACAACAGTTCCTCTACTGATTATTATTATAATAACTCATTTTTTAGAATTCATGCCTTTGATGTGATTCTAGTCCTTCTTCCCATTGAGTTATGGTGTTAGTAGATCATGGATATACTAATGCCTATTGTGGGCCTTTGAAAGTGGAGAAAGGCAAGATATTTCTTCTCTTTTTTCAAGCTGCCTGTTAAGGCTGTTCATCAGATAATACTGCCATAAAAGCTTATATTAATCAATACAACACACAAGGACATCATATTCCCACCAATATTAGACAGATACTCGTAGACAACACAAAGAGATAGGAATTTAAAAAAAGTAGGAAAAAAACAGACTGTAAACACTTCATGATATAATTATAAAAAACAAACCCTACATTAAATAAAATCTTTTAGATTTGGAACTAGTACAGTCTAAAACACATAATCTAGATGATACTGCAAGTTGATTTACATATGGTGTAAAGTTTCCATCAACATGCTCAAAATATGATTTAGATTTATTATGTTCTAAACATCAAATTCCATCATCAAAAAAAACAAAACAAATAAAAGTTTTCTTGAATTTCAAAAATTTAAATAATTCCTGTTCTTCAAAATGACCAATGATAATTGAAAGCACTGAAATATATACAGAGGATTTTTACAGATATCAGAACCAAATATCAGTTATCTTGTATAAAAAGAGAAAATTACTAGCAAATTATTAAAGAAACTTTGTCTGTTATCTTCAATAAAATTTACTTAAATGAAAAAAATTGCTGCATATAATGTTTATAGTAATCAAAATTGATTGTTTTAAATTACTGTGTTACATTCCAGAAATGAAAATATAAACTGGCAAATATAGACATTGAAAGTCCCAACAAGGGATGTGCATTTCATAAAAAGGGTAATTGAGCTTTGCTTTGCTGTAGAGAACTCAGTAGCCAGAAGACTAAAGCACACCTAGCTAAAAGGTTGTTTCTTTGGGTAAAAGGAATGCAGGTTTGGTCATCCCCTAAGACATATTTTCATTAATAAGAACTTCTGTTTTTTTAGACCAGTGGACATTTATTTCACTGTTAAAAAAAAAAGGAATGTCCACTCAAACACATGTATCTACTAAAAAATAACTTTTATATAATAAGAGAGAAAAACAACTAAATATATATGTATCGATATAAGTATCAGTTTCATGATTCAATGCAATCTTCAGCTCACTTGACAGTCACCATGCAGTATAGATCCCTATGTCTATACTGTTTATGTCTATAAAGGCTCTATCTCTGATATCCAGCACTCTGCCACTATAAATATAGCAAATTTTAACGATACACATAGCACTATATATATATATATATATATATATATATATATATATATATATTGTGTATATTTAGGCAGCATATTTTCATTCAAAATGGTTTGGTTAAATAATTTAGACATATCATGTCGATTAGTTTTGTTGTGATCCTTTCAAGTTCACAGATTAATTTTGAAAGGATCACAATGAAAACTAATAGACATACGGATAAATTATTTAACAAAACCTGTTTGTGTGTATATATATATATATATATATATATATACTTTTAGTGCAAATAACTTTTCTTAGAGAATTCTACAATGTTCAAAAGCTGAAAATAAAATAATTAAAAAAAGAAAAAAAAAAACTTTGTTTATATTACCAATATCACTTAAGTGCACACAAATAGAAAATAAAACCAAAATTAATTAATATTTGAGTCAACTGGATACAAAATTGTTTTTGCACACCCTACAATTCCATCAAGTTTTTTTGCAGGTCAGCCCAGAAAAGGAAGTAATGAAAAACAAACTTACAGAATAGGTTAAATCAAGATTGATGGGCTCCCCTTGGGAAATCTGTTTTCGAAGACGAACAACAGCCTTCTCCTTCTTTTCAGCTTCCTTGGCTTTCTCCAGAGCCTAAACAAATATTCAGTACAAATGCATATTACACAAGACATTTGTAACATAATCCAAAAGGACGGGGTATATATAAATACAAACATTTGATGTGAAATGAATATATTAAGCAGGTCATACACACTCACAACAGTGAAAGAGAGTCAGAAATGATCAATTAAAATCTACAACATGCAGAAACATGTTCATATTTTCAGTTATAAAGTAAAGTAGAGGAATGTAACCTGAGATTAAAAGACAGTGACATGAGGATTAAAAAGGACAAGTGAAAAAATAGAGAGCACAAAATAAAGGTGTAAGGAAATTAAGGGTGAAGGGAGGGAAACTGAGGCATGAAGGATGCAAAAATACAAATACATAAAAAGAGGGAAACAAAAGAAAGATATTAAGCTTTTGACTTTTGACTCTGGAATTAAGAAACAATCAATCTTTATATTATAAAGATTTTATATTTTAATATAAAAGACTAATAGACATATATAATTAAATAAAAAACTCAATTTTTTTTTTTAATAATAACAATTGCAAAGAGATTCAGTAGGGAAAATGGGATAAATTTATATATTAGGTATGATGGGGTCTAAAATGGTAAAAATGCGTAAAGTAAAATGCCTGGAATTAAATTGTGCACAAACATGATATTTCATTGTGTTTTTTTTTGTTTTACACAAATTTGATTTGTGAAAAAATATTTCTATTCTCATATTTCAAAATGATCCAATAAATTAAAAAATAGAACTCAAATTATTAAAATACATTAGAAGAGGGAAGCAGACACTCTGTCAAAATGTATTATATATACAGAGTGCAATGTGTCAGATGTCATCATTTTATATTTTTAATTTCATACATGCACATTGTTTTTGATTTTGTCAACTGCACAATATAATAGGGTCAGTTAGGCATCACCTGTGAGAAAAAAAAAAAAAGGACCATGACACAATTCACTCCACTAAAAATTTGGAAATGGCATGCTGTACTGCTTAGCATTTTTGCCAGAAGCACCAATATGAACATTTCAGAGTGTTTGGGTGTAAATCTGAGGACAGTGCAGAGGATTCAGAAAGAGTTGGATGAATCTAATGGTCATTACAAAAGTACAATAGCTTGAAAAACTCACTCTGATCATTTTGATAAGAAAAGAACTCCTGAATTTCTTGGTAAGATCCAAGTCATGACTGACAACAAGTCAATCAGATCCATAGCCAGGTGTGGCACCATTTAACGAGGCAGAAAAAGAAAAGAAAGAAAAGAAGAAAAGGAGAGGCTAAGGACCGAATCGTGGCTGATAAGCAGAACACACACACGGCTAAGAGACAATGGATATATTGATAAGTAACAAATGGCGAAAGGGTGTCATTACAATGACAGGGAAATTCTGAGTAAAAAGAAAGGGAAAGAAAGAAAGAATCAGATGTGTTTTGATAATGGCTGTGTTATCTAGGGGTATGTAAACAAACTGCTGGTCAACTAGCCAAAGAAAAATTCAAATGAAAATGTTATTTCGATAAGTGACGAAAAACAGGCAACTAAAAGGACTTTGGACAGATAGGAAAAATTAATTGTATCAAAGCCACATGCACGACTGACCGAATTCTTTCGACGGAACATCCTGCAATAATAAAATTATGTTATCAGAAATATGTACCGAAGGGGAATGAATGGGAATTTAGAAATGTCTTTTCGGGGCGACGTTGGCCGTGTTAAGAAGACCACCCATTCTGATAATTGGCGATAAAATACCTGACGAAAACCACATGTAGAACAAGAGTTATGACCGCCATTGTTCATATTGTCCCGTTCGCGGCTAGAGAAATGATAACGGCGATTAAGAGGAAGAAAGGGAAAAGAAGGGATAATTTTTTTTAGTTAAGCAAGATATTTTTTTCTTCCTGAAACAAAGCCGCGGATTCGTCCACGCCTGACTAAGACATCATTGGTCAAGTGGTGATCACATGATGCACGAAGGAGGAGGAAAGATAATTTTTTTTAGTTAAGCAAGATATTTTTTTTTCCCTGAAACAAAGCCGCGGATTCGTCCACGTCCGACTAAGACATCATTGGTCGAGTAGTGATCACGTGACGCATGAAGGAGGCTGTCGCCGCCTCATCCAGAGTGTAGGTATGAGAAGCTGCTACGAAGAAGTGGGGAGGGCAGTTCACGCCCTCTGAAGTATGGTGAGAAGGTGGGAGTGAGGAAAGGTTCCCAAAAATGGAAAAGAGTGGAAAATCCCTGACCAGAAATAAAAGAGGTGGATATGTATTTAGAATTATCGAGGAACCCCCCGATGCCGACAGACCCACCCCGGTTTTGGTCGGCGTCCATATAAACGAAGCCCCAACGAGCAGAAATCAGTTCCAGCAGTTCCAGTGAGTTCAGTTCCAGAAAAGTTTGAGTTGAGTCTCCAGTTGAAGCCGCCTTGCAGCTAGCTGACCAAGATTCACGCAAATTCCGGACTCCTCTTCAACCCAAGAACAATTATTTTGAAGAGCGACTTAGATCCAGACCACCGAAATAAGTTTTTTTCGACTTTCGTCCAAGACACACCAAAAAACCAATTTCTTAGAGAGCAAACAACTTGAAGCGTTAAAACTCGCCTAACGGAAAAACGACGTGTCACAATCCATAGAATGGGTCGGGAGATAGATGCAGTCCTATGTATCGAACAACTAGACATAAAGTTTGTTACCTTTTTCTTTGATACTTTGAACTTTTGAGATTTCATTTTATTTTCTTTTATGCATATTTGTGTGGTATCACCCCCGTTGAACTCGGTTTGCATTACGGCCCCAACCACTGTTTGATCACGTCTGCCTAAGATCAATTCACAACATGGGTAGGCAGACTGGGGATCAATGCAGTTACCTTGGTAACCAGGCATTGGAAGCGAGTTGGGAACAGCGAGGCTGATATCAAATCTAACCAGATTCCCACCGAATCACCAAAAGGTTAGAACGTCACATTTGGGTGCCGCGACCGATACCAAGCCGGTTGGTCGTCACAGGACGAGACAACACGACTGACTCGACAGGCGGATGTCACGCGTTTGGAGCAGCGACACCCGAACGTAGCAACGAGGAGCGAACAGCTGGCGCCATGGGCGGTGACGCCACAATTGGTGCTGTTTAGGGATGTCACAGTTGGTGCCGTGGTAGACCAGAATAGAACATCACAGTTGGCGCTGCAACCAGGGGACGACATCACACAGGGACACAGGAGTGTCTGAATTTCTTACCAGGCAGGTAGTGCCTGAAAACATTTGGTATTTCTCATACAAAATGAGAAAGGGTCAAATTTTATCCCAAGCCATGAAGGACAAGAGGAAAGACTGCACTACAAAAAGCTTTTGAACAACTTTAACTGAACATCTATTGATTTTTCTCAGACAAGAAAAATTTCTGCCAGGATAAGAAGGTGAACACACAGAACAACTGATGGATTGCTGTGTCCCCAAAAGATATATCAAGAGTGATGAAAGCCAAATATCCAGTCAACAACATGGTGTTTGGAGTGATCACTATGTTATGTCTCCATTCATCTTCAAACAGGGCCTCAGACTCAACACGGAAGTCTACATCAAGTGTCTTGAGGAGGTAGTGCTGCCCTGGGTCAATAGGGTAGCTGATGCAAGACCCTATGTCAGGCAACAGGACTCTCCACCATGCCACACAAGCAGGAGAACCCAATCATGATCGTCAGACAATTTCTGCGACCACATCAACCCTCACATCTGGCCACCTAACTCCCGAGACTGCAACCCCTTGATTATTATGTGTGGGGCATAGTTGTGTAAGAGACTAACAAAACTCCTTGTAACACCAAAGATGAACTGAAGGAAAGGATTATGGCAGCATTCACTAACTTAAACAAAGAGACCGTCCAGAAGAGTTGCAGGAGATTCTAAAGTCAACTGGAGGGCACATTGAAGCTAATGCTGATTTTATTGAATGAATTTACTCTTTAATATTTCAAGATTTATTGTGTAATTTTAGTAAATATATTTGTTAAAATGAGATGTCAGTGTTGCTTTCATTTTTGTGTAATTTAGATGACAATTTATCACTTGCACCCTGTATATATGGTTTCTGTAAAGTAAAAGCTGTCTCAAGAAATGTAAACATTAAAAATGGCAACTGAAAGGCAGTTTGCAAGAATGCTGAATTTTAGCTATCTATTGGGACAAGCAAAGATGCCTTCCAAAAGCTAAGCAGAATATTAAGAAACAGAAAAACTATATTAGAAACAAAGAAAAGAGTGCTGAACTGTTATGCAATATTTGTCCTCCTATACAGCGGTGAATGCTGGACAATCTCCTCATAGATGAAGAAGAGACTTGATGCAATAGAAATGTGGTCCTAAAGAAGGATGCTGAGGATACCATGGACTGAAAATGTGAGCAATGACAAAGTTTTAGAGAAAATGAAAACAAAAAGGAAACTTATACTTAACATCAGGAAGAGACAACTGAAATTTCCAGGCTGCATAATGAGGAAAGTGGGCTTGGAAAATGTGATACTCACCGGACAATTTGAGGACAAGAGGGATGGGAAAATAACACAAAACAAACTTAGTGAGCTTGAGTAAATGGATGGCAAAACAAGGTTTAGGAGAAATAACAAAAAGACAAAATATATTAAGAGCTACAAGGGACAGGACGATGTGGAGAGCTATGATCGCCTATGTACTGAGGGGACACAGCACATAAAGAAGACATGATTTGAGTGTGTGAACACACATTGCAACATAAAAATTAACAGAATATTTTCGGATGCTGTTGTAATTCCATCAAAATGAAATTGTGAAATAAAATATAAATTCAAACATTAATTAAAACTGTTAATTATATCATTTCTCAGAGAAATCATCTTAAATAAATTTCATTCTTTTATGTTTACATATGTGTTCAAGATGGAGTAAGTAAATTCATGTTCATCCCAAAACAAGTTGAAAATAAAAAAAGTGATATCTTTACCATATGTAAACTCACACACAGACAGATGCATGTGTGTGTGTGTGTGTGTGTGTGTGACTGCAGTCGGGATCATAGAGTCATTGTAAACTCTACAATTCTTTCATTAGCTGCATAGTATGTGCTTTGTCAGGGCTACATACAGTTTTTTTAATTCAGTTGTCCTTCTCCTAGACTGGTTGTCACAAGCCTGAAGAGCCAAGTCAGCCTTGCTATTTACTCATAGCTGGGGAGGAGAAGAGATTGATTCATACCTTTCCGAAGGGTATTTGTATGTAAGTGAATATACTTGACTGGAATTTGAATTTTCTTCTCTGCTTCCTCAATCCAAACCACTATCCACTACTCCACCATGTCTAAACAACTGGCAAGTTACTGCATTTAAGTTTTTATTTAATTTTTCTCTTGTTTGTACAAGTTTCTTTTCTTTTCTGGACATAACGTGTGAAAAACTTTTTAACACACCTTATGTCCAGAAAAGAAAAAACTTATACGAACACCAGATTCTTTTCTTCAACACAATACCTTGTCAGTCATCTTTAATGAAACATATCTAATGAAATATATATTTGTATGACAAAGTGAAAAAGTTTTTGTATGACACATTTTGTCCTTAGGATTTCATTGGACTAGGTTTGTTAACGTTGATGCAACTACACATGTGCATAAACAAGAGACGCTGGGAATTTTAGTTTAAAAAAAAAAAAAAATTTTAATGTGGTTTGGGTATATAATCTAACCAATTTCTTTTTATTTCCATCATCTTTGTAATTAAATATCACACATTGTGATAACAGAAGATCTACCAAGAATGGTGAAATTTATCTAAATTCAATATAAAATTTGCCACAACTACATCGAAAACAATAAAAGACTTAATCAATTCAAAATAAAACAACAAGCAAAATTGAAGGAGAAATTTACTCTATCACTTGCAAGAACTGCCAGAAAGAATATATTGGAGAAACTTCAAGAAGTTTAAATAAAAGATTATATGAAAACAAAAAAGACATTTTAAAAAATTGCTAACCATAACAACCACAATTTTGATATAAAAAATGCTACTCTAATTAAAAGAGAAAATAATTCACTAAGTGTTGTAACCTAGGGAAGGTTACTGAATAGAATAATCACACAAAGGTTGGTAATGAAGGATAATACTTAGGACAAGAACAACACATATAAGATTTGCCAGCAGTGCACAGAAGTAGTAGTCAACTGCTAGAAATGAGTCAAGTGAATTCCATAATATATCTTCAACTGCAAAATATTTACCAACCGCCCCATGCAGTCAGATGTGGCACAAGGACGAATTTAATGTGGGGTATCCAAGCCCAAAAATTCCCCATAGACATCTTATAGAATGGGGTGGGGTAGCTGTTTCCTGAGACAAGACTCTGCACTTTGACATCGCCTTGTCTGGGGATCCTCTCTGCCTGGAGGCAAAGAGTTTGATCAGCACAGCTGGAGAAAAATCTTCAACTGCAGACCAACATACAGTATTTATGTGAATGGGGACATATCTATTATTGTTCATAGGTATGCTACAAGACACCTCTTAATATTTTTTTCTTTTTGGGCTGACTTCAATCATTTCCGTATCTCTTCTTTTTCTTTTACTCTGTCTCATTCGGACTTCTGTCAACAGAGCTTTCTGAGGGATGGGTACATTGAAAGTATCAAAAAGTACCTCCATAGGTTCAACCTTGTCTGGAGTAATGTTCTTTTCAGTTGAATAGCTACATTTAATTTGATTATAGTCCCTCTCGTGCACCATTTCAGAACCTTTTACTAGATACACCATCCTGCCAATTCTTCGGACGACAGTTCCAATTTCCCAATACATTTTATTTGACTGGTACATACAGTAAAAAACCTTTTGACCAATTTTATAAAACTTTTTTTCAAGTTTTTGTACTGCATGATCTTGTTTTTTCTTATTGGCTATAAGTTTGTCAAAAACTAATCATATTTTTCATGTAAACATAATTTCTGCTGGAATCATGGCCAAAGGCGCATTTCTATTCGACATAAGCCTATCAACTTGCAAAAATTGCTAATGCAGCATCTGTGGATCCACCGCTGGCATTTTTAGAGCCTTTTTGAAGGTATCCACAAAATGCTTTACCAGGCCGTTACTTCTAGGATGGTAAGGAGCAATTGTTATGTGCTCTACCACAAACATTTTGCAAAATTCCTTAAATTCTTTTGATGTAAATTGAGTTCCATTATCTGACATGATCAAATTTGGTATTCCAAACCTCATGAACAGTTCTTGTAGAAACTGAATTACTGCTTGTGTGGTTGGTTTGTAACATCTGAATATCTCTGGCCGCTTTGAAAAACTGTCTATGACAATTAGATAATACATCCCATTAAGTGGACCAGCAAAGTCAACATGCAGACATGACCATGGGCAGTCAGTTTCTGGCCATGGGTTGAACTTAATTGGTGGTGCTTTAGTCACCAAAGCAAAGCCTTTGAATGACTTCACAATACATTCAATGTCTCTATCCATGCTATGCCATAACTTCTCATCAAGCTTTTCATTCTGGATATACCAAGATATCCTGCATGAAATTATTTCAGGATTCTCTTTTGAAGTGCCAAAGGTATCACTACTCTTTTGCTGTACATGAGAACATCATCACATATTGAGTATACTCCTGAATCTGCTTTAGTCCTGTCTTAAAGATTTTCTTCATTTTAGTATTAAATTTTATCCTTCAACACTACTTTTTATATCTTCTAATGTCACAGGTAGTTCCTGCACAGTATTGCATAGTACGTTTTTTATATACTTCCGATTGTAGAGAAATAATGACCATGTCTTCTAAAGGTTCATTATTCCTAAGAAAAAGTCTGGACAATCTGTCCACATGACTTAATTTACATTTTCCATTATTATTTTCTTAATTTACTTAATTCCATTTTAAAGTTGTAATTTATTAAAATGATTCCCCATCATTGTAACCTATTAGCTGTATGAGTCAGCAATCCATTTTTGGACCCATAAATAGCTATCAACAATTTGTGATCTGCATGAAGCGTCCTGGATGTGTGTACAATCGGTTTAATCAAGCCATTTTCTAGTTTATGCATAATGCAGGCTCCTATACCATATGTACTAGCATCATTTGCTACAATTATTTATTTTTTTTTGGATTGTAGTGTATCAAGAACAAGTTTGACATTAGTATTTTTTTAATTTCCTCAAATGCTTCTTGGCATTCCGTCAACCAAGACCATTTAGCGTCTTTCTTCAAAAGCTCATTCAATGGAGCTCACAAGCAATGCATATTTGATACAAATACATTATAGTAACTTGTAAACCCCAGGAAACTTTGTAGGGTACTGACATTTACAGGAGTAGGCATGTCCTTTATAGCACTGGCACATGCTGGATTTGGTCTCCTGCCCTTCTTTTCAATTTTCTGACCTAAATAAGCTATACAAAAAAAAATCCATGCGGACACTTATCTTTTTCAATTTTTTCTTTATATAAACGGTTGGCAAAGCCCAATTGCTATATTCCACCTTCAATATAACACCCATTTTTTCGAGTCTATGAAGCTCGTCATCAATTTGTTTTAGTGAAGCAAATGGTACATTTCTTTTCTTTTTGAAAACTAGTTGTACGTTTTCTTTTAGCCTAAATTTAGCTTTCACTTTCTTGCATTTGCCTAACTCACCAGAAAATACATCTGGGAATTTAACTTTTAATTCTTCTTTTAAACTTTCTGCTTCATTAGTAAAGCCTTTCACTTTTTGGCAAAAATTGATTGGACTGTTCCATAAATTGAACTGTTCCATTCAATCTGTTCCAAACAGATATTTCGTGTTTTTCATGAAAAATGTCTTAACTTCAAGGTTTTATCTTTTAATGATACATTTGTCGTAAATTACCCCTCAAATTTTATTTTCTGTCCTGTAACACTACAAACAACTTTTTTGGTAACCATCAACATTGGTTTACCCAATTTTCTCCATGTATAAACATTTATTATACTCAAATCAGAACCACTGTCAAGTTGCAGTCTGATGTTTTTGTTCAGTTTTACCTGCACAGATTTTCTTATAGGAGATTTATGCACATTAGTAATTTTAATGTAATTACTCACTCATTTTTTAAATTTTGTCTTACAATGGGTTTTTTTTACATCCTTTTTTTCCACACCAAAAACATCCTTATACCAATGTAATTCTCCAAAAGCGTAACAGGGGTTAGCAGTGATGTTTTTTTCCTTCTTCACTTTATGTTTTTGACGCCCTTTATCTTAATATCTTTGGCATTTTGACGAACATTTACAAATTTCTGACAATCTCCTGCTAAGTTTTGCAGCATTAAATTGGGTTCATTTTCCAATTTATTTAAAATCCTTCTTTGGATTTCGGCATTTTTTGTTGACATCAACCCTTGCTCAAATATCAAGCATTTAAAATTGTCAGGACTTAATTCCGCCAATTTGAACTTTTCACAATTTTCATTCACAATGCTCATGAACATTGTTTTCACTAAATTCATACATTTTCATTTTTGATGGGACAAAGACATTTTCAGGCTGAAATGTTCCAAAATCAAAGTAACCGTTGGTTTAAATGTTAGGTCATTAGTCTTCTTTGGTAATATGTAGTTTATGAACTTAGTGAGTTTGACAGCATTTAGTTTCCTTGGTAAAGATCTGACCTTTTTGTCATCGGACCACTTTGCACAATCAGTCTTATACAAATCTTTGTATCTATGGAAATATGACAAAAAAGTTAACTCTTTCTCTGGTAGATAGTGAAATTATGCAATCGTATTTATGGTAGCATCTTCAGAATATCCATTCTTATTATTTGTGAACATTTTCTGTTATTCTACCAACATTTCCATTAGTTTTTCGAATTTTTATTCATACCATTTTTGCTGTTCGTCTTGCCGTTCGACCATTTCAAGTAGTAACATTTTAAAGTCTTCCATTTTGATTTTTTCCATTAGGAAGACTTGGTGAATTTTAACATGTGATTGTGGCAGTATCTTTGTTTGCCAAAGTTGTGCTGGTGAACGTTTCCTTGATTAGCAGGCAAATCCTTGACACTAAAATGTTGTATTTTGGCTAATCCATGTCAGAATGTTATATTTTGACTAATCCTTGTCAAAATGTTGTAATTTTGGCTAATCCTTGTCACCAAAATGTCGTAATTTTGGCTAATCCTTGTCACCAAAATGTCGTAATTTTGGCTAATCCTCGTTGCCAAAATGTTGTATTTTTGCCTAATCCTCGTTGCCAAAATGTTGTAACCTAGGGAAGGTTACTGAATAGAATAATCACACAAAGGTTGGTAATGAACGACAATACTTAGGACAAGAACAACATATAACATTTGCCAGTGGCACATAAAAGAAGTAGTCGACTGCTAGAAGTAAGTCAAGTGAATTCCACAATGAATCTCCAACTGCAGACCAACATACTACTGCAGCTATGTGAATGGAGACATACCCATTATTGTCTGTAGGTATTCTACAACACTAAGACAAAAATGTTTAGATAGAGCTTTAATCTCTAGTTCATCCACAGTAAATTTGCATCTAGGTTCTTACATTTCACCATTCTTGGCAGGTCTTGTAATCTTGTGAGTCCTGACATATGGGGGGGGGGACACTCCAAAAGTAATGTCTCCTATTTTATTATGTCAATATAAAGCAGAGGTTAAACCTTCTCATCAATAATCCACAGTTCTTTTTGTCATGTTATAAACAGCAGCTGAGCAACAGTTTGGCAAACTGTTATCTGACGTAAAGATACAACAGGTGTAACATTGGATTTATCCATGCAGAAAGCATTACATTCACTGACATTCACTGATGCTTACTGAGTATTTATGGAGACCTAAGAGTGGATGTGCTCATGATACATAATGTATTTCTGGATTACTTCAACCAACACTTTTATCTGCTGGGCTAGTGGATAAAAGCAGTGGTTGAAGTAAACCAGTAACTTGACCCAAAGAGTTGTGAGTTCAATACCTGACTAGAGCAGAGGTGAACAAAAATTTGGAAAGTTGAGCTAAAGAGAAATAACTGATACTGAGATATTGGAAGCGGCATAGCACATGGAACTAGAGCAATCTACCCCAGCAGGGGGACTAAAAAGTTTGCTTTGAAATTCCAATCACCTCAAGGCTGGAGCATGCAACTGCCAAAACATCATGAATATGGCAACAAAGATGAGGACAACAGTATGAATAATGTAAATAGTGTAAATTCATTCAAATGTGTTTTAAGTAAATTTAGGCATTTGTTTACAGAAACATTTGTATACTAAACTGTCCATATGTGAACATGGAGTAATGGAGTGACATTATTTATTTGATTCTTGTAATATTATCATTACAATATTATCATAAGCCTTTATATGTTTTAATACTAAATATCAGATCATTGCAAAAGTTTGTACCCATTTTTCATTGTCAATATAAAATGACCACAACTTAAACATTGGCATTTTTGGTGGAAATTTCTAATTGAAACCTTGCATCATTCAGTCTTTGTTGAATGTTAGCATTTTGTTCACAAATGTATGCCTTAAAGATGGAGGATGAATTTTTTGCCAATTTGGATTGTGCTCCAACTCTTAGAACAGTCAAAAAGTGGTTTGGCAGATTTTGTCAGTGTGATTTTAATCTAAATGATCAACAATGTTTCTGACAACTTCAGATGTCAATGAAGACGCTTGGTTTGACAACATGGAGAATAAACCAAAGATTTTGATGGAAAAGATTGCTAAGTGTTTAAAAAATCGATATTTCAACTGCCTTTTGAAGAGAAATGGGTTTGAGAAATCAAAATCAAAATGGTGTCATTTTGCATCACAACAATGCAAGACTGCATATTGCCAAACAGACCCTTACAGAAGCTTAAAGCGTTGAAATGGGACCCCACCCTCCTGCACCTACCGTATTCTCCTAACTTGGCTCCTTCAGATTTCCATTTGTTCTGTTCTCTACAGAACAATTCAAATGACAAAAAAATTTGACTGTACAGTCATATGAAAACTACCTCACAAACTTCTTCCAACAAAAGACACAAAGTTTCTAGAAAAATGGCATCTACAAGCTTTTAGAATGATGAGAGTTGACAAAAACAATGGAAACTATAGACTTGACTAATAAATGTTTTTTGTGAGTATGTAAAATTTTGTTTTTAATTTTCTAATCAAGCACAAACTGTTGTAATGATCTAATATATTCTTTTCAGTAAATTTCAATAGAAAAATTGTTCAAAAATACTTCTGGAGTTTATTATACAAACACATGAACAACTTACTGTTGGGAAGTCACCTCGATTTGTGGCAAAACAACTTTCTTCAATTAAACTATTAGCTTTCTTTTCCAGCTCCTTAATTTTTTCTTCAGGCCTGAATTGCAAACATAGATAAAGTGTTAGCAAAGACAGAAGTGACCCATACATGAAGACAAAATCACAAAGACCCACAAAAGGCAAAAGTCCAATGTTTGTTTTTTGGTTGGTTTAATTCTGGTTGGTTCATTTTTACATATTTGTTGCAAGATGATCATGAGGGAATAGCATTTCAAAGCAATCAACATTTCATAGAATTTAAATTCCAAATAATATCATCATTCTAACTGTATAATTATTGTCCAGAGTTAAGTCAATTATTGCAACAAGGTTTCTTCAATCACTCTTTTGCAGTTTTACCATTCTTTGCAAGTTTAATGTAATACATTTATGTCAATATTATTCCTAAAATGTGATAAAAAATGAGACATTAAATTACTTTATCAATGGGTGTTGAAAAGTTCTCAGCTTCACGGACAAAGATATTTTAAAATATGATGTTTGGACAGAACTTGGGAAGTGGTCAGGGCCAAGAATTTTTCAGCATCTCCTCAGTATTAGTTGGAATAATTTAATATACACATTCATTTATATACCAAAAAGATAATTTTTTTCACTAGAATGAGAATGTTATAACTGGTCATATTCAAGTAAAGTAAAACTAAACACATAAAATACTATAAATATGAATAAATAATATTACAACAATAAAAACAGACATTAAAAGAACCTTCATAAAAAAGGGGTGGTAACAATATATGTGTGTGTGTGTGTGTGTGTGTGTGTGAGAGAGAGAGAGAGAGTTCAGGTAAATTGGTAATACTAAAATATAACAATTAAAAACAGCTAAACCTCTTTAAACTTCTTTTGTACATATATGTTTATTTTGCTTAAAGTTTGTATTTTCTTGCTCTCAAATAAAAACTTAAATGTAAATTTTCAAACATATTTTAGTGGAATTTTCATCATTTATAGTTTAAACATATAGAAAAACAAGAAGATATCAGCTTAAACTAATACCATGAATATATGAATTCTATTACAAGAAAAAAAAATGGAGGAAACAAACGTATCCTGTCATATATTATTCTTTTATATTGAATGCACATTTGTTACATTCACTTATGCATAAATATCCATCTCTTCTTCCCCTAACTATGGGTTGATTAGCAAGACAGACTGGATCCTGTAGCTTTGATTAGCCACAAGTCTAGTGCAGAAAGAAACAACAATCTACTGTGGGAAAATCTTCTGCCTAGTCAGTAATGAATTGAAAAAGACATCATTGCACAAATGTGTATCATGTACAACACTTAACTGACTGATGAACTGTAAGATCAGTTATAGAACCCATTAAAAGACATTTCATTTATAGCTCACTCATTTGTAGTGTAAGAATAATCTATATCAATGCCCCTAACAAGTTTTAACTTAACCTGTTTTTACTATAATCCATTAGTAGCAAAAACAAAATGAACAATGAGATGTAAACCATGTTATTTAGGGCAAAGAAATATATCTTGAAATTAAATTCTTCAAGCTGTACAAAACACAGATAAAAAAAATAAAAGGACAAGAAAATATGGATTATCCCTAAAAAATATGCACTTTGCTGCATTGCAAACATAAAAAAAAACATCTATAATTCTTCAATCAAATGTCCTTGAGAAAAGCATGAATTTATTTTCTCTCTCAGCTATGGGTTAAATAACAGAGCAGAGTGAGCTCTCTAGTCTTGGGTGGCAGCAAAGAGAAGGAAGATTTTGAATTCAAACCAGTTAGGTATAATGACATCAACTGCAGTATGGCAAACCCTCCAGCTATCAGTATTTAGCTTCTCATGATGACAATATCACGATCATGAGAAGCACCTACTGCTGAATTTGATTTGATGGAATTAATCATTTTATCTTCTTTACCTGAAGTCTCTTTCTTTACAGATTGTTTTCTTAAAGTAAAATAATACTGCATCACAAATAGAACCCCTGACTTATACAAATAATTCATTAACCACACAAAGTTTTCATGATCAACATTTTCCAAATTAATGTTATTTTCATCTGTCAAATATTTTGCATTAAGATAACAATTTGCAAAGTAAATGAATGCTGTACATTTTCTTTTTATTCAAACAAATGTTTTGAGAAACAGACATTGTAAACATGATATAATACTGAGTTATCAAACAGTGATTGAGTATTGATTCAGCTGAAGAGAATAAAATTCAAACTGTTCAAATCTTGTTTGTAAAATACTACCAAACTAGTCTTTGTATTCTCAAGAGAAACTTGAGATTTTCACAAAACTCCCATTAGTAAATCTTGCCAGAATTTTAGATAATACTGGGACATGAAGCCAGAATGTCTACTTTACGTTGGCCCTCAAGTATACATAACAACCTTATAAATAGATCTGCGCACTGTTAACAGGAAGCGTCCAATCAGTCCATTTCTGTTTATGTTTTCACAATAAGAAACCTAAACAAATCTCTTTCTATCTGCATTTGGGTCACAGCTGGTCAGTGGACTCTCAGGTCAATGGTAAATGAGAATTTATCTAACTCATCTATCAGAAAATTCAGTTGCCTCAGACACCTGCCACTTGACTTGTGCTCAGCAAAGAAACCTGTACAATTAGAGAAGCTAAATATGAAATCTTTAGAGAAAAATTCCAGAAACAGCCAGAGGTAGAAATAATTTTATTTGAAGATTTAATACATAAAAACAAGTAGATGACTTATTTATATGTAAAAATCACCATGTCATTATTTTTTTGAAAAAGCAATGTCCATATTGACACACATTCATCTTCATTCTGTTAAGATCTTGATAAAGTCTTTAGCCAACTATAGCTGATCAGCAAGTATAGAATTAATCATTACAGTTCAAACTAATGTCATAAAAGTAATCAATCTCCCTTGAGCTAATACAATAATGTTTTTATATTCTGTCATAGAATTTTTTTAATTATAACAAATTAGAGAACATCTATCAAAAAATGAAGAGAATCAACAAATATAAAATAGCTTTCAAATGAAATATAGGATTATAATTATTTAAAAAAAAAACCCATTAAAATTAAATTCCTCTTTATAGAGTATTAGTAAAAGTAACTGACAGTTGCTTTTAAATATATATATATATATATATATATATATATATATATATTTATTTAGGGTTATGATGGCTAAGACAAATAATTGTATTTGTCCGAAGTAAACGTTTTGCTTTGCACATGACCAGAACTGTTAACAGTTTAAGCACAAAAGCAAAAAATTTACTTCAGACAAACATAATTATTTGTCTTAGCCATCATAACCCTGAAGATGATATTGGAATATATCGAAAGTACTTGGAAAAATAAAAATGAATAAATATAACCATGGCACCTACCTTCTTTAATCTCTTTAATCATGAAACAACAAAGCTTATACATGATTACAAAAGGTTCTTATTGAAAATAAACTGGTTTAATCAGACATGTTCAAATGAATATACACACATACATTATATACTCTCTCGACTCTCCCATCGAATTCGATGTACGAGGGTCAAGCAGATCAGTTCTTAGGAAATTGACAGCCCGACGCCAGCACATGAGATTTGATTATAGTGGTGAAGGTTTTGTGCGGAACCATCCACGCTTTTTGAAGGGTCGAATACAGAGACTTGGTGCACTACGTGCCACAGGGTCCCCAAACAACCCTTCACAGGTTTTGAATTCAGAGTTGTCCTTCTCCTAGACCAGTTGCCATGCAAGGCTATAGAACCCAGTCTGTCCTGCTATTTACCCATAGCTGGAGGGAGAAGAAGAGGATTCACACCTTTCCCAAGGGCATTAGTACGTAAGTGAATGTAATGAATTCAACTGGAATTCAAACTTGTCTCTCTGATTCCTCAATCCAAGCCGCTATCCATTACTCCACCGTGCCTCCATACATTATATATATATATATATATATATATATATATATATATATATATATATATAGAGAGAGAGAGAGAGAGATACTGTGTATTTAGGCAGCAAATATTCTTTAAGGCAAATATTATTAAAGACAACAGACATTTTGTTTCAATTAATTTTACTGATCAATTTTCCAAATTGTGAATCAGCCCTCTCAGACAAGGAGGAAATTCCATCAGAAATTATTTGAAGTTCATGTCATAAGAAAAGTACAAGAAATATTGCCCAGCCCTTCAAATTTCAGTTATCATCAGAGCAGGTAGAAATAAATGGTGAGTTTCGTAGAACTAGCAAATGTTGTGATATAAGTGAGCTATATGTTTTTTTTTTTAATTTATTCTTTATGTACTATTTGGGGATGTGGGCTTTAAGTTATAATTGTTACAAAATGTTTTTGTCTTTAATAATACAACTACTACTAATATATATATATATATAAATAAATTTAAAAGTGAACATTAAAGTCAACACTCAGGGGCAACAGGCTGTTTCATGCTGGATGCAATCATCAGGCCACAAATGTTGAACTTTTCCTCGGCTATTTATATATATATGGGTCAGTGGTACATTGTGGGTAATCTGGCAGTTATGGCATGAGTGGCTTGTTTATTTATTTGTTTGGGTTAATTTATTTTATTTGTTTTTCATCTTCATTTTGTATTATTTATTCTTTTCGTTTTTTGATGTTTTATTAATGTAGTAAAAAATTTGGGGGGGATTTGCTTAGGTCGCTTATTTAATAATTTGTTTTGGTCTGAGAAGATAATTAAATCTATTTATTCGTCCAATGTTTAGATTGCTTACTGTAGTCTATTCTGTTATTTTGGTGGGTGGATAGTTTTTTATTTATTTATTTTGATCGATTATTTTTACTTGTTTTTGCTTATTTATGCTTATTCTTATTACTTCTAACGGTTATTTTAGTGGGGATGATTTGTTCATTTATTTATTTATTTGGGTTAATTTCTATTAGTTTTTTATTTATTTATATTTTATTTTGTACATTTTTATTTATTCTATTTGGTTTTCAATTTTTGAGTAATGTAGTGATGGTTTTTTTTATTGTTATATAGCAGTTATAGCTATTTTTACATTCAATTTTTGGATTGGTTGTTGTAGTCAGTTATTTTGGAGGGATTGGTTTGTTAATTTGTTTATTATTATTTACTTTATTTATTTATTTGGGTTGATTGTTTTTACTTGTTTTTTATGAATTTTATTTTTTATTTTTATTTGTTCTATTTCACTTATTCTAACAGGAGTAGTTTGTTAATTATTTGCTTGGGTTAATTTATTTTACTTGTTTTTTTATATTATTTTGTTTATTTGTATTTATTCATTTCAGTTTTTGATTTTCAAGTAACGTAGTAAAAATTTGTTTTCATGTCTGCATTTTGAGATGAGTTCAGATTGTTTATTTAGTAATTTATTTTGGTCTGGGAAGGTAATAATTTTTTTCCTCCAAGCAAAGTTTGCAGGTTTTTGATTGATTGTTGTAGGCTGATGATATTTTCCTTATTTTCCATATTTTTGGTGTGATTTGTGTTTTGTTTTTAATTTCCCAGATGTACTTGGAAAGCATTGTATTGTTCGCATATTTACTATTTGTGAAAGATGTTTTGTGTGCATAGTTACTTTGTTTCCGGGGTCCTTCAGTTACTTGTATGTATACTTTTCTTCATTATCTTGTGATTTTACCATGGCTTGGTATATAATATATACACAAAACATCTTTCACAAATACACAGATTAAAAGAACATGCCAAGTATTGTGAATTTGAAAAGTTGGGAACTCGGGAAATGACTATAGAAGACAAGTTAATTCTTCTCAGAATAGCCACAAACAAAAAATACTGGAAAGTTTACAAAGTAGTAGCATGAGTTTGGAAGCTAGTGTCAGGTTTTTACAACAGTTAGAGTTGATTAGAGAATTTAATCAACCAAAAGAGAAATTCGAGGCATACAGGATGAGCACGACCAAATCCATAATTAAATACAGATACTGTGGAAAAAAATCATGAGAGAGACAAGTACAAATCTCCTGCTTTAGGAAAAGTATGCTCAAATTTAAAAAAAAAAAAATTTTCAGAATGTATGCAAATACAAAAAGAAAATAGAAAGAGTAGAAAAAGCACAAACCCACTCTGAAGAAGAGGCTGAAATATTTACAGTGAATATGAAAAAAAGAAGGCGAGAAAAAATAAGGATAAATGGCCAAATATTTAACATGCAAGTTGATACAGGCAGTGAAGTCACATTGATACCAAAAAATTTCTGGATCAAATTGGGACAACCTAAATTAAAAAAAAAGCAACATCCAGTTAAAGCAATTTGATGGAATGACTATATGAATAATGGGTACATTTCAAAGTAATTTTGAAACTGATAAACATTTTGAAGTAATTCCCATTACAGTTGTAGAATGCAAAAAAGATCATGGATTATTAGGAATTGATGTATTAAAATTAGATACAGCAAGACTAATCAATTCCATGGAAGCAGAAGAAAATGAAATAGTATTATTGAAAGGCTATAAAGCAAGTATTCGACTAAAAGAAAATTATCACTCAAAATATATAGAGTCAAGAAAAGATCCAATTCATATCCTATCTTTGGTAGTAGCCAAATTAAATAAAAAATGATACAACAAGGTATACTAGAAAGAGTAACTCAAGGTGGTAACAATTGGGTGTCACCGATAGTAGCGATAAAGAAATCTGATGGAGATTTAAGGATATGTGGTGATTAGAAGATAGGGGTAAATCATCAGATATATTTAGACTCTTTTCCTTTGGCAAATATGGAAACTGTGAGTCATGAGTTATCAAAAATGGAACACTTTGCAAAAATTGATCTGAAGGCAGCATACAACCAAATAGAAATTGACAAGAAATTCAAGGAAACACCCCTATAGGCTTACTAAGGTGGACTCATCTACCATTTGGAGTAAAGAATTCAAGTCATATTTTTCAGAAAGCAATTGAGAGAGTCTTATTATGAAAAATAAGAAATATGATAATATACCAGGACAATATATGTATAGGGGCAAGAAGTAAAGAAGAATTGAAACATAAAACAGAGCAAATTTTAGTGAGATTGAATAAGATAGGCATGACTGTAAACAAGGACAAATGTAATTTTGACTGCACAAAGATATCATATTTAGGATATCAAAAGAAGGCATATATCACCTGATGATAGATTAACAAAGAAAATAACAGAAATAGCTCCTCCAACAAACAAAAAAGAATTAGAATCCTTTTTGGGGCTAATAAATTTTTATAGTAAATACATACCAAGATATGGCGATGTAATAGAGCCATTTACAGAATTACGCAAAAAAAAAAATAATGAATTTAAGTGGACACAAAAACAAACTAGCACTTTTGAAACACTAAAGAAGATACTGAGGAACAAACCAATAGTGAAAGTTTTTGATTCACAAAAAGAAGTAACATTAACCACAGAAATAAGTGAAAAGGCAATTGCTGCTATTACATCACAAGAAGAACACCCAATCATGTACATATCAAGGTTAACATCAGCAGAGATTAACTCCTCGAATATTGAAAAAGAAGCACAAGCGATTGTATGGAGCATGGAAAGGGCACAAAACTTTTTGGTAGGAAAAGAAATTCTTATTAAAATCGGATCACAAACCATTGGAATTTATATTTAACCCAAGAAAGGAATTGCCAAAAGTAACATTGTCAAGGATTTCAAGATAAAAATCATGGTATTCGATTTTGACATAATATATGTAAAAGGGAACATTATCCCTCATGTAGACACTTTATATAGATTACGGTTCAAGAATGAAACAGAAGAAAAACAGGAAAATGCTGAAGACAAAATAATACACTGGGTAGAAATGAATGTCTTCTACTAAGTAGACTCAAAATAGAAACAAAGCAACAAGACCCAATATTAAGCAGAATAGTAGAGAGAATAAAAAATAATGTATGGAGGAATTGTTTGATGGCAAAGCAACCCTTTAAAGAAGTGAAGCACAAACTGACCATAGAAAATAGCATAATAATCATTTTTGTACAGCTTAATATTTATATTAGTTATAATCACACATTCTATAACCTTGGAGAATTTAAATCAATTTTTTTCTAAAAAAGGACACCCAGTTACCAAAAATCTGCTCAGTATCATAAAACAAAAAATAATGCAATAAATTAAAACATTAATTAAAAAGGTTCTAATTGCTTTTATAAATAAGATGTGGATACTCTTGACTTAAGAAAAATTTTTTTTGATGAATTTTTACAATTGTTTTCATTTCTTTTTAAATTTTAATAAAATTTAAAATCTTTTAAAATTCTGTATTAATTTGTACCAATTAAGTGATATTGTTAATAATTAAAACTATATTAACTAATCATAAATGGAAAAGACAATTCAGCAACTCCTGATATTTCAAAAAGAATTTTGAATTTTTTTTGTGTGTGCATGTATGAACACGTCAATTTTTGTAAATACAGATGTCTATACAAGATTCTACCAGAAAATAAGAGCAGTAACTATAGTAAATTTAAAGCCAAAGTACGTAAAATAAAACACTAGATTACTTAAAATATTTCCCTAAATTTTTAAGATTACTGGGTAGTTAAAAAATTGTATTAAAAAAGCACTCACATTATATTACTCAAGTAATTTTTACAGATATGTCCCCAAATAAAAAATGACAAACATGATTTTTTTTCTTTTACAGTAAGGTTCACCCTATACAAGGCCTTGGGGCCACTTGAGATAGAGGATTACATTAAGGATAATTTATATGGTTAGGTGGAGAAGATAACAGTTAACTCGAGACTAGAACAGGCTAAGATTATAGGGATCGGGCAAACATGCTCTTGGTAGTCTGTTCCTGTTATGATGTTGATTTGGGGTTAGTAGAGACAAACGCCAAATAACACGTAACAATAAAAAGGGTTTTAATAGGTTGGTAAAAAGGTACAGAAATCACCTGAGTTGTCAATAACTAGCTCAGCCAAGAACTTCTCTGTCTTCTGTCTTCCCCATGTCAACTGACATGCCACTATTTAAAGTCTTTGTTCACAGACACAGACAAGTTCATCTTCAAGAGGGGTGGTAGGTTTCCAACACAACAGTTCCAGAGAGTAGTTGTTTGCATGAAGAAGCTGTTTGAGTGGAAATTGCTTCTCACTGATGGAATACAGAAGGAATGAGAGTGGTTTGCTACAATGTAAGTGGTATGGGTGATCCCAGCTGGGAATATTAAACCTGGTGGAACCAAGGAATGTAGTTCATCCAAGTACTTTCAAGGGAAGTAGCGATAGAGTAGTGAGAGACTTGCTACATTCTGCCTGTGAGAGAGAGTTTGGAGAGTGGAAAATAATTTGTCATACACAAGGACTTGGAGATATTTTTGAACTTTACAGAGATTGGAAAATGAGAAATGGGCAGCTCACACAACAGTCCTCCATTTTCAACAAGATCTGGCTCTTGTAAAGGTAGAGGATAGCATAAGGAGTCAGGTACTTACTGGAACACTACAGGGAGCCAATCATTTTACCTGCATCTTTAGTGATGGAGCATACATACAAGTTCCAATTGAGGCCCAATATTCAAGTCACAATGCCTCCTCAAGAGGAAGTCTATTGTCAATTCTTCATAAAAACATCCAGCCTCAAGAAATTCTATTCTGTGATATTTTAAACTAAAAGTAAGTAATATTTGTTTCAAATCAGATTGATTAAACTTTAAATCAGCTAATTTTTCTCAAATAAAGTTTCAGAAAAATATATTTTTGAATGATTTTTTTAATAAAGAGAATTGCTGCACCGAGAGAATTGTAATATGGCTAAAATCAACCAATTTTAGCAATTTGAAAAAACAAACTCCTTCCAATCAATTTAAATTCATTTTTGAAACATAGCAAAGTATTTTGCTTATTGGAAATATTAAATTTAATTTGTTAGCTTGAAATTAAAACTAAAATTAAAGCTCCAAGATAGATTTTTCATTTTTTTAAACTTTAGGTGTCACTTTTCTTTGGAGATATGTAATTATAAGTAAACAATTTACAAATACCAGTATTAAATAATAGAATTTCATATTTTATGGACATACTTAGAATTTCAGAATTTTATTTTCTGAAGATGAGAGAAAATGTTACTTTCTCTTGGAAATAAAAGGCCACAGCAAGTAGAACACTGAGTGCAATGAAAAGGTACAAAGTGACATGTCAGCTCTGTTGTATTCTGTTTTTGTCATGTGTGACTTGTCTACACAATAATTCAGTCAAATTCAAATGTGGAACTAGTTTGTGATAAATATGTCTTTAATATGTGGCTATGAATGGCATAATTAATAATAGAAATGTAAATAAACAATGTTATTTTATTTTGACAAAGTTGCAATTGTACATTAGGCGGGTGAAACATTTCAAAATGAATTCAAGTTCTTTGTTAACTGGAGCAAAAGATGGCTTGTTAATTTTAACACCTCCAAAACTAAACTTCCCTCCATTAATCAACTGAGAGACCCCTCTCTGCCTTCCATCTGCATGGCTGATGCTAACCTCCCGGAAAGTGACTCGTTGCACCTTCTCAGGCTAATGTTTTCAGCTGACATGAAGTGGAAAGACTATATTGAATCCATTGTTAGGTCAGCTGTTAAGAAAATTGGTTCACTGTGTCATGCAAGACAATTTTTCTCCCCAGGACCTATCATGCATATCCATAAGTCTACCATTTGTCCATGCATAGAATATTGCTGCCTCATATGGTCCAGTGCCCCTGCTATTCACCTTGAGCTCCTTGATAAACTCCAAAGAAGAATCAGCAATATTATTGATCCTGAGTTGGAGGCTCAGCTGCAGTCACTTTCCTACTACTGTAAGGTAGCCTCTCTGTGCCTTTTTTATAAATACTTTTATGGTAAATGTTCAAATGAGCTCTTCACTATGGCACCTAGTGGTCATGAATTAAGCGCAGACTGGCGTTGAGATCTCATCAATTTAGAGCTGAGCTGGCTAAATGTAGCTGTAAATTCTATGCTAACAGTTTCATAAGCACTTCTTGCTTATGGAACTCCCTTCTGGATCCATGTTTTCCAGCCAACATTAATCTGCATAAATTCAAATGTAATGTCAATCAATATCGACTGTCCTGATTACTCTTTTCACTTCCCATTCATTAGTAATGCTTCTGTTCCTAATTCTTCCACACCCAGTAACCACTTGTGTCTTAGTGGCTTTAGTGCCTTGCTTGGGGTGAAAACCATTAAAGAAAAAAAAAGAAAGAGGAGAGGCTAGAATAGGATTAAGAATTCGTTTTTTTTAAATAATGAAGTCTATCTACCATGGCGTTCTATATTAGACAGCCAAGCCATGATGTAGTGAAGTGACAGAACTTGAGGCCGATGAGAGCAGTGGGGTATTTTAGTTTGAGTTAGCCATTCCACCAGTGTTGTTAGCTTAAGAAATTCAAAGAAATTTTTCCTTACAATTGAAATATCATTTATCTTATTTAATTGAAGTATAAGATTTATTTATTTTGAGTTGCTATACTATAAATGTAAATTGTAAAAAAACTTTGGGGTCTGTAATTCACTACACAAAAATAGTATTTAAGAAAAGAAAAAAAAGAAGCAAACGCACTTCGCTTTTTCCATGAGGTTTAGATTTTCAAAAGACTTTTTTTTTTATACACTTCTGTTTTTACTGCAAAATTTATTTATGTAGAATTAAAATAAAATGCCATTATTTGTCAATGGTCACAAAGTTATTTTAATATTTTTCTTTGATATTGTTATTCATAAGAAGTATTCATTAATAAAATTTAATTCTTTTTTGGGTAATTTGTTTTTATTTTAAACATTAAACTATTTTAGTTTCCACTTTAAAAAATCTACCATTAAACATAAAATAGAAGCAAATGTAATATTTTTGTATTACAAAAATGAATGAAAAAACATTTAAAAATGTTTTTACATAAATTTAATGATATATAATTTTAATTAAGTTCTGTATATTTAAATCAGTATTTATTTTTGATATTGTAAAAACACTGAGTGTGGACAAAAGTGATCCTGCTGTTCATTCATTTTTGAATTCTTCTAAAGTTTTTAAGAAGTATGGAAAAAAAAAAAAAAGTTAGCTTAGTCACTGACTCAACATTTTTGTTAAAAGTTTATTATTCAATATTTTTCAGCTAAAAGTTTATTCAATGTTCTTGCCAATGGTCATTTATTTTTGTTTCATCCTTTAAAAATATATAAAGGAAAAAGTGTTATAAATCATTAAGTAACATTTTTATGCTTATTTCCGAGTTTCATTTTTCCAACAGGGCGAGAAAGCATGCTCATATTTTTGCAAATATAGTTTTGAAAAACATTTGCAAACATTACACACCCAGATCAGACAAAGAACCAGCTTTAAAGAATGATTTTATTTTATCTGTCTATATTTCTGAGATGACTGATTGTCATATACACCTTTCAACTGATATCCTCCAGCCTTCTTTAGGTACTGTTTGTTGAGCCTGGTAATTTTAATGGAATTTTGATCTGGACTCTTTATTTAATCCCTGGGGTAGATTGAATAAAGAGTTCGATAAAACCTGTAAATAGTGTGAATGTTTTTGGTTCAACATTATGTGGATCATATCTTTTACCAGAAATCTTAATTACCTCTTTGTTTTGTTTAATACTTATCAGTGTCCACAACAAAAATACATATTTTCATTTATTTACCTTCAACACATCCTATTATCCTCATATATGGATGAAAATGTTATTCTAAGTATTTTCAAAAATAGTTAACTCAATTTACTTCCAAAATTTCTGAAAATCAAACATTTTTCAATAGGCCTCCAATTCTGACTCTCAGTTTCACCATGAACAGGCCCCTGGAGTATAGTACACAATGCTACCTATCCATCTGGATTGTAGAAGTACTGGCATAAATATGCATGAAGGCAACAACCATTTGAATTTGACAAGACTGACAGTAATATATCTTAAAAGACAAAAGGTGGCAATCTACCATTGCCACTGGCAGATTACAAGATTTGTTATTGCTTAAGTTTTAAAAAATTAAATCCTTTGATTGTTTTCCAAGTGACACTATTGAATAGTATTGGTTTTGAAGTGAGAGAAGATTGTTATTGACATGTTTACACAAATAAAGTACCAAAATAGACAGAAAATGTTTACTTAACATTTATTTATTATTGAAATACTTGAATATTTTATCATATAAATTAAAATGTAATGAACTTGAAGAGTTTACTCTTTCAGGCATTAAATTTATCACATGTGCTAAATTCCTTCATGAAAGATCTGACTACTTTGCTGTCAAAATAAGAAACAACTATTCTTTCTATCTAAATTTTAGGGATGAAGAGTTATTAGTTAGACTAATATCCTCATCTTTGTTGTTGTTATCACATTTTTAGTCATTATACCCTCCAACCTGGGCACTTCACCATGATGTAATGGTTAGCAAGCTTGCTTCGCTAGATCAATTATGACTGAATAGTGAGTTCGATCCTCACTAGGTGCCCCATACTTTTGGCTTTTTGCCACATCTAAGCTACACTTTGAAAATCACCATTATATCCTCCAACCATTTCCAAGTGTCATTCAATGTGGGTCCAGATCAACAGACACCTGAAGAAGGCCAGAAGGCATAATGGCCAAAACATTGTAATAATAAAACAAAGATGAGGATATTAGTCTGTAAATAATATAAATACCTCTCTCTCTTTTTTTTTTTTTTTTTAAGGGTTTTCCGGACATTTTTTCATCACTGAAAATGATGCAAGCATGTTCAACAGAATTCATATCAGGAGACTGATTAGACTATGAGAATCACTGAATTAGAACTCCAAATATACTGATAATATACTGCTGCCATTTTTAGGCTAAACTGGTTACATGCTCTCATACTTTTGTACTTTGCAATGGGGGATTCTTTTTAACTTCCCATTTCATGACAAAGACATTTTCTAATCACACAAGTTGGGCTAAATAAGATAAAGTGATTTCCTTCCTTGAGTTTAATTGAGTACACAATAATATGATAACTAAGTAAATTCAGTTATAGTTTAACCGAGTAAATTCAGTTATACGATAAGCGGGTATAATTGTGTAAATTCAGTTATAGCATAACTGAGTAAATTCCCAGTTATATAATAGCTGAATGTATTTGAGTAAATTCTGTTATAACTGGGTAAATTTGCAGTTATATAACTGAATATAATCCAGTAAATTCATAATTATATGACAATTAAATGCTATCCTCAATTTCAATGCTGTTTAGGAAAGCAGTTCATTTCACCTGCAGGCTGACCAACAAGACATCCACTTTTAAAATTTGATAATTTCTGTGTTCATATTGTAAGAGACATTGTCAAACAATTATACAAGTCTCTTGCGTCTTATAATAATTGTCAACAAGTACATCATTATTAAATTTCAAATCTGAGTAAGATAATAGTGTTAGTTTATATATGTCATGTTTCTGTCATCATGATTCCTAATTTAAAATGTACTTCAATAGGGACAGTTAATACTCATCAGCATTTATCATCTAACAGAGAAATGTATTGGATTAGATTTGGTTCCATGGTATCTTCCCCTTTGTCGAAAAGATTCCAGCATTCACATGCTTGGCCTTGGTGTTTACATCTGGGATAATCTGATGGCCAAGGAATTGTCTCTAGAGACTACTGACTATTTTCATGTGCTTCCATCTTTTGCAACTGAACTCTGTCAGCTATCTCTTTTTCCTCTATATGATCCAGTGCCCCAGCTATTTTCCTGGAGATCCTTGATAAAATCCAAAGAAGAATCAGCAATATTATTGGTCCTGATCTAGCAGCTCAGCTTCAGTCACTTGCCCACCATTGTAAGGTTGCCTATCTGTGCCTTTTTTATAAATACTTTCATGGTAATTGTTTGGATGAGTTCTTTGCTATGGTACCGAGACTGTATGAATTTAAGCTCAATACTAGAATGGTGTTGAGATCTCATCAATTTAGAGTTGATCTGGCTAGATATAGCCGTAACTTCTATGCTAACAGTTTCTTATCTCACATTTCTTGCTTATGGAACACCCTTCTGGCCCCATGCTTTCCAACTAACTTTAATCTTCAAAAATTTAAATGCAATGTCAATTGCTATCTACTGTCCTCCTGATTTCTCTTTTCTCTTTCTACTCATTACTAATGTTTTTTGTTTCTAATTCCTCCACACCCCTGTAACCCTTTGTGTGCTAGTGAATGTACTGCCTCATTTGGGGTGATACTGATTTTAAAAAAAGTTAAAAAAGATATTAATATCTCAGGTGAAAAAACAGTAACATACAGCTTTGGTTATCTCTTATTCTTTCACTAATGTTATATAATTGCTTGTGTCAAATTTATGGTGGCATTTTATTTTGCTGTATGTATAACTATCTTTAAAAATACAACCCACAAGGGTCAAAAACAATTTTGAAAACTGATTGCATCATAAAAAAATCAACTATGAAACAAATATGTTTACCAAAACAGACTTTTTTTTCATAATTGTCTCAAAAGAAAAAAAAAAATGAATAGTTTTAATTTGAATTTACAAAAAGGAAAATAGATAAAATCAGCATTATTTAGAAACACAGTGTGGCCAATTCCTTCAGTGAGTTTACATACAAATCCAATTTTGCACTTAAAAGTACCACACAAAGAGAAATTCTGTTCATTTTTACTTTTTAATTCTGCTGATATTTCAAAACACTATATGCTTTTTTAAAATTTCTATTCTCTTGATTTTCATATCTATAATAAATAAAAGTGTAACTTTAAAAATATGAATATTAAAACAACAAAGTAAATTTAAAAGAAGAAAAATATTAAATAAACACAACAAAATAAATTCCCGTAGATATTGTGGGGTGAATTTTCAGTAGCTTTAATACAATCAGATATTCTACAAACATGGCATTTTTTGATAATTTTTTTAATCAGGAAATTTTTAATTACCTATTTTTAATAACAGGTTTATTTTAAATAGACACATTTTGTTTTTATGTTTATGCTGTAGGAATATTATTATCTATCAATACATATATAAACAGCAGTTGTCTGTGTGTGTGTGTGCGTATTATTGACTTATTAATATTTTTTGACCATCTTATGGAAAATAATTTTTTTATTCAATCTTTAAAAAATAAACTTCATTGATTTTTTGGCTTGTAACTAACATAAAAAAGTAAATAATTTTAAATTAAGTTTTATTAAAGCAAAAGACTATGGCACGCCTTATTTTTTCAATTTTAGTAAGATATTGTTAAATTTGTAAAACAAATATATAACATGACTAATGCTGACTGTAACTCATGTCTGTCTCTCCTTTCATTTAACTAAAGTTTTTTTTCTTTTCAAATACAAATATAACTTGAAATTTAAACGTAATTGATTTTCAAAACTAAATTCTCAATGTATCTTATTTCTACTTTCTTTCAAAATAGTAATTAAATTCATTTACAGAGAAATGTCTGCTTCTTTCACTTTCTTTAAAAAGAAAATTACTAATGTAATCTTTATTTACTTATAAAATCTAAATTGCCCTCCAAAATAAATAGTAAATAATTATTTTTTGAAGAAGTAAGGCTTGCTTTAGTTTTTGCTTGAAAAAATGATTAAATTAAATATGTTTAAATATATCTTAATCTAAATTTATTTACTTTTTTATTAATAATAATTTGAAAAAAGGTTAATGAACTTAGATAAACTGATTAGATTGGTTCGAAAACAACACTAACAGAGTATTTATGTTAGCATTTAATTAAAAAAATAAAGTGTCATTTTGAATAAAAATATGGGGAAGCTCTCCCCACCTCCAGCATGGTATTGGTAGTGTGGTATTTTACTAAATTTAGTTATTTTGTAACAAACCAAAAAACAATGAAGTTTATTTTTTAAAGATTGAATAACAAATTATTTTCCATGAGATGGCTGGAAAATATCAATAAATTGTCAATAATAAACTATTATTCAGAGATCTTCTGAGCAATGCCAGGTATCCCCACTAATCCCATAATATATTATTCGATTTATAAAAAGCATCTTTTGCTATTCCTTCATTCCTTTATTATTATTTTTCATTGTCTAGCCCAGTGGTTCTCAACCTTTTTTTTTTTTACCCAAGGAACACTTTTGCTCTTAATTTTTTTTGTTAGACCCCCCCACCATAATCATTTGATGAAACAAAAGCTAATTTCGTTTTTACTAACAGATAAGTTTAAGAATTGTATTATAGAAATAGTAAATGTATATGCTTTATTTTGAAGTAAAACTAATTTATTGAAAATAAACTAATATTTAACAAGTAAATTATATGGAATATTTATGTACACTAGTAAAATAACTCATAATAAACCATTTTAAAATATATATCTATTTTTAAAAAGTGCAGATTTATTCAATGAGATCCCTGTGGTTGGTGCTGCTAATCTTTCCTTTATATATAATTCTTATATAATTTATATATTAATTTTATTATTGATATTTTATTTCTTTAAAGTTTTTTATTAATTTATATTAATATTTTATATTTATTATTAATATATTAAATTAATTTATATATATATATATATATATATATATATATATATATATATATATATATATATATATAATCCTTCCTTTGTATGTCCTTCTCAGTTTTTATTCAACTTTTACAATCAAAACATCCAGGAGGGTAAAAGTGACACTAACTTACATCATTTGATCTAGTTTTAGAGATTTTTTCTATTTTTAGCATTTTAATATGGCGTACATTACTGTAGAAAGTGTTCTGAAATGAAATTGCTCTATGGACTACTAAAATATTACCGTGGACTTCCAATTTGTTATTTTTTGTGTAATTTTGTCTAGTAATGGTCAATATGGAGCCCAATTGAGAACTACTGGTCTAACTGGAAAGTTAAAGTTCTGCACTTGCCTGATTTTTACATCCCTAATATGTAACTTACACCTTGTGATGTCCCTTTTGCTGACAACCATGCATTCTGTTTTCTTATAGCTAATGATTAATTTTTTTTTCCTTGTTTTTCTGAACCCTTTTGTCCAATAAAACTTTCAGTTTTCCTTCTGTATCTGACATCACCTAAGTGTTATCTGCATAGCGCAGATGTTGTTACATTTACATTTGCTGACAATAAATTGTGGAAGCTCTTCTTGTTCCCTTATGATTATCTTGCTGAACAGGTTAAAAAATATCGGCCATACTCCTCTTTCTATTTTATATACATTTACTAAACTCTATATCTGCATGCAAACTGGTCCCAGTACAGGGTATGGATTATTTGAATATCTTTTTCAGTCAAGTAAGGTACTTGTAAAGTTTTCAATATCCAAGAGTATTAATCTCAACTTACTTATCTTCTGACTTTTTATCTCTAGGAGAACCTGGACCAATTCCCTTAATTGCTTGGTCAGCGGGATCGAACATAGCACCTGGTGGGGAGAAAATAACAAAACTTAATCTAAAAGCAGCAGAAACAAAAAGTTTTACTTCATCTTTGTCTTCATCTAAATAGAAAAATAGCACAACAAAAACAAACTTAAAACAATGTTGTAACAGCTTAAAATCATTAGATTATAATAAATATTTTTGCTTATTGTGTTTGTGGGCTCTGTTTTATGGTCAGTTGTCTTTTCTTCTAGTATAAGAGAGAAAGAAATTCTTTATGGTCAACTGTCTTGTTCTTGTTTTTCAATCTTTTTCTGTTGATATTCTTATTGACAATGTAATTACAAAAATTTCTTTTCATTTTGCATCTTTCAAATCTTTGCAAATTAAGGCCCATTGATTTTATTGCAGCATACAGACTAAGATTAGAATTAGATTAAAATTCAGTCTGTACATTATAAAAGAAAATCTTTAAATAGAATTCATGTGAATAATCAATTCTGGTAATTAAATGTTAAAAAAATATGTCTAAATATTTATGCAGCAGTAGACAGTATGAGTGAGAAAACATTGATTGGGAATGAATGTTTTATTATATTTTTTTTGCTAATTTTATTAGAGTAATTGAAAGAGAGGACATCAACAACTACTAAATTCAATCTTCACCAGATACCCTATGTTTGTGGTCTTGTACTATAACAAACTAAGCTTATGCAGAGTTATTTATCTATTTACTGATGATGTTATATTTCAGACAATCTATTCTTCAGCTTTCTTCACATGTATAATAGGTAAAAAAAAAGAGGTATCCTTTCTACAGAAGTATGAGGTGGGGGCTCAAAAGTTTATAGGCTGACTATGAAGGAGTGATGCTAGAGCTGTGAAATCTTGTATGCATTAATTTCAACTCTTGTTATTAATAATTACATTGTTTATTTCCAGGTAAACTTAATTTTCATTGTTTAGCAAAAACAGAATGGGAAAGCTTCTCTATATATAAACATGGAATCACCAGTATTACATGGATTACTGAGAACAGAATTGTCTGTGTGGCTCATGTTGTTAGGAATGAGCCATACAGGTTATATTAGTCACCAATTCTTCTCTGCTTACTATTAATATATATAATATAATATTTTCAGGTTTGGATGCAAGTATTAATTTTTCACAACTTTCTCAGAGTATTTAGGATTTTTAAATGAAAATGTTGAACTATTTTAACTTTTCACATTACTGAAAACTATTTAAAAATTTTTTTTTTTTTGAGGTTTTGTGGAATCAGTCAAAAGTCTTGAAAACTAACCTTTTACAGTTTTTTTTTTTTTAAGAGCAAACATTTTTTTAAAATTTTGCCATCTTCAAGTAACTATTACTTTTCAACTGATGGGGGGATATCTTGTTTGAACTGATTATTGATATTTTTGCCTCTTTGACACCATTTCTTGTTTCTTTCTTCTGAACCAAAATGTATAGATTTCATAACCTAACTCAGCAGGGATTGAATTCATAATCACCAGGTTAAGGCAACACTTGACTCATCAATTCCTATATACCCTATGCCACTGTCATAAAGGATAGCAGTTGTGTATTTTTGGAACCTTTTTAAATCCAATGACAGATGGTTTTGGCATTTGGTTTTCACAATCATCTCGTTCAGCAAGAATGAATGAGAAACATTGCAGGAAAAAAGTGACAATAAATTTTTCATACAAGCCAAATATAAAGATGGACAGTAGTCACTTGGCTGAAACATTCATGTCTATAATAATACCTATAATAATCAAAGATTAAATCAATAATTTTAATAAATTAAGAATTTTTTTATTTTAAATTAAAAGGTGAAATAAAGAATAGGATAGGTAAGAAAAAAGCAAAAGCTTAACCCCGGTTTCCAGCAGAAGTGTAGCCTGCTCCTTTGACTGCTGTCATTGGACGTGCGGAGCCATCTTGTGGTTGTATTGCTGTGCCAATTGGACGACCAAATGAAGATGGTAAAGCATTTCTTCCGCCACGAACAGCAGTTCCTAATGGTTGGCGATTGAAGCCTGTACCAGGAGTCATACCAGTCTGAAATATTGAGAAAATTTATTTCATTACTTTTTTCTTACTGCATATAGTAGAAATTATAAAGATAATAATGAACAGAAAAGTAGATTTGTTTTTGTGCTCTTCTCTGAAATAAAAATTTATTTAAAATGGCTAACAGAAACACTAATAGAAAGCTGAAACCTCAATAAAATTGATCACAGCCAATGTATAATAACAAAGAAATCAACAAACCTTGCTTAGAAATATTAGGGCATTTTAAGTAACATTTCTCAGAAATATGTGGATTTCTTTCATTGGGATCCTGAAAGTTTTTTCTCCTTTTCTTTGGGATCCTAATTTTTGGATCTTGACAGATTTTCTTCTTTTTCTATTGGATCTTTTTTTTCATTGAGATCCTAAAAATTTTCTTTCTTTCTTTTAGACCCTAAATTCTTTTTCTCTTTGGGATCCTAAAAAATTATCCTTGAAAATTTTACCAACATCAATTGATTATATCAATTTTATTAGCATACATAAAAATATCTAACACTGTGTACAACATCCACATCTTATATATATATATATATATATATATATATATATATATAAATGGATATTGAAGCCAATACCCAGAAGTGACAGTTTGTTTCATGCTAAACGTAATCATCAGACCATCAAGTATAAGAACTTAAAAGAAGCTGAACTTTAAAAAAATACCTCCTTAATAAAAATCAATGTTAAGATCAGCTATAGTTGTGCTATTAACATAGACACATCCATCTCCCATCATAACAGCATTATTCAAACAAACATATTTCCAAGAAAGACAATGTAAATTCTTTTAAAAATTAATGCAACTACTGTAAAAATATGATCTGTCACGTAAATAGTCAATGTATGACCAATAATATATATCAAGTGAACATACATTCCAGTAACGATATTAAATTTTATTTTGGTTCCACAGAAAATCCTTGGAAATTTCATTGTTACCATCATAAAATGACCTTAAATAATTTAAAATACAAAAACAACATATTGTAACATGACTAAACAATAAATATTTCTGGCAGTTAAATCAACATCTTATAATGGCAGAGGAAATAAATGCAATCTATATCTTGTTGAAAAGCTGGTTATCATAAAACACTTAAATAACCCTAACTTATTAAATAAAAGAAATGAATTGATGATTACATGTAGGTATAAAAATAAATATCTGCTTAAATACATTGATTTTTTTTAATTATATAATTGAAAAAAAATTAAAATATGAATAATTCCCACTCTAATATATTATTTTATTTACATACATATATAAAAAACCCACTTCTTTTGAATTGCCAAATATAAATTTTAAGATTAAAAAACTGTAATCCCAGTATAATATATAACTACGTGATAACAAAATATATTATAATTCAAAATTATGTAATGGTCAGTTCATACTCATGCATGAAACTCAAAATCATGTTAGCAATGAGGGATAATATGTATATTTATTTACACACACACACACACATATATATTATTATTGTTATTGCCAAGGTCTCAGACATAAATTTACATTTTAAGTCAGAAGATGAGATGACCTGACTCAAGGTATGATTTCTCTGGATTCATACAAGGAAAGGATGTCTACAAGTCAGGAATAAGTCAGAAAACATAATATTCAATGAAAGAATGACAATGAACACGTGGATTCAATTTAATACAAACAATTTAATTCAATAACATCTGCATCTATCTGTGTTCATGTGACCTGCCTACAGAGTCAACATGTATGATATCAAAGACCAATCGCCCATCCACTGCTGTTGGCATGGTATAGGGAAGTACATCTATTCACTGTCACCATTCACCCACATGTATACACAAAGTAGTTAGAATGAAGGGGAAAGAAAGAAAAAAGGGAGAAAAACAATGTTTTTAACTGTCAGTTAAAAGATGGATTATTCTTTCTTTCTCTCTTTTAATACATAAATTATAATAGCATGTCATTATAGTGACATGCTATTACAATATATTACATTATATATATATATTATAGAAATAAAACTAGCAAGATGTGCTTTACTATTCATGATTAAAAGGAAAAGAGAAAAGAAAAAAAAAGGAAAAAATTGACCAGCCAACTGGTTTCGCCCTCACTCAACAGAGCTGGATGCGAGGAAAGACTAAATATTGCAATATAAAATATAAAAACATGAGAAGCATATCATAAAATAAAGGTGGAAAGATCAGATGGAAATCATGTCAAGCCCTAACAGGCATTCCCTCTGTTTACAGAGGGAGGGCTGCCTGGACCTGACATAGATCATTTCCAATGCCTTTAAGTGTAACACAGAATGAGCATGACTAAAGATAGAAAATGAGTCCATGCTGAAATTTGTGGCACAACTTGGATTGTTTATAAAGTGCTCAGCAATGGTGGAGCTGTATGTGTTCCTGATATCATCACCAGATTGGAACATACCATTCTTAATTCTTCCCATCATAACAACATTATTCAAATAAACATATTTCCATATATTTATATAAAAATAAAAGGGATACACAGTGAGATTCACTGTTGACTTGCTGTCAGTTGAGTGCAGTCACTTTTACATATCAAAGATTAAAAATGATTAAACTTCTTTATTTGTGTATCCTTTTCACACATTCAGTCAGTAATGTGCCATGCATAATACACGCTTAGGTGATCATGTATCGAAAGATACATGACTGATGAGGCAGATTTATTTTCCCCTGCAGTAGGTTGCCATTTCTTTCTGCAGTAGATCAGTTGCCATCCAAGGCTACAGAACCTGGTCTGTCCTGCTATTTACCCATAGCTGAGAGGAGAAGAAGAGGATTCATACCTTTCCCAAGAGTATTAACATGTAAGTGAATGTAAAGGATACAACTGGAATTCGAACTCAGCTCCCCAATTCCTCAATCCAAGCCGCTATCCATTACTCCATTACTTTGTTAAAATGTCATTTAAGAAATGTTCACATGAGTTGATCTTTGTTTCTCGATACCTTTTAATCATTTGCAAAGCAAACCTAGGGCCCCTGATTTTCCGTTTCAAATTTTCCTTTATTCCATTTCCACTTTTGGTAAATTCAGTTTTGTTGCTTTTGGAAAATTTCATTTTTTCCATTTTTATAGTATTTTATAACAAAATAGCAATACAATATGCTATAATTATTATTAAAACTGAAAACAAAAATATAATTCAAAGTTTTATTGCATATAAATAAATAGCAAACATCTACAAATCTTTTTTTAAATGTTAATATACAATTCCAAAAATAAATTATATGTAAAAGTAAAAAAATATTGTAACACGACTAAACAATAAAACAATGGAATGTTATTGTGCATAATTATCTTTGAGGTAGAACTTTTAATCAGAGATTCCTTCTTCAAGAACACATTCAAAACACATTCAAATTGTTTTTGCTTTTTTATGGTAAAAGTATTTATATTTATTTATAATTATTTATTCATAATATAAAAATCACATTTAAAGTATCAACAGCAAATAACTTGAATCTCAATAATAAATATCTGAATAAAGTCGAACATTTTGACTAAAATTTTACAAAACAGTAATTAAACCATAATAACTGGATCTTTGTAACAAAATATCAAAAAACAAATTAAACATATTAATTCAAAATTTAAATAAAACAACTTACCCCAATTTGAAATACTGTTCAAATTTAAAATTGCTAATTTCTTAATTTGGGAAATATCTAATTTTCAAAATTCTTCTCTAAATCTCCATTGTAATACAACATTTATCCCTGTCAAATGATTACATTAGCTATGGACTAATGGAAATCTCAAAGACTGCTCTCTTACAGCCTACAAAATCTTCTGATCAATGCTAACAAGCAAAAATATGATAGACATAGGTTCTCTTACTAATATATTCAAGCATTAAAGAACTGTCAAGAGAAATGTAGCAGAAAAAAAATTTCACTTTCTAATGATGTCAAATCCAAATTTATTTTCCTACAATGCCTGATAACTTTTTCTTTCTTAATTTTCAAATCTCAATTTTCTAACAGACAAATACAATTTTCTGTCATGTTTTGTATTTATTATAATCTTTGTCTATGTTGAAAAAGTTTTCTTTTGTATTAAAACAAAGTATAATAATAATAATAATAATGATGATGATTTTATTACAAATGACAGTGGTTATCAATTTTGGTTAATGAGGGGAAAGAAGGATTTCTATGAAATCAATTTAAATGAGACAAACAGGAATGCAATAAAAGTACAATTATTTTTCAGCCCTTTGTTATTCAATATTTTGAAGATACATAAATGAACAAAAATTTACTATTGAAACTGAAAACAAATCACTTGCAATCATCAATATAAATTTCACTAAACTCAAAATGGAAAATTATGATATTACAATATATTGTAAAGATGCCATTCTTTCATTTACAGCTGAAAGCATACAGTAATACCAATTCATGAAGAATCAGTTAACAAAATAGGAAATTCAATTTCTTAAAGATAATTTTATTAAAAAGAAACACAATGAAACTCAATTGAAAAATATTGAAAAAAAAATAAATAAATAAAAGCCTTAAAATACAGACAAGAATATCAACTTATCTTAGTACCAAGAAAAAATCCCTAGGTTAATCCTAAAATTGTTAAACTTCCTATTTTAAGTTCAAAGCTAAAAAGAAATTCAAACAAGTTGGTTTTAAAGTTATTTTTTTTACACCTAGTCCAAATTTAAAAACATTAGTTTGCAACAATAAGAACAATTTACTGCCCAAATGTTAAGCTGGAGTTTACAAGCTTGATTGCACATGTGGAAAATCATATGTAGGTGAACAAGAGGAAAATTTCAATTAGACATATTGAACAACAACAAATAACAGAGAGTAGTTATCTGCAAGCACATTCAAATGGAATGTGGCATAAGGTTGTTAACTGATTAAAGAGAAGCAGTCTATTCAAACATGTCAGCCCTATATATCTATCAATAAAGGAGCATGCAACTCAGCAGGAATACAGCAAGGGAGATTCTCAGCACTTGCCATCTTTGTCATCCAGAATAGCATACCTTCTCTGTATAGTCACAAAACACAACTGATACATGTTGAGTGAAGCAAACTCTGATCATTTTTGCTTCAAGGCATTATACATATTATTTAATGATTGTGTAACTTTTTTTTAAGGGCTTAGTTAATTGTCTTTTAGCATCAATCAATTTTACATGACTGATTTCTTCTTTTACCATTTTATGTTTCAAGAATCAATCTCTTTCTCAAGAGTTTTGCAAGAGTGTTGTAAAACAAAAAGTGACTTGTTATCTTTGAAGCATTTGATGTAAACATCATTTTCACTTCTCTTTAGAATTTCTGTTACAATTAATTTCAAATAGAATATTTTTTAAACCTGATCCTTGCAGGATTAAAGATTCAATTGTTTAGCAAGTCTCTCACAATCTTCTTTATCTCCCAGGATTGCCAATGAATAAGACATCTTTTCTGCATTGTCAGTGACTAATATTAAGTATCCTCCATGAGGCAGCAACTAGAAGGTTTTTGAAAAAGAATATCAATGAATACAATATAGTGAATATCTCAATGTAACTCAACAGGACAACAGCAAGGGAGGCAACCAACAGTCATGTTTAAAGTTGGAATCCCATGCTATATGTACTTGGGTTTAAACTGCTTAGTCTCCCTTGGCAAATCCTCACTGGCATTTGTGGGGAGGGGTCTCCTAGATCCAAGCACATTACACTTATTTTTATCCAAATTTTGGGATGAAAAGTAAATAAATGAAAACCGGTCATATTCAGGAACCACTGACAATTCTAAAAACTGTCATGGTCAGCTGAGCTGGCCATCTGAAATAACTTAAAATGTTGACAAAAAATTTTGCACAACAAAATAGTTGAATTATCAAATTTAATGTATGCATGTAGGTCTTTTAGATATTGATGGTGTCAATAAGAATTCTGCAAAATTTCTTTGTATCCTTGTGATTTTCGTCTTTTGTTCATTCCACAGATCTTTCTTTCTCTATACATGAAAATACATAGAAAAAGATAGATCTGAAGAATGAAAGATGGCAAAAATCAATGAAAAATGGAGAATGTGCAAAACAACAAAATCACTGGGATACAAAGAAATATGGAGAAAATATATTAAAAAGAAATTTATTCTGATGATGCTTTGCATCAAAGGTGGAGCAAAATATTAAAATAAAATTAAAGAAACCCAACTGTCAAGTTTATTTTAATAGACTTGACAGTTGAGTTACTCACCAAAAAACAGAAACTTCATTTGTTCTTGACATGTAATAATTTGTGAGTCTAGCTGACAAATTTGGGTTCAAACTAAATAAAAACATCCAGAGTGGTTTAAATTCACTATTTTTCAAGGAATATAGCTTTATTTCAACTTCAAGACAATGTTATATGAGGCTAGCTTGGGCAAATTCATTTCAGTATGGTGAAACAAATAAACAAAGTATTCATTATTTTGATAACATAAATTGGTTGAGCTAGCAAATTTCTGCCCAAACTATTAAGAATAACATTAAAAATTTCTAACGGTGTTAAGTTACTATGTTTCAAGATATATTGCACTATTACTTCATAACTTAAAAACTTGAAATTTTGCACATCATAATATATTATATGAAGAAAATTTAATGAGGCCAACTCAGGCTCACAGGATTTAGCCCAACTAAGGCAAGAGCTATTATTGGTATTGCTTTGAACCAGACACATTGAAAAAGAACAAACTGCAAACACAAAGTCAGAATAGTAAAAACTGTTTACTAAAAAACTGAAAATGTAAATAAATGTTTCTCATTTTAATTCTTGATTTAGTCAATCACTGACAGTTTGTTTGAATAAGAACTGAGCAATACTTCTATAATTATTCCCTCTACATAAAAAAAACAACCAAAAAACAAATGTATTACAAGTAGCAATGTAATAAATCATCATTTACTTCACTAAAATATTATTTATTTCCTTCTTAAAATCCCCTAACTGAATTTTTTTCCCTTTCATTTAAATTAAATTTAAATAAGGGAATGACTCCTATCCAAAATATAGAAGGAGAAAAGCAGAAGATGGAGGTTACATCAAAATGAGACAATATGGACATCAAATTGAGCAAGAAATCACTAATCAGTGGGTAGTGCCTTTTAATAGATATTTGTTGCGACAATTCAACTCACATATCAATGTTGAAATCTACTCATCAATTCATTCAATCAAGTATTGCATCAAATATATATCAAAGGGGTCAGATCAAATTGTTTTTGCACAAACCCCCAATTGAATTGTTTTCCCTTTGATTTAAATTAAATTTGAACAAGGGAATGACTCCTATCCAAAATATGAAAGGAGAAAGACAGAAGATGGAGGTCACATCAGCAAGATCAATGAGTAATATTGAAATGCATCATTTTTCTCATCAAATTATAAAAATGATTTAAAATCAATCACCATTTTCTTAAAAAAAGAAATGTTACATGCAGCAAGGCATGGGTAATTTGCCTAGAGCAATATATAAATGTCAGAACAAATACTCTAATGTTTGAATATAAATCTTTCATAAATGAGCTCATTTAATTGTATAATGACAATGACTTTAAATAGTGCAAGTCAAGTAATGCAATTTTAGAGTTACTTCATAAACAAGGTTTCTTGTCAGTTATGTCAGAAATTGTTTAATTCCTACAACTTTCCTGACCATCCTTTTAACTTCAATTACAAACAAAAGAAACTTCTTAACATTGGACAGAACTAAATCATTCTTAGGATGCATAATGGCTCAAGTTGTCTTCAATGGCTTGCATTTTTATGTTGATTTAGAACAAAAAAATATGACACGACATTAGAGGAATTTACTATAAAACCAAGACACTTGGAATTCATGTTTAAACAGTCTTTATTTCTTATAAAAATTAATGTATTTTTACTTTTAATGTACTAGAATAGTGTTTATTCCCTATCAATGTATTGCTGATTTTACTGCAGAAAAGCGTTGATGAATTTAAAAGCAATTCAAAAACAGTAGGAAGACAAGACGATGAAACCTTAAGAAAGGCTTTATTCAATAAAAGAAACTGAGCCAAATGATATTATCAGTGTCTCTCCACATAATCCCCTTCCCCAAAATATAACAGAATTTATAAAAGAAAATCTATGTTTATTTTCATACAATAAATTAACATACAAAACACCAAAAAGGCGTTCATTTCTTAACACTCTACCATCCTGCAGGAAGAGGAAGAATATTTGATTGACAAAAATCTTCATATTTTGTTGGTGCCTTTTGTGTTCTTGAAGACCTCTATAGAACATTACCACCTTTGAGACTAGCCTGAAATTGATTAATGGTATAATATCATTAGATACTAACCCTGAATTATCATACTGCTGAAGTGAGTACATCAGGACTGTCAAGATCCTCAGAAGCATGTTGGATATTCAGGATACTTATTCTCCCATTCAATTCAGTGGATGGACAAGCTGCCAGATCTTAAAGAGATATTATGAACTCTCATCCATCAGGGTACCTTATATTTGCGTATGTAGGATTTACGTCAAGCAATTCCACCCCATTGACAAAATTATCATTTTTACATGACTGGACAAAGTTCCTGAGAAGTACAGATCCAGACCAAGCCACGATGCTAAAGATGAAGAGCACTAGGGAAAATTGAAGAACCTTTCATGTGGTGTAGTATTGGTAGATGTTGAAAGTAGGGCACAAAGAAATTGGAGAGTATTTGGTAGAACTATTTCCCAAAATTTTAGGTCCATATTGTATGTTTTTAATGCCAAGTGAATATTTCTCCAAATAAGTCCATTGTACTGTTTAACTTGTGAACTGCCTGTTGGGTGGTATGGAGTAGACGTGCTTGTGGCTATTCCATTCTGAGTTAGGTAGGACTTTAATTCTTGGCTAATAAAGGATGCACCTCTATCAGAGTCAACATAAGATGGGAACCCATGAATGGTGAAAATTTGGTCAAGGCATTTTATCATTGTCGCTGAACTGACATCCAGACATGAAAAGGCAAATGGGAATATTTATCTGTAGCCATTAACAAATAATTGTTATGAGTATTAGATGGTAAGGGCCTTTTAAAATCTATGCTTATGCTCTTATTAATTTCCCCAATGCTGAAGGTCTGAAGAAAATTTGACACTGAGAGTAAACCTTTTTCACATCTTCCATTGAATATGGAAGGTTTTTGTATTTAACAAAATGTAGCATCCGTATAACTCATGTATGACATAAACTACTATGAAGTTCATTTAGAGATTAACTTGTTAGGGTTGCACAGTGAGCTAGTGTTAAGGCATCTGGGACAACATTGTCTGGTCCAGGTCTGTATGCAATGAATAACTAAATTCAGCTATCTCTACTCTCCAACTCTGAATTCTTTCTATTATCAAAACATGAATGCAACAGAACGTTGATCAGTTATTAGAATAAAGTGATTGTGCAACAGTAAGTGTCGCCACTTTCTAACAGCTTCAATGATAGCCGTAGCCTCTCTTTCCACAGAAGGGTAGTTTAATTCACTCTTATTTAGGCTGCATGACATGAAGGCAATGGGCTGAGCATTTGATTAAGAGTTGCAGACACAGCAACATCGGAGGCATTGTATTCTACCAAAAAAGGAATACTTTCATCAATAGAGTTAAGCATTGCAGAACATAATCCCTCTTTACTTATCAGATAAGATTTGGTACTGATCAATGGATAGATTTTATTAGAAAATACAGGAATCCATTTGGAATAATATGAAAACATATCCAATGTCTGCCCCAGCAAGACAAATCAGATGCAGGTGGCAACATCTGGAGTGGGTGTAGGCAGTCAGGATCTGGCCAAATAGTATTATGGCTTACATAATACCCGAGTATTTTAATAAACTTGGAGATATTACAGATTTCAATTCATTTAATGTAAGCCCCCATTTTTGTGCAGCTTGTTGGAATCTCTGACAATATTGATCATAGTTGGTGTTTTTGATCATAACCACCAATGGTGATGTCTACATAAGGATATGTATCTATAAGGTTCTCTTTTTCAACAAATTTGTCCATTGCTCTTTGAAACAGAGACCCCATTGGTTGCACCACAGGACAACCTAAAAAACTGGTATACTCAAAGGCAGGAAACTTTTTTATCTGCCTCAATTATTGGGATCTGATGGTAAACAGTAGAAAATACTTTGTACCTTGTCAGACAGTTTATCATATCATCAATCTGAGGCATAAGGTAGGCATCCAACTGTGTATATAGATTAACCATTTGGAAATAATCTACACAGAGCCATTTATTGTGCTTATTGATAAGGTCCTTGCAACAACCAACTGGGCCCTCCATAGTGAGTAGCAGGGGTCAATGATGTTATTTGAGAGTATTTGGGAAATTTTCTTCTCAATGAATGCCTTATCATCTCTACTAAAGCACCAAGATTTTGTAGCAACAGGGTGGGAATTCACAGGTATACTGGAAAATGATGAGGGTATATTTACTTTAGCTGCCGTAAGAACACAGTGTGCATTTCTTTGACAAACTCTTAAGTCATCTTTGTTCCCACCGTAAGTGAAGATCTGAGAATTACCACCGCACATAGTTTATCCAAAACCCTGAATTTTACTCTTCCATATTCCCTGATGCCTACTTCTATATCAGCAATGCAGACACCAATATAATTGGCTTCCATGGTTTTAAGAGCCATAGACACTTTTTTCTTACAGGGGTGGAGTTTCAGGTTTAATACATTGAATGCATCTTCACTAATAAAGTTTTATGAACTATAAGAGTCTATAAGAGCAGTAAACTGTCTGCCTTTTATGGTGATCATTGTAGTTGCATGAGAGAGATCTGGGGGATAGATATCCAGGATTACACACAAACTTGGTTTAAAATTAACCATCATGGCCGTTGTCTGAGGCTGACTTCAAACCTTCAAAAACTGTCTGTTTTTTCCACAATTAAAACATGTGGTGCTACAAGCAGAACAGACTCTCCGATTATGAGCTGCGTTACCACAAAATTGGCATTTTTCTGGTAAGGCACTTTTGGCAGGGCTAGAGCTGTGGGGTTCTCTTCTGAATATTCACACTTGGCGGCTTTTACATCTGAGATCAATGAAATGCTTGTAGGGAAGTAAAGTTGTGAATTTCTTTGGGCAAGATCAAGTGCACATGCTTGATTGAAGGTTGACTTTCCCAGAAACCACCGCTTAATATAACTGGATGAAATCCTACTTATAAAGGCATAACTGATTTGCTCTGTATTGTTCCACCGTGATTTTTTATAGTTGTAATCTTGTATTATCTATAAGTTCCAACTACAATAAATAATTATAGTTATGACAACTCATATCTTTTGTCTGTAAAATAAATGTAAATAAACTATAGGTTATTATAAGAGCCAACATGCTCAAAATATTGAAATCATTTGCATAAATTGTCACCTGTTTAAGTTAAATACAAGGAAACAGGTCATCAAACTTCTAAGCCCAAGGATAGTCACTTATTTTAAAAATAAAAAGGAAATAATCATATTGGTCTTCATACAATGACCCATTGAGTAATCTCTGTGCATACATGCACTCACATTGAGGAGAGAAAGTCACTATATATATTTATTCTGTTTATACATTTTTTTTATGAATACCCTTATTTGAGTAAATCCTCTATCTTTTAATTAAACAGTATTAATTATTACATTTACCACCCTGAATATTCAATAAATTTTGTAGAAAATATGCGTTCTCAAACAGGAATCGAACCTGTATCCTATATGGAACTGTCATTAAGCCTGACATACTATGTCCGTTCAGCCACAGAGAACTTTCGGTTAGCAAACCTTGAATTACTGTTTTTAAATATTTGTTGGATTTAATCCATTTCATATAGAATGCTGTCATTGTTTATGTTAGGCTACAAATTCAGAGCAGATATGATAGAATGAGAAAAATCGGAGAAAGTGCATGTTTAAAAGCAGTAATTCGAGTTTTGCTAATTGGAAGTTCTGTGGGTGAACAGTCATAGCATGTCAGACTTAACAACAGTTCTGTATAGAATATAGGTTTAATTCCTGTTGGAGAACATATTTTCTACAAAATTTCTTGAACATCCAGGCTGGTAAATATAATTAATACTGTTTAATTAAAAAACAGCATTTACTCAAATAAGTGTAACCATAAAAAAATGTATAAACAGAAAATATTTGTCAAATTTAATTCAGTACATATAACACATACACACAAGTATTTGATAGACTTGCATTCAGATTACTCTCTCACTCATTACTATATACCACAACATAAAAATATTTAAGACCTTAGAAGAATTGTCAATGCAGCCAAAAAGCACAGCTGTGCACAAATTTAGAAAACATGGAAAGTCTGCAAAGTCCATTTTAAAATTTAGCTATAAAAAATGGCTGGTTCTATGTAAAGTTTCACAGCAAATCTGACTAACCTATAAAATAACATCCTTCTTCACACACACACACACACACAGTAGGGGGGGTGAAACATTTTTCTACAATGAGCAAATAAGAAAAATGTTATCTTAGCAAACAAAAATGAAAAACAAATCAGTTTTCTTATCTGACAAAACAAGAAACTGTAGGATAAAAAGAAAAATCTTCAAGAAGAATGTTAGTAGGTCAGTAGCTATTCATGATTAAAGATTAAATTACTGAAAAGTATTTTTTTTTTCTATGTCATTGTGTCCTACAAATAAGAACAGGAAGAGCAAATTAAAAAGAATGGAATTTCGAAAACAAGTGAAAGAACATAGAAATAAAAACAAAATGGAAGCCATTTAATGATGACAAACATTTTTTAAAAATAAAATAAACAATATTTTATGTAAACAATTTTATCAGTAGGGCTCTTTAAATTTTTGATTTATAAAGATTTTTTGCCTGTTTGTTTCCCTAAGTAAATAGAACAAAGTACTGCAATCTCTAACGGAGAGCCAATCTCACATCCCAATTTTCATCCATTTCACTTGAACATCTATGACAAATAGCCGAAAGACAACTCAATGTTGCAGTTTTATTTAATGTCAACCAACAAACTTATAGCATTACATACAATTGGCAGCAGCATCTATTTGGAGGTTTCATATTTTACTATTAACACAATAAAAACACAGCTCTTCAAGTTATTTGGCATCATTTACAAATCTATACTGCACTGATTTAAGTGTTTAGAAGGAATTAAGAGGACAAAATAGAAAGGACTACAAAACAATCTGTTTAAATGTAGGATCTATTATCACCATTTAAGTTTTCTTTGTTGCTTAAAAAGAAAACAATAACTTGAAGGATGAAATAATTTTAATGATATTCTATTCTATTTATAAATTAATTTATATATTTATCCTAGACACTGGTACAGACTTTTCCTAGTTACACACACATTTAGGATCACCCTCTGTATTTAATAATTAGCAAGTTTCATGCCTTCTCTGGTTTAATTAAGTCCTAAGTTAGGATGCTGAAACTATTTAATCCAATTTTTATCCATGTTTATTTTAAGAGAGGGGCTTAGCTAAAATTTGAAATCCACCAACCCTAAGATTACCATGAGCCAGCAAGGTAAATTAGGCAAAAATTTTAAGGAAACTTTATGCAACAATGAGTTAATTTCATTATTATTATTGAATATATGATAAAACTGTTCAGAAAGAGAAAAGTCCTCTCCCCCAAAGTGAGCTAGTAAATTAGTTTTGAAAAAAAAAACCCCAATAAACACAACCTTTAATTTTTAAGTGATTATTTGTGGCCGCAAACATTTGGCTTATATAGAGTGTGTGTGTGCGTATATATATATATATATATATATATATATATGTTTCATTAAAGATGACAGACAAAGTACTACAATTAAGCTTTTTATTTAATTTTACTTGTATTTGAATAAATGTTTTCTTTTGTGGACACAGACTGTGTAGAAACTGTCCAAATGTTCTGTAATTCTGAACCCTTTCAGCTATACTTTTAGCCATTATCAAGGATAATTTTATTTTTGTTTTTTAATTGGCTGGTATAGTTTGTGTGTATGTTTCTAGAGTTATAACACAAGAAAAATAAAAAGCTTAATTGTAGTACCTTGTCTGTCATCTTTAATGAAACATGTGTAAATATAGGATTGCTGCCTATATATATATATATATATATATATATATATATATATATATATATATATATATATATAATTTTTTTTCCTTTACAGATACACTATCTGAAACTCAATAAAAGTTTAAATCAGTACAAGAATATTAGATAAATTTGGATTGCATGGTATTTCAATGCCTACTACTAAACAGTATTATCAATTTCTAATTAACTTACTGGAGGAGGACGGCGACCATGGCTGGTACGCAGCACAGCCTTCTGAAAATTAGGATCCTCTGCAAGGTCCTGCAAAGAAATAATTAGATATAGATAAAAACAAACATTAAAAACAAAATTTCTGCTCCTCATTTGAATTTAATTAAGGAATAATGCAATTAATTATATTTTTGTTTTTTGCCTTAGAATCAAAGAAAGCAAAGATAACTTTAAAACTAATTCTACTAAAGATATATGATTTTATTTTACTAAATGTTCACCCAATACAAGACCCAACAGCCATTCAAGATAGATGGTTACTGAATGAGGTTGTTGCATGGACATAAGAACAGGAAGTGCAGATTATGGGAATATGAAGGACAGATAGCAGTTGACCCTAGACCAGAAGAAGCTAAGATTGGAGTGATCAGGGAAGCATCCTCTCAGGAGTTTGTTCCCTGAAATAGTGTTTCTCAGGAAGAAACTTTGGTCTTACTAATGGAATATAAAGGGAATGCAGAGGATTCAACTTGGTATTATAAAAACTTCTTGGCTAAAAAGTTATCTGAAATGCTGGAATGTATCTGTATCATTTCAAATTATGAAGTTAAAGATTGAAGAGTTAAAAGCCATTGTCAAAATGCAAGATAATTTACTTGAACAGAATTAATAAAGTTTGCGATGAAAAGAAAAAAAGGTCAAAAAAGATGAAACAGCAACAATCATGCAAGCAAGCAATATAGTTAAAGTAAATCAAACAGGTAAGAAGGCAAAAGAATTCACAAACTATAAGTTGGCGTTCATACACAAAAGCAAGGTCAGACAAGAGAACGCAGTAGGTTTGTTTTGTAGTTAAGGCAGATCTGGACCAAGTCATGTCAAAATGCAGGTCATCCTATATTATTGGCTAAGAAAAATATCCCAGCATCCATTTTGTGTCATTCTGACTTTAAGAGGGGGAGAGGGAAAAACTTTGGCAATCATTTCCACATTTTTGGGAGTTTTGATTTCCTTTTTGGAAAGAATTTGTAAGCCTTGTTATTGTGAGTGTCATCTTTGTTTACCTTTGTTACTGTTGTTTTGTGTGTCCTACTTGTTTTGTTACACTCCAGTTTCTTGGGATTTGTTTTTGTGTGTTTTTGTGCTGTGATGAGGCTATGACCACAATGGCCAAGTCTTCCCAGTAAAATGAACCAATGGCCACCCAAGCATCCACACAGGCATGGGCAGCAGATAGGAAAAAAAAAATCAGATTATTACAGCAGCCTAAGAGGAGAATATCATGCCTTCATCTGGGGTAATGAATTGATTGCTGTACCTTAATGATGGAGGAAATCAAAACCAGGACCATTTCCTTTTTGATGGCAGATGTCAAAATGAGAAAATTCATTGCAGTCACTAGAGGGACTACAGAAGAGTCTCAAGGCTTTGAATATTGCTGCCAAACTGTTGGCAAGAAGGTCAAATGCCATATGGGATGTCCTACTGGCTAGAGAAGCATCTGCTAAGGCGTTAGCCAGTAACATCCTTACTACCAAGTCTCTTCACCTTCAAATTGAGTACATGGACACCTGGAAAACACTTTTCATGGGGTGCCCATTTACATCACTGGGGACTTCTTTTCAGACTACAGACCTGTGGAGAGCAGGTATCCTCCATTTTAAAAAATATAATGAGATGCAGGATGCTGACAACCAGGAATATTTTTGTGGTGGAAGAAATATAATCTCCAGATCTTGCGGAGATGCCATTTGACATGTGAACAGGAAGGAATTCAACACCACAGAAGGATTTTTGTGAGTGGAAGAGGTAGGAGGGAGCCATCTCCTCCACAGCAGGATGTCCAAAACAAACTTGCTGTGAAATCCACCCAGCGGTAGCAACAGAAGCAACCAAAGCAGCAACAACAGAGACCAAAAAACCAGCAGCAGCAACAACAGTAAAAACCAGAGTAACAACACAGGCAGTAGAAGCAAAAGCTAGAATAGCTGAGGCAGCAACAACACAAGCAGCAGCAGTCAGAGTAACAGCAGCAGGAAGGCAAGGAGCAGGAGATCCAGCAAAACAAGCAACCCGAGCAGGTGGAAGTAGACCTATCACAATTGGATTTATTTATGGAAGTAGAGGAAATGCCTCCACCTTGTTCCTCATCACTGAAAAGGAGAAGGAAAAAAAGAGGAGGAAGAGGATCTCATATACATGAAAAGGAGAAGTAGAGCTGGGCGGAGTAAGGCGGAGTAGGCCCTGGTATCTGCCAGAACCCAATACATGCCTGATTCACCAGCAAGAAGCGACCAAGAAACTGCTCATGGTAAAACCAGGCGCCTCCCTTCTTCCCTTCTAGAGCCCTACCTTCCCCTTCTCCCTCCCCCAACCCTTTCCAAGGAAGGAAAAAAAGACATTTCCCCAAAGGGAAAAGAATTTATGTTGTGGACTGTGAGTCCGCCGAGAGGGACCTTTTCTCTCAGAGGAAGGCCCTCTTGAGGCCTCTATTTAAATGCACCTCTGTTGACTCCATGTCAAAGAAACTTCCTTGATGAGCCCGCTGTAATTATTCTCATTAAGAACACCAGGTGCCAAAGATGCATTCCCCAAGCTCCAGATGGCTCAAATAGAGTCTCTGGAGCTAAAGAAATTAGCTCAATATTGCTCTGGGAGGGTCCCGGTTTTGCTTCACTCTTCCTTATATAGGGCACTTAAACTTACCTTTCTCACAGACATCAGCGGCATTGTCTCATAAGGATGAATTATGTCTAATATTGGCACTGGTAGTCTGGGACAATCTGTCTTGACCCCCACAGATTTCCATCCAGTCTGTGTTTAAGGGACTCTTGACTTTAAAAGATGTCTATCAAGCTAGCTAACTTGAATGTGAGGAGCTTGAGGGATTGGGATAAGACTGTCCACCTGCTTTGTGATCTCTTGTCCTTTGAGGTAGATGTGGCTGCAATCCAAGAGACACACTTTGTTTGCAATGTTGATGCTTGTGTGCTGTCTAGTGACTTATTGTCTATTCAGTATATAGAGACCAGCTGGCCAGTGGTGTTTCCATGTTAGTAAAATGTTCCCTGGGTGCGAGGATGGACCTTGTCCATGTCAACACAGGAGCCACTTGATTGTGGCAGTGGTTTGTTTCGTGTCGTGGTTTATGCACCCAACAACCAAGGGGACTGTGTTAACTTTTTCTGTCAGTTGGGGCTATTCCTGGTCCATTCATCATGTTTAGACTTAATGGAGGACTGGAATGCCATCCTATACCCCAAGATAGACAGGGGGCGGAGAGCTAGTGGGAGGTCATCAGGTGATCATAGCTTGGTTGATCTGATCGACAAGTTTGGGCTCATTGATGAAAAATATAATGTAGTTGAAATAAAATTTGTAAATGATTTTTTTTTTATGCAGTCCAGCCCTACACTGAAACACTATTTTCATGTCATGCCATAGCAACATTAAACTAGTACAGAAGGTGCTTGGGTAGTACAAAAAGGTGACAGGGACCAAAATTAAACACAACAAGTCATCCAGCTTATGGTCAGCTGTCTGGAAGAGGGTTGCACTTCCAAAGCCCTTTAGTTGGACAGACAGACCCATCTGCATTTTTGGAGTGTGATTCAGGCCCAATCTCCAGCTGAAGAAGAATTAGTCCAAATTACAGTCAAAGATTGAAGTGGCGGCTCAGATTTGGCTTTTTATACATAAAGGATAAGACAGAGGTGTGTGCCACTTAATTCTTTTCGATTATCCTTCATTGATTGGCTGTACTTCCTCTCTACAAGAACAGAAATAAGGCGCTCAATTGCTTGTTGGCTTCACTCATGGGGTGGTCGCAAGCATCTGGTCTATAGAGAGACTGTTGCTCAATATCTGTGTCATGGGCAGGGGGCTGGGAATGCTGCACTTGTTGTGCCATCAGCACACTTCAAGGTTGGTGTTCTTATGCTGTGCACTGACGGAAGATTTGATTTTGGAAGGGAGTGTTAGGGACAACTTCCCTAGCATTATTATCACTCTCTCCATTCCTGAGGTTGAGCACCATCGTAAGCCTCGAAATTAATCAAAACTCCTCTGAGAGTGTCAGACATCCTCAAGAGTTCTTCCTTGGTCCAGTGACCTTTGACATCCTCATAGGCTATTGTATTGTGATTTAGTGGAGAGGATCACACCAGGAGACCTTTGTGGGTGGATCAGCGTGTCGGCATCAGAGTTGCACTCTTTTAGGTCTTGAGTGCCAACGGCTGAATATCTCAGTAACCTTGAGTTTTCACTTTCCTGGTGAATGATTCATAATGTGCTACCTCTCAATGACGTAGCCTTCAGATGGGGCTGCGTGAATTTGTCAACTGTCATCAGTATGACCTTGGTTTAGAAGAAATGGCTTTGCATGGCTTCTACCATTGTCCTCAGGTGTGCCCTTTCTGGGACTATGTTAACAAGTTGATGGCTCGTATTGCTCCTGAGCAGCTTGCGACCATTGATCTCGCATACACCTGTGACAATGTCACCCCTGTTCTCCAGGATGTTCTCACGTTGCTAGCTGTGGCAAGAATGGTGGAATGGACATCACAAATGGAGGGAATCTTGCATTATGAACATTATTTTCATCAGGACCTGGTTAGATTCTTTGAGCATCAGCTGAAGATGAAGATCAGATCTGTACAACAGGGCGGTTTTCTGTGAACCCTACTCTGGTTAAGTTAGACTGTTTTTCGTTTACCTAGTTAATGTGAATAAGTGTTTTTCCCGGCATTCTCTTGTTATGATCCATATCAAGATTCCCAAACTCCCCAGTTTGTTTTTGTCCCCTTTTTTGATCTTGGCTGGGTCAGACTTTTGTTTTTCCCACCCTAATGTTTAATTTTTCCTTCCCACTCCATTAGTGAGTGAGCTCCTTGATTTTGTCTATAGGCAGAATACAGTGGCCATATTCATTATTTTGAGGGGTGGACAGGTCCTACTAACATCTGTTTTGTTTTTGTTTCATTCTTTAGTTTTTTTGGTGTGGTTCATTTCCTCCCTATCATTTCAGGCTTCATGAAAATTTTTATATATTTTTATAGGGAAAAAAAAAAAATGGTGATTCAAGTTAAAAAGTTTATTAAATATAAAATTTGTTTTTAAGCCTCCATCCAAATAGAAAACAAAACCTATTTATTAGCATTATAATGACAAAATACAAGATATCTAAATGTCAAATATTCAACATTAAATGCAACAAAAGATGTGTACACAGATTTTCTGTGTGCACGTTTACCCATTCTACTTTTGAGCTGATAAAAACACATATTCCTTTTGTTTGAAGGTGTAGTTATGAAAATGGTGATTGTCTGCTTTTGGGTAAGATGAATTCAGGAGTACTGCATCATGGCCAGTGAGTAATGCCAGCTAATAGTGTGACAAACACCAGTTGCTATTTAGCATGACTAGAAGCAAGACCTATCTGCTCACAGCAGCTAAGAGAACAGAGGAAATCACATGGTCTCACTGGTTATATAAAAGACATTACCAGCCTGCCTGTTTTCCCTTTGGGAAATATTACAAGTAAGACCCTGTCATTTTCTTGTCACTTTCACACTGCTTGTTGTATACATGTTATAATTTCTCTGTGTAAAATAAATTAGTGACAAATATGTATATATCAGTAAAAAAAACTCTTTGAGAACCATACATGTTTGTTATTCTGTTCCATCCATGTGTTGTTAATATAACACAGATGTAATAATGCCTATAATGGGGAAATGTCAACTAAAAATGTTCTCTCTTTCCTAGCACCTCCATTACAGGTACAAAACTGGTAACATTTTACACAACATTAAGTTTCATGTCCTAGAAAAATCAGTTTCTATTTTTTCTTATTAATCTATTCTATTCAATGTCTAATATTAACCTTTACCACACTGCAGGCGACAGCTGTTGCTGTAGAATTCTCTCCCTTTGCTACTCTAGGTGCATTCTGTCACCTTGAGACGGTTACTATAAATAAACACTTGTCAACTGCTATTTCCGGTATTTTAAGCTGGTAATCGCCTACTACTGCTTTGGAAGAAGCATTCCATTTTCCAACGCTATCTAGACTCTACACAAGGTGTAACACCAATTAAGCCCACATTAATTTTTTCACAATATTTTGTAAACAAAAATGGCCATATCAATATCAAACAAAGCCTTTATTCTAGAGTTTTTCTTTGATTAGAACTCCAATGATGATTTTGAAGGCTTTACTCTAGTGGATATTGAAGGTGAGGTGGTCAAAGAGGATAACCACAGTAACTAATAACTAATGACAAGGAGGAAAGAAATGATGACCACTAGTGGCTACTATCATCTATGCCTGACTAATTTTATGAAAGCTACTGACAACCATCAATATACCTGATAGCCTTTCTGAAGGTGAATTATTTTGTCTATTTATAAACGATGAAATACTAACTTTATTTTCGGCAATGAGACAAATAAATATGAATCAGGTGAAAGAAAGAGCAATCAAATGCTAGCATCTTCTCATATGTAAACAAAGGAAACACATCACATTTTTGAGAAAATTAAAGCCTTAGCAATTTTACTTCTTATTGCACCTGCAGAACTCCACAAGGAGTAATAAATGTTAAAGTACATTGAATTATTTATGTATTTTATAATATATTTTATTTTTATTTCAGTTTTTGTTTTCAATGTCAAAACATGCATGCAAAACATAATGCATTACATCAAAATATTACTCATTCATTCTTTTATTAGTGTACAAAAATTAAAATCTATATGCTCAATACAAAGGAAGTTATAACAATTTTAAAACAGTAGATGTTTGTGTTTTTGCACCCTCAAAAAAAAACAAAAAAAAAAAAAACCTTCAGTGGCAGGGGGAAAAATTCTAAAAAGAAATTAGCATGGTAAAAGTTAATTCTTATGATAATGCATTATATCAGTTATAATTTATTGTGACACGAACATGAGAATAACATCAGGAACAAATGGTTATTAGTGAGTTTGTCTCAGACTTTAGATATCTTGTTCAACAGAGTTTGGCATACTGGCTTTCTCCACAAGCTCAAGGCTTATGGTGTCTTAGGTTGAAGATTTGGCTTAATCAAATCATTCTTAATAAATCATGTAATGAAGGTCATGTTGAATGGACACACCTCTAGATCATTTCACATTAATATGAGTGTTCCCCAGGGCTCTATCCTTGGACCTATGTGGCTTCTTATCTTTATCAACAACCTTCCTGATTTCATCAGTTCCCAACTAAGTATTTATGCTGATGATACAACTATTTATGCCTGTCTTAATAGGAAGTCCAAGAGGTCCATCAAAATAAAACTGATAGCTTCTCTTGAAATGACTTCCAATCAGTAGTTAACTGGAGTAAGAATGGCTTCTTAATTTTAACCCTTCAAAAACAAAACTGCTATCTTTTAATCACCACAGAGAACTTTTTTTTGCTTCCATCAACAGGACTGATGCTAACCTCCAGGAGAGTGACTCATTGTGCCTTCTTGGGCTCATGTTTTCCACTGAAGTGAAGCCATTATATTGAATCAATTGCTAGGTCTACTGCTAGGAAAGTTGCTTCATTGTATCGTTCCAGACAATGTTTATCGCTATGATCCATCTTTCACATTTATCAATCTAGCATTCAGCCATGCATTGAATATTGCTACTATATCTAGTCTGGTGCTCTCACTATATGTCTCAAGATTCTTGACAAGATTCAAAGAAGGGTTATATAATTGGTCTTGGACTACTATGTTAACTTCAGTCATTTTCCCCACAGTCATGACATGGCTTCCTTCTGTCTTTTCTATAAATATTTTATGAGCTTTCCTCCTTGGTACCTTGGCTTCATGAATTTAAGCATACTATTAAATTGGCAAGTGTAATAGGAACAGTGACTTACCAGGAAAAAGCGAATTCGTTGCCTCAGCGTGTAAACCATTCTCTGAGAGTCGGTTCGCGTCGCCTTTGCCATTTTTATGCAGCAGACTTATTTGCATAAGAGAACCACGCTACCGATTAAAAACCCGGCGAAATTACTGCTTTTCTTCAGGCTTGGCATCCCGGACTAGCGGATTGCAGACACAAGCGACTTCTGGACATCCGACAAGCTATTTCGGCAAACATGGATGGCGGTTTGATTTAAAGATAATTCCCGAGTTTGACGGGACTGGATCTGTGGTTGAATGGCTCGAGGAATTGGAATTGGTGTGCGACCTATCGGGGTGAAGCGGCAATCGTGTCATCCCCCTTCGCTAACCAGGGGAGCATTCGCGGTTTACCAGCAACTATCTACGGAAGAAAATCGGGCGTGGCTCCCCCAATCAAAGGAGCATTGATGACAGCATTTGCCCCTGATAAATTCACTGCATCACGAACAATTGAGGCACGTATATTACGTCCGGGTGAGTGGATATATTTTGGCTGATCTCACGGAAGCTCTCCGTCCTTTTTGGAGGAGTGCCAGACAGTGCGATGGCATGCGTGTTCCACGACCAGGGCTTCCTGATCCTGTGAAAAGGCTCCTCAGGGCGGATGATATGTCTCTCGAGTTTGGCCGAGCCAAGTCCAATCATAAAGGACTTCCAGCAGAGAGGGAACCAATTCACCAGAGCGGTGCAGCCTCCCAGATTCCCGTTCTTCCCCAGACATGGGCCCACTTGTCACATGCTATGAATGTAATGGGCCCAATCACTTCAGGGACTGCATGAAGAGGCTAACGCACGTTGTTATCGATGCAACAAGATCGGTCATCTGGCCAAAAATTGTCCGGGAAACGGGCGGGACCAGACTTCTGCGCCTGTTCCACTCCCCAAACAGCAAGTAAACTCAGTGCTACCCATCATTACTGTGTGTGTTGGTCGGCACACCATGCTCGGCTCTCCTTGATTCAGGGTGCTCATGGTCAATCTTGGCTTTATGTCGGTCTTGGTCAATACCTGGCATGGCGGTATCTACCTTATGAGCCCTTGCTCGGCTTGCTGTGGAAAGGGCACTTGCATGGCAACTGGTAATACTGCCTACACAATCGATGTGCTGGTTATCAAATAGGGAAACCCCGATTTCGACCTGTTGCTTGGCATCGACGCCATTAAGGCACTAGTTCCACTGATCAATTGGAAGCGTGAGTTTGAAAAACCACGGTCCGTCTGTGCAGCGATTTAATTTGTCCAGCGGCCCTTTCAGTCCCGAGGTTATTCAATGAACAGCAGGGCAGTTTGGGTGCGAAAGTGGTCGAATCAGGTCATGCACCAGGGAAATTCAGAATGGATCTCTGAGTATCCAGTATCCACCGAGATGAGAGAGGAGTAATGAAGAAAATGAATTACAAGCGAAATGGACAATGGTTGGTTGGTGCCATTTACAGTAACAAAGGGGAGTTTGGCCGCCCAAGGGACTGATACCACTGATGGCCGTGCTGCAGACCAACAAGCATAAGGTGCGTCCTGTGATGGACTATAGGGAACTAAATTACGTTGAAACATTCACAGGTGCCAACGGATGTTTGCGTGAAAAACTGAGACTGGAGACAGCATGGTGCGAACGTGTCCATTCTGGACCTCAGGAAAGCATATCTACAGATTCGTGTTGAAAAATCCCTGTGGCCATATCAAACAGTTGTGTTTAAAGGGAAGAGATATTGTTTGACCAGGCTGGGGTTCTTTTTATGAATGTGGCGCCCCTGATAATGCGAGCTGTGCTTAATGCTGTGTTAGCACAGAATGAAACTATAAATAGAGCAACGTCTGCATATATTGATGATATATATATCACGAGGATGTGGTGTCGGCCGGAATCTGTGAGGAAACATCTCGAGCTCTGTCGGACTGACGAGCAAGGATCCAGAGAAGTTACAGGGCCAGACTAGAGTGCTGGGGCTAGAAGTATGGAAGGAACAGGGTCAACTGCGATGGCGACGAGGAAGCAGAATGGTAGACGGCCCTATGACTATGACACGGAGAGGTATTTTCTCCATGTGTGGCCGGGCTGGTGGGACATTCCCGTGTGTGGATGGCTCCAGTGGCGTTGGCGTCATCAAACAGATGAGCCACTGCCGTAACGGGAACTGGGGCGACAAAATTTGTGATGCTCCCTGGACGTTACAGGTGATAACGGACACCATTGCCCGGGCTCAGCAACTGGATCCTGCACAGGAGAATGGTTTCTGAATTTCTTTTAGGCGTGGTCTAATATTAACCTTTACTGGCTGTCGGATGGCCTGTTGGCTAAGGGAGCTATCATCGAGGACGCATGCTGGCTACGGCCGATAAAAAACACCCAGCATATCAATGTGGCTGAACTGGATGCCCGTACTTTAAGGGGAATCAACCTCGCTGCTTTGATGGCAGGCTTCCATTTTACATTGAACACAGACTCCCCTCTCGTGTAACCATTGGGTGACTAATGCCCTTTTCACAAAGTCTTTTGAAACACCAAGGCCATATCGAAGATGCTCAAACAAAGCCATTCTAGAGTTTTCTTGTGATTATAACCTCCAATGACATTTTGCTGGAACCGAGCTGACTTGTTGGAGGATTCCCAGTAACTGGTTCAACAATGACAAGGAAACCTGTTCAACCAGTATGTGGCTTCTGCTGTCTAAACCAACTAATTTTTCAGTTACTGAGAACCATCGACATACCTTACCCTGGGTTAAATTACACTATATTTATAAACGATGAAATCAACCCGTCCGTATTTCAGCAATAAGATCGGTAAATATGAATTGTGAAAGAAGTGTCAATCAATAGATCCAGCATCTTCTCATATGGCAAAAGGAGAGCTCATGCGTTAAATTGGTATGGGAATGGACATTACACACTATAAGGGTCTGAACTCTGATCGACTATTTACATTTTTTCGATCTGGCGACCACTAGTTTTTCAATGTCAAGACGCTGCACAAACGTAATCCGGCAATTGGAGTCGGTGTTTTTCATGGTGCCCGGTAAAATCCTGGCTGATAATGACACTGCATTCCGCAAGCAATTTAAACAATTCATGGAAACAATGGGGCGTCCGATTCCGACCGGCAAAAAAACGTAAAAACCATCTGGAAATGGTATTGTAGAGGGTGTCATCGGACAATCAAACGGATTGCTCGAAAAGAGCTGCTCTATTATGGAGGCCGTATATTGGTATAATTTTACACCCAGGGATGATGTGTCTGCCTCTTCTGCGTTATTAATCTGCTGCATTCAGACTTTAGAATTTTGACATTGTGCCTTCTCCTAACCCGGGCGACTTATCGGTATAAAGAAGGAGACGCAGTTTGGGTAAAAAATCCATATAAATCATGCTGCACGTCAAAGTTTGTGAAAGGTGGGTCACGGGAATAAACAGTCCGCAATCTGTAGTCATCCTTGGGATACCGCGACACGTGGAATGTCGTCCACGGCTCACTTCATTGTTACCAGCGGATTTATGGCGGTGGCACAACGTCAGGGGTAATGAATGGCAAGAACCAAGCTCCAGTGCAAGCAAAACTGACACCTCATCTGAAAGCGAAAAAAGTAGTTGAACTGGAGTAATGATCCCCCGAATATGATTCAGAAAACAGGACACATCTTTTATTCAGCGGGAGAAGTCATGGTTATACCACCAACAGGACTGATGCTAAGTGCAAGGGGTGAAACGACCAGCCCCTCACTGTCCACTGATGTGATCATCGATCAATTTGGAGTGTAATAGGAAGTTGCAGTGACTTACCAGGAGACAAAATTTATCGCTTGCCTCTTTCACATTTATCAATCGAACCATTCTCTGAATTGAATATTGCTACGTATCTTCTACTGCCATTTTTATGCAGCAGACTTATTTGCATAAGAGAACCACGCTACCGATTAAAAAAGTCATTTTCCCACCGTGGAGGCCACTGCTTTTCTAGGCTTCGGCGAGACTAGACGGATTGCAGACAGAAAGCGACTTCTGGACATACGACAGCAAGGAGGATTGTCTTACTATTGAAATCACTAGATGTAACTGTAAGTTCTATTCTAATAGTTTCTTTTCTCGCCTGTGGAATTCCTATGGTTTTTTGCTTCCCTGTCACCAATAATCTTCAAAAATTTAAATACAACATCAATCACTATCTTCTGTCTTCCTAAATTCTCTTCTTTTTGTGTCCTTTCTCCTCGCTAAAGCCTTCTCATTCTCTTCCACACCCAATAACCCCTTGTGACTTAATGGCATTGTCGACTTGCTTGGGGTGAAATGATTAAAAAAAAAAGAAAGACTAGAAATTTTTAAATTCCCATTTCATTTTCCCAAATGTTATTAACATTTTTAGATAATGCATCCAATTCTTAAGACATGCTATAACTTTTGGATTTAATTTATACAAATGGTAATATTTTTTTTTAATTTACCTATTTATTCTATAAAATAAATATATGGCTATTACTTTCATTCACAATTGCTGGTATGTTGAATTACAAGTCTACAAGACATTTTATCACTGACAAAAGAGTAAGTATATATGATCAATGGTTATTTAAATTTATGATCATAAAAACTAATTTGCTCTAGACAATGATAGGCAGTCATAATTATAGTAAGTAATAAAAGATTACCTATGAAAGTTTCAGTTTGAATTTCTGGGATAAGCAGGTATCATTACTTACATTATTTACATATGGACTATTGTCCTTATCTTTATTGTTATTATCATAACATTTTGGCTGTTGTGTCTGTCAAGGCTTACTAGCATAGATTCAACAAGTTCACTTAAATCCTCTCAAACCAAATAAATATCAAGAGCTTTTTTTCTTATTAACCTGGAAATGTTCATTTTAATTAGTAGATGGGCCAGCTCATTAGAAGAGTATTATACATATTTTTGTTAACGTGAGTTCCTGAGTTCAATCCTGGTAACATTTATTATTCTATCGAGTCCAAGTACAATAGCCTTGTAGAGTAAAACATTGATTCATGAATTTGATAATATTGTAATTGTGAGTTCAATCCCTGGGCTGAGCAGTGTCTACTTGAATTCAGTGGAAACAGGGCAAGCAATAACTGAATAGTACTAAATTGTCCCTAGACATGGGCAGCAGAACAAGAACCATTTCCCCTATAAAGTGTTCAGTTGGAAATTTCCTTAAGATCAACAGAACATCTGATGAAGTCTGGTAAGCACAATGGCCAAAATATTGTGTTAACAACAATGATGAGTAAAAGTCCACATGTAAATAATGATACAAGAAGAGTACTAATGACTTAATAAGAAATAAAACTACAAGTGTTTGAAATATATTAGCAGAATGTCCTTTTATTCAACTATGCTGTTATCCCTCTGCTTTTCTTGTATTTCACAATCATATTTATGGTAAAGGTCTGTTTCTTGTATCTTATATCAAGATTTCATTTACATAAAAAAGGTTTCAGCAGTTTCTTTAGAAATAATAATGTTACAATTCTTTAGTAAGCATGAAAGGGGGGAGGAACATTTAGTATTCAATGGACGACAATGAAGTAGCATAACACTAATCACAATTGAGCACAAACTGACTTGAAACAGGCTTTTTAGGGCTGAGTCAAATTAGTCATGTACAAGTTGAAGATGGTAAAGCAAGGTACCACTTACTTCAGTAGAAAAATATTGTCAAAGACTAATGAGGAACAAACTTTAAAGTAAAAACAAAAAAGTATTTTAAATATACAAAAGGATGCCGAAAAGTTTTCAGCCTGGCCAGGAAGCCCCTGATAAAGAAGCAAATCTTGGTCAGTTTTTTAGAAGTGAGTCAGACCAAATAATAATTTTTTTTACCTGAGTGTCAAATATTGGGTTGAACTCATTGTATCCTGAATATAACTCATCTTCATCTTCTCCAGCCAAGTGAACCTGATCCATGATGTTGAGGCGAGTCAGGTCAGACATGACCAGTGGCTGAGAGAGAGAAAAAAAGGATAAAAAGCACTCAAATATTAGTTCCTCAACTGAAATTTGAAGTGGATAATGTATTTAATAGATTATGTAAATCAAAATCAACAAAATATTTTTACTTTTGTTAGAGCTGAAAATATCTGTTCAAAAAGATCAAATTGCTGTCTAATTTAAAAACATGATAAGTAGAAATAAAAGACCCACTTGTTTTTTTGACACAAATTATAACATTTCAACCAGCATGGTCAAATAACAAAAACAATAGCAATTTAAGGGTTTATAGAAATTAACTTCTATACATATTTATCAACCAATAAAATCCCATCAGGAGGTTTCTTTGATAAACAATCAATACAAGGGCAAATACTGCCAAAATACTTGTAGACGTAGTTGTAGACCTACCACCTTATTTTTGGGCCATTTAGAAAATAACAATAACTCCCTCACCACTCCCTCAAATTCATGAAAAAGATTTTTGTGAGCCAGTGTGAAATTAATTTATAACCAATGAAAACCTTTTATTCAAAAAGTTCACACCTCTATATGAAATTAGATTTGGAATTCCCTTACAAATATAAAAATAGAAGCCTACTGCTTCTCAAGGCTCAAACCAATTCAGGAGGCCAGTTTGGTATATACGTGCGTACACATACACGTACCCATACACATACGCACAATGGAAAGGAGAGCCAGTAGCTGCCAACTAAGGACTTGTCCATGCATACAACAGAAAGGATTAATCTGCCACTGTCAATTAAGCTTGTCTACAAAATCACAGATTAGGCTGACCATCAAAGTAAATTTGTACACCTATTTCACACTGCCCTAAGAACACTTAATTACTCCATAAAACAAATTTCACTGAAAAGAATATTGAATATTTTATTATATTGTATATTTCTGAAAAGAATATATAAATGTTATTTCAACTGACATTCTGCTTTTACTTTTCCTCCAGAAAATAACCTTTTACATGTTTCATTTAAAAGATGTGTTGTTGTTAAATGTTTGGAATTCCAACATTCAGATAGCAACAAAAGCTGGATAAACAGGCTCCAACAGATTAATTTCCGAAATGGTCATAATGCAGTTTGCATAAAAATTGAGATATTTCCATTTATCAAGCCAAGATTTTATGCTGGAAAATAAATTCCATGAATTATTACTTGGCTCTGTGATGTCAAGCACACAGTAGAGGGGATAATTTTTTATAATATAGTGAAAAATAGTGGCAGTAAAATTATTTTTTAAAAATTGCTTTATTAAATTCATACAATTTCTCTTCTATGACTAAGAAAAAGGGTTGCTGAAAAGTACACAGCCCAACCAAGGAGCCCTTCCAAAAACTTTTGATGTTTGATCAGATTTTAGGAAATTTCTCTGCACCCCCTTGTATATACACCTATAAATGCATGTTTAAATGAGTAAGTTTATAAGTATAAATGATTATGAAAAAAATATATGTTTGGATGATATTTAAAGATCATGTGTTTTGTTGTTTTATGGGGTTTTTTTTTTTTACTTCATTTTTATTTTCCTACTAATGACATTAGCATCTGAAAGGATTTGATCTTAAATAATCATTGCAAAGGAATTATAAATTCCCTTCAATTCACCCAATATACAGTAAAAATATTAATGCAAAAAACAGAATGAAAATCTGTACTATAATAGACTTGCATCAATGAACTTTATATTTTAAATATTTACAATTTAGCCTGTTTTATTCTATTCATGAATTGGCACAGTTCCCATCCAAAAAAGATTATTTTTCACACTTGAAATAAAACTGTTCTTGGTCAACATAAATATAGCACATCATTGTGAACATAAATAAATAGAAATGAAAAAGAAAATCAATTGTTTCTTTTATGCTTCATAATGTGAATGAGACATTGAGTGCCTGTATGAATTAATTATGCTGTTTAGTTAGCATGACTGAAATTTAACTATCTGAGAAAAGTTTTAACAAAGGAAAATGTAACAGAAATCTCAAGGCACATTGTAATAGCAAAAGATACTTTCCCCATTGTGGAGTAAATAGTACACTCTCCCCCACAGTGAATAAATGAACTTGTCCATAATTATAAAGAGCTACAGGTCAGAAGTAAGAAGCCATTTGGAGTCAGTCTTCAGACTAAGAAATACAGGCATTATTGATTGTTGCTGAAGCATTACTTATATTACAAGCACTACAATGTGTGTTATAACTGTAGCAATGGGAGTTTCGAAACTCAGATGATTTATAACCATTGTGACAAGGATTCAAAACTCTTCTGACTTATAATAGTAACGAAGATTCAGGAACTTACACAAGTTGTAACTTGAGGTTCAAGGATTTTGGAAACTCATACTGAGTGAACAAGTATATGAAAAAAATATATACTTGTTGCTACAGGAACAAGGATACAGGTGACAACAAGAATTTTAACCACATTGATTTAAAAAAATTTTTTTTTCTTGGGTGTAGAAAAAAAATATTCTTGTGAATATGGAGCAAATTTTGGCTTCAATAGTTGAAATTCAACAACAATAACAAAATCAACAGTTGCTAGAACTACAAAAACAGCAACAAGAGTTGTTGGATATAATTTTGAAGTAAACAAAAAATTATTCAACAATTTATCAGAATTTGTATACAATCCTGATGAGGGACTGATTTCTTTGTGTATTTTTGTAGATATGAATAAATATTCAGTCAGGAATGCAGCAGCCAGGAAGATGAAAAAAAAAAAAAAAAAGATTGTTGTTGAGGAAAATAGCTCTGATAGAGGATGAAAAATACTGCAACTCTATATTACTGAAAAAAAAAAAAAAAAAGTGAAAGCACACATTCTGACAAAAATCTTTAGTGACAAGAGCTCACTGTGTAATGCTTGTTGAAAGTGCATGAATCTAAACAAAAAAGAGGACAAAATTTTTTTTCATATATGAAAGTATTGTCAACAGAGAATGTGAAAAGTTTAAAATAAAGGAAATGACTACAGATATGTTCTAAGGATTAATTTTTGTGCAAAGCTTAACAGTTAAAAAAAAGATGCTGAAATATGAGTGAAAATTTTAATGAAAATTGAACAAAACAATAATCTTACACTGCATGAAATAGTGGACAATTGCCAGACAATTCTATGTCTGAAACATGAGGCTGAAGAAATTCAGAAAAAAATGTGCACTGGTACAAGCAAAGCACAAATGTACAAAAAATAAATTCATACACAGCACAGTGACAGAAAAAATGGCCACAGAAAACAAAAAGAAATTTGTGAATGTGAAAATAAATAATGTGGGTGAGAAAAATTCTACTGGACACTGGTAGTGATATTTTAATAATCAATGAAATCACAAGGAAAGAAACTGAGAATCCTTTATTAAAAAGGATTTCCAAAGTCGTGATCTGAGTTTCTGACGAGAAATTTTTTTTTTTTGAGAAATAACTTGTAATGTCTCATTCTGTAATAAGCATGTAAAAATTAAAGTTTAGGCATTAAAAAATACTACAAATTTATTTGGTACTGACTGGATGGAACTAGTTGAACTTTGGGATTTGCCGATAAATATTTATTGTAAAAATGTAAGTGGCTAAGCGACTAATTTAAAAAGTTAGAGTGAAAATCTTAAGGAAAGAATTAAAAAAAAATGTTTTCCGGATGTTCTGTCAAATGAATTTGATCTGTCTTCAAAATTCATGGCAGATTTTCAAGTAAAAAAAGGTTCAACGCCAGTATTTAAGCCAAAATTGAGCTTACTATTTGCAGAATTGGAACAAGTCAACAAAGAGTTGAACAGACTCAAAAGAATTAGTATAATAGAAAAAATTAACCATTCAAAATGGGCTGCCGCAAAGAAAAAAAATAAAATTTGTGTTTGCACAGATTTCTTGACAGGATTAAACAGCCATTTAGAAACACATAACTACCCATTACCAAGTCCAGAGGAAATTTTTTCGAAGTTAAACCTCAGAAGAATATTTTCAAAGCTGGCTCTCTCTGCAGCGTATTTACAAATTCAGATTAAAAATGAATGTTCAGACTAACGACTATAAATACGCACAGTAGATTACATAAGTTTAACCAACATCTTTTTGGTATAAAGATGGCACCAGCTACTTTTCAACAAGCTATGGTTACCATGAGAGCAGATTGCAATTTCACATTGACATATCTGGATGGTATTTTAATCAAAAGTGTATCTAAAAAACAACATGTTTGGTATGTAAAAATAATTTTCGAAAAACTAAGAGAGTGCAGATTCAAGCTCAGTGAAGAAAAATGCAAAATGATTTTTTGCCAAAAATTAAATACCTTGGTCAAATTATTGATAAAATGGTCATCAACCAGATCTATTGAGGGCAAATACAATTAAAAATATGCCTCCACCAACAAACATGACTACGTTACAAGCTTTTCTAAGACTGGCTAATCACTATCAAATATATGTACATAATATGCATAGTTTCATAGTTCCACTGAACAATCTACTTAAAAAAGGAGTAAAGTGGAAAGTGTTTGCAACATAAAATTTCTTCCATGAATAAATTTATGAAATTTTTCACAGCAAATATAATTGCTAGAACCTCTTTTTTTGAGTGACTGTAATTTTTCTCCACTGGTAGAAGTGAGCATGAAGCATTAGTGAAGGCTTTCATTTTACCACCATTGTATTTGTGTAATTTCACCATTCCAATATCATACTCACTACCATTTGACTCTACTACAATTTCTGCTTTTGGATCAAAGTGTGCTAATGATAAATCTGACAATCTTTTTTTTTTATTTCTTCAAACCCTTTTGACACTAATCATTCCAGATGACACCAAAAGTTTCAAGGTCAGTGATAAAATGGTCTTTAGAGCATATAAGGATGGCAAAGAAACATGGAAAGATGGCATATCAGCAAGAATCGGGAAGTTGATTTTCATGGTAAAAGGGAAAAGATTTGAACATAAAAGACACCATAATCAGCTGAAAAAAAAAAAGGTTCAACAATGAAAGACCTGAGACAGTGGAAGAACCAATAAAAATGCTATATGATGTTTTTGATGTACTAGAACCACAACATGTCATGGAACCTGGAAGTACAAGTTCCAGAAAAAGAAAGCATACTGAAGAGCTGGAAGTGGATCTGAGACAGAAACACTACAAAGGCAAGTACGTTGGTGAATTCTGCATAAAGAGGAAGGGGAGATACTAATACTAATAAAAACTAAAATATTTATAAAAAGTATTAATCCCAAAAGTGGGGGATGTTGTGTAGTAAATAGTACATCCCTGGTGATTATATGAACTAGTCCATAACTATAATTAAAAAGCTCCAGGTCAGAGGTAAGAAAGAAGAGAACACTTTGGAGTCAGTCTTCAGATTAATTAATACAGGCATCATGGCAAGTTGCCAAAGCATTACTTATATTATAAATGCTACAAAGTACACTTCCAAAAAATAAGTGTTAATAAACAGGAAAATTTTGTTAAAAACAATTAAAAGAGTGCTGAACTGCTATATAACATTAATCCTTCTATATGACAGTGAACGCTAGACAATTTTCTTGCAGATGAAGGGGAGACCTGAAGCAACAGCAACAGAGATGCATTTCTACAGAAACATACAGAGAATACCATAGATGGAACATGTGAGTATTGAAGAATTTTTAAAGAAAATATGAACAAAAAGGACACTTGTATTTAGTATCAGAAAGAGACAGTTGAAATGAGGTAGGAAAGCTTGGTAAATTTGACACTCACAAGACATATTGAAGACAAGAATGCCAGAGGGAAATATCAAACAAGCTTGTATAAATGGATCACAAAACATGGGAGTGATAATAATAAAAAAAACATTGCTAAGAGCTACAAAGGATAGGAAGTCGTGGAGAACCATGATTGAAGGGACAGAGCACATAAAAGGAGAAACAGTTTATCAAAAGTGAATGTAAACAAAATACAAATTCTAATTATTCATTTAGGTTATATATATATATATATTAGAGTTGGTCAGTTTGGCAATCTCTGTTTCGGTATCGGTTTCCAGTTTTTCCCTTGATACCTCGGTTTTCAATTCAGTTTTTCAGTTTTTAATTTAGTATTTTTGCTTTCTAAGGAAACCATTCATTTTCTTGTGTAATGATAGCATTTCCAGTCGATATTTGATTTTCTTTGACATTGATAAATTTGCAACTCGCAAACTCTCGTGTATTCTGGTCCAATCTTAAAAATATTCATATGAAAATATTCATATGACTGGAAAGAAAAGAATTTTTCTAAGTATGTAATTTGTATGTGCTTTTAATCATTGAATTATATTTTTACAGTGAGTTAAAATGGTATTTTGCTTCGAACAGCCAAAAATGTGAAAAATGTATTTTTTTAGTCTAAATTTTTTACACGTTACTTTGCTTTGCAAAATCAATGTAACCAATCTTTATCAATATTCTTGAAATTGTACACTCAATGTTCTAATTTAGAAGACACCTTAAGCTACAACCAGAAAGATGTTTATTTTTTCTCTGAACCATGAAAGCAAATTCCTTCAAAAATTATAAAGTAAGCAGTATGTGTGGTAAAAGAACTTTCAAATTATTGAAATTACTGTCTTGTCATGTAAAATAAACGCCCCATATACTTTTCAACTTTCGAGTGTTGTTTTTTTGAAATGTCTGTCATTGTTGAATTCTGTTAATGAGTGCGTAAGGGGTCAATATTTGGTTTTAACAGGTAATAAAAATTTATAGACATGTGTTAAAGACCACTAGAATTGAAAACCCGAAAACCGTGAATCAGAGTGGGTAATAAAGTAGGAATTATTCACCTAAAGTCAGTTTTTAGGCTTTAAAGGTAATTTAGTCATAGAATTCACGACTTGGATTAAAGTTTATTAAACTTTTGGATAAATTGTCAACTATAAATAACTACTATATTTATTAACAAATTGATAAATTGTCACATATCTATATTTGTGTCTTTTTGGACAACACAATTTTTTGATAGAGAAAATAAAATAGTATAACTCTCCAAAAATTAGTCTGTGGCTTTTAAAAAGCCAAAAAATGAAACCCCTCATGTTTAAAATTATTGAAAATATGGCAATTCTTTTCTGGTATGCCAGTCAACTGTTATTGGAGTTTTACAAATAAATTTCTTCCAAACAAGGAAAATCAATGAGTTATTTTTTTCCCTAAATGTTTTTATCTAGCAAATACTACACCTAAAAATAATAAAGAAAATTCTTTTAAAAATATTTGACATGAAAGTGGCATCAAACTTTACATTTCTTGAATCTTCAAACATCATTATTTAATAAAATAAAAAATATTCCTTTTGTTATCTGCTAAAGAATTTCAAAATTGTACTGAAAAATTACAAGTAAATTTTTCCAGAATAAATATTCATTGTAGATTTTCCTGTCAAATCCAAAAGAAAATACATGATGAAAAATGCCGAAAACTTAATAAAAACAAAGTTTTATCATCAGAATTTTTATGTTGTTATTAAGAGGAATTTTTATTTATTAATTTATGTTTTTTAATCTTTTTAGAACATTCAAAATTTTGGTTAAAAATCTTTTCTTGCAACAAATATAAATTAGTATGAGAAATTTCAGTATCTTTTTGCAGTGAAAAACATTAATTTGGAAATTCTTGATAAAATCAGATAATTGTCAAATTTTAATGAAACTTTCAAGACTTATTCATAAATAATTAAATTATTTTAGAAAATCCTGATAAAAATATTTTCTTTTATATCTGTTAGCTGCCACTTATTTAATTTTATGAAATTCGGAAAATTCATTTGGTAGCACTAAATGTTTATATTAGTTATAAGAAAAAATCCTGAGAGAATTTAAATCATAAAAACAGTGTCCCCAATATAGGAAATCTGTTCTGAATCGTAAAAAAAAAAAAAAAAAAAAAATGGAACAAATACATTATTTAATTAGAAATTTATGAATATGATATATTATGAACACTACTGTCTTAAGAAAAAACATGTTTTTGATGAATAATGAATTTTTACAAAGATGGTTTTTATTTTTAAAATTTTTATTATAATAATTTATAAAGTTTTAAATCTTTTAAATTTCTGTATTAATTCTATAAATTAATATATAGCTAATATTGTTATTAAGTAAAAACTATACTTACCAATCTTAAATGGAAAAGCTTATTACAGTGTAGCAACTCTCAGTATTTTAAAAAGAATTTTGAATCTTTTTTGTGTGTATATAAATTGCAAATACAGGTGTTCATACACAACATTATCAGAAAAATAAGATTGGTAACTATAATTGACCCTTTTTAAAATATTTGCCAAAAGTCAAGAAATTATCTGATTCAAAAAAAATTTTCAGTACTTACTCATTAATGAATGAATGTTTGAATGGTTTTTATTGAAAAACTTTAGGGAATTACGGGGGGAGGGGGTCATATTTCATTCCTCTCCTTTTTGATATCTTGTGTGTACTTTTTAATTGGGTGCAGAGGTGGTCATCGATTTTCATGTTTCATTCCTGTTCATTTTGTTATCTTGTGTGTACTTTTTTAATTGAGTGCAGGGTGATTGTCAGTTTTTTTTTACTGTTTTATAAAAAATAATCCCTGAAAATATTTCAGTAAAAACTCTATCCAATATCAAGTGTGAACATATGGAAAGTTTGGCCTGCATCTTACCAAAAATAATTCAATAAAAACTCAAAAAAATAATTTTTTTTTGAGAATTTATGCTTGCATCATTTAATAAAATATGTTACTTTCTTTCAGGCTGGACAGAAAAAAAAAAAATTTCACTTAATATTTTTAAAAAACTACTTGTAATTTTTAAGTGCAATTTTGAAGTTCATCCCATTGCTGTTTGTCACAAGACTTTCTTTTATTAAATAAAAACATGTTTAAATAATCAAAAGATGTAAAGTTTAATGCCATTTTCAAGTGTGAATGTTTTTCAAAAGAAATTCATTTTATTTTCTCCTTTTAACAATTGTTAGATTATTTTTCCTATGGATACACAAGAAGGACATAATTCTGATATCTTGCTTTGACTTACCTCTATCAAATATGGAAAATGAATTAATCTAATTTCATATCTCCTGTTCAGTTAGTTTTTTGTGGCTTGAAAGGACTGTTTTCTGATTCATCAGAATGGGTGCTTGTTTTTTGTTTTTTTGCAGGTTTGTTTTCTTGCATTTATTCAGATTCATAACCTTACTTCAGTAATTCAATGTAAGTTATTTTAAGTTTATATTATTTTAAGAACAAATCTGTCTTATTTTTCCTGCATAATTTGTTCCCCCTCGCACCAAGAAAATTCTTAGAACTACCACAAAACTATTTCATTCACATAAATTAATACTTTATACTGTAATTTTTCTCAAATTTACTCTTAGAATAAAGGCTTTTCATTTCACATTATCTAACACAAATTATATTTACGCTATTTTTTGGTAGTACCTTATCTTCAGATTTATTTGTTCGCCAAGTTTAATAAAAGCATATAGAATAAAAAATTATATTCTTAAAATATTGGTTAAATAAAATTTATTTTCAAGCATAAATAACAAATTCGTAATTATTGCACTGCTGGTCTTCAGTATTTCTTTAGATTTTTTTTTTCGTGCGTTTTTCTGGACAGGCATAGAGTGTTTAGTTTCTATTTTGTCCTTTGACCTCACAGGCTATCGTATACAAATAAAAAAACGCTATTTTCATTGTTAAAAAGATAAACATTGCTTTCAGAAAACCCAATTAATTAAGTTTTAAATTTAATTATAGACTTTGTCACATATCACTGAACAAATATTGAATTTTAAAGAGAATTTTATTGTTGTTTCATATACAATGGCAGATTGAAGAGTCGTCGAGTGACGAAAAAATGTGCCAATATTTTAGTTTAGAAATGCCTAAAAACTAAAAAGGTCTTTTACAGAAATTAATTTTTCTTTTAATTTGGATTAACTTTTTAGGGCATTATCTTTCAAATAGAACCGAAATTAAAGTTCAAAGGCATTTAAAATGCTTTTTTCGGGTTTTTTTTTTTTAGAAATTCCGTGGCGGTACTCAAACTTCTAAATGAAGATTGAAGAACTATGCAAACTTCACACTGTGAATATGAAGTAAAGCCTCCAAAACTGCATACACTTCATTCATAAACAGAAGCTTAATGCAGTCTGTTTACTGAAACTCTCTTTAGTTTAGTATACTATATATTTTGAAAATTTCTAACATCTTCAGATGAAAATCTATCTTTACAATGATTTTTTTTTATTGTAGCTCGTTTTTTTACTTTTTTTTTTTTACTCTGAACTGAACTACAAAAATAATTCAAAATTCAAGAAAATCAACAAAAATTTTAAAGTAAACAACAGTGTGGTAAGCAAGTTTTATTTATTTACAAAAATGTTGCAATGAAGGTTATTGTTTTTAATTTTTATTCGAATGGTGCATTCCATAAGGTAAAGTAGATGTTTAAGATCAGAATTTTTTTTTTTCAAATTTGTAAAGTAAATTTGATAAATTTGCTTTTTAACACCTGCACTCTTACAATGTTCCCAAATTATCATAATTCCGTGTAAAATGTACATGTTGAACTCGAATTAACAATTAAATTATGAAGAAACCTACTGTTTTGGAGTTATTGACAATAAAAGTTCGAACTCAGTCACGTTCCAGTCATTATTGGCCTTGTTTAACTACATTCACTGCTGAACATTTAGCACGCGTAGATAATCATGCTCTTAAAGTTCGGGCGCACGTGCGAACTTCGTAAAGAACATGATTATCTACAAAATAAAAAAAAATGCTAGAACCGAAATGATAACTAATGCACAAACTTTGGAAAGAGCATGATTTTTTATTTACAAAATTAAAAAATGCTAGGAAGGAGTATTTCTTTTTATTTTGTAAATAATCATGCTCTTTATTACAAAATAAAAAAAAATGCTAGAAACGAAATAATAATGCGCAAAGTTTGATCATTAACTATTATTTCCTTTCTAGCAATTTATTTTGTAAATATTCATTCTCTTTACAAAGTTTGCACATTAATTGTTAAAAAACACCATTTGTCATCGCTTTACGACGTAACTTAAATGTAAGTTCAGTTAAGCGCAGTAAAAAGGCTCTTAGTCTTCACTCTTCTTAATTAAACCTTCGCGTGCTAAATGTTCAGCAGTGAATGTAGTTATACAAGGCCAGTAATGGTCGACGGCTGAACGTGACCGAGTTCGAACTTTTATTGTCGATAACTCCAAAACAATAGGTTTCTTCATAATTTAATTGTTAATTCGCGTTCAGCATGTACATTTACACGGAATTGTGACGATTTGGAAACATTTTAAGAGATATTTAGCGCCGGTGTTAAAAAGCAAATTTACCCTAAATTTTATGATATCGTAATTAAAAAGTAAAATTTATGTCTTAAAATAAAAATGTGAAAAATCATTTCTTTTACCGACAAATCCAACATCGTAGGAAGCAATTTTTTTAATAAATTCAAGGATCTGTACTTGACTCAGTTAAGTAGATTTTTTAGCACTTATGCAAAACTTAAAAAAAAAAAACGAAAGTTACAAAACAACTAATAAAGAAAGTTGACAACTCAAATTTAGTTGGTTAAAAAAAAAAAAAAAAAAATACACTGAGTCGAGATGTATTTTTGGTTCAAATGGATGGAGATATTCTAAGTTTGAAACATCACAGTTTTAGCGCCAAATTGAAAATTTTATTCGAACCAAATTAATACTAGTACAAATGGTAAATTATCGATCTAAACTGCATCTGATTTTATTCATACCGAACTTGAACAAAAAAAAATAAATAAAAATACAGTGACAACCTTAGCAACAAGAGAAACAAAAACACGCCATTCGTTTGTTTACACCACTTTCGTCTTTATCCGTCACACATAAAGATTATCGACAAATTTTAATCAATATAACTAAGAATTTAATTAGTTCTTTTAACCAAATAAATACCTTAGAATAACATCACAATGACTTGAACGAAGATAAAAGCAAATGACATACCACTAAAAAGTTTTCATCAACTTCTTGAAAACTTCGAAGCGTCTCTTGGCGATGTAATTCTCCCACAAATCAATGCGTCACCGGAAGTAGAGACTCGGAAGTGTTACCATAGAAACACAAACTACTAAGCAAATAAAAAGCGGAACAACCTCCTTGAGAACCACTTAAAATAAGTAGTAAAATACAAATAAAAAATATATATTTTAATAATTTCCTTTTATGAAATCGTGAGAGGATCTCCTAATTTAACTTTTTATTTTGATTTTTTTTGCATTTATATGCATTTTTTGTCGATAATGTACATCTTTAAATCAACAAATACATCCAAATGGATGTGTTTTTTTTTTCTGAAAGCAAAAAAAAAAATAAAAAAATAAAAAAAAAACGCTACCCAATTTAAAAAAAAAAAAAAATGACCCCCAAAACAGGAATTATTCGATTTAAACGAAAATTTCAATACTTAAATTGAGCTAGTAGTGGGATGAATTTTCGTTTACTTTTAAAATCGAAAATCACTGAAGATGTTAATTTCAATAAAAGAAAAATATGTAATAGCACAAAAATAATTCAATAAAACTCTGAATCTCACAAAAGAAAAATTCAATAATTCTGTTGAGAGTTGGTACTTCCATAACACAATTCAATTATTCTTTACCAGCTTTCCTCATTTTTTGTAGCAATTTCGTTAGTTTAACAAATTTTCTCAAAATCAGAATAATTTTTCGAAAAAATACCTCGTTGGGCGCAATTAAATCTAAGCATGTCCACTGTTTTCGCGGAAAAACAGCATAGCGTAAATGAAAAATGCCACAAACTTAAAGAAAATAAAGTATTATCGTCAAAATGCTTATGTTATTATTTAGATGAAAGAAAAAAGTATTTTTTAATTATTTTTTGAAATTTTTTAATATTTTCTAACACGTTCGAAATTTTGGTTAAAGTCGTCTTTAAACGTCATCGCGGCGACGTTTAAAATAACATTTTTTTTTTTTTTTTAGCGTTTTTTTTACCGTTGAAAACATATTGATTTAGAAATTCTTGTAAAATAAAATAATTGTCCGATCTTAATGAAATTTTCAGGACTTATTCACAAATCAATGAAATTATTTTTGAAATATTTTTTTTTAGAAAATTTTGGTAAAATTATATTTTTAAAAATATATTACCCCACATTTACTTAATTTAATGAAATTTCGCCCAAAACCTTTTTGGTTCCTGAATTTTTTTTTTTTTATTAAAAGTAGGAGTCTTCGAAGATGGTAAATAACCTACTTTTTTTTTTTCAAATTTGAGCTATTTAACTGAAAATCTGCTCTGAATTGAAAAATAATGAATCCAATAAAACTATGATATTACTTAATTAGAAAAGCTTTTAATTGCTTTTGTAAATATAAGTAATATTAAGGACATTATTGTCTGAAGAAATAATTTTTTCTGATGAATAATTAATTTTTACAAGAATTTTTTTCGTTTTTTAAGAAATTTTAATTATAATTATTTATAATAGTTTTAAATCGTGTAACGCTCTGTATTAGGAGGGTTCCTCGATATTATGTAGTAATTAAGTAGAAAAAAAATTTACGAATCCAAAATTGCTAAGTTTAATAAATTTAGTTGCGCTACTTTTTTTAAATAATTTTTTATGTTGTATTTTTTTTACTTAATACATTCCTTATTTCCATGTATGATATACAGAAATTGCCATTATTATAACAAGGTCACGTGATCTAAGGGTTTTGTCCCTTTACGTGGCCTTTTCAAAACATTTCGTTTCTTACAGGTTGTATTTTCCGTTCAGCTTTAAAAGTGTAAACTTTAAATTTTAAATTATTTTTCTTTTTTTCATTTACTATTTCACTAAATAATTTTATTTTATGTATTGTATTTCCATTAGTGTGTGTCATACTCAAATAGAATATTTTTTTAAAAAACTCAGACTTAAAAATTATGTCATTTATGGTCATCAGTAGTAGCTGTCATCGGCTCGTCAATCAACCATCATCAATAGATCGAACAGATGAACAGGACCGCTCGTTAATAATTGGTTGTATATTATTTTTTATGCTATAAGTAACAAAGATTTCTTTGAAATCAGATTACTTTAACTTTAAATTTTTTAATTTTACTAAAATAACGTGTCAGAATTTTTTTTTAAATATTTTAAAAATCGATAAATTTGTGTTTGTTTACAAATTTCTTAAAATTAAGAAAATGGCCGTTTTTAAGAAAATTTAAAAATTTGAAATTAAATTTGACAATCAAATTCAAATGTATATAGTTTCTATCTGAAATACACCAGAATTGTTTAATTAATAGAAATCGTAAATTTAATTATTAAACTTTCAATTAAAGCTAAAATGAAATCTTCAATAATGTTTTTTCGTTGTAAAAAATTCATTTTAAACTTCAATATAGAAAATTTATGCCGAAATAGTGGAGGTACTTATGACACCAAACAGGTAAGAAAATAATTTAAAAATATAGAAAGTTTTCTAACAAAATAGCCTATTTATTATACAGTTCATTCATTAATAAGTTCTGAAAATTTCATTTAAATCTGAAAATTTTCTGATTGTTTAAAAATATTTAAAATATGGGTTATCGTTTTTTTTTTTTTTTTTTTTTTTTTTTGCTTTCATTTTAGAAAAAATCCATCCATTCTGGTGGCGCCTACTTCTAATATAGTATAAAAAATAAAATTATTTATTCTAAGTTTCATAAAAGTGTATAAGATAAAAAAATGATATTTTAAAATCTATTGGTTAATTTTCTTTAAACATAAACAATACCAATTTCTTTTGATTGTTTTGATTCTGGTCTTCCATAGTTATTTTAATTTTTTTAAATTTTTCATAAAATTTTTTAAATCATAGGTGACAGTAGAAAACTACTGTAGTTAGCCCTTACTTAACCTTAATGACAGCTTATCAGTCACTGTGCATAAATAAACATTATATTTGCTGTTTTTAGGTAAGCATTACTTTTATAAAATCCAGTTAATTAATGTTTAAATTTAGTATTTTACTTTTAAAGAAATCGCTAGGACCAGTACCAGATTTTTAAAATAGTTGTTTTCATTTTTCATCAATAATGGTGGTTCACTGGGTGATGAGTGGCTGTGCCAATGTTTTAAAATGTCTAAAAGCTTTATTTAAATACTTATTTTTAAATACCTATTATTTTTCTTTTTTACAGAGTAGATTTTGTCTATTATATTTCAAATAAAACCAAAATTTAACTTCAAAGAAGACAGTTAAATTATTTAAAATGCATTTTTCAATTGTTTTAGTAAGTCCATGGTGGTATTTAAGGACTACTAGAATTTGCCGCCCAAAGACACAAAGGCATTTTTGATGGTTGCGTGGAGAATTTTAGTACTGAGTTATATGTATTTATCACTTGAGTGATCAGCTTCCTATCTACAGTACCAATCTGAACACTTTATAGATGTATATAATTTAAAACTGTAATTTATTCATAAGTTTATTTACAAAGTTTGATTTTTGTATTAAAGACGTGCATTAATTTGAATTTCCGCAGATACATTTTTAATAGTAACCAGTATTATTATTTGAAATGTTTTCAGAAAATGACACATGTCTGATATAAAAAAAAATTTATACATTTATTTAATGTCATTACTCAGAATTTACAGGAGAAAATAAAATGTCAATGCATTCAGTTAAGGATGCTGGCATGTATTTATAGTTAGTTATAGTTAGCTTTGTGTAGATTTATGTAGTTGAGCCAGAACACTTGAGTTGACTGACCACAGCCTGTTGCAAAGTTTCATATTTATCTGTTTTGAGAAGATACAAACTCAAAGGTTTCTGAATTTATTGAAACCAATAGCACTTGATTAAAATCTTCTTTTTTATATACTTTGTGATCTTTTTTCTATGTCCACAAATTTCTAATCTTATTTTTAGCTTATACTTTTGGCAGCAGCTTTTTGAGGATCATGCTGTTTTGAAATATATATGTGTGGGGTGGGGGTGTTGATCCTCTTTTTGAAGAGTTTTTTTTTCATGCCTTTTGAAACCTTTACACACTAACTACTGTACTGGAGTTGAGTTTAAGTTTTTAAGCTTCACTAAAATGTTTCAACAAATAAACAATTACTTGTTTAAAATATTTTCTTAAAATAAAGCATATTAAAATGTATATATCCATTTGTTCTTTCTGTAAATTAAGTGTTTTTGTAAAAATGTAAAAATAAATAAAAATTAAGCATATATTCAAACTTGAAATTTGTAAATAAAAACTATAGGTAACTCTTTAAAGAGTTTAGGTTTGATTTGGTATTGTATTTATATAATTAGAATGACAAAAGTATGCAGGTGTAGGCTTTAAGAAGGCTTTATTCAAATGAGAATACAAGGTTTGGCTTATAGTGTCCTTTTATAGTCTTAGTAAACAGAAATAGCTCTCTTAAAGAGGAGAGTAACAAAACAAGGGGAGACCACATTTGATTATTCATAACAATAATGAACAGGATTTCCCCCTTTTAAATTATTAAAATATCAATATTTTTTTATTTTTATAAATGCTGCAGCTTGAAGAAGGTCTAATGAATGCTGATTGCCTGATCACATGACATGACAAAAAAGTGACTGGACCAAGTTGAAGCATCAAAATCATTCCTTAAACTAAAGTTGGATCAGAAGAAAATTATAGTCACCATTTGATAATCAGCAAAGTGGAATTATCTTCTTGAATCTTGCTGAAACCATAATGGTAAAGATTTGCCAAGAAATAAAAAAAAAATGCACCAAGAACTATGATTTTGACATCCACCATCAGTCAATTAAAACCAATTCTTCTCCATGATAACACCTCACAATTGACTCTGCAGAAATTAAACTGGACAATGAAACTAGCCCACCCAGATTACTTGTCAAATATCTCTCCAACCAACTTCCACTTGTTCAAGCATCTCAACTATTTTCTGCAAGTACTGGTCTTTAAGAACCAAGCAACAGCTGAAAACACCTTCAAAGAATTCATTGGTTTCAAGAATCCAGAATTCTATGCTGTCAGAATAAGTAAACTCATTTGCAGTTGGCAACCATGTCTAGAGTCTAATGATTCTTTTACAATGTCTAGAGTCTTTATTTATGTCTTATGACTAAATGTCAAGAGTCTTTATTTCTTTAACAATGTCTAGAGTCTAATGATTCTTATTTTAATCAATAAATCTTATTTACATTATTTACCTGTGGACTATTGTCCTCATCTTTGTTGACAATAGCCTGCATGTAAATAATGTTGTTAATTGGGGCAAGAAATGGCTTGTTAATTTTAAAACCTCCAAAAAAAAAAACTGCTCACTTTTAATCATATTAGAGAACCCTCTTTTGCTTTCCATCAGCAGGAGAATAACTCTTTGCACCTTCTCAGGCTAACATTTTCTGCTACCATAAAGTGGAAAAATTATATTGGATCAATTGCTAGCTCTGCTACTAGGAAAGTTCATTCACTGTGTAGTGATGAAAAATTTTGGTTGCTGAAATCTATCTCATAAGTGGACCATACATCCATGCATTGAATATCGCTGCCACATCTGGTCTGGTGCTTCTTGATGAAATCCAAAGAAGAATCTGAAGTGTTGTCCATAATGACATAGTAACTTGGCTTTAGTCACTTTCCCAACACTGTAACATAGCTTCCCTGTGCCTTTTCTATAATTACTTTCTGATGAACTTTCCTCTATGGTATATAGACTTTATGAATTTAAGCATAGTATGAGATTGGTGGAAAGAATGATTAAATGTAACCATAAGTTCTATGCTAACAATTTCTTTTCTCACATTTCTGGAACTCTCTTCCAGCTTCTTGCTTTCCAGTAAACATTGATCTTCAAAAATTTAAATGTAATTCTTCTTAATAATGTTTTTTCTTTTTATCATATACTTTCATACTCAGTAACCAGTTGCATCTTAGTGCCTTGCTTAAGATGAAATGATTAAAAATAGAAAAACCCTCCTCATCCCAGAAATTCAGACAGTAATAAATCTTAATTAATAAATTTTATTCTAAGCTGAGATATATTTTTTTAATGTTGATGATTAATAACTACAGTTATTTTTGTATCAGCCTATTTTTATGATAATTTTATGGTAATTAATCATTCTTTTCTCTATATTATTGTGAGAATTAGCTGACCTTGTCTGCCAAGACACCCACTAGGTGCTGTTCTATTCAGGACTATAAATAAATTGATTGATTGATTCAATATTTTTTACAGCTTATGAACCCTTTATATATCATTTAAATCAAAAACATATTTAGGATTTTAAGAATTAATCTTTTTTTTTCTTGTGAGTGAATATTGCATTAACAATGTTTTCAGAATAACAATGATTTTTTCCAGATATAACTCTATTTAACCTATAGGGTGTAGAACATGGATTCTTACCATTTCTTAAGGGTATTTGTTCATAAGTAAATGTAACGGACCTGACTAGATTTCAAAATCAACTCTTCAATTTCTTGATATGTTATTTATAAAAATAATTTCTTTTCTTGCCCGTGGAACTACCTTCCAATTTCTTGATTCCCTGCCACCTACAATCTTCAAAAGTTTAAATGCAACATCAGTCACCATCTTTTGTTTGCTCAAATCCTGTTTCTTTATTGTCCTTTTCCTCACTTCTCCACAATAAAGTCTTCTCATTCTCTTTCACTCCCTGTAATCCCCTGCATCTTAGTGGCATTATCACTTTTCTTGGGGTGAAATGATTAAAAAAAAGAAGTGTATCATCCAATGTATAGCCAATTTATAAGATATTTTGAATAAATGAGATAATTTGCTGTTAAAATATATTGTTTTTATATCTTTTTAATATATTTACATCAAGTGTTGCTCAACCAGTGTTCCTTGGAACCTTAAGCTTCTACAGAGGTCATTGGGGATTCTACAAAATTTGGTGATAAATAGGCTCATGCATTTTTAATTTTTGTTCAATTTTATGTTCATAATTTTATTATACTTGTACAGCATATTGTTGGAAAATCCTTGTCTATTATAATAAAGCCTTCAACCTATTATATACACTTATAATAATCATAGAGAATGTATTTAGCGATATCTATATGATGTCAATTTGAAACCACCTTCACTGGTTAGTAGACAGGACCTGTACATGGTGGATTCATGTATTCTTGAGTGGCACACTCAACTAAGGACACATGCACACTATCCATATATTATGTTTACCATGTGAACTACTATAAAAATATAAAAGAGATAGCATAGATATTAATAATGGTATATAATAATTTTTATGCAGTAGTTTTCTGAAACATGAAAACTATTTCAAGTGTTCCACAAAGAGAAAAATGTTTAGAAATGCTAACCTACAGAATGTGAACTGTGTGTGAGAAGTAAATGTGTGGTGGGGGATAGTTTTATGTTATTTTTGCTACCAGAGCAAATCTGTTTAAAAAATAGATCACAAAACAAGAAAAAAATTGAATCTTTTCTAACCAATTAAAAAAAGGAAAAGTATACCTATGATTAAATAGTGTAAAAAAATTCACATTTACTCTAGTTCAGTAGAAAACACAAGTGATATTACAAGGATAAATTCACTTATAAGAATTAACTGAGATGAGATTTCCTCTATTATGTTCAGTGGAATGAAAACAATTATTCCCCATCAATGGAAGAAAGAATTTGGTTAAAAATTCCCAGAAGGTTATCAGTTACAATAGGCACTCAAAGAAGGTCAGTGAACAATAGCTAAAACATTGTAACTCTAATGACCAAAATGAAGACACTGAGTAAAAGTCAGAATAATAAGTAAGAGTAAAGTAGAAATGGTAGGAGATGTGAATTTGATGAACAAAGAAAAAAATGAGTCTTTCAAGAAAACCATTCTGTATTATTTGAGAAAATACTTTTTCATATAATAGAATGTATGATTCTAATTGACACTTTGAAAGAAAACAGAAGCTAGTGTTTTGGTCTGAGTTATGGAAAAAAATATGTGTGGTTTAAGAAAAAGCAAAAAATAAAAATAAATATATTTTCCTGAATTAAGTAAATTTGCTCTGAATTCTATTTGCCATTTTGGAAACATTTTCGTCTATGCAATTGATTAAAAACAGAATTAGATTGTGATTAACAGATCAAAATTTGAAGAAATTGAAATTAATTACAAATATTAAAGGTTTGACAAAAATCTTAACAGACTGAAAAATTTCATTAAGGGAAGTAATCCTGACAAAATTTAACATATGTACACACCAAAATGATGGTTTGTTACAGGAAAGATTTTCTTTTTATACTGCTATTATTATATATTCTCTCAGCAATTTTTAATGTTCTAAAAATTTTACAATTTTAATAAAATCGAAACAAGATTTATGATTTATGCATTCTCCTTTTTCTTGAGAACTGACAACAAAAATGTTAAACATTATTTATTTTATTAGATTGATTGTTTACACAAATAATTTTATATTTATAAGGTTATAAAAATATGTGAACCACTTACAATGTGATTTTTATTATGTACCATATTATGAAGAAATAACTAAAAATATTTTTTTTATAAATGTCTGTGATTCAAGAGAATAAAAAAATTAAATGAACACATAATCACAAGTAAATGTAATTATAAATTTTGAAAAAAAAAATGGATTTTCAAAAAATTTTTTTTCATTTGCTCTCATCAAAGAATTCATAAAAATAAGTTCCAGTTATCTGGATTTATACATTTTTTTCCTCAAGAATTGACAAAAAATGTTCAACATTTTATTTATTTATTAGATTGTTTATTTACAAAGATAATGTTTAACATTTTTGCTGTCAATTGTCAAGAAAAATACTTTTTAAAACAATAAAAATATTTGAGGTAGTAAATAGTAATTGCAGTGTCAAGGGAAAAAAACATCCTTTAACCTCATACCATTTTTTGTTTGTTAATCTTTGAATCTCATATTATATTTATATTAAATCAATAAATTATATAAAAATGGTAAATATACAGTGGGGGGAAATAAATATTCGTACACTTGAAAAATTGTATTTTTATAAATGTAAAAGCCTTAAATAAAACAAATCACAGCACATTTTATGTATAAAGACACATACTATTAAAAAATAATAATAAATTTAATTAATTCTTATTCTAACAGAAATTAATGCATTTTTTAAATTCTAACTGGTGAAAAAAGTATTTGTACAAATCAATTATTAGAATAAAATAATCAATTAATTATGAAAAAAGTATATTCTAGAATGTTCCAGTAATGTTATCAGTAATTATAGTTAACGCTATTAGCCATTATCAGAGCATTCTGCAATTTCTAGTCTTACGAGAAGGTTCTAATAATGCCTAAAGGTAAAGAATTGACTATTTCACAAAAACAACACATTTTGTCTCTTTGGAAAGATGGGAACAGTTACAGAACGATTTCTAACAACCTGAATATTCCTTTTACTACAATTGCTTCATTCATTGCAAGGTTTAAAACTCATAACAGCGTTGAAAACCAAAGACAAACAGGTGCTCCGAGGAAGATTTCTCTAAGATCAGCAAGGATATTAGGATGCCAGATCCAACAAAATCCACAGGTTACCCGAGAAGAGCTGCAGGAACATCTGCGTGCATTAGGGATTAAAGTAACCAAGCGTACAATAAGTAATGAACTACACAAAAACAGTCTGAAATCACACATCCCAAGGAAGACTCCACTCCTCTTGAAACAACACAGAGATGCTAGGCTAAAATTCATTAGAGAGCATAAGGATAAAGAATATTCGTTTTGGGAAAAAGTACTATGGACAGATGAAACTAAAATAGAGTTGTTTGGTTATAATTATCGAAATCATGTGTGGAGGAAGGACGGTGAAGCCTACTTACCAAAGAACATGTTGCCAACTGTAAAGTTTGGTGGTGGCAGTATCATGATCTCGGGCTGTTTTTCTGCAAAGGGTGTTGGCAGAATATCAATAATAGATGGCAAGATGAATACCGAAAGCTACCAGAAAATCCTGCAAGACAATTTAATGTGTTCTGTTGAGAGACTTCAGCTACCTCCTGATTGGGTTTTTCAACTGGATAACGATCCTAAGCATACTGCTAGATTTACAAGGAAATGGTTAGCTGAAAGTAACCTTGATGTCTTGCAATGGCCAAGTCAGTCTCCAGACTTGAACCCAATCAAGAATTTATGGCGATATTTGAAAATTCAAATTGGGAAAAGAGCACCAACAAATATCAAGAATTTGAAGATACTATGCCAAGAAGAATGGGACAAAATACCACTCAATGTGTGCAAATCATTAGTTGAGACGTACAGGAATAGACTGGTAGCTGCTGAACTCAATAAAGGATATTCCACAAAGTATTAAATTAAGTTAATATGCTTTTTTTGTTTTGTACGAATACTTTTTTCATCAGTTAAAATGAAAAAAATGCATTAATTTCAGTTAGAATAAGAATTAAGTTTATTACTATTTTTTAATAAAATGTATCTTTACACATAAAATGTATCAAAATTTGTTTTAGTTAAGGCTTTTACATTTATAAAAATATAATTTTTCATGTGTATGAATATTTATTTCCCCCCCACTGTATGTATTTAAACATTTTTACAATAATTAATGGCAGTATAAGGTTGGTATGACACATCCAAATTCATTGTGCATAGAAAAACTGATGCAAGAAATTTGAAATGTTGGTTACTTCTGCTATCAGATAACCAAAAAGTTTGTCCAGTTTGTTAAAACTAAATAATACTGTTGAACTAAGATAAATGATTTGATATTTTTTAGCTTCAGATTTTCAGATTTTCTTCATTACAAATTTTTATTTGTCAGATTTGTCAGTCTGTCATTCATTTTTAAGGATAATTTTCCCTTGAGTCTATTAGCAACAAATGTATAATTAAATATTAAAAATGTCAGAAACTCTAAATTTCTAGCTGTATTCAAAATACATTTTAAATGAGATAATTTTGAAACAGTTTGCATATAGATAAATATTATTATTATTATTTTATTTTTGTTTACATATTTTATTTTGATATTATTTTTATCAGAACTCCATGCACATTAATAACTTCATCTCTCTTCATCACCTCCAACTTCCTTGTTACTTTTTCTATTGAAATCAGAATAATACAGGCTATTTTAAGGAGAGGTTTTATTCTACTGGTACAGGGCTCATTGAAGATTGCCCAATGCTACATCATTCATACAAAATATGAAAAAAAGATATGAAATATCAAGTAACATTATCAATAAACTATAACGACATGACTAATGTTTGGATCCTTTTATAGAATAGAGAATTTTCTCCAGAACATATTTATTACAAGTGAGTGAGAATCAAATGCAGTACTTTGTTATGACTAATGTGACACTAGTTCTAAGACTATGTGACACATTGGATAATAGTTTGTTGTTATTGATGATTGTAGAAAATAAAAAAATGGAACTTTTGACAGAGAAAGTGCAACCTGAGCATCCACCCAATTAACATTCTGTGGATGTGCAGATTGGTAAGCTGAGTTCAAATTCTAGTCGAGTTCATTGCATTCACTTTCATGCAAATACCCTTGGAAAAGAGATGGCTCTTCTCTCTTCCATGGTTTAGACTTGGCTCTTTAAACTTGGTTGGTTGATAGTCTAAGTGAAGAACAACTCTGAATTCAAAACCTGGTTACTACTAGATGAGGCTTGAATTGAGAAAGTGAATTTTCAACTTACAAACCAAAATATTAGAGTAAAAACACTGAAATTCATCGGTTAAAAAAAAGAGTTTTAAACATAATTCCTTTGTTTGTACAAAAATACTTGTTTAGTTTCATCATAAGTGTAATCAGATTTGAATGGCAGGATTCCATTTGTTTATATATTTTATCATTTAGAAATCACATTATTTTAATTGTTAACTTTTAATTACCTTTAGGTACTAGTGAGATTGGTTCAAAGCATGTACTATATCTTATTAGTACAAGAGTTCTCAATCAGGAGGAATTCTCCTTTAGGGGTGAATTTCAGGCTTTCTATTTTTGGGAGGGAACTTTTTCTTGTTTTTTATTTATAGAATTTGGAGCCCATCATGACTGTAAAAAATACTACTTTTTAAAAATAATCCATCTGCACTAATATGGAAATGAATGAAGATTTTCAGTAATATATGCATATTATTTGGAAATGCACCATTTGAGTCAGACCATCTTGAAAGCAGGGGGATGACATTCTGACTTATGGTGAAAAGGGTACATTGGGCAAAAAAGGTTGAGTACATTGAAGAAGGATGAAAAGAAATTAAAAAGATACTCTTTTGTACCAAATATCTGATTTGTGGGCCCTATTTGCCCTATTTCATGATACACAGTCTATGAAGATATATGGGGAAGAAAACGATTAACTAGACTTGAACAGGTTAAGATTGTAGTGATCAGGAAAACATCCTTTTGACAGTTAGTTCCACAGAGCAGTGGTTCACAAGAAGAAGCTGCTTGAGTGAAAATTACTTCTCACAAATGGAATACAGAAGGAATGAGGGTAGTTTGCTATAAAGTGTGTAGCATGGCAGGTCCTAGCCATGAAGATTAGAACTGGGGGAATTAAGGAATGTAGTTCATCCGTGCACTTTCAATGGACGTAGCAATAGAGCAGCGAGAGGCTTGTAACAGCTCATCTGTGAGATATGGGTTTCAGGGTGGATAATAATTAATAATAGTAACCATACAAACTTGTGGAGAATCTTTTGGACATTATCAAAACTGAAAAATGAGGTCTACTGCATTTTAGTCTTGATCTGACTCTTGGAAAGGTAGAGGATAGCAGGAGGAGTCAGGTATTTACTAGAGTGGTACAGAGAACAGACTATTTTTCCTGCATCTTTAGTGATTGATTGTATGTACAAGTTCCATTTGTAATCTGCATTGAGTTTGAGGCCCCAAAATATCTCAAGGCACAGGGTCTCCTTGAAAGAACAGCCATTCATTGTAATTGGTAATAGTTTGTCTAAGATATTGATTAAAGGCATACAAGTTCTGATGTCTGAACTGAGTTTTATACTTAACACGTATCTTAGTGGAGTAAATTTTCTTTTCATATCTGAAACACATCTAAAGTAGGAAAAGTAAATATGCAGATTTATTTTATTTCTTGCAAGTTATAAGCACCCAAAAATTAGACCAAATGTTAGGTCTGTCTATTTCCAGTACAAATCTCTCTAACTGTCACATCCCTTCATGGCTCTCTACAGCCACTATTTTTTAATAATTGCAAACTGTGAATTGGAATGTGAGGATAGTGTAACATATCACTGTGGAAAAATAAAACTGAATTCAAATCCTGTCTGAGTCTGCAGTACTGAGTTAGCACTAATGCCTTTGTAAAAGGCAAGAATCTATTTCTTGTCCCTCCAGTTATAGTTTAAATAGTAGGGTAAACTTGGCTCTCTAGTCTTGGGTGGTAGGCAATCGAAGAGAAGGACTACTCCAAGTTCCAAACTATGGAGAAGACAATGAGAAATTACTTCCCTATCTAACACCTAAGAAGTCATAACAATTCACAAATAAGGAAGTGGAAGCTGTGGAGAGCAATTATCACTTACATTCTAAAGAAACATGCACCCCCCCCAAAGAAAACAATCCTGCATTGCTTTAATTGTTCTTGAGAAAAATAGTGAAGTTATTTCTCATTGCCTTCTCTACAGTTTTAAATTCAAAGTTGTTCTAAACTGTTTGCTAACCAAAGCTAGAGAACCTGGTCTGCCCTGTTATTTAACCTGTTGCATTTAGTTAACTGGTCAATGTATAATATCTGAAAAATCATGTGTTTTCAAGCTGTAAACTGTTTCTTTTACATCTGATCCAAAATAATGAAAAGAATTCAGTTATATCAAAGAAAGGAGAGTAAGTTGTTTGTAGTCATCTATATTTTAATTACTGTAAGTGTAATTGTTATGATGATCAAACTTAGTAGCTGTAGATATTCTCGGTACACTAACTCAAAGTTGCCCGTGAGTCCTAGTTATAGCTCTCTTTATGCTAATTACCTATTAGCTAAACCAGTCCGATTACATCACCCTGAATCTTTGAGGTTTCACGCCCTGCGTGGATCTACGGCTTCTCCTACATTCACTGGTTTCACAAGTATTTCTCATTATGGGGGGCCTTGGTCTATTATTCTCAGTATCCCATGTTTAGTATTCCGAGTCTTCTAAAGAATTTTGATCATCCATTGATTCCTCTGCCCTGCTTTCTTGTTCATCTACATAGTCATTCAAACTAGCTTCGCTTTCCTCGTAATTTTGGCGAACTCTTAACTTGTCTGCATGGGCGACAATATGTTTAAAATTCTTGCATATTAATGCCGTATTGTATCCTTTTTACATTATAAAATTCACCTTTTCCAGCTCGTTTTCTTTATTTCTTTTGTATCATATATTTTCATTAATAGAGTAAGACATTGTTAATGGAGTTTTAATCTGTCTGCCCATTAATGGAGACGGACTCTCTGATCCGCCAGCAAGTGGCATCGTTCTGTAACTTAACAATAATCTTGGTAGGAAAGTTTCAATCTTTTCTTGCTGAGAAGAAAATGCTTTCAATCCCATCTTTATTGTTTGGACCATTCGTTCAGCAATCCCATTTGATTGAGGGTGGTAAGGGGATATTCTATATGTGACACAGCCAATCTTCTTTAACCACGAACATCGATTTTAGTCACAGAATTCGGGAGAATTATCAATTACTAATGGTTTTGGTACTCAATTTCTAACAAATATGCATAAGATTTGTTTTACAGTAATAGATTGTTTTTTATCCTGAACTCGGAAAATTTCAGCCCAGGTGGAAAAAAGTATCAACCAGTATTAAACATAAACCTACCTTATTAACTTGCGTGTGATTCATATGAACTCTAGACCATAGTTCTGTTTTCTTAGGCCAAGAGTGTACTGTAACTTATTGTGGCAAAAATTCTTTATTTCGGCATATTTATGACATTTGCGTATGTAATTCTCCACATCTTGGGTGTGTCCCGGCCACCATGCATCCAGTTTTACCGTTTTGTGTAGCGGTTTCTCACAATGCACATCATCATGAGCATTTTTAATTACTTCTTTTCTACATTTTCCCGGTGGTATGATTAAATCCCCACTACAAATTAGCCCCCTTTTTCTATTGATAGTTTGTGTCTGGTTTCTTTCTGCTTTTGAAAAATTACTCCATTTATTGTTCCTTATTCTAGATAAAATTTGACTTAAGACTGGATCTTGTAACATCTCCATAACTAGTCTATTCATGAGCAACGCATCCATTTCCACCCAATGCAAAAATTCATCCTCAACTTTTTTATGTTTTTTTTTCGTTTTGTTCCTTTTCAAATTGTAGTCGGGACAATGCGTCTACATGTGGAATCGTGTTTCTCTTCACGTATTCTATATCATAATCAAAAGCCATTAACTTTCATAGCCCATCTTAATATTCTGGATGATGTAACTTTAAGAAATTCCTTCCTATTTTATAAATTGTAAGGGCTTATGATCGGATCTCAACAAAATTTTTCGCTAATAAAAATTTTCTTGCTTTGGCCATATTCCATATAAAGTGCAAGTGCTTCCTTTTCAATATTAGAGTAGTTCAATTCAGCTGGTGTCAATGTCTTGGAAAGATACATCACCAGGTGTTTTTCCTGGGACAAAATTGCCAATACAGACTGACTCTTCTCATATCTGGCTACTGTATCGTCCTTTTTTAGGGTAAAAAATCTTGACCATGAGTTTTTTTTTTTTTTTAGATAGAGCTTCTTTTAATTTAATGAAGGTTATTTGGTGTGTACTAGTCCATTCAAATTCGTTATTCTTCTTTCGCAACTCAGAAAACGCTTCAATTCTTTCAGCATATCTTGACAAGAATTTGCTATAAAAATTGGCTAATCTGAGAAATGATTCCAATTCTTTTTTTATTAGTTGGAAAAGATACATTTAATACTTTTGTATTAACGTCGGGTCCAGCAAAGTACCATTTTCTGAAATTTGGTAACCCAAGAATGTTAATTCTTTGCAATTAAATATACGCTTATCTTCGTTTATTGCCATTCCCGCAAATTCCTCAACTTATCCATAACAAATTTCCTTTTTTTGTTTCAGTTCCTCTTCAATGCCCGCACCTAAACATATAAATTATCATATTTTCTACTCTCAACGCTAACAAATTTTCTATAGCTTTTTGAAAAGTCGAGCTGGCTGTCTTATTTCCAAATGGCAAGCAGGACCATCTAAGTAAGCCTATTGGGGAGTTTATTGTTGTGATTTCCTTAAATTCTCGTCATCTATTTGAATTTGGTGGTACGTATTTTTAAATCAATTTTCGTAAAATATTTCATTCCTGTAAGAGAATGTAAAATGTTTTCTGTGTTGGGAATAAGATAAAATTCCGAACAGATCTTATGATTAACGCCTACTTGGTAATCTCTGCAAATTCTAAAATCACCATCAGGTTTTCTTAAAACCACAACAACTGATGCCCATTTGTTGCCCCCAGGTTCTACATATTGAAGAATGCCTTATTCCACCATTTTTCACAGCTTAACAACTACTATTGGCTTCATATGAATGAGAAACCTACGTCTTACAAAATATGATATGAAGCTTTATAGTTTTTTAATGTCCCAGTTTCGGGACTTCCCGTATTCATAGCATTAAGTAAACCTGTGCTATTAATATTTATTAAATCAGTTCCTACTAAACCGTATTTTATACAGTCTACAACCATAATATTGACGGTTTCAAATCTATTTTTTTGTTCAAAAGTGCTTTGAAAGGATCCTAATATATATACATACGTTCCATCAAACTATCTTAATCTTGCTAAGCTTTTATTTAATTTTAGTTTTGATAATTGTTCCCAAAAATTCTTCGGAATATAAGGTCAATTCGCTTCTACCGTCAACTTGCATTTTCAAGTCTATACTTTTTAATTTAATATTGATGAAGGTGTTCTTTTTGTTCCTCCTTGCTATTGAAAAAAATGTTTGTTTTTTACATCGTCGTGTATTATTTCAACAGTTTTTACATTGTTATCTCACCATCTACATATGACTTGAAAGGGATTTTTTTGCACTTATTACATGTCTGTCCCCATGCTGAACATTTCTCTCTCTTTGATTCATGTTTATATTTGCAATATCTGCATTTTATCATTGTTCTTTTTATTGCACATGTGTCCATAAGCTCAGGTTGGTTTTCAATTGTACTAAATTTTGCAATTAACTCCTCTTGTATGAATTCAATACAAGCTTCTAAAGTCATTTGGTTTGTCTGTAACCACTCTAAAATTTCTACTTGTACAGTACTTCTACCAATCGGAGTTGAATTAATTCTTCCTCTGTGCTTATTCCTTGTTATCCTAGTTTATGAAATTCACAAAATCTGCTGGTATTTCTTAAACGTCTTAGATATTTCAATATAGACTTCCCAAATTCTTGTTTCAATGCTAAGAATTTAGTTCGTTCGACTATGACCAATGTTTTCTTTGGTTGAATATTTCTCAGTATTATTTCTTTGACTTCTTTAAATGTCAAATTTTCATTTTCAGTCATTAACGAAATTTGCCTAATGACTTTGCATCCCGCAGTGGCTAAAAATAGATCTGTAATTTCTTTCTGTCCGCCAGGTGTTTGGATATCTCGTAACTTCTTTATCCTAGCACATGCCTCAAAACATTTCATCCAAATCTTTGTTTTCAGGTTCTTCTGTGTTCAACAAAGCTCCGTCAGGCGACACCATTTTGTAATGATGACCAAACTTAGTAGCTGTAGATATGCTATAGACACTAACTCAACGTCGCCCGTGTGCTATAATTATGGCTCTCTTTATGCTAATTTACCTATTAGCTAAATCAATCCCATTACAGTGATATTGTTATTATTATATGCAGGATCATTTATCCGGCAAATTTGGATGCCGAGATTTCACGGTTTTCTGGAAAATGTCTTAATGTTTATGAAGGGGTACTGAAAAGTTCACGGCCTGACCCAATTGCCAAAGTTTGATCAAATGACCAACAGATACTTTTTTTTTTTTAAAGCTGAGAACTATTTAGCACTCCAGTAATTAAAATATACAATGAATAAACCATGAAAAGTAAAGAATGGAATGGTATTTTATTTAAATTGTATTTAACAGATATACATTTTTGGCAATATGACACTAAAAGCAATTTCATAGTCATAGCCTGTGAACTCATCTTCATTACAAATGTCAGGCTGTTAGTCACATAAATGCTACACTGGCCATTTCCCTAATTTCCATCTTCTTTGCTTGAAAACAATCAATGGTGATCTGGTCAAAATACTCCAAACATTAAACACAGTTTTGGCAAGTTCATTTGCAAGTTTCCACAAGTCATCAAATGACTTATTCAACACCAAGTGAAACTCATCAAAACGCTTTAACTGATATTTCACATCTTTTCTATTCAATGAAACGTGTTTAAACGAAGGATTTTTGCCAAAATAGATTATGTTTAAAATAAAAGTGAATACTTTTCTAACAGCATCTGTATGGTCATTATGAACAGGGCGGTGCATACTACCCCCAAACTTACCGACCTTTGGGAAACCATGAATGGAGGCTCCAGGCAGTGCTTTGTGACCCTCGCTATTTTACCAACATTTGTTTTTTTTCTACCTACGTTTATATACGTTACAAATGAAACTAAGCACAACTGACTATTAAAGGAGGAAGAATTTTTGTGGATTTTGACATCACTCTGGATTCTTTTTTCATTTTTTTTGTCCAAATCCATGAATTTATTTTGCTTATCCTAAGTCTCATAAAAACACTATATAAAATTCATTATTTTTTATTCACAATGTTGGATGTGTTACTTTTTAGCAAGAACAATCTCAAATTTATGCTAAAAATTATCGCAAAATATTGTTGACTTATTTAAGATGGATTGATTTATTATGATATGTCTCTAATATTGCATTTATTTTCAATTTTCCTAGTTGAATTATTCACCTATATTGCATATGATACATTATTGTACTGAATTAGGTTACAATAAAATTTATGTTTTATATGAATACTACTTGATGAAAATTGAGATGTAGTAGAGTGGCAGTCCCTGTAGTGAGTGCGAAATAATAACTCACTTCAAATTTGGAGGATCAAGGAAAAAGGAAAGGAATTCTTGAGCCTATTTCCTTTGGAATAATGAATATCTTGCCTTCACAGAAATTGACCGCTGAGCTGAGAAGAAGAAGGAAAGGAATTCGCAAGCTTATGTGAAATTGTTTTGGATCAATGAAAAACTTGCCTTCACAGAAAAGAAACTAGCGAGTCTACACAAAATTATTTTTTATATAAAATGAGGATAAAAATTAAATTAATCAAAGCGTTAAGTCATGTGAAAGGTTTCACTTTTATTCATCGTGACCAGCGTTGAAGTTTTCGCCAGTGTAAAATTAATTACTAATTACATTATCAGCCTCTAACCAATCATGCGTTACTTCAAAGAATTTTCTCTCGACAATCCAAGAAAGCTAAGTATTTCAAACTATTGTTGCGGACCGTGGGTTTACGTGTTGTTAAATTAGGAACACGCGTGTTTATTCCTGCTAGGAGGTCCACTACAAGAATATGGTGGACTCAGAGATTGAATCCACCATAAAGAAGTGTAAAGAAAATCAACAAGACCGATATGTACATACCGCAAGTATATGCATTAAACAACAAATTTTACAATAGACATTAACATTTGTGCTTGTGTGTGAACATAAAGAGTTTGTATTTTGGTGAATGTTCGTACGTACGTGTATGTGTGTATAATGTTCATTGCATCTCCCACAAGTGGGAAAACGCAATCTTCTGCGAGAGCTTACATTGTAAATGTGTTCGCTGAAAATGAAGAAATGAAAAAGAGAATGAGACAAGAAATCACCCAGTATTTATAGTGTAGGGAGAGCGTCTCCTAGTGAACAATTTGGACAATTGAAGGGACTTAGCGTTCTCTCTTCATTTACTTTTGAACGTATGCAAACCATATATCCCTTCGGTGAGCAACAAACTCTCTTACCTTAGTCATAAACATTTTTTAATATAATTTTGTGTCAGATCATTTAATCTACTGTATGAACATTTCCTCTTCATGACAATTCGTTAAAACAACAGACTTTAAGAATTCTGATTAATTTGTCCTGAAACGAGCTACTGGCAATAATTCCAGCGTGTAAATTCATGAATAACTTCCTTATATTGTTTTGTTAAAATTGCCCATGTGTTTCCACATCATTATCATCCTTCATTAATCTTCTTGGCGTGGGTAAATCAACTGTTCATTTTAACTCCTAAGCCTCACATCACTATAGCTCTGTATAGATTCAGTGTGTGGTCACCAGACGCTTACTCCAGCCTCCAGTCCTGAATGTAACTTACATATTCTTTCTGTAACTAAATGCGAATGATTTGTCAAATAAAGTAGATATTGACGGTAATTAGTATATAGATATATTTTTTAACATTTTGTTGTCAATATACGTTTTAAAACTATGAGTGCAAAATGTTTTAACTAGCATTTGTATTTAACAATTTAGTTCACTGTTCAAATAATATTTAATATTTAAAAATGGAATAATCTATTATGGTATGCCTATAGTTTATATTTAGAAACATTGTAATTATTTTCAGTTTTTCTAATTGAATTGTTCGACTATATTGTATATGACCTATTATTGTACATAATTAGTTTGCAATAAACTTTGTTTGAATATTATCTATGAAAATTGAGATGTAGTACAGTGATGAGCCCCATATCATAGATTGGGGGTGGGATCATGAGACCATCTCACCAGCCCTGCACGATAATCAAAATCGATTAAGCATTAAAACAAAAACAAAAAAAAACTGAAAGTCACTGAAAATAAATTAGAATTACAATACAATGGGCTACACCGAAGATACGATGCTCTTCTGCTGTTCGATGGCTGGGTTGCGTTGGGGGGGGGTGCACTCTGCGTGTTCAATCAACAAGGAGGCGACAAGGCTTGGGCTGCGCGACAAGTGATCGAGAACGAAGCTGATGCACGTAGGAGGCGGCTCCGATCCATTGCCAATCATCATTGGCAGCGACCCCATTGAGTTCGTCATGTATTTCGTATACATAGTTTCTGAATTTTCCAACACCATTGACCTGCTTACGGAGATCAACAGAAGACATGAGCTAACTGCATGTGTCATGAAGCCTCTCAAGACCACTATGGAAGCATCGCAACATCTCCCAGTGCACCAAGTTACGATTTTACAACACCACCATCCTCTCTGTGCTACTATACAGCACTGAAACGTGGCCTCTCAGAAAGATCATCACCTCCCGCGCCCATGGCTTCGAGTCCAATGCCCTAAGGACCATTGAGACGGTGCATTGATCCGATCTTGTACCCAACAAAGACATCCGCCGGAGGACTGGCTAGCCGAACATCCTCTGTACCATCGCTCAGCGCCGTGTCCACTAACTCGTTTACATCCTGCAACGACCTGATGATCACCCCATTAGAGTCATCTACCAGTTCGACTTGCCATCTGCAGACTGAAAATAACTTCGCGGCAGATCACGCAGCCGCTGGAAGAACGTCGTCGGCCAAGGATTCTGGTGCTGAAGGATGTTCCAACGTTCTGCTAAGAACGTGAGAGTTGTGGGTGGGGGACAAGGTGTATCTCGTGGGCTCATCACCTTCATGGCATAAGATTTAGTGGCAGAGGAATCTATCAGAGACACTTTTTATGGAGGGAAACCTCATAGAGTTTGCTAGATTGTCCAGCCGACACGACGTCTTGTCCAAACCGAGCAGCTCATGGGACTGAGAAATCTGACATAAAATAAAACAGATTTAAATTATACATGATAACAATAAGAAAGGACTATTTCAATTCATCTTTTATTGTACCATTCTTGTTTTTATTAATTTCCAATCAATTCAACTTTTTTTTTTAAATATGTTTAAGTCAAATTAATAGAAAAATAGATTTTCTTCCTTAAACACAAAAGAAAGGAACATTAACAAACTTTAATAAATTTCTCTTTATTCCAGCTATTTAAAAATAAAAGAGCATATTGTATGTAAATAAATTTTCTATATGTCGATGTAACTTATCTTCTTTCTGTTTTTAAATCCTTAAAAGCCTAAATACAAATGTCTAAATATCTCAAGGTCTATTTTTAAACTTAGCAAATGTACGCCAAAAATGCAAAAGCTATTGGCCTTCTTTCATTTAACCTGGCAAACTTTATTTGCTTGAAAGCGACTAACGATGTTTGAAATCACTTAGAACATAATATATGATAAAGGGAAGTTCATTTATAGTGTAGTAAAAGGCAAAGTTTAATAAATAAAATACAATGAAAATATTTCTTAACTCCCCTAAAAAGTATCATCTTCTTAACACCTCATTCACATTAACACCAGTATTCTTAAGGATAGATCAATCAGCTAACTTCGTTTCTGAAACCAGATACTTAGATAAGCGAAACAAAGGGTCAAAGACCCTGTATCAAAGCAAGGGCAATCATAGCACACTCATCACATTCCCCGACCACTTATTGATCCACTCCACCCTAACAACCAAATTGGTTTATACCGACATCAAAAACTTATTTGACATGAGAAGATACTTACCAAGAGATTTAACAGACATTCCCTTAATTTAATAAATATATTTAAATGAAGTATTGCTACCTAAATGTACTATATTTAATATATAATTATTCTTTCTAACAGAATCTATATAATCTCTAGGAATTCACTTAAAATTTCCATTGCATTCTTCGTCTGTGAGGAGACTGTCCAGCATTCGATGCCATATAAGAGCATTAATGTTACATAAAGGTTCAGTACTCTTTGTTTCGAACTAAAAATTCCCGTTTCCTTGTACTTTGCAAGACAATAAAGCCATTAGGACACAAGGAGTTACTGGGTGTTATAGAATATGAGAAAAACTACTATTAAAGAGAGAGGACAATAAAAGATCAAGAATTAAGAAGATAAATAATAACGATTGACATTGTATTTAAATTTCTTAAGATCAATCTGGAAAGTAAGAAACTGGAAGAGATTTCCACAAGTGAGAAGTGCGATAAAAGAAACGCTTAGAGTTACACCTAGCCATTTCACCTGTAAAATTATGAGAGTTTGCCACCAATCTAGTACTGCGCATAAATTCATAAAGTCTAGGTAACTTCGCAAAGAGTTCATCCGAACAATTATCATCAAAATATTTAAAGAAAAGGCACAGTAAAGTTACATTACGGTGGTGGGAAAGGGACTGAAGCCGAAGTGCCAGGTCAGGGCCAATAACATTGCATATTCTACTTTGGATTTTATCAAGAATCTATAAATATATAGCAGGAGCACCAGGCCAGATGTGGCAGCAATATTCAAAGCAAGGACGAATAAATATATAAGATAGATTCTGGCGATAAAAATTGTCTCGCATGACATAGTGTAAACTTAGCTGCAAACTTAGCATTTCATTCAATATACCCTTTTCTACTTAATTTGACGTTATCCATATGCATCGGTAAAAGAAATGACAATTAGATTATTTATACGCAACGCTAAAATATTGACGGCTCTTTTACCATTTTTTTTCTTTCTTTTTATACTCAGGACTGGGTGTGCAGGTAGTGTTACGGATATCGACACTGAAAATAGAATCAAAGAACCGAGTTCATATCCCGGGCTGACAATTGATTTAATATAATCGTCCTTCTTCATGTCAGTAGAAAATGTGAAACCGAGAAGGTACAGTGAATTGCTCTCCTGGGGCATGCTGATGGAGGAAGAAATGGTTCTCTAAGTTTTAAGAACTTGAGAGAAGCGACGGTTGATCAGCATACAGACCTCTTTAATAATTTTGGTGAACAACTACAATGCCAAAATACAAAGTAAACTAGCGGTGTTGATATTTGTTTAGATTTTAAGCAAATTGGAATGTTTTGAATGATATATGTTGCCTATCAGTAAAAATAATCGTACATCTTTCTACATTTGTAGAAACTTCTCCTTTTCCATTTTTTTCTTTCTGCTTCTCTTATTCTATTATTTCCTATCCTTTTTCTTTTGCTACTTCCTTTTCGTCATCGTCGTAGTCGTAGTCGTCCTCGTGGATGTCGAAGCCTTCAAGTTTTTTGCTCTCCTAGCAGCTGCCAACGACTTTCACCTGGGAACGCTAAGTCCCTTCAACTGTCAGACAAATCAAATTTCTTAAATAACCACAACTCTGCTTAAACTTGAATCAGAAATTTGATACCATGGGATCGTAACTCACTTCACCCATTGGTTAGAAAATCACAAATATATCTCTTTAAACAACGTCTGTTTGAAAACTTTATTTAGGCGCGTTTTGAGATCATAAAACGTAATCCTCTTTTTTTGAAAATTTGAAAACCAATTTTTATACATGTATCTTTTTACTAAACCGCCAGGTTTCATTTTGGCAGTATTTTTAAAACATCTGTTTGAGCCTCACATATACAAAGTTTAACACATCAAATTTTATTAAAGCCATTTTTTTACTAACCGTCTGACTTGTTGTGAGAATCGAAGTTATTAATTTTATGACTCCTGATACATTTTGTCCTGCAAACAATATTTGGTGGACTCATGTGAGTCCGGGTAAAATGAAGAATTAAAACATGGAATTAAAACAAACAATACTTGTAAATGTATTAACGAAACATGTTACTGAAGGATAATATAAGAAATTAAGAGAGATCAAAGCAACCTTCAGTAAGTTTATCTCTGAAGTACTTACATGGCCTCGTCTCTATTGGAAAGACAGAGAGAAGTCAAAAAAGAAAGAAATGATCTTTCAAATATCGCATAGCCCGTGCTTGTTGTTAGAGGGCGGTAATCCAGCAGGCTTCATTCATTATAACAGTTTTTAAAGAATACATGTTAGTAACTTTCTTCTTTTAATAAATGTTTTTAAAATACTCCCCTCAAAGAAAGTTTAATAAACAAAACTAATCTATTGTATTTATCAATCCTTTAATTATTTTTATTTATATAATTTTAAATTATGTTATATATGTATGTCTCTATCGAGAAATAAAATAAAAATTACAGAAAACTCTCCAAATATAAAGATCTAGAAGTAGAGAGAATGTGAAACATGAAACTAAATAGTATAGGTACGCTCGGTTTTGTCAAGAACGGTATAGTAAAATACACAAACAAAATTCCTGGTAACTGCGAAATACAAAAAATTCGGAAGATCTTTCTTCTCGGCATTGCTCATCATACATACATCAAACAAGAAGTCCATCACACCCTTATGATAGCTCCAAATCCAAAGAATAAACTCAGCTCCATGGGTGCTGATTGTTGTTGCTAATAATAAAAATGTAAAATGTAAAAATTATTATCATGGAGTTGTGATGATTGATGATAAGGATATTTCATCACCCTGGAAATAAAGATAAACATTTCATCTAAAACAACATGGCCACCAGTAAAGGTATACGATGATGATATAGGGTGTTCCAATAACTTGAACCGATTTTAAACTTTTAAAATCTGTCCAAGTTATTGGAACACGCTATATTTCATCATTCTAAAATTTGAAACTTCATCATTATAAAAACGACTCTTGCGCCACAAGAGTAGAGTCGGGTAGAGTAGCAGTAATAAAAAGAACAACACAGACGTATCTTCTTCGCTCTGTAAAAATCCACAGTCAACGGTTTCAAATGCTACCCTCGGAACAAGTAAAACAAGCAAGCACAAACTTTTAAAGAAACAAGAGACAATGAAACTGAGAATATTTTAAACACACACAATACCAATATTGTAATTGACATCACGAAAATAAAAATACACATTCTTGTTATTAATTTCAACACGTGTCTCAAGGTCTAATTATTGCTTGTTATTGTTGTAAGTTTTATTCATTTCATTTTCAGTATAAAAAAGAGGAAAGGAATCTTCTATCAACTTCATACAAATACATGTAACAACGAGGCAACTTACAAGACAACATACAACCCCGTTACAAGTCGGGCTAGGCAGAAGTGGTGGTTTGAGGTAAAATTAAAGCTTATGATAGTAAATGTCGGGGATAAAATAAGTCTAAAACTTCGTATATAAAACGCATGGTGATTTTAAAGCTATTTTTATGAAAAAAATTCGTTTTATATCTCGTCAAATACGGTAGATGAATGCTTATTTGACAAGCACATCTGCAAAACACTGAAAGATGGAAAATGTGAAGTATATGAGGGATAATGACGAGGAAATACACAAGTGTTATATTTAATGAAACGAGATAAGAAATCTATTTACAAATTTACACATTTGAAGTTACCTTGTTTCAGGAAAAAAGAATCAAATATTTAAAGTTCGTTGTTTCGATGAATTGTCAAGAGAAAATGTTCATATTAAACCATCGGACACAAAATAATATTCCAAAATGTTTAAAACAAATTGAGTTCGTTTTTCACATAAAAGTTATACGGTTGTTTGTATTCAACATAACTGAAAAAATATATTTTAAGGTACTTAGCTTTGAAGTTCTTTGAAATTGCCCTACTCTCATTAGAGGTTGATAATGTATCAACGTGTAATTTGACACTGGCGTTATTCAGACGCGTAGATCTCTCTCTCTCTCTCTCTCTCTCTCTCTCTCTCTTCAACTTTTTGCCTATTTATATCAAAAAGGAGGCACGGTGGAATAATGGATAGCCGAGTTCGAATTCCAGTCGAATCCACTACATTCACTTACGTGCTCATACCCTTGAGAAAGGTATGACTTCTCTTCTTCTCCCACCAGCTATGGGTAAATAGCAGGACAGACCGGGTTCTATAACCTTGGATGGCAACTGGTCTACTGCAGAAAGAAATAGCAACCTATTTCGGGGAAAAAAAATCTGCCTCGTCAGTCATGTATCGAAAGATATATGATCGTCTAATCGTGTATCACGCATAGTACATGACTTTATATCAAAAAGCGATTTGACATCGGCTCATTACTTTTTTCTCACTTGGTAAGCCGCTCCCTTTTCCATTGGTCTTGCCTTGGTCTTTTCTTCAGCCATGAGCGAATCCCTTTTTTATTGGTCAAAATAAATTTTCGCACAGGCTAGCGAATTTGAAAACGGTGAAGAAAAAACAGTTATTTTTATTTCGTATTATTCACCATAAATGTACCAGAAATTTGTAAGACGAAATATCACTCAAAAGTTATTGATTGGGATTTTAAACGTCATTCTATTGAGAAATAATTCACTTAATATAGATTCTAATGCGTTAAAATGAAAAAGTGTGTGCGTGTTATAAAAAGAAATAATTTTGTGTCTTTTGATGAACATAAGATGAAGAACATTGATAATAAAAGAAAATGAAGACATGTGGAGTTTGAGGAGAAAGAAGGAAAGAAAAAAGAAGGATAGAAAGAATGAAGGGATCGAAGAAAGGATAGATTTAAAGAAAAACGAAAGGTTAATAGTTTAAAAGTTAAGCGATGCACAGAAGAAAGCAATACAAGAAAAGAAAACGTAATGGGAGATTTGTTGAGGGAATTAAAATGATTATAAAATACCATAAAAACATTTTCTGATCTCAGATCGATTTTCTTGAAATAATGACTAGGCATATTTTCTTTTTAAGGGATATCGGTAAATGTATGGCGACAATAGTAGTCGTGATGTGAGTCTGGGTGAAATAATTTTAAAAACGAGAACAGTGTTAAGGTTATGCATTAAGATATTGTCTTACAAAAGGAAGAGATTGTCTTCCTTTCGTAATGGTGATAAAAGGAAGACGAGCGAAGGTTTTAACATTTGTCTTGAAAAGCCTTGTAGGCGCTGATGATAAGATCAAACTTTTTTTTGTTTGTGTGTGTGTGTGTGTGTGTGTGTGTGTGTGTGTGTGTGTGTATTTCACTTTTTAATGCACCGAAGCAGCAGTGACGATAGATACTGACTATACACAGATTTTATCAGTTACAGACAAACCGGGTGCGGCCGACCGAGGCAAAATACCGATGAGACGAGGCTGACAAGTTGTTTTTGCATTAACACATTTTTCAGGCGATTGTTTGTAAACAGGATGAAAGAGGAAAAGTGTCTTAAATATAAGAAGGGGATGTCGAAATATATATATATATATATATATATATATATATATATATATATATATATATACAGATAGACGCAGAAATGATCTAAATAAAAAAGAGATACGATTACGTACACATACATGAAATTAAAAAAAAACTTATTGAACAGTTTGTAACTTTTTGTACCTGATAATTGGCAAAGCTATGAGACTCTGAGTCGTACTGTAAACATAGGTATATAAATAATTATATATATATACCCAAGTATAGGATTGGTTTATACGCAATAAATTCCAATAACCAAAAAATACTATTCTTAAAACAGGGCTCAATACTGAGTAGAGCAAATATAATTTATTCGACAATTATAACATAAATATATCATAAAATCACTACAAAAATAGCCATTTTGTTTCAACACTTCTGGTGTCTTATCAAATGATGGTGTTGAATGTAGAATAAAGGATTTTAAAAGGTTCAAATCAATCAAACACCCCTCGCTAGGAGAAACGCTGTTACATAAGCTGCAATGACCAATCAAAATACAAGTATATGAGAATTCAAAAAAATTGACAACGAACCTTGGTTATAATAATTAATGCTTTTAATTATTAACAAGGCAAGGTAACGTATCAAAATATAGAAACTTATTGGCTCTTAAAGATATACAATTTGGTTTTCAAATAATCGGAAAAACATGAAATGGTAATACAAAATCTTTAAAAATGTTGGAAAATACTCTTTAAAAAAGGGGTGCATCAACCTAATTGAAAGACGAAAAAATGTGTCACTAGGACTTTTAACAATATTTTCTTCTTTAGAACACAGTTCTATTCACAAGTTTCGCTTGATTCACTTCTTCTTTCCATTTGCTTCTGAAAAATAGCTCAGCTCATTCAGGGTGATAGCTAAAAAAAACAAAAAACGCTTTACGTTCTGGAACCTTATTCAGGTCGAAATGTTCATGTCCCTTCGTCTTCTGACACTTCAAAATTTTCGTTACCCTCCGGTCGAAAATTTTTACACCTGGTCAAAATTTTTGTTACCTTCTGTCCGATTTAGCCACTGACCCGTCTTCTTATGTATCTTCGAAAAGTCTCCAAAATTTATGTAGGTAGAAGTCACTCTTTTCATTGGACAATAAATACAAAGTATATATATTTTTAAAATTTGAGAAGTACAATCACAAACAGTCCGCCTTGACTGAATTATTTTCGGTGGTTCTTTTAGAACCATTTCTAAAGTTTAGAAACTTTAACAGACAAATATAACACACAAAATTTATTTTTTATTAACCATCTGGCTTTCGTTTAAATACACTTCTCTTAAAGAGTAAGTGTAAAAGACAAACCTAAACTATTATAATTCTTATTTTTCTACATTTTTATATTAATTATATATTTTTAATTATTTTATAGTCAGTCAGTCAGTTACGTGCCATGTGAGATATATGCTTAGGCGATCATGTATCTTTCGATACATGACTGACGAGGCAGATTTTTTCCCGAAGTAGGTTGGCATTTCTTTCTGCGGTTGACCAGTTGCCATCCAAGACTATAGAACCCGGTCTGTCCTGCTATTTACTCATAGCTGGTGGGAGAAGAAGAGGAGTCATATCCTTTCCCAAATGTATGTGCACGTAAGTGAATGTAATAGATTCGACTGGAATTCGGACTCGGCTCTCTGATTCCTCAATCCGAGATGCAATCCCTATTCCACCGTGTCTCTCATATATATATATATATATATATATATATATATATATATATATATATATATATATATATAATATATAATCAGGGTGATTTGCTTAATGTAAAAGTCACATACAATAAAGTTCAAATGTACGTATTAATAAAACATTTTTATAATAATCAAAGAGGTATGTAGTATAAATGGAAGAGAACGTTATAGGAAGTGAAGATTATGAGGAAAGCAGGATAGCGATAGACACTTGACTTGAAGAGGTGCGTGGACGCAAGCAGTGTAAAATTTGTCGGCGCGGAAAGTGAAATCGGCGAGTTGAGTTCAAATTCTCGTTGATTCTGTTTCGTTTACTTCGTGCTAATGACAATGGAAAAGAGATAAATCCATCTCCCTCCAGTTAAGCAGCAGGATAGACTAGGCTCTACTGCTTTGGTTGGCAACTAGTCTAGGAGAAGGAAAACCCTAAATTCAAACCTGCAAAGGATTGGCAGACTGTACACCATTTCTCTGTTAGCAATTCTTCTGAAAAGTGTAGCTGATTCTATATATACCTTCACTCCTAGAATCAAATCACACATGTGGGTAAGCTGGATTAACCCTTAAGCAAAATAAGTACGTGCTTAGGGCATCAAGGGAAGAAGGTCCCACTGAAATTGTAATGATATGATGTTGTTGTATATGTCTAAAGAAATAAGTTAAACATGATTAACATTTGAATCAACGGGGTGCCATTATGAACGTGAATCTTTATTGCAGTGAATCTTTATTGCCATTCTGATTGGTTAATAAAAGAATAAGCTAAGGGAGATAATTTTTTTTTATTTACTCAATACATCACATCAGCTGTCTTATATAAGTTAGTATTACTAATTAACTTAATGGGATTTAATTTTTGTGAACAGGGGTAGACTATCTTCATGTTCGTTTGACATTATGTCAACCATATGTTTATGTGACACGCTGGTTTGTTGATTACACGACCACTTCTGATCACAGTTCTGTTAGAATCTGGTAGTGGCTCGTGTGACAGTGGCTGCTCAGCGTGATTGGTTCTTTCTTGGTTGATGTTGTTCTGGGTTGGAACTGATGATCAACCTCTCTCGATGGTTACATGTGCCTTCAGTTCCTTCTATATTTATTTCCAGCTAGTGTTTCCACATTGCATGTTCTCCGTTGATATCCTTTATTTACACTACTCACCAAGACTCCATACTAGCATAACTTAACTCGCAGATGTATGGGGGGGGGGGTCGAAAATCTTCAATATGAGTTTTAATCTGGCCCTGCATGTGGGTAGTGTAGCACTTCGGTTCTGAATTGAACTATTGGTCCTCCATATGTCGAGATCGACGGAAGAGCCTACTCTCTCTCTCTCTCTCTCTATCTATCTATCTATCTATCTATCTATCTATATATATATATATATATATGGGTGGTGGATGTGTGTGAGGGAGGGGAGAAAAAAGAAATATAGAGATAAAAAGAGAGCGTTAAGCCGATACAAATTGAGAAGTTTGGAGAGAGCAAAGCACCAACTGTAGTGCAGCTGTTAGCGTTTTCTCCTCAAAAATCATGCATTATACATTCTCACTTGTACTTACAACTCATGACTGCCTTACATAAATATGTAAGACTTGCGAATAGGAATATCTTTTCTGGATATATAGAGGTTAACTTATCATATGCTTTGCTATTCGGACTAGTACGTTCATCTTGGTTGTTATGTTCAAAACGTTTGTATTCTCCGACCTTCTTCAGGTGACTGTCTCCAAAGAGACATCGTCTAGTGGACTAAAGCTTTGACTAAAATATATCTGATTCTCCAACAGTTTTAATCTCTGTCTCTGGCAGTGCTGAAGTCACATACACTGGTTCAATAGAAGAAACAGACAAGTAACATAAAGGTGAAGACTGGTATAAATTAACTGATATGAAATATCCCCCAAACATAGTTCCTTGACAGTTGCATGTTCAATCCCTGGGTTTGCTAGTGCTGAAAAGTCACATACTCTGGTTCAGTAGAAGAAACGGACAAGTAACACAAAGGTGAATAAAACTGATAAGTATTAAGTGATATGAAATATCCACAAGTAGAATGAGAACAATCGAATTCGTTTCAAAATACCGATAAAGTCAAAGAGTACAACAGCAAACATCTGACGAAAGCGAGATGGAGCAACAGCTCAAACATTTTAAGTATAACACCCAAGATGAGCATACTAGTCGGAATCGCAAGGCATATAATAGTGAAAATTCTGACAAAATATTAAATTAGTGCGATAACGAGTGCGGATCAGTAATAATCTGCGAGACCGCTAACCATCGCTCTGCAAAAGGCGCCCTATTGCGTACGCAATATGTATTAAGAAATCGAAGAGAAAACACCATGAGTAAAGCGAGAGAGTGGATAGTTGAAAGAATGGATGTTCGAGAAAGCAAAGGTTGAAAACGTCTTCATTTGTTCACGTCTCTTCAAGAAAGATAAAGTTCAACAGAAATGTCAGAGTTTATCTTCAGACATGAATTGATGGTGCATTTACTTAAGTGCGCTTCAAAACAGGTATGCGTAACGTTGCTAAAGAAAAAGAAATACGGGAAAAAAATCGCGAGTGGGTGTGTAACAAGGAAATTATCTGTACCCGTCAAACCGTGGCTTTTAGAAATTGTGAGTAATTGCCACAAGTACCTAAGCTTACATTATAAAGATACGAAAGGGCAAAGATATAGACGAAGTGAGGGCACGTGATAAGGATACACATATTTTTGAAGGCGAGACACACGAACAAGTTTGGACTGTACTTGTTTGTAAAAAGTAATAAAATTTACCAGATAAAATCCTGCAACTCGGATCTACGGTTTTTATTTGAATTTCTGGGATGAGTTATTATTTATCTTATTTATACACGAAGTAATTTCTTCATCTGTTGTTGTTTTTATTGTTACTACAGTGTTTCGGTTGTTATGCCCACTGGCCTTCATCAGGTGCTTGTCGATTCAGGTAATCTTCAGGTAATTTCAAACTGAACCTTTTATTTATTAATCCATTTTTTCGGTGTCAAAATAATTTACATATGCACAAATAGAAATTCCATATAACATAAAATACATTTTACATTCAAAGGCAAAATGTAGTAAAAAATTTTATAAATCTTGACTGACTATACTCTGCTCTTGATGTCTCCAGACCCATTTAAAATATTTCTCAGACCTGCCTTTGTGCCTAAGGGCCGACGTTGAGAATCACGGATTCTTCTCGCTCCGTTGACCATGTCTGGGGATATCTCGTCTAATTCATATTTAGTATTGCTCCGTTATTTCTCGCCTTCTTTCATGGGACGGGTAGTCCAAACTTAGACTCAGTAGAAACAGTAAGCAGTACTAAATAAGAATTAGATATATCCCGAAACATGGCTAGCAGAGCGAAAACAATCTGTCTACGCCGTAGATTAAATAAAGGGTTCAATTCGAAATTGTTTGAAAGTTACCTGGATTGACAATTACCTGATGAAGTTCAGGGAGTATAACGACTGAAACGTTGTGATAATAACAACAAAGATGTAGACACTAGTCCGTTTGTAAATAACGTAAGCTGGATCTACAAGTGACAATGGTTTTACTGTGTCAAGTCAATTATTGAAACGATAGTGAATATCGAATGACGTCATAATTCAAAACTACTGTGCTCTTTCAGGACGTGGGCGATCATGGCTCTCCATAATTTCGTATTCCTTGTTGCTCTTAATAACGTTTGTCTTTTTGTAATTCCCAACAATCTCCGTTCCACCATCCATTCGCTTGACAGGTAGGTGGCCCCCGCTGCATCCCACCGTCTCTTTTGCATATGTCCCGTGAGTGTCAAATTCAAAGTCCCAATTCCTCATTACGTGCCCCTAAAATTCCAGACTAGTCTGTTATGTTCACTGTCACATTAATGTCCTTTGGAAAAGCCTGAATCTGTCTCTTCTTTCCCGTGTTATGTGCTAAATAGCAGGGTAGACTGGGATATCTAACCTTAGGTGGTAACCAATCTAAGAGAAGAAAAAACTCTGAATTAAAAACTGTAGAGAAAGCAACAAAACCACTCGACTATCTTTCCTAAAAATGCATAGCAACTCACAAAATCTGTTAAGAGTCATGATCACTTACATCCTGAAGAGACATGATCTTAAAAAATATTACGTCAATAATACTGACGTTGATAAAACTCTTTCTTTTCACTTGAATTCAAGTTTCCCTTTCTTGGACGATTTTACGATGATGAAAACGAGTCAAACCTACATATTTGCCGTTTCGTTGTTCGAAGCATTCAGTCAAGCCAAAAATTATTTTCAATGTTGTGAATGAGAAAGAATTTCATCAATATTTTAAATACATTTATATGCTTGACGTCTTTTGTTAATAAACTTTACCAAAATGTCAACTATATGATGAAAGGGAAGATAATTTTTTTTTAAAAATGACATGAAATGTTATTCTTTCAAAAATTACTGTTGTCAGTCTATAATACCTCAACAGTAGCGTTTTCTTTTTTCTGAACAACTTTCTTGTTTCTATAAAAATTAAAATATCCTATAGAAGTGTTAGTGGTCTAACACTTAATGACATAACAAATGGAATCAGTAAAAAAAGTTCAAACGCCGACTGGGATGGTTTGCGTTCACTTAGTATTAATGAATTGAGGAAAAAGCATGAATCCACTTCTTCCCCCAACATATATGTAAATAATGGGGAAGTTGGAGGCTTTTAGCTTTATGAATCAGTTAATTTTGGTCATTGGACAAGCAAACTTTTTCCCGTAAAAATCTATTTGCAATTGAAACCGCAGTAGCGTCACTTGATGTTGTTACTGCCGTATATTCTACAAAATGTCTGTAGATGTGAAAAAAATTAGCGCAAATCAAGTATCTTGGTCGGTGCTAAAATTTATATAAACACGATATAACCCTTTCAGTACTCCTTGCCATTCAATAGCAGAAAGTAATTAGTTATTTCAATAACTTAATTTTGTTCCTCATAACTGTTGTGAGTTCTTCGTACATTTTCGCAATGGCATAAGCTTCAGCACGCACCAGAATATTTGATTGTACTAAAATATCGTATAAACACGCAACTAGATGTTATGAACAATTCTTCCTAGTATTCTTTGCGAGGCAACCACTTTTCAAACAATGACAAATTCTTTACTCGTGTGAAAACCATTAACTGATAAACTCACCGAAAAACCCAGATTCTTTCCGATATGAGTGTAAAGATCACGTTCCATAAGAATTTCCCCTCTCACAGTACAATCATTCAAAGCAAATGAACAGTGTTGGTGTGGGATGCCATTTAGCAAGAAATGGGTAGAAAGTTTACTCAACGCAGGAAATTTATTCGCCTGTGATTTCCGTCTCTTGGGGAAAGTCTGTTCGTCTGAGAGAATTTCCCGCATCTTTCCCGGTGCAAGTAGCAACTAATCGACATATTATCGTCTTTCATACAGCTTTTCACGTTTCAAACCAGGGAGCAGGAATTAATGAAACTGTCTTTGTTTTTGTTTTTTGAATTATTTTATTTTAATTTTAGATTACTGAGTCTATTCGATTTAGGAATTGTGGATGGAAGATGAAAAGAGAAATCCCACTAAATACGCGTTAGTTGTCACCTGTTAGTTTAGAAAGTTGTTGAACTCTGATCGGATTTACAAATTCTTTAGGACTGAGTCCAAATCAAAATATTTCGAGAATCAAATTTAAATCTTCACTCAGGAATTTTATTTTAGATATGTCATTTTATTCTGAAGTGTAACCAAGAATAAAACAAAAATCAATGATTAAATGAACAGATTATACACATAATAGCCTTATTTCATCCGTAATACTTGCATTCAGTTCTAACAATAGACACTTCCTATTCAATCACACACACGCACACAAATATTTGTCCACTATTCTTATAAATTATATTTTTTTTATAATTTCAGCCCAAGCAAGGCAACAAGGCCACAAATAGGCGGGTAGGGGGTTTACTGAGTGGGAAAAATATAAGAAAAAGAAAAGCATTATTAAGGAGAGAGAACAATAATCGAAGAAGAAGAAAGATAACGATTGTCATTGCATTTAAATTTTTGAAGATTAAAGTTGACTGCAAATCAAGAGGCCGGAAGACAGTTCCATAAGTGAGAAGTGTGAGAGAAGAAATTGTTGACATAGAACTTACAGTTACATCTAGCCATATCAACTGTAAAATGACGTCAAATCTTATAAACTTGTTCACTTATCTCATAAATTATCTGATAAATGTTTCTACTCTGAGTTTCGCAGAATCACATCCACTCTTCAGGAGACATGATATTTTATTTTAACGAAATACAATATTTGTTATTGTTATTTATGTATAATAATAAATTCTCCTGCTCTTTTATTCTGCTACTGTTATTTCATACACTTTCCTAAACCACAAGCGGCAAAGGAAGGAACTATACACTTTACAATTGTCTAGAATTAGTTTATCATTTTTTTCTATCTAGCAGTGTTGCTTATAATGCATTTCAGAGTTTTATTAGGAAAACTTGCAAAAAAAGGAAGTTGGATTTCGCTTGAGAACAGGATATAACGTTTCGCCATCTGCTGCATTCTTTTAACCAGTTTATCAACCTTGTCTTTTTGCACCCCATTCTTACAGAAAATGAAAAAGTCAGTGGTTATCACAAAATGAGAAACCAATGTCAACTCTAAAACTAGGATTCCATCCACAGAGTTCTTTGTCTTGGTTGAATATGAAAGGTGTTGTCCATTACGAGCTATTGACCATATTAATATAGTGTCTGTGGGGATTACCCCCATTTGGCCTGCCAAGACGCCCGCTAAGTCGCGCTGTTTTAGGACTACAAAAGAACGGTTGGTCTCTCTCTCTCTCTCTCTCTCTCTCTCTCTCTCTCTCTCTCTCTCTCCGTTTTAGGATACGGTAGGTAGAAGACTTGTCCAGTTTTCCATTCTAGTGGGGTCTTATTCACCTGGACACGTATTCAAGCACACACATACACACATTTCCTAATAGCTAAAATTTAATTTTCTTTTCTTTTCCGATGTGTACACACTTGTATATTTTCTCTTTTGTTAACCATTTATTAGGTATATAAAAACATGAAAATATCTTCGTGTTGAAATTTATTCCATTTCTCCACTTACCTCTACAAATAATGACAACCCGTAATTTTTATGTGAACATTTTGGCTGCCACTGTTAAGCTAACAGCAGGACTTGCAACATGTCCTTTCATTCCGTGTCTCAACTACGGTTTTGAACGAATAGTTAATATCTTAGCAAAAATAATGAAAAATGAGAAACAGAGAGACAATAATTTTGATAATATATATAGAAGATTGATTTCCAGGAATGTTTTTATCATGTTTATAATCTTAACTTTCACACACACATTTTATTTTCATTTCATAAAAAATATATTTCACAATTCTATGTTCTCTTTTCATATTGAAAATGATGCCTTTTAGAAACTAACAAATTTATTTGATAAAGAATTTCTATAAGCCTTTCAGTTGACAACATTAAACATTAAAAAACCCACTGAACATTTGTGTCCAGTGCGCGATCTATTTCTTTCAAAATGCATCTATATTATTGACAGTAAAAAACTGTATCATTAAATATAAGTTCCTCCAAAAATTCGCTAAAAAAGGATACACGATGGAAAAAATATCCAAAACATTAAAAAAAAAAAAAAAATTATCAAAATCTTTGTTTTATTGTTCGATGCAAATATCAAAGGATTTTATGCAATTTTATTTTTAATCGATTTTAGAACATTAAAAATTTTGTTTAGCAGATCTTTTTTTTCGTCAATGCAAGACCTTTGTATGGGAAATTTGATCGTCTTTTCGCGGTGATAGACATGTTGATTTGGAAATTCTTGCAAAAATCAGATAATTGCTGGACTTTCAGGAAACTTTCAGAATTTGTTTAAAAATTAATGGAATTATGTTTCTTATATTTCTTTTTTTTATAAAATCTTTGTGAAAATATTTTTTACATTTGCCCCCCCCCCCCATTTAATTTTCAGGAAATTTCGAGAAATTCTATTTTGTATCACTTAATGTTTATATTTGTTATAAGAACAAGTACTCAGATAATTTAAATCATGAAATCATTTTGGTTAAACAGGACCCTCAGTTGTAGAAAATCTGCCCTGAATCGTAAAATAAAAAATTCAATGAAGCTGAGACATTTTGTTTTTAATTACAGAAGCTTTTAATTGCTTTTATAAATAAACTTATTTAAAAAAATAAATAAATAAATAATAAAAAAAAAAATAAAAGAAATGCATAAAAAGGAAAAACATTTTCCGGAGTAAAATTTATTTTCAAAATGGTCAAAAATGTTTAAACTCATTAAGTCAAGCAAGTATCGTTGTAACAGTGTAGGTAAGTTGGAGGTTGATGTAGTATTAATTCTGACTTGATATTATTTGAGTGTTATTAAAGTAATTACCCCCTTGTTATATGTATTTGTAGTGTAGGAGGAAACCTTTTCTCTTTTTTTTTATATTGATAACGAAATGAATTAAAACGTACAACAATATAACATAAACAATAAAAACTTAAGACACGTGTTGGCATAAATAGCAAGAATTTGTATTTTCTTTTTGTGATGTGAATTACAGAATATTGGTATGGTGTGTGTAAAAATGTTCTCAGTGTGTCTTTGCTTAAAAGTCAGTACTTACTTGGTTTGGTTCCGAAAATTTCGTTTGTGAGGATGGCGTTTGAAATCGCCTGTTTTCGATCTTCCGGAGTGCTAGCAAACGTGTATTTCTACTGACTACTTGTCTACTACTATGGGTACCCTAGTCTACACTAATCTACTCGACTTTACTGACTTTCTTGTGGTGGAATGGTTCTTTTTTTTACAACAATGACGGTAGGATGATGAAATATCCTTTTTTTCTATCATCACTGATGACAAGGTTATTTTTAGAATGATGAAATATCCTTATTTTTTATCATCACTGGTGGCAATTTTATTTTTAGAACGATGAAATGTAATCATCATTCTAGACCATAACATGGTCTTCAATGAGCGATGTGCAGAGATATTAAATGGAGAAAGATATGGGACACTGGTTAATCAGGTAGAGACCTGATAGAAAAAAGTTCGGTTTAAAAATATTAATTTGAACCTATGAAATATTTATGAGGAAGACATCGTGAAAATTTTAACCTAAAATAAACCAAGTAAGATTCAGTAATATCCGGTATAATTGAAATTCCCCGACTAACTCCACACTCCCGAAGAAGTCGTGATGACATAATTAATGTGTTTACTATATTCTGCAAACTTTTCGCAAGTCTGCGAATTGTTTATTTGGTAGCCTACTCTCCAGGAATTACATCGATTTTTATGAAAAAGATTGTGGGTAATGGATATTGTTGGAGGTGTTCATATGAAATTGACCAAACCATCTGGTTTGTTTAACAAAAAAGGTCTTTGTGTGACAGCCTATTTAATATGGACAGATAGCTCTATAAGCGTACACACGCCGCTTTAGCCAGTTTGCGCTGAACATTTCCCAAGATTACAATGCTATCCGTTTTCGTCAAAATTTTATCAGCAGCAATACACACACATTTTAAAAATCCCAGTGCCTCAAGGAAAGAAAAGAATTGCGATTGTTGCAACTTTTATATTCCGTTATTATTATTAAATTGTTGAGAGATTTATCAACAGAGTTTGTTCCTTTTATTGGACATTTTCCTTCTTTAATGAAAATCACCAGAATTAAGAAAGTCTATAGTGTAGGGAAGTTATAATTTTCTGGAAATAATTATAAACCGCCTAACATTTATATATACAAAAATACTCGTAAAATGAGAAAGAGCAAGTCATGGAAACAATAAAATAAGTATTCTTTATTATCTGCTTGGTATGTGGTGTTGGAGAAACGAGAGACAGTTTGGGGTCAAATGTACATCAAATATGGATCGGAATCCGATAGAAGAATAAGATAAAGAATAAATAAAGTATATACAGTCTTTCTTGTATGTTCTTTTTTTATTATAAATATGAGTAATGAGTGTCCAAATAATTTAGTTGGAAAATACGTGACGTGTCTGGGTTTTATTTTTTTTTTTTTGCCTCGAGTGCTAAAAGATAGATCTTACTATTATGGCCTGAAAAACGAAAAGAAGATTAAATTTTCGTTAATGTACGTGTTAACGACCTGTCCGTGTGAATTGCTTAATTAAAATCGGCAGTGAGAATGTCACGTCTTTGTGACTATAGAGGTGGGGATTCTCATTGGTTTAGAATGAGTGAATTAATGATAATTATAATTGTTATAATTATTTTATTATAATTATTTTTGACACTATAATTAATTTTTATTTATTTTTATGGACACGACACCATGACAGTATAATTATTTTTTATTTATTTATATATTTGTGGACACGACACTGGGATCGAGGCATCGCGTGAATCAAGAAAACTACGGCCTGTCGGAGTGAATGAAAAGAAACTGCATAATTCATCCCAGCATGTTCACAGCATAAAAAATTCCACGAGATGAATAACACAAGACCGGTGAAGGAAACGAACGACGGAAATAGCCACACCTGATTTACGCATCTTTCACTGAACTGTAATATCTTGCATCGTAATTACTGGATAAAGTTTACATTCGGTATACGGTGACCAAAATAACTGATTATATTCTCTGCGGTCTTAACCAGGAAGTGGCGAAAAAGATATAATCACATAAAGCGTTACTTTTGATCGACTCGCGTACTTGTATATTTCTCAAACAAACTTTCTCGCCTCCTGTTCTGTGCTTGGTCAGAATGGATGCATAAATTTAAATGCAATTTGAATTAAAAATCTGGATTAGGATCAAATACAGATCAAATATGGATCGGAATCAAACAAAATGATAGGATAAAGAAGAAATAGGAAATGTTTATTAATCTAAGGATTTCTTAACCTACGGTTTATGAATTCCTAGGAGGTTCATGGTTTCAGTGGGTCCGTGAAGATCAAATAAAAATTAACATTTATATTCGCTATGCAGACCATGTCCCAATCAACGGTTTACCATTGAAATAAATAAAAGTAAATGCATCACTGCTTGAAACAAAATGCACCCAGCCATTACTTACAGTGCCAACCGCTAGGCGACTCTTGACTTGCTGTTGGGTCTATGTTTACCATTTAAACGCGTATCATCATTCTGTGTACGACCACCATCGTTTACCACTCCATAAGGTCAAGTGATAATTCTCATTTTCCACTCTTTATCACTGCTTGATTATCTTCTCATATACTGGTGAGGATTAATTGGACACAATTTCTTTCTAGACTGGCTGAAAAGTGGTGTGCGTGTAGTGTGCATGAGGATGCAGTAGGGAGAAATGCACGTACAAGTGTTGTGACCAGTCAGACTGTGAGTATCTGCTTGTCTCTTTATCTGTCAATGAAGGGCGAGTTCTTATAGGGGTCCGTGACTCAAAAAAGTTGAAGAACCACGGATCTAACATGTTTCACTTTTATTATTCTCTGGTGAAGCTTTCTTAAACGTGAAACATGCTAGATTGATAAACGTTTCTTATTTGTTCTTTATGCTGTCAATTAAAAGTCTGTTCTTTCTCCATTTTACCAATCCGTGAGTTAACAAGTTTATTTTCAAATGCCCAGGTCAATATTCTTCATTAACATGTGTTAAATATTTCCATTTTTTCTCAGATATTACATTTCACACAACGCCTTTAAAAAACGCGACGGCGAAGACTTGATGGAATAATAAACAGACACGTGTTCATCTGTTTTGTATGGATTGTCTTCGTGAGTGAATATTAGGTAGGGGTTACCTACGACTGTTGCAGCTACCTTCCTCTTCGTTGTTTGTCAGAGACACGGGAAATATGCCTCAGGCTGATATTTGTAAAGTGGCGTGTAAAGTAGCATTACTGATTCCACCCTTTAGCTTGAAATTTCATGTCTTATGTTCCAAAAAAGTGGAACGATAGCAGTGAGGACTCAATTTTGTAAGTTTTCTATTGGGTCTTTCTTTTCCTCTCGTCTGTTGTCGTGAAAGAGTATTAAGACATGATGGCTGACTTGAGTAGATTGAAGCTCTAGTTCTAGAGCCACCGTAAGAATTGACTTTTTTTATTTTATACATTATTATTATTATTATTATTGTATATTGTTAGGTTTTACCTTGGTACAAATTCCAGTTGCCAAAATTCTATTCATAGAACCAACGCATATCCAAAGTTTCCTACTTTAATTTAACTGGATTTTATCTTTTTGTAAAGAAGGTGAGGGTGAACATATAATTGTTGAGTTATTAAACCCACGCCAAGAAGGCTTGAGACTGCCAATGAAATAAATGATAAGTAACGTGAGATCCTAGTTGGGAATGTGAGGCAAGATGGAAAACAAAGGAAAAGTTTTTGCTTAAATTTCAGTGGAATGTGAGATAAATTGCCGGAAAAAAAATTAAATAAAAATATTGTATCTTGTCAAGATTAGTGAACCCACTCACGGCAAGGTTTGCTATTCTTTACAACAAGATGATTGGGTTCGTTATTCTTTACATGAGATTAATCAGATTCGCTGTTCTAGATATGAACATTTTAGTACAAGTAACTTTAAGGTTCAATAGCTGTTTTCATATTCTAGTTTTAATTTATTAATTCAGATATCCAGAAATCCTCAAGATGTGTAGAACTACATTCACAAAGGTTGTGAAGCCATTATTTGGGGAGGATAGATTATCAGTGATTGATTTGATGAAGAACAAATCACTTATTCAACAGGAATTAAAATGTAAATCATTTAAGACATTTATGAATTGGACAAAGCTCAGTGTCTCTGTACGGTAATGTGTGGAAGTGCCAAATTAAAGACTTCACGGTACTAACTCAATGCAGCAAGACCCATTTTTACTACATCAAAAGTGAAATTCCAGCAGTGGATTCATATCATATATTGTTGGTGTAATGAAATGAGGGAACAGGAAACTTCTCGTATTGTAAATATATCTCGCCAGACAATAATGGATTTTTACAACTTCTTCAGAGAGGTGTGCACGAGCACAACCCTATTTTTGAGCTTAACCTTATAAAATTTGTAGACCTGTAATAAGAGTTCAAATCAATTAATCGTGCTTTTCCCACAAACTAAAACACTATCGAGGAAGGGCCCCTAAGAGTTAAGTCTGTTTTTTGAGCTTGATAGATACTAATACATCACCAACAATTGGATATATGGAAACAGTTTAGCACAGATTAAAAGGTATTCTTGCCAATAACCGAAAAGGTAGTGAGACATGGATCAAGTATTCACAGCGATGAATGCTGATCTTACAGAGGTCTACCTAACAATCCAAACTACCAGCACAGAGAACTCTCAACCATTTTTTGCCCTCCGTTGATCCACAGACAGGCATTCATACGCAACGTATAGAATCATGGTGGACAAATGCATAAGGCTAACATGCAAGGATGAAGACATAATTTTCTACCAGGTTATTTAAATCAGTTCATGTAGATTGAATGAAATACGGTTATCAGGTTATTGGGGTTCCGTAACCCAATCACCATACAATATATTTTCAATAACTAAGTTATTTTAACGATATAATAGTGAATATGTTATTTTAATTGTTCAGCTATCAATAAACGAATTCATTTATATTTCCAACATTGCTTTTAATAAATAGAACATATTTTGTCAAGGCTTTGCTATTCTATTCTTTACATGGGCGTAATTGGGTTCGCTGTTCTTGACATAGAAATGTTGGGTTCACTAATCTTGACAAGATCCAAAATATTAATTAGTATCAATAAATAAAATAAGCCGAAAATAAATGGAAGGTCACGGCGACGTTCGTACCAGCGGATAAGTTAACAAGACCTATTCAACAGTTCACGATTAAATAAAACTCTGGCCTCGCCCACTTCAAACCTACGTTTACGTCAGTGAGCCCAATATCATGTTTATTTTTAATACTGTTTACCCCAAATTTTTACTTCTTTAGGGAAAAAAAGTTACAATTATAATTCTTGTCTGTTAATAAGCAAGTACCTGGTTTTCGAGTGTTATATAGGAATAAAGTGTCGCTGCCGACACTGGAGTTTGAACACAGATCACCAGTTAGCAAACAGAGGTGACTCCATTTCTAATAAGTGGACCACGTGATCGCAAAGGAAATGTATATATGGGAATTAGCGTGGCGTCTAAACGATCACTCTTTCTACTCTATCCTCTATTACTATACGGATCGCTATTCTCTAAATTATTCGCTATAGTATTTCTCTATATTGATCACTATACGGATTGCTATTCGGATTACTATTCGGTGGTTACTTTACGAGCGAGTATTATCGAACAAATACTACTTGTGCGAGTGTTATTCGAAGGCGCCTGACACCAGTATTGTTCAACGGCGTTACTATAGTTGTATCTGCGATTACAAAATCTCTACTACAACGAGCATTACGAAAGTGACAACGAGTATTCGTTGACATTACAAAAGTGGCAACGAGAGTTCGTTGACATCACAAAATCGAGTAAGGGATGTATTGTGTTGACACCCGGATTAGTCTCAATATAAGCAAACGAAGCGGGTGACTGAATGTTAGCTTTTTGGCTGCGCGCTGCAAACAGTAGATTGTAGTTACATTGAATTGTAACTGCTATCCGTAGTCACGTATAAAATCCTGCTGAGTAAATATTCGCGTAAGTATGCAGACATAATTTCTTTGAAACTATGAGAATCTGAATAATTTCAGTGTATTTGCAACCCTCAATATAGATGTCAGTTAATAAAACTATTGTTGGGTAATTAACACCAAATATAGTTATCTATTTTATTTATTTGTTTATTTTATTTTAATGATTTATCTATATATCGTGTATAAATACTCGCTTGACCGCAATCCTATTGGTGAATGTTTCGATTGAAATTGAGAGATTTGGCCATTTGTTAATTGGTAGTACAATCCTTTTTGATGTAGAATATCGAATCCACTGACATTGATCGAGTTTTCTGCTGAGCAAATTAACACAACTGCTGTCGATGACCACAAAGACAATTTCAACTTACCAGCGAAGGAGTCTTCTGTCATGTTCTTTCAAAGCCAGATCAAGCCAACATGTACTCGCTCGGCTGTTGCCACATTAGGGCTGGAGCTGTCCAATTCTCATTTTCCTCGACAGGGTTCAAAGTCGTTTATGCGTCCTTGTGTCATGATTAAATTGTTTCCCTCCCTCCGACCCTTTCCCAAGGACGTAACTTTGCTAACGTATCACTTCTCTGTCGCTATTTTCATGACAGTTGTTCGGGCGAACTACATTCCTTGTTTCCACCAATTCAGTCTTTCACATCTAGGAGGCGCCAGGCTAGGTACACTGAGTTGACTCTTCGTGACTCCTTTCATATACCATTAGTGAAGAGGAAGTTCCACTCAACTTCTTCCTAAGAACCATAACATTGTGGAACGGACTCCCGAGATGATGCTTTTCAATCACTACAATCTTAACCTCCTCAAGTCGAGGGTCAACCGTTTATCTATCCTACATATGTTTATAATCTCCACTTTTTACCTACTCCTCTTACAGGCTTACGGTCGCATCACATTGAAACACCGGTTCCCGTACGATCGCCGAAGTTAAGCAATGTCTAACCTGGTCAATACCTAGATGGGTGACCATTTGGGAATACCAGTTGCTGTAAGCTTGATGTGCGGGGGGTGTAATAGATAATGGCTCGGAATTGTTAATCGGAGAGCCGAGTTCCAATTTCAGTTAGGTTCGTTATATTAACTTATGTACAAATACTCTTGGTAAAGGTATGAATCCACCTCTTCTCCCCCAGTTATGGATTAATTAGTAAGATTTTTGTCACTAAAACCATTATTATTTTCCCCCAAAATTCTTACAATCTGGATTTAAATAACCGGCTAAATGTTGATAAACTGTTATATACCGTACCTATGAATACTAATGGGCATATCTCAATCCTCATAAATACGTTGGACACTATTGTAAGTGGGGGTAATATACTGTCTAAATAGTCCACTATTAGCAGTGGTTTATCTACTTCATGTCGCTGGCGAGTATTGTATTTTGTTGATGTTATAAAAATTACCATTTCATTTCCAACCTCCATTTTGGTTATTCTTCATTCAGTAACCTTTTCCTAGGTTACAACATAAACCAAAGATAACGAATCAATCAATACTCCTCTTATGTTAACACAATAACCTCATTTAATAATCCTCTAACTTGAGTGGCTCTTGGACCTTGTATTGGGTGAATAATAGTAAAAATAAGAAAGCTTCTTGATATGCGACCATGTATAGACAACACAGATCAGAAATAAAGAATAAACACTCCGACTTGAAAATAGATCCATTAACTGAAGGAATTCTAGTCGAACACATCAGCTGCTTTAACTGATTGAACTACGAGTGCCTAATGGCTCACAGGTGATCAAATGTAACCTTTTAAATCCATCCTTCATTCCAAGATGTATCTCGGCACCATATTTGTTTTCGCTTTTGAAATAGTAGTATTAGGGGCAGCAGTAAATTATTTTCTTTTTTTCATCTGATGAAGTCGTTGTCAGTAATTAGTATTATTACTGAAGTGAATCTTTTTTCGTATGTGAGTTTTGCTGAGATTAAGGTCGACCTGTCTATGGTTGCGTGTACATGAATTAGAGCGTGCAGTATTTCTTGCTACATGAATTGTGTGAATTTTATATTAAATTTTCTTTTGAAATTTTATATTCAGAATGATCATTGACCCAACTTACAACGTGAAAAGGTTTATATAATTTATATATTTGAACAGATAAACATAACACTGTTCAGATATTATAAAAGAAAATACTTTTCCGTGTGCATTTCACACATACATACAATATATATATGTGTGTGTGTGTGTGTGTGTGTGTACAGTGGAGGAAACAAATATTCGTACACACACAAATTTTGAATTTATTGTATTTCTAACTAATGAATAAATATACTTTTCATATAAGTAACTGTACACAGATACATGATAACCAAATATGCATAGAAAACAGAAAAAAAAAATTGATTTAATAGAAAGAAATCCCATTTATCCATTTTAATGGGTAAAAAAGTATATATATGAAATGTATTGTGTATATATATATATATATATATATATATATATATAATTATAAAAATTTGCAATATTTATAGGGAAAGAGTGGTCGATATTGAAGATATGTTTATCGACATAAACAGTGTAGACTTATTGTAACTGCGATAAAAAAAATCACCATCACAATGGAATGCAGATTTTATCGGAGTTACAATAAATTAGTGTTTCTAATTTGCCAGTGAAGAGAATCTTTGAAAAAATAGAAGGTACTTGGTTTTAAAAAAAAATTCAACTTAACATCAAGAAACTGGTTAGATAACATGAAAAAGTCAGTTTAAAAGTAACTAGATATGTCTATATTATTCAATAAAACATGTTTGAATAAAAAATATGCTGGCGATATATATATATATATATATATATATATATATATATATATATATATATATATATATATATAATGAGGTAATTTTTTTTTTTTGTATACCGGGTGTAACGGCAAAATTATTCAAATTGTGTAACAGCAAAAATCTTTATTTGATTAAGATTTGAACTGTTGTATCTTACAAATGATTAAAGATATCTTACTGGAATTCTCCGAGGTTTTTATAACACTACTGGACTCTGCCTCGAATAATAAGAATGTATAATTACTCTCAAATCTAACAGAAGAATCGCGATTAAATCGATCATAAACGAAAATGACATATTCACCATTAATTAATCATAGCTAAGGATCGGAAGCTCATGAAGAGTAAAGAAAGTTAATATATATATATATTATTTTTATTTTCATTTTCAAACTTATTCAAGATGAGCTTCGCCCTTTCTAACCTTCTAGCTTTCTGTCTTAGAGTAACAAGATACCTCACACGTTTCTCGCACGATCTTATTTTCAAGTCTTTTTTTCATTGATTTTTGGACTGTCATAGCGGAAACTCCTCTCTTACGGGCCAAACATTTTATGGATTGAGTTGGATTTTTCTAATTGATCTCTTTAGGTCTAAGTTGAAATGATGATCCCATTTTCTGTTGTGACTTCCGGATCAAGTTTTCCACTCTACTGTTCCCTCTTTTTTAAAAATTATTCCCCGTTCTCTTGATGGTTCTTGAACGGTCTTTGAAGATGGAAGCCAGAGTATGAATGTTGGTACCGTTACTGAAGGCCTGAATGATTTTTCCACTTACCATTGCTCAGTTGAGAAGACTGTGGGGCTGACAAAAAACATTTTAACCTGTTCTTTTTCTAACTAAATAAATGGCTCAAATCAACTATATATAAATCAACTCATCCCAAGCAAGGCAATATTGCCACTACGATGCTAGGTGCTACTACAGGTGAAAGAGAATGAAAAAAGATTATAGAAGTAACCGAAAACCCAATCCAAAACAGAAAACAAGGGATACAACTCTAATTCTGTTTTAAAATATATAAACATATCGTGTCCGTTTTTTAACAAAACTTCTTTCTATGTCTCTCCTCTCTCTCTCTCTCTCTCTCTCTCTCTATCTATCTATCTATCTATCTATACATACATACATACATACATATATATATACATACATACATACATACATATATATATATATATATATATATATATATATATATATATATATATATATATGATATTTTTAATTAAAAATATTTTACATTAAAGTACCGAACATTGTTTTATGACGGATAAAAATTTTAAGTCTCGAAAGATAAAAAAATCTTCGTGTCGAAATGTAAAAAAATCATTAAAAATATTAAATATTAATATTATGCTCTACGTAGTTTTCAGCACTTTTTGAAAAGTAAATGCTAAAGAACTGTGGATTGTAAATCCGTTTGTTCTTTCTCTTCATTTGATATATATATATATATATATATATATATATATATATATATATATATATATATATATATATATATATAAATAAATTTACTTATTTAAAAAATATAGTTCCATCCCTACACATGAATTACCCATGTTTCAAAAACAGAAGCTAAAAACTTGAAATTCAATTATAGAATTAAATTAAAGTCCCTGGCTCTGTTTCGAATTCGCTTCAAAATGAAACAGAACCAGGGACTTTAATTTAATTCTATAATTTCAAGTTTTTAGCTTCTGTTTTTGAAACTTGGTAATTCATGCAGTAAGCACTGTTTATAAAAAAATAAAAATATTAATAAGAACACCGGATTATATATCTTACCTTTCTTTCTCTTTATTATAATATATATATATATATATATATATATATATATATATATATATATATATATACTCGTGTATCATGCGAATTTGAAGACCTAATTTTGAAGCTAATTTTAAGGGTTACACCATACACAAGATATGAAATTAGTATAAGTACTACTGACCCTGGTTACACCGTTGACCAAACTATTACCCATTTATTGTAGTCAAATTAGTTTCAAAATTAGGTCTTCAAAAGTTGCATGATACGCAAGTATGTACGGCACATACATATATATATATATATATATATATATATATATATATATATATATATATATATATATGATAAAAGTATAGTTTTAAAGTGCGACTGTTTGTTTCATGCTTAAATGCAATCGTCCGGTTCTGTGCGTTGCTTTTTGACTCGACTATTTATATATCTGCTAATCAAAGATGCATTATGGATAGGTCTATTTTATTTTTCTGACGGTTATTGGATAGACAGTAACGGTTATGTTTTGAATTATTCTAGGGGTTATTGAGTAGAAATAATTGTGTGTTCGAATGGAGTTTTGTAGCTATTTTATAGTGTTTGTTGTTAGTTTTATTATGGATTAATTTGTTATTTTGCTTTTCCTGTAGGTCTGGCAATTGCTTTTAAGCATGAAACAGGCTGTCGCCACTGAGTGTTGACCTCAATGTCCAAATATGTGTGTGTGTGTGTGTGTGTGTGTGTGTGTGTGTGTGTGTGTGTGTGTGTGTGTGTCCTACTGAGCCAGAAACAACCTACCTAGGTTTCACCTAAATGCATCTTCAGGGTAAGCTGTCTTAATCTCAGGATCCATTTAGGTGAAACCTAGATCTGGCTCACGAGAATTTTTTATACTCTGCTCTACTTTGTGTTTTAAACGTAAAATGTCAATGAATTAGTTGAAAGCCTTTGAAACAATAATCACTACACGCAATCTTAGTCCTCATAAAACCATTAACCATTAAAGGATCTACATTTTGGGGGCCCTGAAACTTGAACAAATATGGGGGCCACTTCGTAACCAGCAACAATAGAGGATCGAATTGCAAAAAAAAATGTAGGCTATAAATAGATATTCTGACGGGATCAACGAAATCATATAGCTCGGATTTCGGGCGCTGCAATACCCCAAGAAAACTCTGAAAATTAGACTTATTACAGGAAAATTTTGAGGTCATATGAAAAAGGTATTAGAGCATATTCTAAGGCCAACATTAAATATTTTAACCCATTGGCTTATGATTCTATCACTAAAATTCCCTTATTTTTATAACAAACGATTTAAAAAAAAAAAGAACATCGATTCTGTTAAAAAAAAAATTGGCTTCAGGAATCCATCTGGGCTTAAAGGCCCTGAAGATTCAGCTTCATTAGTGTCATAGTAGATCCGCCACTAGTAAGGACACTAAAATAACTGTACTGGATAAAATATTTTTCTTGTCCGTTACATTTAATGAAACAATCGAGCAATTTAGTAATGAGACAGAGAGCCGAATTTCATCTGAGATTGTTGTGCTCAAAGAAATTTAAACTCGGCTTACCGAGTTTCTTATGATAACCGTTTTGCTACCTCAGAATTCTTACGCGCGCGCACAAACACACACACACACACACACACACACACACACACACATATATATATATATATATATATATATATATATATATATATGTAAGATAGATAGATAAATAGATAGATAGATAGATGGATAGTGTGTACATAGGAATCAATAAGTCATTGGCAAAGTCTCAAGATTGCATTGCGGCGTGAAAACTGAGATATCGTGCAGTGTCGATTTCACCGTTCACATTGTCTATAATCTATATAATGTGTCGATAGTATTCATGTTTGTAGGATGTATAATAGTATCCGAGTCAAAAGTGATTATGAGGAGACAACGATCATTGCAAAAGTAATAGTAGCACAATGCGGTATATGATCTAATAAAGAAAAAAAACATATCTACTCGAGGAACTCATTTAAAATCTAATTTAAAATATAATATATATATATATATATATATATATATATATATATATATATATATATGTATATGTGTGTGTGTGTGTGTGTGTGTGTGTGTGTGTGTGTGTAAAAATCCGTGGGTAAGTAATGCAAGTAGATCCTATTAATATAAAATATTAAAACTTATTCACAAAAGAGAGCTCAATATCATGTTTATTACAGAGCATATAAGTGAATTACAATTAATGAGATTAATTTCTGTATGAGGTAAATCGTTTGGATCTCATTAATTGTAATTCACACACACACACACACACACACACACACACACACACACACACACACACACACATATATATATATATATATATATATATATATATAACAAAGGAACACTTCCTGGTCTCTGGTCGTTGGATCTGATGAGGTCATTTAATTTATTGCCTTTCTTAACATAAACAATTTCAACGCGTTTTTTAACAACCAGTTTTTTTTTCTTTTATTCCAACCGGAAGAAGCCGAACCCAAAACACGTCATGTCAGCGAAACACGTCGTTTCGAAGCATTTTGCTTCATCATAATCTTTCTCCAATATTGAGTGTTCTCCCCTTATAAATATATAAAATTAAAAGCATATATATATATATATATATATATATATATATATATATATATATATATATATATATATATATATATATATTTAGGAAGTTGTATAACAAAGTGGAAAAGGTTTACTTGTGACACGTTTTGTACTTCAGGACTTCATGTGATCAAGACATGTGCCCGCACCCCGAGAGAACACGCGTTCATTACGATAAGCGGACATTCATGTCCCGCTCGGTGATGATGGAAGTGACTGTCATATACGAGATTAGACATCACATAGAAGTTCACCATTTTGTTCTGTATCCATGGATATTTACCTATTCTTTGTAAACCATACCGCTCAAAAATATGTCAGAACTTACAACAATTCTCAGCATTAATCTTGATAGCATCATCCATCTTGAAGAGACTTATAATCAATTTATATTATCAAAAGCATCATAGTTTGAGTCTCATATTCCGAGAGGAAAATCTTATATTAATAATAAAAAAAATTTATTCATTAACACCTGAAATGGTTTTCTTTTATTCGTTTCAATTTTACATATGATTACTAAATATAATGCGAAAATGACATTGTTTCTGTAATCGGCTTAGCTACACGCGGTAATGAAACTTATCCACAGCGGTTAATGAAGTCCTGTTGTATTTACAATGGACTTTTGACATCTGGATATGCAGGCAGTCAATAGTTCGGAACAAGAAATAAGTTCACTGATTTCGAATTAACTTTCGCATAAATTGCCCTGGGAAAGTTGTGAATCCATCACTTCTCCCGTTGCCCAGCTATGAGTTAAATAACAGAGCAGAAGGGACTCTCTATCCGTGGTTGGGAATCAATCTAGTAGAAGGGCAACTGAATTCCAAAGCCTATGTGGCACATACTTGAGTTGTAACTAAGATCCGTTCAACATAGTTGCAGTATAAACCACATTTTGGTGCTCTGTGTGATGAAGAAACACAAACGGGATGGAATGATGGGCTTACGCGTAAACGATGAGAAACCACACTGATTTACAATGTACCTTCATGTCAAAAATTATCTGATGATAATTCTGGAAAAACCTTTTTCATAATAAGCATCATACAGCAACATAAGGGTTGTCAAATACGATTTTCACGGCTATACGTCTCTATACAATTCTGGTGATGGTAATCAGAGCCAGCACATATCTCACTTCCGAACCCTCTTTACGGCGTGGAGGGGGGGGGGGCTCCGAGCAGCGCTTTCTGACCCTCACTATCTTATCATCATTTGCTTTTATTTTTCTACCTATATTAATATACGTTACAAATTAACATTAACTAGATGTCATTCTGCGGTTTTCTTTTTTTACGTCCAAATCCATGAATTTGTTATGCTCATGCTAAGTCTCGAAAAAACAAAAAACAAAAAAAAAACAATAAAATTCAATATTTTTTTATCCATAATGTTGAATGTGTTAAAATTATTCAATTTTTTAAAAAGAAAAATCTCAAGCTGATGTTAAAAACTACAGCAAAACATTGCTTATTTATTTAAGATGGAATGATCTATTATGTCTCTAATTTGTATTTAGATACATTTGATTTATTTAAGATTTTTCTAATTGAATTGTTCAATTATATTGCATATGACCCATTATTATACATAATTAGGTTACAATAAATTTTGTATTTTATATAAATACTGCCTTATGAAAGTTGAGATGCAGTAGAATGAGGGGGTTGCGTGTATCATAGATTTGGGAGCGGGGGCACGAGACCCTTGCACCGGCCCTGATACTGATGATAAAAATATATTAATTACTATTATTGCTGATTTAATGATGATAATAGTCATTGTTGTGATGACGTATTTATGATATTGGTAGTCACAGCAATGTCTTAAACTCTAGTACTATTAGTAATTATGATTCTAATAACGATAGTGACTATTGCCACTATGATAACAATGACATTTTGGATTCTTGTTTTTAACACAAGCTCAGGAAGTTGTGTTAAGTGTTGCAAATCGCTTCAACAATAGAAACAAATAATGAGCGTAAAAAGTTAGAAAAAAGTTTTTTTTTAGTTGATAAAAGCCGTGTTACAATTGATAAGAAGGCTGAAGGTATGCTCCTTCGCGTAAGTCTGGGTGTGTGTAAAGTGTTCAAAATATGCGATATTATTTATAAACAATGGTAGATGTAAATAATTGAAATAACTAAGATATGACCCATGGCCACAACGCAAACAAATAAGTTGTCAACACTTTAAAATCTCTTGGTGAGACGATAATGTTATTTTCTATTTGATAACGAATTCATATCCCATGGTCATAGAGACTTTAAAAAAATAATATTCAATATGGCCTTTAATTGTTTTGCGTAATTAAATAAAAAAAAATTAAAGTGGTTGAAATGGGTTCGAACTGTGTCAAAAGCAAAATACTTTTTTTTAAACAATCTGTTCTTTCTTGTTTTCGCAAACGGGCACTTTCCACGTGGGGCAATGATTAACGACATCAATCCTCGCTAGGGTTAGTAAATATTTATGGCTTCCCAACCTTTTGGTCCCGAGGCGGAAATTAATCAGCATCCAGTTCCAGACTGTACCATCACCACTGCACTTGGGGTGGGGGGTCTGTCTCTGATGCATGCGGCATCCCAAAAAGTAAGTGTCAAGAAGATGGGACAATTTCTGTCACTACCGGCATGTAGATGTGCGAGACTCTGTATTGTGACCATATGTCAAACCTAGCACAGTAGAGCCAGGAGGTACCAAGGAAAATAGCGTCATACTTTTGAGTTTCATATAGTCGAGGAGGTTGGAATAAAAGGAGGTAGCTTAGAATTTTTGTTTTTTGATAATTTTTCAATAATGAACTGATATGCCCTAGAACTCTTACAGGGTGGATGGAGAAAATCGAAATATTTGATGAAATGCGTGGTTGAAATGAAGTTATCCCGGGTGGATTTTCCTCCAAAAAATAATAATCGTCCAAGTCCGTTTATTTGAATCTCAAAGGTATAATCACACAGAGATAAACATTAACCGATTAATATTCTTTTTTTTAAAATTATTTATGGAAATATTAAATGTATATTGTTGTGACCAAGTAGTGGTTAAGAAATAACAAAACAAGAGGTTGCAGATAAATAGTGTATTGAACAGTAAATACAACAGAAGTGTGTTACACGACTTGGGTGTGTGTGTCGGTTGACCAGCGTTCAGTCTATATCACTGTTATATTTAGTAGCCTCCACCACGAGGGTATATGTGGCACAAGGCCGAGTTTAACGTGGGTTGGGCCAAAAAATCCTCGTAAAATCCGCATAAACGGGTTCGGGTCCGTCTACCTCCCCGGACGAAACTTTGCCCTTCGGCACAGCCTCGTCCGGGTTCCTCTCCGCCATGGCATAGAGTTCGACAGGAGCTGCGAACAGTCACATCCTCAGTAGAACAGTCTATATCACCGTTAATATTTAACAGCCCCCCCGCCCCGCTACGAGAGATATATGTGGCACAAGGCCGAGTCAAACGTGGGTCATCCGAGCTCGTAGGCTCGACCGAAAAATCCCCGTAGAACCCGATTAAACGGGTTCGGGTCTGTCTACCTCCCCGGACGAAACTCTGCCCTTCGGCACAGCTTCTTTCGGGTTCTTCTCCGCCATGGCTACGAACAGGCACAGCCTCAGTAGAACAGTCTATATCACCGTTAGTATTTAACAGCCCCTCCTATGAGGGATATATGTGGCACAAGGCCGATTCTAACATGGATTATCCGAGCCCGTAGGCTCGGCCGAAAAATCCCCGTAGAACCCGCATAAACGGGTTCGGGTCTCTCTAACTCCCAAGACGAAACGAAACTCTGCCCTTCGGCACAGCCTCGTCCGTGTTCCTCTCTGCCAAAAGCAGAGATTTCGAAAGAAGCTGTGAACATCCTCAGTAGAACAGTCTATATTACTGTTAATATTTATTACACAAAAGTACAAATACGTCACAATGTTAAAATGGGAAAGAGTAAAAGGATGGTCATCTCTCTGTTTCAACATTAAACTTAGCTATCCGCAAACATTGACCCAAACACACAAGCAATATTCCTTTCAACAAAACAACTCATTCTTACTTACCACTCTTACCTCATATACAATAATGCCTCAGGAACTCTATGAAGTCCTAAATAGTCCCCATATATACACTTCAGTGTCTATGGGGGAAAGGGAATAAAATAACGAATAAATAACGAATTAAAAATCTCAAAAACCCAAATGAATATTTACAATGAGTACAAAGCTATGTACAAGAAACTAAACAAAATAATGTTAGTAATACCCCCCTCCCCGCAGCCCTAACTGTGGCAGAAATATCAGTTAACTGGATGAAAAACAATGCCGGACTTGAAAACTATAAGACATCCGTACAAGCCAAGCACTCACTACAAACACACTCTCATTCAAACTCAACAACAAATACGAAAGACAGACTCGAAACGAAAGACGCCCCGCACCGACAAGAGAACTGATATCACTAACCACCGAACAATGGGAAGGATGGGGAATTAAACAAAAAGAAAAAATAGGGCCAGAAAAAAAGAGGCCAATGAGCATACATACAATAGCTAAGTTAACTTGAATGAAGAGAAAAAAACTAAAACAAAAATCGACCTACAATAACCTTTAAACGGGAGGGGTTGCCAATGTTCAACCCAGTAATCCCAATATTCTTAAAGTCTGACCGGCATCAAAAATCACTCTGTCAGCACCATTCACTCGGTAGAGACGCGCAAGACTCACTCATCTTTCGCCAAATTCCAGTGGATGCAGACGCTTCCTTTCCGTCCTAATCTTGACTTTAAGCTGATGCTTAAAGAAAATCAGTTGAGAAGAGGTAAACTTCTCAGCCTCATGAAATTCCTTCTGCCGCGCCGTCCATATCACGATTCGCATAACCCCCAGTAAGCAAAGGAACACATAGGGCTCAGCCTTAGTCAACGGCGGTACTATATTGCTACAGACGGAACTGGCCTCGAGGACAAAAAACTTTCCGCGCAGCATGCGAACCATGATGTCTTCAACAAACTGGCACAACGGAGCTACGACACTACAATGAAAAAAGGCGTGACCTAGTGTCTCCACCTCTCCCCCCCACTACACTGCGACGAACGCAGTTTGGAGACTTAGCCAAACCCGCTGAACGAATTCTTTTGGGGACCCAGAGGGTCCCTCAAATCAACAGCCAGGTGAGTGATGCCTCAGTATTCGTGAGACATTTCAACCCAGGCGCCCAAGGCCATATGCAGCGAGCCTCCCTCTTCGTCAGATCAAGCTCGCCTATCAAAGCATCCTGAACGTTTTCCCTCACTAGCACCTGATATAATGCCTTACGGGACAACGGCTGGACGTCGGAGACGCCATCCTTCGCCAGTAAGAGATGCTTGAGGGCAAGCTGACATTCATGATAGAAGGAGCCCTCGCCTCGTGGTGAACGACCGGCCTCCTCCTCACACGAGCGCACACTTCTTAAGGGTGGAAAGTTTTTACTAGCGTCTTCCTTCCAGAATTCGTCGTTCTCATCCAATTGCATACACATCCGGTCTAGATAAGTAATGCGAAGCGTATGTCTGCGAATCTCAACGCAAGGCACCCCAGACCGCCATCAGAAGGATGGAGGTAACAAATCTCGCGACTGACCTTGGCGGCCTTGTCTCCCCACAAGAAGGAGAACAAGACCCTTACAAAGGCCAATAAAGTGTCAGACGGGAGTGGAAGCACGAAGAGTCGGTAAAGGAGAATCGGTAGATGTGGGAGGCACATACTTCCGCCCTCCCCTCCAAGGAAAGATTCCTCTGGGTCCACAGACGAACTGCGTCCTCGGCCTTCTCCCGTACCTCCGACCAATTCCTTTCCAACAGGAGGTCGGGACCGAATCAGACGCCGAGTATCTTGACCGGCCCGTTCGTCCAGAGGGAAGGTCCGGGAAGAGAGACTCCCTTCCACGAACCCAACTGCAAGCCAACAGACATCGCGGTTGATCTCTTCCCCTGTCACCGTCTCATAACGTCTGATTTCTCTGCTGAATCGTTAATTTCGGCTCTGCTCGACACAAGAACCGAAACGTCATCAGCATAAGCGGAGTACTTGGCCGAGATGGTAGCACCAGGTAAAGAAATTCAAGAATTACGCAAGAAAGGTTCCAATGCAAGAAAGTACAACAATGAAGACAGCGGAAAACCTTGACGAATGGAGCGAGACAAAATGAAAGGTTTCGATCTTACCCCATTCACTTCTACCAGCGCACCGGGGGACGCATACAGCAGTCGGATCCGAAGGTTCGAACCGAAACCGGCGGCCGAAAGAACAGCCTCTAGAAATCGATGGTCAACTCTATCGAAAGTCTTGGACTGATCTAAATTGATCAACGCGGCATCACTGTCGACCTTCTCAATGATCAAGCGTTCTAAATGAAGGTCGTCCTGAATAGTCCTGCCATTCACAGCACAAGTCTGCTCGGGGCCAATCAGACTAGACAGGACAGCCTGCAAACGGCCGGCTAAAACCTTGGCTAAAATCTTCAATTCTGTGTTTAACATCGTCAAAGGCCGATAATTATCTACCCCATCCCCACCGTTTTTGTCCTTGCGAAGCAACTTGTCACACCCTTAGTGAAGCGTTGAGGTATAGACCTCTGCGTCATCCAGTTGTTGAAAATCAGTGCCAGCAAGGGAACAAAAACGGGCGACTACATCAAGTACATTTCGTAAAGAAGACCATCTAATCCCAGAGTCTTGTTCAGGCCAACCTGCTTCAGCGCATCCCAGATCTCTGTAATGGGACCCTCGCACCCAGCCCCTTCAGCCGCATCGAGGCGGGGAAAGTCGGCTAAATAGGCGTCGAACTGAGCAGGGACAGACCGGGCTCCCTGGTAAACAGCTCCTGAAAATAGTCACGGAAAGCCTCACAAATGCCCGCGTCTGTAGTCACAGCCCGCTTGTCCGGCAATGTGATATGCCGACTAGATGCCTTACGAGCTTCCTCTGCACGCAGAGAAGCGGCCATGTTCGTAGCCTCGCAAGACATTCTTTTTATCCTAGCCTTAACTACTAGAGCTTGATCCTTCTTGATAAGCAAGGAGGCCAGCTCCGCCTTAGCTAAGGCTATGTCCCCACTATCACGGGATTTGATCGCCCGATCTACTTTTCCTCACAAGACCTTTGCGCTGCTAAACCCGCTAGATTGACTCGTCGACTAAAATCACCAGCAAATGACCTAAGTTTGGATTTCAGAGAACCCACCACTTATTCCCAACCATTGCCCCAGACAATTCCCGCTGTAGCATTAGTAAAAACTGGTCCCGGAAATCTTGCTCACCAAACAATGATGCGTTCAATTTCCAGTAACCAGCCATCCTAACCTTAGGCTTATCTAAGTTTACCCGAACCCGGACAGCCTATGATCCGAGTAAACTATAAAATGGAAACTTGGACCTTCTAAGGGCCCTACGTCGAATCTCTTAACTAGAACTCGGTCGATGTAGCTTGAGCTGACCAACGAATCCAAGCTGCCGCCCCTAGTCCAACTCCATATTACCTCCCGGGGGTGCTCATTTCGATACTTATCGACGAGATCAAAACATCCGGGTTGTTAGTACCCGCTTTTAGCCCTATACGATCTCTATCGGGATCAAAGACGGCATTCCATTCACCCGCTAGAACTACCGAACGAGATGTCGTAAAAAACGGCGCGATCTGCCGAAACAAAACAGACCACTGTGCTTGATCATTGGTCCCAATGAGACGAAGAGCCTTATCCTTTATGGTCACATCCAGCACGCAAAGCCTGCCTGCCGAATCCGCGAAGACAAGAGCACGCACCGAATCTATAGACTTGCTCACCAGCCAGGAAATACCCCTCGAGCGTCCATCTAAACATGCTGACTAGAGGACGAACCTCTTAGACAGAATGTCTTCACAGTCGCGAGATAAAAATGGGTCTCCTGTACACAACATACATCCACCCCGAGGCGCTGAAGATCGCGATTGAGTCTCAGTTGATAACCAAACTAAGCCAAACTAAACTGAATTAAGATAACCTACCTTGAATTAAAGAAGAAATACAACAAATACATTTAAAAAAAATTGTTTTTGTTATTGTTTAGATCTTGATAACTTATTAGCTGCTTGAGTTAAATACGTTTAGCTTTTCCAAACACGTGTAGAGTAAAACTTGGTTATACGTCCCTAAAAATGTAATCCTAAAAAAGGAAACGTAGCTATATAGACCAGAGCTATTATAAAATAATATAAATAGATATACTATATAAATACATTAGTGTGTTTACATGATACAGAGTGAAAATAAATAAAATATAAAAATGAATAAATAAAAGATATGTATAAATATATATAATATATATATAAATATATTATAAACATATATAATATATATAAATAAATATACAAACTGAGGTCAAATGAGTTAAAATCTAATTCATATGACGACACAGTTAAAATAAAAACCAAGCATAACGTGAATAGTGTATTTTTTGGCTAATAGGTAAAAAACTATTTTTCTGGTGAGACCGAAGATATATATATATATATATATATATATATATATATATATATATATATATATATATATATATATATATATATTTTATTTAGCCAGCAAATAGTAAATTCAACCGACAAGTCTCTGTTTAATTTTTATTGCATGTAAAAACAAATAGTCCACAGTGTAACTGTAGTCATGTGTAACGGTTAATGGAAATGGGGACGCACCAGAAAGGAGGCGTTTGACTTTTTTCAATATATATATATATATATATATATATATATATATATATATATATATATATATATATAGGATAACGATATACAGATTATATATCTCGAACAATTTTAAGGGGAAAAGATGTATGAAAAAGTGGAAAAAGCTTTCGTGGGACGCATTTCGTCTTTTGATCGATGAAGTCCTAACGGAAGAAACGCGTCACACGAAAACTTTTTCACTTTGCCATACATCTTTTCTCCAATATTTATATATATATATATATGTGTGTGTGTGTGTGTGTGTGTGTGTGTGTGTGTGTGACATAGGAATCAATACAGCATGGTGACTCATTTTCACACTTCAATGAACTCTTCAGCTCGCACAAAAGTCACCATTCAGCGTTGATTCCACAAGGTTAAATATCTAAAAAATACTCTAATGTTCACTAATCCTACTCTACAAATAGAGCATATTTTAAATACATACATACATACATATATATATATATATATATATATATATATATATATAATTATTATTATTGTAAACGTTATAGTGGGTGCACGTGTTAGAGTCTCTATCTCAGTTATTATTTTCTTAATCATTGAAATTAATTACAACCTGCGTAGATCGTAAAGCATGACGACATAAATACCAATGTTTGAAACCTGTTTTCTAGGACGATAATCATCAACTCATTTGAAGTTTAAAGTTACTTTGCAACTTCGGAATTTGCTTCAGACAAGTAAAACAACAAGTAAAGAAACAAACGTGACATAATTATAGATTGCCTTGAGAAAACCGATGTTAACTATAGTAATCGTGTAATAAAATTTGTTGTTAATAATATAATTCATGTTGCTGGACAATTATATTGAGAAAGGGTTGTTTGGCAAATATACCGGAAAAGTACTGCTGCTCTGTGCAATTATATTAGAAAAATGTTTCTCGCCATTATATCTGGAATGCGTTGTTGAAATGATATTGAAAAATTGTTGTGGCGTCGGCAATAACCCGAAGTTCTTTACTAACAGTTTCTTCAATTGCACATCTTGCTTGTGGAAGTTTCTTCCGTCTTCTTGCTTTCCATTCAACTTTGATCTTCAAAAATTTAAGTGCAATGTCAATCATAAAATTCTTAATTATTATTATTTTATTCTTCTCTCTCCTTAATAGTGTTTTTCTTCTTATAGTCTCTAACACTCAGTAACACCCTTGCGTCTTAGTGGCGGTATTGCCTTGCCTAGGGTGGGGGAATGATGAAAAAATGATAGTGGGAAAGGGAACAACAATTGCAATTATATTATAAAACATTGTTGCTGTGGGGAATTATATTTGTAACCTCTTGTTGGGTAATCATATTAAGAAAATGTCGTTGGGTAATTCTATTTAGAAAGTGATGTTTAGCTAGTTATATTGAGAAAGTGTTGTTGTAGTGGGCAATTATATTGGGAATTGCTGTTGGCCTATCTATCAGTAAAGTGTTGTTAGACAATAATATTTTAAAAATATTATTGGGTAATAAGGTGTTGCTGCGATGGAGAATTATATTAGGCAAATGTTGTTGAGCAGTTATATTGGGAAAGTGTTTTTTTTTGGGGGGGGCACTTAGATTGGGTAAGCGTAGCATCTATCTCTTTTGTACGTTTATAAGTCTAACATTTGTTCGCACATTGAATATTGCTACCATATCTGATCTGGTGCTTTTGTTATGTATTTAGAGATTCTTGGCAATATCCAAAGAATTTGCAATGAACCCACTTTCTCATCGTCTTACCGTAACTTCTTTGTCTTTTCGATAAATATTTTCATAGTAATTGTTTTGTAAACTTTCTTTCTTTGCAGCTAGATCTCACCATTTTTTCTGTTTGGCAAAATCTTATTTGGTGATTACATTGGGAAAGTGTTTTCGATGTGAGATATTGTCTTATGAAAGTGCTGATGGGCAATTTTATTGGGAAATGATGTTGAGTAATTACATTCAGAAAGCGTTGTTATATGCAATTTTGATAAGACGGTATTGTAGAAATTATATTGCGAAAGTACTTTTGGGTAATTATCTTGGTAAAGTATGGTTGTGCAATTAAACTGTGAAAATACTTTTAGGCAATATATTTGGAAATTTTTGTTACAATGAGAAATTATACTGTGGAAATCTTATTGGGCATTTATATTGCAAAAATTCAGCATCATATTGGTAAAGTGTTGTTGCTGTAGAAAATTACATTTTTAAAATTCTGTTATGTAATTGTATTGGAGAAAACTTATTGGAAAAATTTTATTAGGCAATTATACTGAAAAGTGTTATTGCTGTAGATATTAAGAATGCGTTCTTGCTATGGACAATAGTACTAATAATAATCATTCATTGTTATTGTTATTATTATAGCAAGAAACAATATTATAATAAAGACAGAATACAAAAAGTGTAAATGTCGCCTTTAATGAGACTTTGACAAAAGCGTCAATCTTAATAATAATAATGCCACTTAGAGAAGAGCGTGATTTTAAAAAAGTAAAAGAAAAGACAGTTTGACGATGTTCAACAACATTTCGACAGTATATATGTCTTCTTCATTTATATTTAAAACTTTTTTTACAATTATAAAAATGTAAAAAAAAAATCTACAAAAGATTATAAGTCTTTGTACACACGCCGCTTGAGAAAACGGACGTACTGGTAATCAACGCGTCAAAACAAATGAAACGCAGCCAGCGTGAATGGCATGCAACTGAAACGTGCGTAATATGATGGCGATCTTGCTCATCTTGGAATTTTCTAATAGTTGATTATTTACTAAGAGGAATTAATCAAACAGCTTAGTGTAAATCTTATGGAACTCTCCTGCCATTTTGTTCATTCCCCCTGGGGGCGGGAAGGTAGTAGTTTGCTTACATAACAATCCGCATGCGTTTTAATGGTCAATAGGTCGGTAAATTCTGAATATCTTTCCATAATGTGCAACTTAACATACTTATCGAAATTAAAATCGCTTGTAATAAAATGTTGCGCAAGCTCTGTTAATATCACATTGTTATGTCGGACATAATATCTGTGGCCATTGAATCTTTTATTTATTTTTCCGTTGTGCAACCCACATAAATTTGGTGCATTGGACGGCGTATATTAAATGGGAATCAGTATAATGACACCCTTCTGAAGAAATCGTGATTTTCTCTTTAAATTTGTGATAGAATTGACTCATTTTGTTGTACAAAGAACAGAGTTTACAACGATCCGAAACTCCAATAAAGTTTTGATTGTGAACGCTTACATTTGTTAAAATTTACCTGACGTCTTTGTTTCCTTTTAAAGAAAAGATAAGTGGGTTGGAAAAATATCTTTAAAACGGGGATATTTTTGCACAATGTATTTATTGTGAGACCGTAACATACCTATAACATGGACTCTTCCAGGACTATATAAAGTATGCGATATAACACTCTAGGCGAAGAGGAGGAAAGAGAGAGAGAGAGAGAGAGAGAGAGTATTCTAATACCGTAGTATCAGCCGCGTACGACTACCAATATTGGACACTAGCACATAGTAAGCTCCGCTTACACTTACACTATCTTTGTAACCTTTTTGTTTAATATATCTTTCTTACCTCTAATCCGTGTTCCGTGTTTTCCTTCCGTGGTCCCAACTTTGGGTCCACATCAGTGGCGACGGAGAATTCGAGAAACGCATTCACGTCGAAAACCGCAATACTTTGCCAGTCCCACATCAGTGGCGAGAGAAAGATTCGAGAATTTTGTTCTCCCCATATCAATAGCGACAGAGTACTCGAAAAATATACAGAAACTCCACGTGTTCCCACAGTAGTGTTGAACGAGAAATTAAGTTGGTATTACTACATTAGCGATTTAAACGCAACACCCAGCGTCTACATATAAAAAAAATATTCCGATACCAAACAGCAGTGACGAACTAGCGATTCGACATCTATGGAATATTAAATTAATATTTATTATTAATAACATTACGAGAACGATTTCTTACACACCCAAACACAGAAAAAAAAACAGTTTGTTTTATGAACAAACACAAGAGTACTATTTACGACTCTAAAATTTTTTTTATGTAACTGAGTTGAACTCGTGCATAAAATTATTCCCCCCTCAAATTCACTGAGGCGAGTTTTCTCTTTTTTTGTACCTCTATAAAAAAAAAAAATACATAATAAGTGTGGTGAAAATTCATACAATTACGTTAAAATTTACGGAACCACGGAATCGCAAAAAAGCTAAAGACATAATTAGTTTAGTTTAACTAATTGTCTGTCCATATTTTTTTTTTTTGTGTAAAAGAAAAAAAAAAGAAAAAAACCTATCAAGATTTTTTTGTGTACCTCCCCTTGGTACACGGGTTTCAAAGCAACAAAAAATCGCTGGCATTTTTGTTTGTCTAAATATGGAAGATTTTCAAAAAGTAATTGCCCAAAGGCTAAAAGTAATTTGGATCAGCAACAAAAATCAGAAGAAAGACAACGACAACTATTTTTCGAATTACATAAACAACAAATGGAATTCCAACGAATTACGCTTCAGAATGCTGAACTACAACAGAAACAACTTAAAGAATTACTCGTAAATGCATTAAAAGGCTCAAACTCTGAAAAAGATACAATATTCTCCCAGAGTACAATCTACAATTCAATGGAAGCCTTTGAATACGTACCAGAGAACGACAAAACGTTCGAGGCGTTTTACAGGCGCTACGAAGATATTTTTAACGTAGACTGTGAACAATGGCCCAGTAAAAAAAAAAAGGTACGTCTACTATTGAGAAAACTGGGAACTACAGAACATAGTAGGTTCGTAGACTTCAAACTACCCAAGAAAACCACTAACTCGGATTTTTCAGAGACTATTAAGTTACTATCGGAACTATTCGGGCCCAACACAACCTTGTTCCACAAACGTTGGAAATGCCTGAACACAGTCAAAGGCAACCAGCAAGATTTTCTAACGTTTGCAGCATCGGTAAACAAGCTCTGTAATGATTTTAAACTAGCCGAACTGACTGCCGATGATTTTAAGTGCTTAATTTTCGCACAAGGTCTAGTATCAGCAGAAGACGCCGAAGTCAGACGACGGGTACTGACCAAGCTTGAGAACGAACAAGGATTGACTCTCCAAAAACTGTCAGAGGACTGTCAAAGAGTAATACCTGTAAAGTGTGACTCAAACACTATCGAGGAATCAGGTGTGGCTCAGATTAATAAAATCAGAAGCAAGTCTACCTGTTCCTCTCAAAAAGACAAAAGGCAAATCTCATGTCCTAAATTCGGCAGTAACCAAAACCCAAATAGGTAAAAGAAACCGCCCGGACCATGTTACCATTGTGGTAAATGGCATTGGATGAAATTCTGTCCAGTTAAGAACAAAAAATATTGCAAAAATTGCAATAAAAGTGGCCATACTTTAACTTCGTACTGGTACGCCAACAGAACGAGTAAACCCAAAAATAAAATTAGGCAAGCTCATTCTGACGATATTGCCGATAGAAATTTAAGGAAATATGTAACTGTGGATATTTTCAATAATTCCATTAAATTCCAGCTTGACTCGGGTTCCGATCTTTCAACCATTAATTGGCGTACTTGGCGAAAATTAAACACGCCGACCTTATTAAAAACGGATAAAACAGCAAAATCCGTAACTGGCGAAAAGATTAACATTTTAGGCGAGGTAATACTTACAGTAACACTAAATGGAGTTACCAAAAAGCTCAAAGCCTACGTATTGAAAACTTCAGATAACTTATTTGGAACAGATTGGATAGAAAAATTCAATCTTTGGGATTGCCCAATGAGTACATTTTGTCGCAAGATACAAAGTACAACGTCCAATTTGGTAAATCTCAAAAAGGAACTCAAACAACAATTTCCCCAGGTTTTTTCTGGCGGTCTTGGGAAATGTACTAAAATGAAAGCTAAGTTCAAGGTGAAGGACGGTGCACAACCGGTATTCAAAAAGAAACGGAATGTCCCTTTCGCTGCTCTAGAGCAAATCAACAAAGAGTTAGATAGACTCGAACAAGTAGGTATTCTGTCAAAAACAGATTTCAGCGAGTGGGCAGCGTAAAAAAGAAGTCCAATCAAATACGAGTATGCGCAGATTTTCCACAGGGTTAAACGATGCCTTGCAAGATCACCACTATCCTCTCCCAAGCCCTGAAGAAATTTTCAATAAAGTCAATGGTGGAAATTTTTTTTCTAAAATTGACCTCTCGGACACATACCTTCAGATAGAGGTGGAAGAAGAAAGTTCCAAATTGCTCTGCATAAACACCCATAGAGGGTTGTACAAATACAATAGACTGGCTTTTGGAGTAAAGGTTGCGCCTGCAATTTTCCAGCAGGTCATGGACGCCATGACTACAAGCTACAAGCGTGCCTCAAAGTAAGAAAAGGTTGAAAGATACTGATGTAGACAAAGGGCACGAGTAGAAATCAGAGGTTATCGTATAAAATATCAATTCTAAGTAAAATACTTTACGTCTCTGTGATCTAAATTGCTAACACTATCTCGGCGACAATCAACAACCACCTCAGCTGTAAATAAGCAAATGCATTAATAATAATAATAACAACAACAACAATTACAAGTCACGTCAGCCAACGCTTTTATACACTGGGCCATATGTTTGAGGACATATATGGCTAAACTAGTATTCATGTAAAATCATCCTGGATATAAAATGGGGATCAGTTTTCTATTGGCATTCAATAAAAAACCCGACCCCCTACAATTACTACATGTTAATATAGTAACTTGAAAAATGTATTTAAAAACTCACATGTACAAGGCTTCTAATGATAGTTACGACTAAACGGAATATAATTTTCATGTGGTTTTTGACGACATGGGCAAAGTAATAATACTATAATTCACCAGGAACTATTCAATTGACTCTATTTTGACTATATGGGCAAATGACACCTGCACAGACTAGAATGTGTCCTAGAGAATCAAACATAAAATTCTCCAGAGTTTTGAGATTCAAGCAGATTGCGAAATCCAGACCAGATACAGACTTACGGCCACATCACGTTGAAACACCGGTTCCCGTACGATCACCGAAGTTAAGCAACGTCAAGCATTGCCAGTACGGAGATGGGCGTTCACTTGGGGATATCAGGTGCTGTAGACTTCGATGTGCGAGTGATGTAATAGATAATTGCTTAGAATTTTTAATCGGGGAACCAGTCGGGTTCTCTATATTCACTTACGCGCAAATACCTTTGAGAAAGGCATGAATCCATCTCTTCTCCCCCTAGCTATGGGTTAATTAGTATAACTTACATCACTAAAACAATTATTATATCCAAAGAAAAAATAGAATTGCGTACAAAGTATTTAGATGTTGGCATTAGATAACCCTTAGAGGTGTCGATATGCCACTAAACAACCAACCAAACTAGAACACCGGATCGTAGATTTCGATGTTCCCATACACCGCTGAATAAATCTGAAAGAAAGTGAAAAAATGGATAAGTATCTCGACATTGCAAGTAGTTGAAGGAACATAAAGTTTACAGTCTTGTCAATTGTTATCAGAGTTACTTAGAACAGTCACAAAGATTCTAGGAAAATATTAAAGGAAATAGAAACCAGGTTGAATTTTCCCTATTATTACTGAAAACATTTACAGAATACTGCGGAGAGTGCTGGGGTATTGAAGAGATTTGCAATCACTTAATCTTCAGGTGTGAACAACAGATGTAAACTGCAGGTGTGAACACTCAATTAGTGAAGTTTAATAACACTGAGTAAATTGTTAAACTTGGTGATACGTGATCTCCAATGATGATTACTAGATACTCTTGCGGTCATATAAATAATACTCCTAGATTGAGCCAGAAGAACTTTCCGTTATCGTTCGGTTAACACTTCTCCCTTGTCTATTGAACAGGAGTTGTTTTCTGTTTGATTGAATTTTCAGTTCATTCTAAATTCTAATTCAACTCTGTACTTCTGACGTCTCTGCCTAAACTCTGACTCTTATTTACTATTTATTTACTTTTTGTCCTCAACAGTAAATAGATTGGTCTATTGTTCGATTCACACTCCTTCCCAGTATTTTGAACAGGAGTAGACGTTTATCTGTTGTTTCCTGTTTAGGATTGAGTTCTCAGTTCCTTCTAAAGCCATTTCCTTCTCTTTCACTTCTAGTGACTCTTTGCATCTTGGTGGCATTATCGCCTTGCTTGGGATGGTGCTACTTATTCTGTAACTCTCTACTTCAAATAGCTCTTGGGCCTTGTACAGGATGAAAGTCATTGTAAAAAAAATTGTAATGATGAATGTATCATCTTAACTATTAATCATATGTGGCAGTTAAGAATAAATTTGGATGACACTAACATACTTTAGATTTTGCACAGCAGTAGCAGCGTACACAGTGAATGCTGTTCTGCTTCATAACAACGCAAGGACGCATACAGTAAAATTAACACAGGAAGTAGACATTTGGGAATTGGTTGATTTGTTCTAATCCACCAGTCATATTCACCTAACCTTAAACTAAATGATTATTACCTTTTCGATCATTACAAAGTGATTTGATGGGGAAAACTTTCTCTAATCAGAGCGAGATTCAAATTTTTCATATCAAAACTTGCGAAGTTTTCCTCAAAAGGTGCCTGATAAGTGGCAACGAGTCATTAATGTTAATGAAAATATTAACAGTTTCCTTATAAGGAAACATTCGGCATTCATCAACGGAGCGGTCAGTACTGCTGACAGTTGAAATTTATAAAATCTTTCTCTTAAAACAATTTTTCAGGAACATGGGTTTCTCAATCTCAGTAGTAGTTATCGCTCTTTCCAGTATTGATGGGGGGATTTCCTTCCAAACTTTTTCTTTGAAATAGTGTGGAACGCCAGCCTCTTGATAATGTCATCATCTTCTCTTCGAGTTACATGTGATATCCATTTTAGTTGTTGCCGTTGTTGGAAGTCCTCAAGTGATGTTGTTTCTGTTATTTGGTACAGTTCTTTGTGATTCTGTAGCGCCAGTCCATGAAGTTCGAATAAGTGTGGTCTTCGCCAAGGCCTACAGGCTTTACTCGCTCAAAGCCATTTTTAACCATTGATTTGAGAAGCGATTATATACAACTGACAGTTTAGATATTTCTAAATGGGTTTAGATTTAATGTTTTGGTTTTGTAGCAATTTACGGTATTGGGCGAAACTTGTGGTGTTAGGCGAAACTAACTCTGTCGCAGGCTATTCTATGTTCGTTTTCCTTATTTTGGTGAATATATAATTGAATAAAATATAATTGTAGTCTGTTTTTTGAAGAATAATTTTGTTAAAGAAAAACGGGAATCATTTGTGATTCAATCTAATAATAATTTGATGTATTGAAGAGACTTGTTGTCACCTAATCTCCAATGTAAGCCATCAGTTAAGATTGGCAGGAACACTCTATGAGCAAATAATTAGGTAACCTTTGTCGACAGTATGACCTCATAACACTCGTAATAATGTTGTCATTTAAGTTTTACAATTTAAGAACCCAGAATATTTTTGAAACTATAACAGCCGACGCCTATAAAAATCTGCTCTCTCACTCTTTTTTCTCTCTCTCTCTCTCTCTCTCTCTCTCTCTCTCTCTATGTATATATATATATACACACACAGGCCACACACACACACACACACACACACATATATATATATATATATATATATATATATATATATATATATATATATATATATATATCTTCGTTAATGATTAATTCCCCTAGGGAGTCTAGCGAACAAGAAATGTGCTGTTATAGTGCGGCGGAGTTAGCCTTCTACACAATGAGACTGATCGGGAGGTGGGTGATGGGACAGTAGGAAAAAGAAGAGGACAACTTCACACGCTTGGATTTGAACTCAACCTTATTGTGTTCAAAAAAAGGTGTCAGAGATTGCACTTAATGCGATCAGTGTATGAACAGCGTATGAGTCTTTGCAATTTAAAATAGACAATGCGTGTACATTTGGCCCCGAGCAACACAGGGTGATGTAAACGAGATACATGGTGCTCCAGATAAATGAGAACAAATTATGAGGTGGGGGGAAGAAAACAGTGAGTATATTTTAAAAAATAATTGTATACATGTTCAACATTTCAAATGTGGCAGGTATTTCTCCACACTCTGTACATATATAAACACGCGCGCACACAGATACAGACACGCACAAAGAGTTACCTCTAAAGATTCGCTAAAAAATGAACATACATGATTGAAAAATGCTCCAAACTTAATAGAAACAAAGTTTTATCGTCAAAAATCTTTGTTATTATAAAGAGGAAAGATTAAAAGATTTTCTGATAATCAAATTATCCTTTTATCCTTTTTAGAACGCTCGAAATTTTGTTTAAAATTTTTGTTTTTTCTTGCGTCAACGGAGGATCATAATTAGTATGCGAAATTTTAGCGTCTATTTTGCGGTGAAAAAACACATTGATTTGGAAATTCTTGCAAAAATCAAATAATTGTCAAATTTTAATGAAACTTTCATGACTTATTGACAAATGAATGAGCTTATTTTAGAAATGCTTCTTTAAATAATCTTGGTAAAAAAAATTACTTTTAGATCTGTTTTTCTTTCTTTCTCTCTCTCTCTCTCTCTCTCTCTCTCTCACACACACACACACACACACACACATATACACACACACACACACTTTTTAATTTTATAAAATTTCGAGAAATTCATTTTTGTGCTGCTTAATGTTTATATTAGTACTAAGCACAAGTCCTTGGAGAATTTAAATCATCAATCTTTTTGTAGAACAGGACCCCGCAATTTACGAAAATCTAATCTGAATCGTAAAATAAAAATGTAATAATATTAAGACATTATTTAATTAGAAAAGATTTTAATTACTTTTATGAATAAGATATATTATGGACACTATTGCCTTAAGAAAAAATATTTTTCGATGAATAATGAATTTTTACAAAAATTGTTTCATTAAAAAAATTTAATTAGAATAATTTATAAAGTTTTAGATATTTCAAAATTCTGTAATAATTTGTCCCAGTTAGGTGATATGTTTAAGTAAAAACTATATTTACTAATGATAAAAACTTCAGCACACCCTAATATTTTTAAGAAAATTTGAATTATGAGTGTGTATAAACGTTCACATTTTTTTTGTCCATACACGACACTATCAGAAAATAAGTGCACTAACTATAGTAAGTTTAAAATTTATTAGTAATTTCTTAACATTTTCTCATCAAACGTCTTCGTACTTAAAACTATAAAGTCAAAGTACCAAAAATTCAATAAAATATTAGATTACTTAGAATATTTTCGAAATGTTAAAGATTCCTAGGTAGTTAAAAAAATTATTTTAAAAAGGCATTCGTGTTGTATTCGTCAAGTAATTTTTACAGTTATGTGCCTTTACTTAAAAATGTCAAACTTTAAGCTATCAATAAATCTGTCAACTCTCATAAAAAAACACCCACCTTCGTGTTAAAAGAAAATGCTTTTTTGTGATATTTTAACTAAAAGTAATATTTGTTTTAATTTAGATTATTTACTCTTTAAATCAGTTAATCTTCTTTCGATAAAGTTTCAGAAAAGCAATTTTGAAAGATTTTTTAGTAAAGAGAATTATGTTGTGTTGACAAATTTGTCAATATAGCCAATTTTAGCGATTTTAAAATAATCATTCCAACCAATTTCAATTCGGTTTGAAATACAGCAATATATTTTGGTTGTTGGAACTATTGGAATTAAAACTAAAATAAAAACTTCAAGGAAGATATTTCCTTTTTAAAATGCATTTAAACCTTAGATATTCCTTACCATATTGGTGGTAATTATATAAGTATCATACAAAAGCGATAGGCTCATAAAAGAGAGCAACTAAAGTAAGGTAGCTGTGGAGGTCAATGATCAAGCACATCCTGAAGGAGAGATGGCACATAGAGAGAAGTAATGATGGACGTTAATGATTAAAAAAGCATATCGATTATTTTTCTGAGAGAACGAGAAAAATGATTTTCATTCACTTCAGGAATGCTGAAGACACTTCGATGTTAAACACAGAAATTAGGAAATTTCCCGTTTAAGTACAATATGGGGATTATATCAAGGAAACATACTCTATTTTTCAAGGTATAATTTGCGACTGTTGATGGCTTGAAAGTTGAGGTTTCAAGACCGGCATCCCTAAAAGAAAGATCGGTTATTTCTACTGTATTTGTATTTGTACTGTTTAGTTGGAGAAAAAGAATTTGACCTCATTGTCATGGCCCCATTGACCTATAACTGAACAATTTATCTAAAGTGCTGCTTTACGATTTGATCTTTATTTTTTCTTCATTTCCTACTCAAACCTCGCCACTACTTCTTCCCCAAGCGGTCAACACTTGTCGGAGGTCACTTTCGACTTTGGCCCCAATGGCGTCAAGATTTGTTTGAAGCCCTCGAGGGAAATGATTTCCTTCGTTTTTTCCTTTTTTCTTTTGTCCACCGTGAACTGGAATTATGTCTGTCGGGGTGGGGGGTAGGATAGGGACTATATATTAAGGTCAACACGATTCTAGTATTTTCACAGGCCTAATGGCGATAATAATCGACTAAACAAGAAAAAAAATTCGTACAATAGTCCCTCGGAAATTTCGTTGACTGAATTTAAAGAGACAGGGAAATAATCCCATTAATCTTTAAATGGTATCACGAACTGAGCGGTGTAAAATTTCTACTTAAAACTGGCAAGAATAGAAAAGAAAAATATTTAAGGAAAAAAAACAGTTGAAAAGAAAGATGGAGGACAATTGCGGGATTTGATATATCTTTAATTTCAATTTTTTATTATTATTTTTAATGCCTTGTCCTTTTAGGATGTAGACGATCATGGCTCTCAAAACATCATCATCATCATCATCATCATCATCACCATCATCATCATCCTTCTATGTATTTTATAAGCCAGTTTGGCAAGTTTCTAGGTGTTTCCTTCTGCACCTCTTGCCTTCATTATGTCCTGTAAGTGTCAAATTCTCCAAGCCTTCTTTCATTATTATGTGTCCTAGAAATTTCAGTTGGCTTTTTTTCTTTCTAAGTATAAGTGTTCTTTTTGTTTAATTTTCATTTTTCATTTTTCAGCCATAAAATCTCAACGTCCTTCTGTAGAATTGCATCTCCGTGATTGCAATGAGTTACTTTTAAAAAATGCCTTAGTTACTTTTACGTTTCAGTGAATCCCAGATAATTCCCGATACGAGTAGAAAGAAGAAAATCAAGGCTGGACAGGAAAGAGAAAAATGTTATATAAATAAGCAGGAAGCGGATTGATTGACTGATTTGTTTTTTTACGTCTTATCAACCCTTTATGAGTTTTTAAAGGAGAAACATATTTTGTATTGTAAAACGTATTTTTTGTGCTAGTGAATATAGCCATAACAATGTTTTTTTAAGAATAACAATGATTTTCCAAATACATATTCTAATATTAATTAACATTTTTGCTGTAAATTCTCAAGAACAAAAGAATAAATAAATTCACTTTTATATATTTTAAGTTTATTCCAATTACAATTATTGCTTTTTAAAACAATAAACATTTTCGAAGAGTGAAGGTGGTTAAAAAAGCGTAGCCATGTATAAAGAAAAAAAATCCCTTTGACACTACATCTTATTGCGGTCTTGTTTATTCATGTTTGCCAAATATTTCTACAATTCTGTTTTTAAATCTTTAAAAGTAATTATTAGCGAATAATTTTCGAAAAACTGCAATAAAATCTCATAATTATTTGATTTTTTTCGGTTTTAAAACTTTTTGTCTCTCACGTTATGGTTTTATTGTAGAGCTCTGGGTAGGAGTTGTCCAGACTCAAGACTGCGTAAGATGGAAATGTATTATTCCAGTGTCTTATTTTAAAAAGAGTCAAATTGAGTGTATATATGTATGTACGTGCGCTTCTGTATACATTAAATGTCACATGCACATGTAAGTCACTCACGCGCAGCACATACATATCGCATATACATTACATAAACGCATGCAAAGTCACACGCAGACAATGTATGACGGACAGACAATCACCTATTCTTTTATAACATTTGTGCTTACGTTCTAAATTACGATGATGCGCCCTGAGACTTCTTATAACACGACTTTATTTATTTATATCTTTTAATAATTTTTTTTTTATTTCTGGGAGATGTCCTTGAGATCATGCCACAGTCTGACATTACTAATGTATTTTAGCCAGTCTCTAATTGTTTCGGAAAAAAAAATTGTAAAGTCTTGAATCACGCTTGAATGAGACACTCCTTATTATAAATGTCGATACAAGCACAAGTAAAATTACTGAAGAGCATTTATAAATAGTTCTATATATTTCACACTTCAGCAATTTTTTTTAGATTTGTACTTTCTTTAGCTTTATCTATCAGGTGTATACACCGTTAACTTTTCTTTCGGCAGGTCACGACAGGTCACATGAAGGGATCGTTTCCCATTGTTTCCTCCTCCTCCTCCTCCACATTATTATTATTACTTCTATTTTTAAAATCCTGCAAGGTGTGGTGAGGTTCTTTTTTCTCACTTGTTAAGCGAATTTATTATCTGATGAGAAAATGGCGTCTTCCACCGTCGACGGACGATTAGCAAACTTAATCTCACAGAACAAATTGAAAGTTTAGTGAATTTCACCGACACTTGGGGAATCGTGCTGAGGTCTTTTCCCAGACTAGTATGAGTTTAATCAATATTTAGGACGCCTCAACTTCAGTGATGGTTAATGAGCTTGTGCAAATTGTTCACTAGAATTCTTGTAGTGAATTTGAAGTTCAGTGTATGACCCGAGACTTGGGATTTTGTGCGAGATTGACCCAAGTTTGATAAATACTAATAATCTGACCGATAAATTCTGACATACCATCAAAAATGAGATCATCTATTAATTTAAGTGAACCTTCTTTTTCTGTGTTCGACACAATACGCCAACGTTGGAGAGACGTAAATGAAAATAGATTTGCCATCTCTCCCACAAGTAGAATCTAAGTTATTTAAACAAATGCTTCCCCACTCTTTCTCTCTCTCTCTCTCTCTCTCGCACACACACACATATAATTTCTCTCTCTCTCTCTCTCTCTCTCTAACTCTCTCTCTCTATCTATCTATCTATTTATCCTACTTGAGAGCGCATCTGTTTCTTTAATAAGATTTCTCTAATATTCAGGCTCATAGACGCAAATAAATAAATATACTGTTTAATAAATAAAAGGAGCGTCTACACCAATATGTGTATCTACTAAAAATAAAGTTAAAACGATGTATTATTATTATTATTATTATAAGAGATTAGAACAAAAACATGTTGAAATCGCTACACAATAGCCTTCGTGTTTTGGCACTATGTTGTGCCTCTTCAGGCGATGGTAAGTGACTGGTGATTGAATGATTTTTAAGAAAATTTCAGAAGCAAAATGTTATCTCTTTTTTCGAAATATAAAGCGGGTTGAAGAAACACAAAGTTAGAATTTAGAATAGACTTGTGGGTTTGCCTTGATCAACCAGAATGTAGAAAATGAAGCTCAGAGGTTGGAAGTGGGGGAGTTATTTTTTTCATGATATGATAAACTGAAACTTAGACAAGTCATTATTGACATTTGCGGAAAACATGCTAGCAACAAATGTATCGTGATTGTAGACAAATATGACATGTTTTTCAAAGGATGCTGAGGAGAGGGGTAGGAGAATAACCAGACGTATAGTTAATTTCAACAGAATTTCTTTTTAAAAATTTCAGATTCAGGAAGCTTCTTAAAGGAACCTGTAGATAAAATTAAAAAGTGGAACATTTGTATACGATATTAATAATGCTAAATGGACAGCAATACTAAATCCGAATAAGAAAAATAAGGTAATTACTCGTAAAGGGTGGACCGTTATTTACTTATTAATTTTGGTCATAAGAAATGGTGCTACCTAATTTTAAAAAATTAACTATATCGTAAGGTAAAGATAAACTGTTTCGGCAATTTACAGTTAATTAACTTCTTTGGTTTAATAGAGTTTCTTTTTTTTGTTTGCTAATCGGATAATTTCTAGTTTGTCATGTAAGCGTAAGAAGCAAGGTTCATTTAAAGATTTACAGGTTCTAGCTTTTTACTTATGTTCCCTCACCCCCACACTTTATCTTTCGAAAAAAGAGATGAAACTTTGCTTTAGAAATTTTCTTAAAAATCATTTAATCACTAGTCACTTACCATCGCATGAAGAGGAAGAACATAGTGCCGAAACATGAAAGCTATTGTGTAGCGATTTCAACATGTTTTTGTTTCTTCTAATCTCTTATAATAAAAAATATAACATATTGCTCTACTTTGTATTGAGCACTTTCTTAAAATTATATGCTACAAACAGTGTAAATTTACTCCATCTGTTCTTTTCTCACATTTGGATATATATATATATATATATATATATATATATATATATATATATATATATATATATATATATGTTATCTTTTAAATTCATCGAGGAAAATAGTAACGCAAGATATCGTTGCGGTTTCTATAATGTCCAGTTTTAAGTGAGTAGGTTGTTAGCCTGCTGAACATCTGGAGGATCTGGTTTTGAATTCAGAGTTGTCCTTCTCCTAGACCAGTTGCCACCCAAGGCTATAGGACCCGGTCTCTCCTGCTATTTACCCATAGTTGGGGAGAAAAAGAGGACTGAAAGAAGTGGATATATATATATATATATATATATATATATTCAATAATTTATAATCATCAACAATTTGAAATCATAAGCCTCTCAATTCCATCTGATAACAACTCATATATACAATAATTCAAATATAAGGATCGTATTATTCAAGGAATTGATAGTAAGTTAATATCTCATTAAGTCTTTTTAGCGAGGTGATTCTTCGTCATTAATCTCATTAATATAGCTAATTAATTCTTTGGATAAATTACTTTTTATGATATATATATATATATATATATATATATATATATATATATATATATATATATATATATCAGTTTAACTGTTCATATGAAGTCTCCTTGAGTGACATGAAATTGGTTATATCAAAATGAATGTTGCAAAATTCGAAAGTAAAAAATAATGTCAAATAAAACTTAATATGAATTTTGTCAATATATATATATATATATATATATATATATATATATATATATATATATATATATATATATATATATATATATATATATATATATATATATATATATATATAGATAGTGGTTGCCATCTCGAGTATGGCCATTACTACCTATCTTTTGGAGAATATCTACTGATGTGCTGAACGAATGTGGCTTTTTAGCCAAGCAAATGACCTGTATACTCTAGTACAAACAGGTTACTTAACAGCGGGTGTTAAGTTATCATGCAATTTAAGATGTCGCATGAAACCGCTTCTGGACCCGCATGTCTTACCGCAAATATCACATTTCAGTTGCTGGACGTCTACGGCTTTATAGTCAATTTCCACACTCCGTCGGTATGTTCTCAAGTGACTCTTTAGACCAGCCATTGACAAACATTCTACTACACGTCAGATCGAACTGCCTGTGGGTGTCGTCAGGAAGTTCCTTTACGCACATCTCTTTTAAGCCTTGCGTGGCACCTCTTCCTCTCCTCAAAGACACCTTTGACTTCGAACAGCCTCATTCCAATTAGATTAGATGCTCATTCTTCCCAGTGCTCACAAGGAATGTTGCACTTCTTCAGCGCATCCTTGATGCAGTCCTTAAAGTGCATCTTAGGTTTGGCGGCATTTCTCTTCCCTGTTCGCAACTCACCATAAAACAGTTGCTTTAGAATATGGCTGTCAGCCATTCTGACGAGGTGGCCTGCCCATCGAAGTTGATGGTTTAGTATCAAGGACTCAATATTATCACATCCGCTCCTCTCTAGCACGCCTACACCAATAACAAACATTTGCCTAAAGAAGTGCTGTAAGCACACATGCACGATAGACCTTTAGATTTGTACTCACTAAAATTCCGTGTTGAGACCACTGACGTTTATTCAGTTTTCCAAATGCGTCTTTAGCTTTTTGTATGAGGTTTGAAATTTCCACATCAAGATCACAGAACATGCTCAACGTGCTCCCAAGATACACAAACGCGCAAACAGCCTTCAACTTTTTGCCATAGACAAATATGCTTGGTTCACGATAATGGTTCCTTGGAGCTGGTTGGTACATATCTATTGTCTTTTTCAAACTAATAGACAATTCCAGTGCAGTGCATGCATTAGAAAAAGCATCAATGAGGTACTGCATATCTCCTTCCGAGTGAGTCACAAGATCGCAGTCATCAGTATATAATAAATCCCTGATCAATGAAAATGAACCTTTGACTTTGCATCAAACCTGATGTTAAACAGCCTTCCAATTGAACGATAACTAATATAAATACCAAGGTTGCAGTTCTTAAAGGCCTGTTCAAAAACGATAGAGAAATACAGGGCAATTAGGGTTGGAGCCGGAATGTCGCCCTGCTTAACTGCATTTTCAACTGTCACCAGTTCATAGAGCTTTCCACCAATATTAACCCATGCCTACATATCATGAAACAAGCGAAGAATCGAAACAAACTTTTCGTGACATCCAAGCTTCCTTAAAATATTCCACGAAGCCTACAATGTCAAATGTCTTTGTAAATCTACAAATACCTGGTAGAGATACATATTCTGCGCGACACACTTTTCTTGCAGTTGTCTGGTTGTGAAGATCATATCTACCGTGCCACGTCCAGCCCTAAAGCCCGACTGTGACTCCGGAAGAGCTTCATTAGCAATATGGTGCAACAAGCGATCCAGCAGAACTCTACAGTGAGAACCTTGCCGACAACAGACAACTGTGATATGCCACGATAATTATATATAATAATAATGGACAAAAATTATCTCTTAGGCCCCTTACCAAAATGGTTGCCCCAACTGTTTCCATAGTAATTAATTTTGCGAATGAACATGATTATAAAGATGCATAAATTTCAAGATTGGTTATTCTTAAATTTTCGCTTGAGGATGAAACAGGGCTTGATACTTTAACTCAATTTAATTTTAATAATTATATTGAGGTTTTCGGCTCTCGTTTTTGAAACATGAGAACTCTTATGTAGCGAAGGAATCATATATATATATATGTGTGTGTGTGTGTATGTATGTATGTAATTGAGTATTTAGGCAGGAAAGTAACCGTCATTCAGTGTAGAGGTTTACTGAGTAAGGTTGTTGCATAAATGTAAGAGGGTGAAATAAATGCAAATTATGAGAGTGAATACGACAGAGAGTGATTAAACTCTAGACTTGAAGAGATAAAGATTGAAGGGATCAGGGAAGCATTCTCCCAGAAGTCTATTCCATAATGTAGCAGCTCGTTGAAAGAATCTGTTTGAGTGGAACTGACTTCTTATCAATGGAATAGGAGTGAAATGTGGATGATTCGAACCTATGTACGAGGAATGGCGTGGCTTGGATCTAAATGTCTAAACTGGTGGAACTATGGAATGTAGCTAGTTTGGACATTTGCCAAGGAAATAGTGCTAGAATTGAGATAGGCTTGCGGCGTTTCGTCTGTGGGGAAGGGGTTGTAGATTTGAAAATAATTAATCACCCACAAGGCCGAGTAAACGCTTTTGAACTTTGTAAAGACTGGGCAGTGAAGATTAAACAGCTAAAGACCAGATATGTTAGCAATGCAGAAAAATTGAGGTACTTTTTGGAGTGGCACAAGAAACCGATCATTTTTTTTCAAGTATCTTTAACGGTGCATCTATCTATCTATCTATCTATCTATCTATCTATCTATATATATATATATATATATATATATATATATATACGCGCGTTCCACTTGTGATCTAGAATGAACTTGAATCCAAATAAAAGTTCAAAGCAAGGAACCCCTTTTGAGAGTACAGCCATTCATCATGACTGGAGAAAATTCAGGCTGGAATGAAAAACAGCATAGAAGATTTTGGAAAATGAGTAATACTAAATGATGACTATGAAAAATAAACATTTTTTCATTTCTTCATCTCCACCTGGCTTAACACCCTCAGACGTCTTTGCTTCAGTGAAAGATGCACTGAAAGGAAAACGTTATGATGGTGATGTAAGAAACTGACTACATCAGCATCCAGGTGAGCTTTACGAAGCTGAAATACATGCGTAGGTGGAACACTGCCACTGAAAGGGGCGGTGACTGTGTTGAGAAGTTGGGATGCGAACTTGTGATGTATAGCTATAACTTGATGTACGATATGTTTGATTGTGTTCCTTAATTGTTATATTCAGTCAGTCACTTATGTGTCATGCGTGATACACGCTTAGGTGATCATGTATCTTTCGATACATGGTTGACGAGGCAGATTTTTTCGCGCAGTAGGTATTTTTTCTGCGGTAGACCAGTTTTTATCCAAGCTGTGGGAGGAAGAAGGGGATTCATACCTTTCCCAAGTGAATGTAATGGATTTAACTAGAATCCGAACTCGGATCTCCGATTCCTCAATCAGAGCCGCTATCCATTACTCCACTATGCCTCCTTTCTTATATTAAATCTTTGCTAATATTCGTGCCCGATTGAAAAATTAAAAACAGTGAAAATCGCGCACGACCTTTTGCAATGATCAAATATAATAAAATTTAATAAAACAAATTGCATTACTTTTTCATTCACCCTCATAATACCAAATACATGTTCAAATATATTTCTTTTTCCACTATTAACGACGCCACACGGTAGGAAACCTTATTTATCAGCCCACTTTCAAACTGATTCCATATCACTGCAAATAAATGGGAGAGCTTATCAATAAGTCAGTAGCCTTTTAGAGTTATTACTGGAATTTTGTTTTAAAATTTTCCGTTTAAAATTCAGTATATATGATTAATAGAAAAGCGTTGAATTAAATCGATTGATAAAGAAGGAGATTTTGTTGAAAATAAATGTTTATTTCATCATTAAGCTACGGGCGTATTGATGTACCAGTGTATATGTAATACTTTTACCTTTCGCTTGTCTCTCTAGTTGGGTAGAGAAACCAAAATGAAAGGACTTGATATTAATATCAGAGTTGTATATGAGCTTTGAAAACAGTAAATACGTATAGTATGGAAAGGTTTTGGTCATCAATGCTAAATGAAAGAATAACATACATAGACATTATTCGAACAACCATTGTATACACGTTGAACAAGAACATTAAAGGAACTATCAATGGAAATGCATCATTCCCTATAAAAAAAAAATTAAGATTTTGAAAGACCTACAAGACTTTCATGAGGTAATACAATGTAGAATGGTTTCAAATGGACTGATAAAAGATATTTACAAAGTTGAAGAAGATGAGAAAAAGCACACTGACCTTCTCTCATGATGATGATTAAATAGAGAACAAATAGGAAACTTATTTTTATAAATGTTTTTCTTTTTATTTAGCTTCATCAGAAATTTTCGGAAGAGAAGTAATATATTTTTAAATTCTAGTTAGTTAGTTTCCATTGGTTGCGACGACGTCACGTGTATGCCTTATAGCGTTAACGTTTATGTATGCATCAATATTTTCAATCCTGTTTTGTTTTTATTGGTTGTGTAGAGGTAATATGAATAACTAATGGCGTCTATGTTTATGCTTGATTCTTGAAATGTTAAAGTAATTTAAGTATATATTAAAATTGGGTTTTGTTAAGAATCGGAGAGCTGAGTTCGAATTCCAGTCGACTCCATTAAATCACGTGCTAATACCCTTGAGAAAGGAATGAATCTTCTTCTTCTTCCCCCAGCTATGGGTAAGTAGCAGGACAGATCGCGTTCTATAGTCTTGGATAGCAACTGGTTTACTGCTGAAATAAATGGCAACCTACTGCGGGAAAATCTGCCTCATCAGTCATGTATCGAAAGATACATGATCGCCTAAGCGTGTATCACGCATGGCATATAACTGACCGACTAGTGGATTTTAATTGTAATGAATATGAAGAATGTTGAAAGTGAACGTTACATCATCTACAAAATTTTGGATTTTATATTTTATTATTATTTCTATAGCTTTGGGTGAGTGAAGCCTGTGGGTCTTAGAGGATACTTTTTCGAATTTTGTGTACTGACGCTAAAGAATCACAATCAAAAAACTGTACCAGAAAACGGAAACAACATCATTTGAGAACATTCAACAGCAGCAACAACGAAAATAGATAGCACATGTAAGTCAAAGAGAAAATAATGACATAATCAAGATGTCGACGTTCCACGCTACGTCAAACAAAAGATTAGGAAGGAAACCCCCAACAATACTGGAAAGAGCGATAATAGCTACTGAACTTCAAAAAACTTGAAAAATTGTTTTACTATAACGATTTTACAACAAATTTCAACCGGCAGAAGTACTGGCTGCTTGGTCAGAAAATGTCGAGTAAAATTGAATCTTCATTGCTCGCACCCCCCCAAACCCCCAAAAAACAAAACAAAAAAAAAGAAATCGAAGAGAAAACGGATGGTTTTTCCATTGACACCGCTATTATTTTAACTACTTTCACTCCTCGTCAATGTTTATTGTTTTAAAAAGTGATGATTAGAATTTCAATAAACTTAAACATATGAAAGTCAGTTATATAATTTTCTTTGTGATTGAGAATTGGCAACAAAATAATAAAGAATATTTATTACATTTTATTGGAAACATCGGATAATTGCCAATTGATTCGAACTTTATAAAATGGTAAATAATAAACATTCCCTTACAGTTGCTTCACATATTTTAATAATTAGTAAATGTTTATGGATTTATGAATAAAAAATTATTTTCATATTTATTTCTTCATAAACTGGTAAATGATAAATATTGCATTGCGTTAGTTCTAATTTTATTAGTTTTTAGAATGTTGTAAATTATTCTTTTATGCAAACGGCTAATTAATATTATCATTACCATTTCTTCATTGTTCTGAAGATAAATATTGAAATTTCAGTACTATAAACTAAAAAGATTTTTCAAGACTAACAACGTAAACACTGGATGTTTTTCGGAGTCACTTTCATCTGTAATATTGTAATAATAAAAAAAAATTAAGATGAATACGTTCTTTTTTTACGTAAACGTGTATATTAGCACGTTTTCTTTCTTGTTGATGTCTGTTTTTAATATTTGTTGAACCCTTCCATCTTTCCTTTTGTCTCAGAACACTACGATAATGATCCCCTTTCCTACATCATCGCCTTTTGTCGCCCCAACCCTGAGGGCAGATTTCAATCCTTTACACGTCTAATCTTTACTCTGATCGCCGCTGTGGCTTCACTGCCTGGTCATGTCTCCTTTACCAGAATGCAGCAAAATTCTTTTTTTCTATTAAGCCACACCCGAAAACTTAGTTTCAGAACGAGTTCGACTCGACTGAAAAATTTTTTTAAGTATAGTATTTTATTGTGACTTTTAATTTTAATTTTATTTTATTTATCTATTTTTTATTGGCAAAAGTGGAACGTCTCTGTAGAACGTTCGAGATTTTAAACTATAAATAACTATGGTTTCATTCTTTTATTTTTAATTATACCAATCTCTGTTCATCAGACGAGAAAAAAAGAAACAAAATGAATGATTGCAATTGAGATAAATATTGCAGCAGAAATAATTGGCCAAATTTCTTTTCTTTTAGAATAATAGATTTTCCTGACAATTTTCCAGACAGCTGAGATTGACCCAGACTCGAAAAGTCTGTAACAAAATAATAGCAAACATTGTCTTTCTGTTATTTCTCCCAAACCCTATCCCGCCATCGATTTACTCAAGTTGACTATGCATTCCGTCTCTTTTGCCTTCAATCTGTCCTGTAAGTATTAGATTTTCCAAGTCCTCTTTCCTCATTATGTGCTCTAGAAACCTCAACTATCTTTCCTGATATTAAGTGTAAGTTTCCTTTTTATTTCCATTTTCTCTAAAACTTTGTCGTTGCTCACATGTTAGGTTCACGGTATCCTCAGCATCCTTCTGTAGAGCCGCATTTCAGTTGTTTCAAGTCTTCTCTTCATCATTGAGGAGATCGTCCGGCACTCATTGTTATACAGGAGGACAGATATCACGTAACAGTTTTATACTCTTTTCCTTGTTTCTAGCGAAGTCTTTCTATTTCTTAGTACTCTGCTTAGCTTTTGGAAGGCATTGACAATGCTGTTTGTAATAAGTTTAGTCCTATCTCCAATCCGAGAAAGCATCCCTTGCGTCCACAATACTCTCCCTACACTACAGGAATATACATCCAAACATTAAATATATCCCTTTAACATTTAATAATGCCATAAGAAGCTGGCAACGCCGCTACAATATAATAGTAGTTGTATTTTTCCGCTCTAATAATCGCAACTTGTAATATCATCAGTGCAAGGAATATAAATATAGTTATCATTCTTGTGGTAATGTCTTTCTTATGATAATGGTGGACTGTTAGGGAAATCGTAAGGGGAAAGCCAACACTATGAAAAATCAAAATTCAACTATAATAAATGGTAAAGTACATTTAAAGATTCACATGTATGTAAAGAAAAAAACTGACGAACTTTTAAACTTGTAATAAAGCTTTCAACGCAATTTCACCACCAAGTGACGTTCGGCCATTATTTTTTATTGTAGAGAAGTTCGAGGAGAAGACAACTATGGTTTCTTTTATCACACTGTGAAAAGATAATAATAGTAGACATTACAGAATGTGACGTTATTTATTGATTTGGTAAACTAGTTTTAATATGTGATTTTACTGAATATAAAATGGGGTATTGTTTTCCAATTGTTAATAATAAACTAATTTCCCAAAATTATCAAATACTAATAATTGGAATAAAAGCAATTAATGATTTACATATTAAAGTTTCTAATGATAGCGTCAGTGAAAGTATATTCATTATTTTTACGATAGAAGTAAATTAAATAAATATAATTGTCACAACTCTATTACGAAACAAGTTGTTCTTTATTTATATGTAACTGTAGAGGTAACTATACGTGAATGATAAAACACCGGTTCCTGTACGATCACCGAAGTTAAGCAACGTCGATCCTGGATGAGTGACCGCTTGGAATATCACGTGTTGTAAAATTGGATGTGCGGGTGATATAAAGGGCTTACGGCTACATCATGTTGAAACACCAGTTCCTCGTGCGATCACCGAAGTTAAGCAACGTCAAGTCTGGTCGCTACCTAGATGGGCGATCGCTTGGGAATATCACGGGCTGTGAATGTGCGGGTGGTGTAATGAACAATGGCTTGGAACCGAGTTTCAATTCTATTTGTGTTCGTTATTAAATTTGTTTGTATGCGGATAAACGTGCCAATTTTTGTAAATACGGAAGTCCATACACGACATGAATAGAAAAAAGAGCGATAATTATAGTAAATTTAAAGCCAAAGTACCTAAAATTCAATAAAACATTAGATTACGGAAATATTTTCCTAAATTTTGAAACTTGTTGGGTAGTTAAAAATTATATGAAAAAGGCGCTTACGTTATATTCCTCAAGTAATAGAACCAAATTAGATAAACTTTCGTCTGTCAGTCAAGCTGTTAACCTGTCAACCTCTTAAATAAACAGCTACCGCCATGTTAAAAATGTATTTTTGCTATATTTTAAACTTAATGTAAGTAATATATATTTTAAATCAAATTAATTAAACTTTAAATCAGCTAATATTCCTCAAATAAAGTTTCATAAAAGTATATTTTATTTTTGAAAGATATTTTAATAAAGAGAATTACATGATGACGGGTGGATAAAAATGGCGCTAAAATCAGCTATTTTAGCAATTTTAATTCGAAAAATCCTTCCAGTCAATTTAAAGTATTTTTTAAATACAGAAAAAGTATCTTGTTCATTGGAAACATTAAATTTACTCGATTAGCTTGAATTTAAAACTAAAATAAAAGCTTCAAGAAATATTTTTCATTTTCAAAAGTGCATTTTAACCCTTATGTATCGTGTTTCTGTGGAGGTAATGTTTAAAAAAATTATTCAGTATTATTATTGTTTAAATAATAAGCATTATAACAGCACAAATAGCTATATTGTAGAAAAAGGAATTTTCGACAATATACGCATTTTTTTTTATGTATTTAGGATTATTTTTTAACTTTTATATAAAACGACATTTTTGTACATGTAGTTATGGATAATGTTATGCACTAATTACTAAATTTTTTAATTTGTACTCGGCTGTTGACATTAATAGCTATCTGCTGATGTGTTAAAATTTTGGAAAAATGTAATAATAAAAATTTAAATTTTATCTCTCCGATAGATGTCGCGATCTATTAAGTAATTATGCAACTGCATTGGTTATTTTTCTGTGTGAGCAATCTTGGAGGTTTTAAGGTTAAAATTAATGTTCTTGTACTAAGCTTAGTTTAACACGAGATCACAAGTATGGATACTCAGTGAGGATCGAACTCAGTACTTATAGTCAACCTCACTAACCGTGACCCCTCGAGTGTCCTCTTCATCTTTGAGGAGACCGTCCAACATTTGCTGCCGTAAAAAAGGACAGATGTCACGTAACAGCTCAGTATTCTATTTACATTATTCGGACTATTGTCCTAACCTTTGTCGCCATATTTATTCGGCCGTTGTACGCTCCGACCTTCTTCGTGTAGTTGGAATGTCGAACTGAACAGTTTATTTCGCTCATTGGGGTAGACTGTTCTAGTTCCACGTACCATGTTTTAATGGATGTCAGTTATCATTAATCTCCTGTTCATTCCCCTCTCCAAGTTCTCCACGGCCTTAACCGGGTATTGAACTCACACTCTTTGGGTCCTGTCACTGGATCTAACTAACGCTATTTATCCAATGTGCCATGTGTCTTTGAGAACATCTGTTTTTGAATTTATGGGTATTATAAACCTAATGTCATCAGCAACATTTTTTCCAGTGCTCATATTGCAATTTTTTTTCTGGTGTTCTTGAAGCCGTCTCCTTAAGGTAAGGCTTAAAGAACACCAGAAAGCTGTAACACGAGGGTAATTGGAAAAATCAGGCATGGCTGACCACATATGTAATGAAAAGGGAGATCACCGCCCTTTGTGGGATCAGGTTGAGATCATAGACAAAGAACACCATTGGAAAATTCGTAAACATAAGGAATCAGCACATATACTAAGGCCACAAAAATCTGCTGAACCGACCGAGCATAGAAATGAATACAATATGGGAACTAGTAATAAGGAGTGCCAAAGAAAAGCGATAATAACAACAAAATTGCAATATGAGCTCTGTTAAAAACATGAAATGATAACAGCAAAAACCTCAGGCCAAGGACAAAAATTCCTCAAGTGCGAGCACCGATTCCTCCCTCTAGTGCCATAAGAGGATGCAACATCGGGAATGTCTTCCCTAGGGCTAGGCATCACAGTGTTATTTTCCCAGTTGCTCCCCTGTCCCCTGACCGAGCCGCAACTGAGTGGCACTCTGCCCGAATACAGAAGCGTAATTGAGAGATGATATATATATATATAGATAGATTAAATATAGATGATATATATATATATATATATATATATATATATATATATATATATATATATATAGAGAGAGAGAGAGAGAGAGAGAGAGAGATAGATAGATAGATAGATTATTTAACGAAAGTTTGGCAATAAAAAAAGATTAAACATTCAACTGGTTTTCATATATTCTCCTTGATATACTTTGCATGGGTATTTCATAGTCATTTTATCATATAGAATCATACATAAGCATCACTGTGCATGAATACTATCATATCGTCATTCCAACATATATATCAATTCTTAAATATCTTTTAAAAGTGCTGAACTGAAAAATGAAACTGGTTTCGAAATTGGCATCTACTTTTTTCCTTTTTAGTTTTTATCAGCAAATACTTTGCGTTCTCAAATTTCGACATGGCTAAAAAGGACTGTTCATTTTTCCATCCTTATCGATTTTTCAGTTTTGTTTGAATCGATAAATGTAGGCTCAGTACTAAGAAACGCTAATCTAAAGCATTAAGGAAAACTCTTCAAAGGAAAGATAAAATGTAACTTATGTGACAATGTCCACATATTATTATTAAATGTGTTCTGTACATTTATTAAATAAATTTCCCAAAAGAGAGTGGAAGGATATATTTGGAAGATATAATTTAATTTCTTTTTAAAACATTGCCTGTCGCTAAATTGTAATATGCTTTTCCATTTATGATTAATAAATATATTTTTTCCTTAATAACAATATTATCTAACCTCTGCAAAGTAAGACAGAATTTTGAAAGATTTAAAACTTTATGAATTATTCTCATTAAAATTTTTTTAAAAAGTTCTTTTAAAAATTCATTATTCATTGATATTTTTCTTCAGACAATAGTGTTCATACTATATCTTATTCATATAAACAATTGAAAGCTTTTCTAATTAAATAATATCTTAGTTTTATTGTATTTTTATTTTACGATTCAGATCAGATTTTCGGTAACTGGTAAAAGAAATTGATGATTGAAATTCTACAAGGAGTTCTGAATATAAACATTACGAACTATAAAATTTAATTTCTCGAAATTTCATAAAATTAAATAAATGTGAGTGTGGGGGTAACGAATGTAAAAAAAATTCTAAAAAAAACATTTTAAAAAATAACTTCAATTATTTGTGAATGAGTCTTGAAAGTTTCATTAAAATCCGACAATTATTTGATTTTTACAAGAATTTCCAAATCAATGTTTTTCACCGCAAAAAGACGCTAAAATTTCATACAGTAATCTCTCCACTCCACTGACGCTAAAAAAAAACAAGATGTTTAACCAAAATTTGAAAGGTTCTAAAAAGGATAAAAAATATATAATTTAATAATAAAAAAATCCTGTTCTTTCCTTTTAATAATAACATAAACATTTTGACGGTAAAACTTTGTTTTTATTAACTTTATGGCATTTTCCCTCATGGTATGCCCCCTTTTTAACAAGTCAGCGGAGGTACGTAAAATTTCAGTCGAATTAGGAGAAATGCTGCAACAAAATATTACGTTGGTAAGAAAGTCCAGCCACACATATTTTTGATATGATAACTTTGAAGGTACTTCTTCTTCAATACTAACGATAAAATAATCATTAATTTTTACATTCTAATACTTTTTTATACTGTATGAATTTAAAAAAGGTTATTTAGCATGTTGACTGTCGTGGGTCAATTACGAAATCTGACTTCAAATACCATCTTAAGCAATAAAACATTCTTAGTTGATTTATAGCTTCAACTGAAGTCTTAACAGTGTTTCCTGTGAAAACAAAAGGGTACTACTACGAATAAATTTGTTGTTGGTGCCAGCAGAAGAAAATGGATCAGAAAATACTAAGCACGAGATAACTCGTGGTTAGCGTCATAATAAAAACTGCTAACCACGAGATATCTCGTTGTTGGAGTCAATGTGTTAACAAAATTTTACACCCGGACACTTAAAATGAAATTTTAAGTGTCCGGATATGCCAGTGATAGTTTGACGAGATTCAATCGGGATTTTTTTCGAAAATTATTATTATTATTATTTTAAAACTTGCTCATTCAAACCACGTTACTGTGCTTCTCTGTTCAGTGTAGATTATGCATATAAATTCTTAGGAAGCATTACTTTCGGAACGATCTCTTACATTATTAGGTATTTTAAGAAATGCGCCAATAATATTCCCTTCTTGATCGACTGATATGCTTTTTAAGGTTTATCAACCTTTGCAGGTTATTTAAAGCCAGAAGTCTTTTTTAGATTAAAGTAATTTTTGGGGAAATAATAATGGTTTTCTGATACAAGCCCTAATTAACCAATAGCTAAGGGGAGAAGAGGTGGATTCATACCTTTTCAAGGGTATTTATGCGTAAGTGAATATAACGAACCCAACTGGAATTGGAACTCATCTCTCCAAATAACAATTCCGAGTCGTTATCCAGTACACCACCTGCATGTCCAAGCTTATATCACCTGGTATTCCCAAGCGGTCACCCATCTAGGTACTGACCAGACTCAACGTTGCTTAACTTCGGTGATCGTACGTGAACCGGTGTTTCAATGTGATGTAGCCGTATGCCTACGGTTAATAACTGAGCCGTACCAAACAAGAGGTAGACGAGATATCCCTAGATATGGTTAGAACGAGAACACTATCCTCGTAGATTGAATAAAGGATTCAATTCGAAATTCCCTGTAGTTTTACCATCATTTATCGTTAAGCATCTGATGGCCGGAGGGCACAACGGCCGAAACTTTGTGATGATAACAACAAAGATGCAGACATGTAAATAATGTAAATAAGGATTTATTTATCTATTCTGCTATTTCAACAACGTCCTCGCCTGTCTGTTTCTTTATTTTTTTTTTCTATTCATGTATTTATTTGTTGAACAATGAAAGTGGGACATGAAACGAAACTCTGTTTAAGAATTCTCACAATGGTGATTCTTTTTCAAATACCATACAAAGATTTCCAGCCGGAGGGAGACAAACACAATAATGGAACCTCATGAAACACCTGGGAAAGTCAACAGTTGACAAAGGTTATATGACCGTCACATGAATGTATGGCTGTTTGGGTCGGCGTTATTTTATTTGCTCGATGACCCAGACGACATTTGGATCGGATTTTTGTTTTTTTAATTTCTCACTGTTTAATGCCAAACATGGGAAAGAATGATGGCTTGAATTGCATCCATAAAAGAAAATAGACACAAAATAGTTTGTTTTTTTTAAATTTAGAAATGTGGAAAATAATAAAAATTTGTGACAAGAATAACCAAGATTTGTATACTAGTCTGATTAAATGAGAGTATAATAATGATAATTGAACGGTTATCGGCGCAGAAAGTGAAATAGCCGATCCAAGTTCAAACTGCGGCCTAGACTGTTGCATTCACTTTTGCACTAACGCCATTTTCTCCCTCTAGCTATGGATGGAAAACCGTTTAGAGTATCCTTGGATGACCAGTCTTGAAGAACGACTCCGAATTCATAATCGTCGAGAAGTTAACGGAGAAACCACTCCTCTACCTTTCTCAAGAATAATCATAACAATGCACAGAAAATTATAGAGATCTTTGGAAAGACCTGATCCTGAAGAGACGTAGCATTAAAAAATGGTGATAATTAACCATCTAAAAATTCCGACATAAATAAAATAGTTACTTCGAATCAAAAAAAATACTTCAATTTGTATTTTTTTTAATGTAACGAGCTATTTTATATCACATTATTTCTCAAATAAGGAATGTTAATGCTTTGTAAGAATCGGCATCAATTTTTTTAATCATTTCATCCCAAGAGAGGCAACAAATCCACTAAATTGTAAGGGGTTATGAAAGAATATGAAAAAAAAAAAACTTTATTAAGGAGAGAGATCGATAAAATAACAAGAACTAAGAATACAGAAGGTAACGATTGACATTTTATTTAAATTTCTTAACTATGTGTAATGTTTTTCTGAGTCGATGATTGATGTATTGACAATTTATGAAGTGATGACAGACAGTAAGGATGACCAGAATTGACATAAATTTACGAAATCTAAGTGAACGCATTAGTTTTGTGGGAGGGGGGTAATTATTTAGTAATTTTTACAAATGAACATATTTTCACCAATTATCTAATAATTTATTGACTTTTATTTACCTTTCGAAGATGATTTATGAAAAAATAAAATAAATACTATAAAATTTTCTTTCAATGATAATATTATACCAAGACTTTAATTTTTAATTTGAGAGGAAAAAATAATTCAACATTCCCCCATTTCTAAGGCAGATATCTATGCGTATGATCTTCTGTAGTGAAAATGGATGAGACTCCTTCAACGAAGTCTTACCTTGAATCATTTTAGCAGTTCGACTCGCCTTACGATTAGCCATGACCCATGCAACCCACTGGTCAGAAAAGGTTGGCCATGGTTGGTCTAGAACAACATACCTATTCTTTCATTGGTCACTCTCCTTAATAATGTTTTTCTGTTTCTCATATTCTTTCACACTCAGTAACTCCTTACGTCTTATCGCCTGCTGATATCCTAAATATCATTATGCACAGAATCAGTGGACAATAATTACATTACGAAGACTATCGTCTTAGATATATTGAAGGCTTAAGAGATTGCCAGACAAACTATCCAGATTTGAAATCACAGGAAGAGTTATTTCAATTATCAATTCTTTCCTAACAGGAAGGTCCATGAAGGTCTGTGTTAATAGCCAGTCCTCCGAGGTCCATGACCAGGTCTCCTCCCAATGCTCGCTTCTCTTTTCGCTTTATATTAATGATCTACCTTTAGTATACTCCGATCGTTTGTGAATATCTATGCAATGATATATAGATGCACCTCCAAACATCTAGATGACCAGAGCATAGTAGCTGGTCTTTCCTTTGACCTAGCTTTAACAGTTCAATAAGGGAGAAACTGGTTGGTCACATTTAATCTATCTATATATAAAATTTTGTGATTTCCGTTAGTCCGTCATGCCCTATAAAATAGCCATACATTGACCGATTGAAACCAGATTTTGGGGAGAAGTACAAACAGGTAAGAGGGTACAAAGTACAGTTTGTTTAACTAGGGTGTGTAGCTTAGTTCAATGAATTTTTATCTTTTCTATAATGGGGTGGAGCTTAGGAGTTAAAATGAACAATTGATTTACTCACGTCAAGAAGATGAATGAAGAATGATAATACACACGGGAACACACGTAATTTTAACAAAACAAGATAAGAAATTTACGAATTTACATGCTTGAAGTAGTGCCAGTAAGCTCGTTTCAGGACAATAAATCAGACATTTTTAAAGTCCGTAGTTATAACGAATTAGGAAATGAAGAGGAAATGTTTATAAAACAAATTAAATGATCTGACACAAAGTAATAATTTAATTTTTTTAAACAAAGGTAAGAGAGTTCATTGCTCACAAAAGGGATATACGGTTGCGTACGTTCAAAAGTAGACGAAGAGAAATAGTTTGAAATATTTAGCTTTCTTGGATCGTTGAGAGAAAATTCTCTGACGTATCAGGTGCTTGGTTAAAAATCGATAATATAATTGGCGAGAACACTGGCGAAAACTTGAAAGCTGATCGCTAGCAAATGAAACGAAACCTTTTCACATGACTTCACACACTCTTCTCTTATTAATTTAATTTTTCTCCTCATTTTATATCAAAAGGAATTTCCCATAGGCCCGCTGTTTTTTTCTTTCTTCTTGGCTCAACGGCTAATTTCTGTGAAGACAAGGTTTTCATTGGTTCAAAAGTAATTTCATATAGGCTCACGAATTTATTTCTGTTTTTTTTTTCTCAACTTGCCAGCCAATCTCTGTGAAAGCAAGGTTTTCATTCTCACAAAGAAAATTTCATATAAGCTCGCGAATTCCTTTCCGTCTTTTTCCTTAGTCCTTCGAATTTGAAGGGAGTGGTTAAAGGGTTAAGTTATTATTTCACACTTGCTACATCTGCTTTTTATCTACGAGGAAACTGCCCAGCATTTATTACTATATGGAAGAATTGATAGCAGTTCAGCACTCTTTTCTCTGTTTCTAACGAAATTTTCCTGTTTCTTAATACTTTGAGATTTTGGAAGGCATCTTTAGCTATTCCAATGAGTTTTCGGATTTCGGTGTGACATTTTCCTTCATCTGTTATAACATTTACCAGATAGTTAAATTTCTACACTTACTTGATTTTGACATCTACAAATTGTAGCTAAGCATCTCGGACTGTTCTTCTCGCTGACGAGACCATACGTTTATATGCTATAAACCTCAGATACTGAAATCTTCGCAAAACCAAGCCATGATAATTGATATCAGTCAAATGTCTGGCTATAAAATACCCATCATCCTTGACTTATGTCCTTTGCGAAAACAAAAACAGAAAAGAAACTGCTTTTTTTTCTTCTTCCATGATTTGTTTATTATTATTTGCTCTCTATTCAGTTCCCTTGTGAGTCGTTTTAGTTCTTACATTCAACAACTGCCTTACCTTTGCCCTATATCCTGTCAAGCTGAACCGTCTTTAACTGATAAGAGACGAACACGATAACTTCACTATTATCGCTGATTTGTTTAATTAGCTCTTCAACACACATTTAAAATTTCTCTTATAAATTTTTAACTTGTAACAACAGTACAGGTTAACTTCATTGGTATAAGACGCAATGTTTTTTCCTGCTAGGAAAAGGAAGTTTTCTCAGCCGTATAAAACAATCGTTATAGCCATATCAATAAAGAATATCTATCTATCTATCTATCTATCTATCTATATATATATATATATATATATATATATATATATATATATTACATTGCTGCGCAAAAGTAAGTGAATCCCTAAGATAATATTTTTAAAAAAATTTTTTTTTTAAATTGTGTCTTTTTTCCAGATAATCAACAAATCTTAATTAAAACTATATGTTCATTAAGAAAAGCCTTTATTAAACGAGTTACAATCATTTTCAAAAACATTTATCAAGATGGAATAAAAATACTAATTCAAAATTGAGATGTGCAAAAGTAAGTAAACCCTTACATTCTGTATTTTTATTTTACCTGGTTGCTAATGAAAATAATTATTTGTGTACGTATAAAAATCAAAATGACACCTATCATTTTTGGGGTTAACCTGTGTATACTGTAGTCAACCAATATAACTCATTGTATATGCAAAAGGGTGCAGTTAGATACTATATATATATATATATATATATATATATATATATATTATATATATACTTTGAATATACGCTCTTTAGCGCTAGAGGGCGTCGTTCTGAATTGGGTCATTGGGCAGTTTCGGGTCTTTCAAACATTATACTCCCTTCACCATCAGAGCTGATCAGTCTCTGATGCGCCCCCATCTAAATTAACAGCCTGCAGACACTGACTTATATTAGGCAAACCATACCCCCCGCATTTGATTGGAAGTTGACCAATAGCCAATCGCTATTTAAGTTGTTTACGGGGGATTTTTTACTTTTTCTTTTTTATGTGGATACTTGTCAGATACTCGTCAGATAATTATGTGTTTTCCGGTGTTTTTTTTCTTTTTTACTTTTTTACAAGTTTCATCCTCCCCAACTGATAATTATTAGAAAAGAAAAAAAAAAACACTAAAACAATAAGATAATAAGGTAATATTAACGAGTGAGATTAACAAATAAAATTAAATTTACGATTTTGATCGTTACGTGAAAAAAAAAAGAAATAAAAAATAGGCGGAAAGAGGCGTGAACAATGTTGCTAAGTAAGTCGTTTAACAAGAATTAGTCAAAAATAATTATTAATTCACATATAGTCCCAGAGTTGGTGACAGAAAAGGAAAAAGAGATAAAAAATGGAAGTCAAAAGACTTCTATTAAGCAATAAAGAACGAAAAAAAAATTGACCCCTTTTGAACTTTACGATGTTGTGCCTTTATTCAAGATGCTAAAATATCGAAATCACAGTTATGCAATATACCCCTACCAACATTTGAGCATCAAGTAAGAAAAAAGGAAAAAAAAAAGATAATAAAAAATAAAACAATGATAATGACTAAAGATAAAATAGATTAGTTAGAAAAACAAGTTAAAATTAGATGTACAAAAAAAAAAAAAAACTAGAACTACTTTCTGACTATACATATTTACAAACCAAATACGGCGTTTATAATTAGTTATAAGCTGTGACATATCTTTATACTATTTACATTACAATTAATTAAAGATTTATAAAACTACACTGCGTAAAATAAGTAAAACAAAAAAACAAAAAAAAAAAACGTTGTTTCCATCTATCTCGAACTTGGACTTTTTTTTTCCCTGATTGCTTGTCCATGCACTGGCTCGTTTTAGCCATAACCATTTAGCTGTTTTTTTTTTTTGTTGTTTTTTTTTCTGTGGTCCCAGTAATAGTTTGGATAGCCTTTCCTTTTTTTGTTCCCACAATCCCAATATCTGTTAGGGCGCTGACTAGTGATTTTGCTACAAAACTCCTTGTGCCTACTTCAATTGGCTTGCATCTTGCCTTCCATCCATTGGTCCTACAATTTTCCAGTAATTCGTCGGATCTTAGCTTTTTCCGTTCGTTCGCTTCTTCTGCATTGTCCTCATAACAGAATGTTAATTCCCACATAAATGATTTTTCTTTAACTTATTTGAAAAGAAAACTAAGTCTGGACGCAATAGGGTCTTGAAGATGTGATCCGGGAAGTTTATATATATATATATGAATATGTGTATGTGTGGATATGTGAATATATTTTTAGGTTTTGTATATATATATATATATGTGTGTGTGTGTGTGTGTATATATATATATATATATATATATATATATATATATATATATATATATATATATATATATATATATATATATATATATATGTATGTATATATATATATATGTGTGTATGTGTGTATGTATGTGCATGTACACGTATGTCTGGGTGTGTGTGTGTATACATGCCTAAGTGTATGTACCTACTTGTATATGTTTTTTTGTGTGTATTAGTATGTGTTTTTGAACATAGAAATATTTGGTCCTTGCGAAATGAGACAATCGTTATATTCATCTTCATATATTTATATTTGATTTAATTTTCCCAATTACGAAGCGGCCCTTTATGTAAACACATTTTTATTTTCCTTCGTCCCATCCCTCTCCCCCACTTTCTTTTTTTTTTTTTTTTTTTCCTTCCTATCCGAATTGTCTGTGGTGTGTATATGTCACCACGAAATGTATCTTTATGTATTAGACATCCGTCGACTTTCTTTCTCTCCTCTTTTAAATCCACCCCACCCACATCTCCAAAAATTCTCTCTGTCACTCATCCTCATACTTACACTTTCTCTAAATTCTGTTTTGATTTCCGGAGTTGTTTTTTCTGTTTTCATTTTGAATTTGTAGGTCTGATGATTTGGATCGTATTTACGATTCCAATGGAATAAATTATGACCATGGAATATTAGTGTTTAAGCCTTTTTATTATATCCTTACTCTGTCCTAGACATTGAGTTCTACCTGGATCCTTCCTCTTGGAAAATTTTTTTCTGAAAATATACATGTATGGGAATTTTTAGATATATTTTTCATATGTATGTATATTTTCCACTAATATTATCTATATATATATATATATATATATATATATATATATATATATATATATATATATATATGTGTGTGTGTGTGTGTGTGTGTGTGTGTGCGTGTGTGTATCAATTAGTACATATACGCGTACCTATGTTTTTGGCGTGCGACTATAGTTTCGCTGGGAAACTATGGTCGCACGCCAAAAACGTAGGTACGCGTATATGTACTAATTGATACACATCTTTGCTCTCTATGACTGCATTGAGCACTATTACATTTACAATTCATGCATAAACTTAACGATTATTTATTTGCTTGCCTGCGTATGCACACCAGTGCACGCCTGCTTATATTTGCCCATTTCATTTATCCACTCTACAACGATATATATATATAAATTTACAGGATCTCAAAAAAAATTGACATCATTTCGTAGACCAATAATTCTGGCAATTTTTGTTGAAATTACCTCAAATTTTCACAGAATGCATAGAAACAGATCAAAATTTTATATTTAATGTTTTGTTTTTGTTCTGTTTTCAGGTTGAGCCATGCCGTTCACTCTGAAAGAGAAGTCATTTTGCGTCTTGGAATATGCTCGCACACAGTCACCCAAAACTGTGCAGCGTGCTTTCAATGCAAAATTTGGAAAAACTTCACCAACTTGAAAAAATGATACATTAAACAAATTAGTATTATTTACTTGCTGTTTCATGTCATGGCTTAAATATATTAAACAACCACGTCAAAATTATCATTCACTCTAATGAATACATATAGAGAGAGACCGAGCAAATGCCGATGATAAGAAAACAATAATCATGCAACTTAGCATGAGCAAAACAAATTAATGGATTTGGACGGGGAAAAAGACAGAATAACGCCAAAACTGTTTTCATCCTTTAATAGTCAGTTAGGCTTAGTTTAATTTGTAACGTATATAAAATGTAGATAGGAAAAAATAACAAATGTTAATAATAAGATAGCGAGTGTGACAAGGCACTTCCCAGGGCCCCGAATCAACCTTGGTCGGTGTGTTCGGGGTAATATGCGCTGGCATAGGTAAATGTGTATACAATGACATCTTTTATATTTGCAATAATTAATTTTGGTAAGGTTTCACCGTATTAAATGTGCATTAATTAATACACTTTATAAAAAAAAAGACAAAATCAAAGCTATGATAATGCAAAAACTTTTGGATCAAGGATTCAGTGTATATATATTTCTTTACTGACATTGTGGATATCAGCTTTTATATGGTTACAGACTTTTTAAAAATTGTTGTTTGTGCTTTGTGTTCGAACCTGCTAATATAAACATCAGCCCACCGATATTTTCATTCTGATCTATTAATGTGTGCATAAAACGTAATCTGTATAACAGTAGTAGTAGTAGTAGTAACAGTTGTCCTTCGAATCCGAAGAAAACATACGTTAGGCATTTCTGAGAATCCTGCTGCAATTCGACTCCGATGGCGCAGAGTCTGGGACAGTGTAGGTTCTGAAAGATAGGTTCCAGTGTTGCTTTGTGGTGAAAGTATTGAACATAAACAAGAAAATGAAATTGCTTAAATGTGCATTATTCACATTATTCGAACTGTTATCCTCATCTTCATTTCCATATTCAAAACATTTCGGCCGTTGTATGCACCAGCATTTTCAGGTGTTTGGAATTTCGAATCGAACCGAACCCTTTATTTCGTCCACCGGGGTAGATTGTTCTTGTTCCAAGTGCCATGCCACTTCCGGATGTCCCAGTTATTTCCCTGTAACTCAACTTCCCAAGTTTGGAATTCAATCGCGAGTTTATCCATAAAGACGTTGCTTAGACCCAGTGACTAGATCCAAAGAGTTGTGAGTTCAATGCCAGGCCACAGCAGTGGTGAACCTAACTTGGAGAGTTAAGTTTAAGGGAAATAACTCAGACATCCGGAAGAGGCATGACACGCTGAACCAGAACAAACTACCCCGGTGGACGAAATATATATATATTATAATTTTTTCATATAGACAAAAACAATTTACTCACGACAAAGATGCAACTTCGTTTCAGTGCATTTAGTTGCACCTTGACTGGTGAGAACCAAAATGGTTATGAACAATTTTGTTTGTAAGCAGGCCGCACGTGGAACATCATTTCCTTTCTTCTATTTGTTCGGAAAAAAAAGGTACATTTTAAGAGGTGACGTATAAGGATAAAGAAAATATAGGCGAAGTAAAAGGGTGACAGAGTGAAACAATGGAAAATGGAAATGGAAAATCCTAAAATGGAAAATCCTAAAACAAGCCAGAACTTGTAAATCTTTGAACGAGCATTGTTTTTATGTTTGCAGGAAAAAATATGTATTATTAAACTTTTGAACAACAACCAATTATTAAATCAAAATTTGAAAGCATATTTTTTTGTAGGTATATTAAAGATCTAACATTACAATCTTGCTAAACTTCCAATTCCATAACCCTAAGTTTTTAAAATTGCTCACCTCCTTTGATATACTTTCTACCCTCATATACCTTTCTACTACACTATTTACATTATTTACATTATTCGGACTATTGTCCTCATCTTTATTACAACGTTTCGACCGTTGTACGCTCTGGCCTTCTTCAGGTGGTTGGAATTTCGAACTGAACCCTTTATTTCGCTCACTGGGGTAGACTGTTCTAGTTCATGTATAATGGATATCAGTTATCAGTTATCTCCTGTTAATTCCCCTCTTCAAGTTCTCCACCGCCTTAACCGGGTATTGAACTCACACTCTTTGGGTCCTGTCACTGGATCTAACTAATGTCCTTGAGGACATCTGTGTATGAATTTCTGGGTATTATAAACCTAATGTCTTCAGTAATCATTTTTTTAACAGTGCTCATATTACAATTTTTGCTGTTATCATTGCATGCTTTTACCAGAGCTCATATTGCAATTTTTGATGTTATTGCTTTTCTCTGGCACTGTTTATTACTGGTTCCCAAATTGTATTCATTTCTATGCTTGGTCGGCCCAGCAGATTTTTGTGGCTTGTGCTGATTCCATAAGTTTACGAATTTTCCAGTGATGTTCTTTGTCTATGATCTCAACCTGATCCCATAGAGGACGATGATCTCCCTTTTCTCTCCATATGTGGTCAGCCACGCCTGATTTTTCCACTTCCCCTCGTGTTACAACTTTCTGGTGTTCCTGAAGCCTTACCTTAAAGGGGCGGCCTGTCTCCCCTTTATATTTCTTTCCGCACGGGATAGCGTACACACAGTCTTTAGTCATGTTCTCCTCTATGGGGGGTCTTACTCGGAAGAGATATCTGCGAAGTGTCGTCCAGCTTTTGAAGGTTGTCCTGATGTTTTATGGACCGCAGATCCTTTGTATTTTCTCTGATAACCCCTTCACACAAGGCAGGCAGGCTGTTTTCTGAGGTTTGTTGTCCTCCTCTTGTACCCGCCTATCCCAGTTTGGTGGGGGGCTGCTGCCATGTACCTAGGGTAGTTGTTGCGTTGTAGGGTACTACTTATACTGACCAATTCTTTATCTAACGTCTCTGGGTCGCCACATGACTTTTTCTCGGTGTTGTAAGCTGCGGACGATCCCTTTCTTTACGCTGTATGGATGGTGGGAATTGAAATTGAGGTACTGTCCGGTAAACGGAATACGGATGTCTTGAACCCATCCTCTGTTCGAGATATTAGAACATCCAGGAAAACACCTTCCCTCCCCAACCCCTCACTCTTAGGAGGCTTTGACTGTTTTTGTCGATTAAAAAAAAATTTCGGGTTTGAGGCTATCAAAGATAGACATGACAAACGGAAAAATTCCAAGGAGTTGCATAAACATCCGGATATAATTGTCAAGAAAGCAAACAAAACAAATATCTTTGTAGTTTTAAACAAATCTGATTATAATACAAAGGTAGAACAAATACTTGATGAGCACACCAAATTTCAAACTGATGAGCATCAAATTTCAAATTTGCAGCCCCTACTTTAGGGAGGCTACAAATACAGACCATAAAGCAAACAAGGTCATTTCGGTGTATTTGTACCTTTCCATTTTCAAGGGTTTATTTAAACACACCTAAATGTGTGTACATAACTTTTCCTTTTCAAAGGGTTTTTATTAAACACACCTAAATGTGTGTATGTTATCTTTTCCCTTTTAAATGTGTATATGTGAACTTACCCTTCTTTTCAAAAGTTTTATTATATTCACCACACGATGTATAAAATACCCAAATAAATTGTTATTTGTTGATGAACAAATCTTCATTTTTTAAATTCATTTGTTTAAATGCCTTTCTTAATTGTTGTGTTGTACGTTGGGTTTAAGATTGCTTTATTCCGGACAGTACCCGGAATAATTAATAATCGCTGTCACTATCTTATATGAGTTATCCACAAGAATCAAACACTTTCTGCGCCCCATAAGTCAACTAGTTCCATAAACTGCTCCTGAAAAAAGCCAACATCCTCAACAAACTAATCATAGCCAATAATGCAGAACAAGACAATTTAAAACTTCCCCAAATAATTGATGATTATAAACCAGGTTACATTTTTATGGAACCATGAAAACGCACAAGCCAAACTTTCTTCTCGGTCCTATTATATCTCAAATCTTCACTCCAGTTTATCAACTAATCAAAATCATTAACCAACTTATTACACCATACATTCCTAGTAAATACAGCATCAAATCAACTCTAGAATTATTCCAAATCTAAAAACACAAAAACCCGATCATAAAACCATAGCCTCACTTGATGTAGAAAATTTATTCACCAATGTCCCAGTTAGAGAAACAATTAATCCCTTCCATTAAAAATTAGATCCAAAATACTACGGAAACTACTTTTAACTTGTACTACTGAAGTTCCATTCTTTGACCACACAAACAATATATATGTACAACGTGACGGCGTGTCCATGGGTTCAGTTCTGGGTGCAAGTTTCAGTAACTTTTATATGGCTAACCCCGAAAATAATATATTTAATATTTTTAAAAAACCCTCCATCTACCTAAGATATGTTGATGGCATCCTTAACTTAGTAAAAAAAAAAAATATGAAATACACGAGCTACAAAAGAATTTTAAAAAAAACTCTGTCATTAAATTCGCATATGAACTTAACAATAATAATAAAATTCCTTTCCTTGATATATTGACTGGCATCAATAATAATAATGCATTTACTACTTCCCTATATAAAAACCTACTAAGTATAAACTCTTTATTATAAGAGTGAATATCCTAACTACTACAAAATAGCAATTATACAAAACTTAATAAACCATGCAAGTTAACTCACCCACAAAAAAGATTTTCACACTGAACTAAAAAAACATTAAACAAACTCTCATTAATAATGACTTTCCTAACGACATTGGTGAACAAATAAGGCGATCTGTTAGTAATTTTAATATAAATCAAATAAAACATAATACCTCATTAAATAACCCGAAACATAACAATCTTTTAAATCGTAATTAGATACATTCTAAATATAAACAAGGCAAAAACATCCTAAAACCTCATAAATACTAATATATCCTTCACAGATCCCAGTAAAAAATAAAATTAATGATGTACTATACTAAATGTAATACTACTAACTTAATCGTCCGCAATAACTCTTCCCCACCAATTAACGTGTTGCAGAAAGCAAACATTATATATCAACTTAAATCTCCCTTAGTAGATTGTATCTCTGACAAAAAGCTAATATATATGTTGGTTATACCACAATCATGTTATCAAGAAGGCTTACTCTAAATGTAAATGTAAATGATTCATCCTCCATTGCTCAACATCTATAAAAACATTCCAGCCCACATTCACAATTGAGAAGAACAATACCTGTATACTTCACTAAGAAAGTAATAAGCAGAAACTACAAATTCTTGAAGCTATCTTTATTAAAAAATTAAAACCAACACTGAACAAACTTAATTATGAATATAGTACAAATGTTTCGAAATGCTTATAGTATATAATTTGTAAAGAAATATCTAAGTTACAACTAAACAGTTTAAAGACAAGTAAATTATAACCTTCTATTAATATTTCAATTAACTAAGTTACCTCCCTTATACTAAATCTTTTTAAACTAATGAAATTGATATTATGTTCACGAACATATTCACAATTGTAATAATTCAAGCACAAAGAATTTCTCTTACAACATAATTTTTAAAAAATGAGCGTTTGTGACTTTGTGTATGACCTGAATTGTTAATGGTTTAACCACAAAAGCAAAAATTGATTTCGGACAAACAAAATGATTTGTCTTAGCCATCATAACCCTGATGATGATATTGGAAAATATCGAAAGCAACCGAGAAAAATGAATAAATATAACTATAGCATCTTTTTTGCTGTCTTTAATCATGAAACAAGAAAACTTATACGTGATTACGAAAGGATTGTATTGAAAATAAATAAACACGTTTAAATTTGTTTAATCAAGCATGTTTAATGTTTAAATGAATATATATATATATATATATATATATATATATATATATATATATATATATATATATATATATATATATTTGAATAAAAAACAGATCACTTTAAGGTTCCATGTAATAAGTTATTTCACCACAACCCTTTTAAAGGCTCTGAATCATCAGACTTTACTTCCAAAAGTTGGAATGAAAATGAAAACAATTGCTTAAGTACATATCCGAGATTGAAAACACTTTTATTTTAATACAGCCTATATAACTGATCCCAAAGAGTCGCCCACATAAAAAAATGTCGCCCCCATAAATGTTTCGCCAAATAAAAAAGTGCTACACGGGCAGGGCGCCCCTCTAACTACGCTACTGTGTATATATATATATATATATATATATATATATATATATATATATATATATATATATATATATATATATACACATATATATTGTGTGTATGTGTAAGACTTTTTACGTCACAGGTTCTCATTATTATTCTTCAGATGAATTTGAAATCATAAATATTCTATGGTAAATTTTCTCAGATAAATAGAATGTTATTTATTCAGTTTGATATTCAAGAAGTATGGGATATAAACTAGTGATATAAAAAAGTGAAATAATGTTTTTTAAATATTTTATATGTAAAATTCAATTGCACACTCACGACAAGAAGCTGAATTTAGAATAGATTTAACAATAAACAAATTTTATTTCTAACAAGTACACCAGATATGAGCTCATCCACCAACGGGGTCATGTCAAATCACGGATGTTGCAGCCGGAAGTAGATTTCTCATGCGAAATTACAATCTGTGCAGAATAAAAGCAATAAACAGTTACTGAATCAGCATCTAAACACATTCCGTTAAAAGACAAACGTAAGTTTCTTAAAATGAAAAAAAGGGATTCCTACCTTTTGACCGCCTCCAAGGATATCCCAAAATGCAAAGAAAACTCTCTAAAAAGGGGAAACTTGATAAGGTGAAAAAAATCAATAAATAGTTTCCATATGAACTCAGTGAAGTTCGACGTTTTGAAGTGTGTTCGATACTGCCTCTGTGAAATTTGATTGATCTTTTTCTAGATCGAATAGTGATTTGTTTTAAGAAATTAGATCCTTTACGACAATCATAAACAACCGGCGCAATGCTTGAACATGACGAAGCAACAAATCACTTTCCAAAACCGAAATTGCATCAACAGAATATTATGGTGACTGTCTCGGTGGTCTGCCATTAGTGTTACTGTTATCTATTAGAATTTTCTGGAATCTAATCTCTGTTGAAGTTTACTACTAGCACATTCAGTTAAGAAAAATACAACAGGCACTGATTAATCAACAAAGCCCAATTCTGCTACATGACAATGATCGGCTACATGTTGCCATGATGATACTGCAGAAGCTCGCTGACTTGGGATAAGGGACTTTGCCACACCCACCATATTCCCCTGATCTCTCGCCCACTGATAACCACTTTTTCAAGAATCTTGACAATTTTTTAAACCAAAAGACATTCTGTTGCAAAAAAGATGAAGAAACTGCATTCAAAGATTCTTTGGCTTCCAAATCTTTAGAGTCTTACTGTAAAGACATAAATAACCTATAAATGTGTAGATTTTCAGGGTACCTATTTTGACTGATTTAAAAATTGTATGGGAGTGCTATGCGAGAAAGGCATATTGCTAGTTTTCATTTCCCCCATGATGGCTATTATTATATCCATGATATAAAAATACCTTAATACGCGGAACGGAATAGCTGAAAGAAATGATAAACCGGCTTTATTCTCGGAGAGAGTTTTATACTACTAAGTTATATACAAAATTATATAAAAACATTTACACTTGTCCCACAATAATGGGAAGATGGAAAAAGACACTATTTGGGTTCAGTGAAAGAAAGAAAGAAAGAAAGAAAGAAAGAAAGACAGAAAAAAGAAAGAAAGAAAGAAGCATTTAATGGTTATTTCAGTAAAATGGAAAAAAGTTGTCAATTTCAAACTTTTCATTTGTACCCATTTCTTAAAATAAAGACCAGCATTCATATTTCTGATTGTTATTGCAATATTTTTTTTAAAGCTGTTAAGCTCAAATATTTAATGATGCGATAGGGGAATTTCTACGGATATTTTGGCATAAACCTCGCTATAAATTTATTCAATCCATAACTGAATTTTCTGGTGAATCTTAAGAGAAAATTCAAGTTCATTTCTAGTAAATATTATTGTCTGAATTTTATAAAACTGGATAATATAATCATTTGTACGAAGTTTTCTTCTGAGTAATTTTCTTTTTCTTTTCACAACATTTTTCCAGCTGCGTTTTCTGCAGTTTACGTGTTTTGGTTCTCCAGAGTTGTAGTAGCAGCCGTTTGATAAGACAAACTTCAAAACCTAAAGTAATATTTATTCTGCAACAAAATATCTTTGAAAGTTCACAGTAAATTTATTCATAAATATTGCACTAAAGCAAATGTTAAATCAGTTTTACACACTTGTATAGTATCCAAGATATGTGTTCGCTATGTAACTTTGCAGTTTTATCTCCACACAGGACAGAGAGGCTATCCCTCGAACCACTGCAAATCATTATTTTTTTATTTAATTCACTTTTTGTCAGTCTTATTGAAATACTGTTTCTTTTAGAATTTATTATTTCTGCTATATTTACGTTATTTACGAAGTTGATATTTTCCATAAAACCAGTTTTAAATAAGTTTTAAATGGCGTATAGTTTTTATTCCTATAATACTCTGAACAGATGATAATTTAATTTAATTTGTTACTGTGCTTTTATTTCTAAGCAGTATTGCTCATAAACTATGCTGATAGAGCAAAAGACTCAATATTGCTATCTTGGTCTTCATCGAATGTCTGTTGCGTTCTGCCCATCTACCCCCAGACATGTTACACCTGGTTTTTGCCTCATTGAAATATGACAGAGCACAAGTCGAGAGAATACGCCCCTTTGGATGAAAAAGACCGGACGTGACACTTGGAGAGTGAGAAAATGCGTCCCCAAAATAGTATCCAACAAATGGAAGATAAGACACACGAGGAATGCTGGGTAAAGATTTCCTTCAAGCTTGTGCTGTATGTGCGTTGGCATGTGTTAAAACGCTTTCCATATAAGCACACACACGCGCTCGCCCACACTCACACACCCGCACATGTGTAGAGAAGAGAAATTTGTATATCAAAACAATGTTAGATAATCGAATGACATAACGAAAAATAATTAATCAACTTTTACATTTATATCTCCCCCTGCACTATATAGACATAATTTCTTCAATAAAAATATTATTTTTAGTCTGATGAAGTCCTTTTAAAGGACGAAACGCGTTAAATAAATTTTATCCACTTTGTCATTCAATTACTTAATATATATATATATATATATATATATATATATATATATATATATATATATATATATATGAATGTGTGTGATTTTTTTAATCTAAATTTTTATTGCTTTAAACGATATTTTTAGTGGATACCCTTGTCTGAAATAAACGGCCCCATTTTTTAAACAGTGTTAATTACGTCTATCGACCAGCGCGCTCGAGAAAACTTAAAGAAATGTCAATTTGTCGAATTTCGGTTGAAAAAAATGTAAAATCCGATCCCATATATAAACGAACACACACACACACACACACACACACACACACACACACACACACACACACACACACAACCTGGGGTTTATAATAAGTGTAACTCGATATGAGTTGTCCCCCTTTCATTCTCGCGATGCCTCTTAATCGTGTTTTCAAATTGACTTCGTGCAAAAACAATTGTGTTTTCCCAATTTTTGGCGCTGTCAGAACCACCGCAAGGTAATTTTACGTAGTCCTGTTAAGTTTTGTTGAAATCGGTTGAAAAATGTAGGAAATCCGATCCAATATATAAACGTACAGACACACACAACCTTGGTTTTATAATAAGTATGATATATATATATATATATATATATATATATATATATATAGAGAGAGAGAGAGAGACAGACAGACAGACAGAGAAAGAGAAAGATTAAAAATCAAAGAAAATAATAAAGCAGGCATTCAACTTTCGTCAGATCTTTTATCTTATCTATTTCGTATTCAATAATGCCAAAGATAAAACCGAGTTAATTGCTTTATCACAATAAAATAGGCTGGTGTAATTGCTTTATAATTGCTTGATTTTGATTCCGATATAACAGCACAACAGGCGGCAAAAATTAACCAACATCTGTCCAGATTTCTTCTTGAAAGTTCTTTCTAACGAAGAAGAAAGAACAAGAAGTTTTCGGGGTTTATAGACACTTCCTTAAAACAAAAAATAACTGATTGCAGTAATGCCTTGAGATACGAGCGTACTGACATACGAGTTGTTTTTTTTTAGATACGAGCTGAATTTTGAGATACGAACGAGTTTCAGTTAAATATTGTCTAGTTGGTGCAGCGAGCGCCAAGCTTCAAAAGTATTTCCACTTGCAGTACACGTGTTTACCTCGCTCTTGAAGGATCTCTGTTGTGTTGTCCCTTTTGTGGTTATTTTGCAAAATTCCTTTAGTTACACCATGGGTTCAAAGAAAGTAAGTGTAAAGAGTAGTGATGAAAGGTGTAAACGTATGATTTCGCTTGGGGTAAAGCGGGAATTTAAAAAAAAAACATGAGGAAGACGTACGAGTAATGCAAAAGCGAGACAGTATGAGCGTTCTACATCGACGATAAATATAAAATTATAAAATTTATAAAATTCGATAAAATTAGTTTCAATAATGGATGAAATGTAAATGCTTTAAAAAAATTAAAATTAGATGATAAATAATAAGTTAAATAATAAATTAGATGATAAATAATAAGTTAAATTAAAATTAGATGATAAATGATAGGTTAATCTTCGGTATGGTAGACGAGGTTAGCCGTTGCTAGGCTAGGTTAGTCGTTGCTAGCCAAGCTGTTGTTTGAGGAATTGGGAGCTGTAATTCAAATCTCTGCTTTTTAAATCAACTTTCAACCCCGGAAAGAAAATCCAACATTTCCTATCCAGTGATTATAAACTATTTCAATTCTTTGAATTCACAAAAATTTAAATATACAAATGATTCCAATGGTATCAATTTAGAACCTTGCTTAACAGTGAAGCTCTCTGTAGTCGTGCGGTCAAAGCACGCCGAATCTGACATTGACTTCTCCTGCAAAGGACACGGATTCGAATCCTCCAGAAGGGCACATTTTCTTTATTAAGTTTTTTAAGTGCGTAGGTCAGTAAACAAATGATTATACGCAAAAATAAAAAAGATTAAAAAATGTGCATTTAATATGAAGAGAATGTTTACAGCAGGGTAATATATCTAAAAAAACGAGGCACGGTGGAGTAATAGATAGCGGAGACACGAGTTCAAATTCCAGTCGGATCCATTACAATCACTTAAGTGCTAATACCCATGAGAAAGATACGAATCGTCTTCTTCTCCCTCGGCTATTGGTAAATAGCAGAACAGATTGGATTTTATAATCTTGGGTGGCAACTGGTCTAGGAGAAAGAAAACCTCTGAATTCAAAACTGGCCCAGACAGATTTGGGCTCCGTCAGAATATCTTGCCCAAGAAACACCACTTCTACTGTGGTTGCAGTACACATTGTGACCCTACAATACTACGGGTCACGGGATATTATATATATATATATATATATATATATATATATATATATATATATATATATTTATATATATATAATATATATATATATATTAAAAAAATATATAATATATATATATATTTAAAGCATATAATATTATATATATATATATATATATATATTTCATTTTATAAGATTTTAAAAAAAGGAAAGGCAGAATCTTTAAAGCATAATATTTGATTTGTCCCCAATCCTCACTTTTAACATCTGCACTGAACTTTATTTTATTTTGTGGCGCTCTACTTTATATATATTATATTTATTATGTATATTCACTATATATATATATATATATATATATATATATATATATATATATATATATATTAGTGAATATACATAACACTCAACGTCAGTAGCGCGACTCGAAGTTTCATGCAGTTTCTGCAATCTTTAGGCGCAAATACTTGTGCCTGATGATTCCAGAAACTACATGAAATTCCGAGTCGTGCTATCGACGTTGGGTATTATGCATATTCACTAATATATACATATAGCTCTGTCTCATAACATTGAGCACTGTGTAGGAAATATATTTATACGTACGTAAAATCTTTCATGTGTGTATGTATGTTTTTTCTCATATATATATATATATATATATATATATATATAATGGGAACAAATAACACCTATCAAAATCCGTAAAAACAACGAAAATTTAATGTATTTTAAATTTAGCAGAATTTCTTTTAAAAAGTGATTAATAGATACCTAACCAGAAAATTAATGTTTTAATGATTTATTTCCTGGCTGACATGAGAGATACGCGTCACACTGCTCATGATCAGATTCGATTCATTTTATTTCATTTAGTGACTATCTCTATCTCTCTCTTATATATATATATATATATATATATATATATATATATATATATATATATATTTTTTTATAAATATATATATATATAATATAATTATTTTTATAAAAATTATAACATAAGTATGTTATAAGATCACTACAAAATAGCCATTTTGTTTCAACACATTCTATATATATATATTGATGTATGTTTCATTAAATAATATAGACAAGTGTTGTCTATTTATTTTATGTAAATTCTTTTCATATTGTCTGATAAGCTTAATAACATTATGATTAAACGAAGAAAGAAAACCACATTATTGATACATATTTTTAATCCTATCTAAGCTTTCGGCTTACATAAGCCTTTATCAAAGACGACAATTACATTACAATATATTAAGCAAAACTCGGACAAAATAATGATGATAGTCTGTTTCTGTTTACATGGAAGATTTCCAAGCAACGACAAACTCGTGCATATAAGACGCTGGAAGCGAAAATCGCACCGCAGCTCATGACGCCACACATGACCATGCGAGAGTGAAAACGAGAAGTATTAAATATGGGAAGCCATTGGTATAAACCAATGGCTTCTGTTACCAATTATAGGCATTTAAGAATATTTGTGGAGATTTCATAGTTTATTTTGTTCAGGTTAGGTTTCGACTGTTTTATGTATATAGCTTCAAGAATTTTTAGTTTTTGTTTATTGTTTTCATGTTTAAGTATAATTGTGTTTTTAACAAGGATTTTCCGGAATTGTGTATGCGGCCAAACATGTTGTTTTAAATGCCTAAAAATGTAAGATTTATCATCCAAATACACACACAATATATATATATATATATATATATATATATATATATATATATATATATATATATATACAGCGAGTCCTCGACTTACGACAGACTTCCGTTCTTACTTTGTGCCGTCACTCAATTTTCCGGAACGTACCCACGATTTTCCGTCACTCACTTATGCTAACGCAATAGTAAATAATAATCTAGGACATGACAAAATATTTATATGACATATATTAACATAATTAAATCTATAATGTATTGCGTATGTACCAGGCAAACTGCGTATGTCGAAACATGATTAATAGAGATTGGGTCGTAACTACGAATCGTCGTAACTCGTGTTTGTCGTAATCTGCGGACGTACTGTGTATGCATGTGTGTGTGTGTTCGCATGTGTGTGTGCGTGTATGTTTAATTTCTAAGGTATTACTGAATTTTATTTTTAATCCGACATTAGTTCTTGCCACTCAAACACGTATATCCACTAAAACAATATAACATTTAATAATAATAATATATATATATATATATATATATATATATATATAATGTCATTTGCAGACAGTACTGTTTCGCTGTATCACAGCTCCTCAGTGCGACTAGACATCCAAAGGCTTCAAACCCGGATCGAAACCCAACCGATCAGTCAGAGTTTCTATCACTGAGCTATCTTCATTCGACAGAAAGAAACAACTAAATCTAGCGTATGCGTAATATTCCTAACCGCTAGCACGACTCTCGTTTCATGCACAACGCATTCTTCAGGTACTGAGTATGAACTGACCGTTTCGCAATTTGAATTTTAATATATGTGGTTATCAAAATGTTAGTGTAGTTATATATTATGCTGGGATTGCAGTTTTTTTTATTTTAAAAATTATATTTGGCAATTAAAATAAGCGTGAATTATATATGTATGTAAGAAAAAAGAAAAAGAAAGAAAATTAAAAAAAATATTTTTGAAGTGTGAATATTCAGTCTGTCTGTGGATGACAATATATATCCCCCCCCCGCAAAATTTAATTCCGGTCGAGCACTTTTGAGAAAGCGCGAACTTCTAAACAATGACTACTACTGCTAATACTGCAAAGCTCTTCTAAGACTTGAGCACTGTCGATCATTGATGGGTTTATTCGAAAAATAAGTACGTAAAAATCGGCGTTCCTCTATACCGGGCGTTCCTCTATACCGGGCGCTGATAGCTCAGGGTTAAAATCTCCGACTGATGCCAAATCAATCGGGTTTCGATCTCGGCTTGAGGCACTTGGATGTCTAGCCACATTGATGAGCTGTGATACAGCGAAACAGTCTGTCTTTGGGTGACAATAGATAGATAGATTTTACTCCCTGCATCTCATTCGGGTCACGTTGATAATTGTTCCGAAATGAACGAATGATGGTTTGGTAATTACACCTGCTAAATTCATAAAACATTTTCTGTTTTTAAAATCCAAATGTCTACCGCTGATAATCTGAAAGATACATTCTAGTTTCGTAACACAGAAATCAATGAAATGTCGACATCCCTCTTCCAATGAAGCGGTTGTGTTTCATGTACAGATTCTCGGTTCCTTTGTTATATACTTTGACTGATTTCTTCCTCTCTTCTATTTCCCTCACTGAAGCAACAGAAATTTGGTACTACAGAAGGATGCTGCGCATACTATTGATCAAACATGTGGGAAACGGCGTAGTTTTAGAGAAAAGTGAAACAAAAAGGACAGTTGTATTTAGCATCAGGAAGAGAGAGTTGAAATTACTAGGGCACATAATGATGAAAGAAGGCTTTGAAAATTTAATACTCACAGGACAGATTGAAGGTAAGAGGTACAAAGGAAAATAACGCATAATCTACCTGGCGGGCTTAAGTGAATGGGTGACGGAGCGGGTTTGGGAGAGATAGCAAAAAGACAATATTTATTAAGAGCTACAAATGACAGAAAATTGTGGTGAGCCATGATCGCCAACGTCCTGAAGGGGCACGACACGTAGAAGAAGGCATTTTGTTCTCTTCTGCTGCCTTCATTTTTCTCTCTTTCTCTCTTTTCATTTCAGTAATTAACAATTTTCTTTTCTTCTCTCTGTTTACTTAACTCTCTCTCCCTTTTTATTTCAGTAAGCCATTATCTACATATCTCTATTTTGTTCATATCTTCTCTCTCTCTGTCTCTCTCTCTTTCTCTTTCTCCACCACCCCTTTTCATTCCAGTAAGACATTTTCTCCCCTCCATATTTCTTCCTTTCTGTCTGTCTTTTTTATCGCCCTTTTAATTCCGTAAGCCATTCCCCCTCTCTCTATTTCATTCACATCTTTCTCTTTTCATTTCAGTAGGCTATTTTCTTTTTTCTATTTTTTCACTTCTTTCCCCTCTTCATTTTCATTTTAGTAAACCATTTTCTACCCCCCTCTATGTCGTTCACATCTTTTTCTATCTCTCTCTCTTTCCCTCTTTCTCCCTTTTCACTTCAGTAATCCATTTTCTTCTCTATATTTTGTTCGCATAATCTTTTATCCTATGTCCCCCCACTTTTAATTTCAGTAAGCCATTTTCTTTTCTTCTATCTTCATCCTTTTTACTTCAATTAGAATTATTGTTTCACAAATATATCGCATAACATAGAGAGAGATAAGTCAGAAGTTACAAGTTATAAACAAATAAACCCCATGAAATAAGTAGTGAACGGACACGGAACACAGGGAAAATGTCACTCATGATGGCTACTTTGAATAGGGGAATGTATGTTTTTGCCACTCAAAGAATTCCTGTTTGTATTGCTTGTACAAATGAAAACAAAGAAATTGTGGCGAGGAAACGGGTTGAACAAGGAAACTGTTGAAAGTTTGGTTGTAGAGTGCTGAAAATTTACTTTGCATTTTGAAAGCAAAGAAAGAAAACTTCCTTTAAGTTTGAGATCATATCTCCACAGCTGATGGCCATATCGTCTTCATTCCGCATTTTTCTCTTTCCTAACCTAGTGGCCCAAGCAAGTAGATCTTTAGTCTTTAGCTACAAAACTTATCCAGTTGTCTCTAAATTATAAGAACTTTTAAAGACAAAGTTTGCGTGATTGGAAAAAATAAATTGTATCCTTTAGTAGGTAAAAGGTAAAAATGTTCGTGTTCTGATTTTTTTTTTAGCGTGTTGTATCGTGCTGAGTAATAACTTACGAATATTTTATTAATATTTTATTGATCAAATTAGATACATTTAATTTTCTAATATTTCTTGCATAGTTCTTTTAATACAGAGCAACGATTCCGATTCGTTTCTTTTTTCATTGATGAATATGGAAAATCCAGTTCTCTAGAAGCGGGAAATTACGCTGGTTTAAAAATTAAGAGTAATCTAGTGTCTTTATGATAAATAACAGTTTATCAGACTTATTTTTTAGAGGAAGTGTATCTATGATCGGACTTACTGGGGTTGACCTTTGAGGTCAGATGAAAGACAAAAGAAAGAAGTCAATTTTGATTAACTGGGAATGATAGGTATGCAGAAAGTGTTTTCAGTGGGTTGTTTCTGAACTGCCGAGCAATGTAGACATAGTGTCTGAAATGGCTCCCCTGTGAAGAGACAGCAAACCCACTGGATAGTTAGAAAATGTATACATCGACGTTAAGAAAATAGTTAGTTAAAATTCCCCGTGTTGAAGTTCTTTTATCTCTGGACTGAATACAACTAGCCATCACCGGACGCGAAAGAAGAATGCAATTTTATTATCGAATTGAAACCATCGCCCAAGACCTACCAGTATGAGGGGATCTATACAAAATATGAGTTAATTGACGCCGATGACCAAGATCACCCCACCAGGGGGGGGGGGCAATGTAACATTTACATTTTAATTCTTCCGTAAAAGGAATCGAACTCTTAGTAAGCCTCTATTATGTTTTTATAACATATATTATAACAAACATTAAAGTATCCCAAATAGTTATTACTGATATATATATATATATATATATATATATATATATATATATATATATATATATATAAAGGCTCGACAACCACTCAATGTAGAGGTTAAAGTTGAAATGTTAATGGTGAATGAAAGGTGAGATATGAGTTAGAAAGAAATGAAGATTATGAGGATAAGGAAAATATATTACGATTGAGCCGTGACTTGAAGAGCTTAAGATTGTAGTGTTCTGGTATGCACCCATGCAGGAGTTTGTTCCACAAAGTGGCAGTCCTTGGAAGAAAATATGTGTAGCATCCTTATTACATTTGGAACCCGGGGAAAATAACGGTGATTCGAGTCCGTGGAAGTAAATGCCTGGAAAGTGGAACTAAGGAATGGAACTTATCTAAGAATTTGCCATGAAAATAGCTATAGTGAAGCGACAATCTTAGAATGTTGCGTCTGTGGAAAAGAGGTTACATAGTGGAAATGAAAAAAAAAAACTCCATAAAGGATTCTGAACTCTTTCAAGGCAGGAAAGTTAAGCCTGAACAGCTCCATCCCAGATATGGCAGCAGCACACCATTTTTGGTCTAATCTGATCCTTATAAATATAAAACATGTTCGAATAGAGTGTGGTACTTTCTGGAGCAGTAGAATGGGCCAACCATTTTTCCATCATCTTTAGTAATGAATCATATGAGTTCCATTTGAGGGGGTGAGTGAACTTCAGAACCAATGCATGTTCAAAGCATGGAACCTCATTAAGAATTAAACCGTTCCTTTTAAAAAACAGGGTATAAGTTTTGAGAGCATAGTATAATCGTTTACCTTTCGTCAGAAACCAAAACCTGTGACATTATGATTTGTCAAGGCTGGAACGTGATGATTTGGCAACTCCAGCCCAGATATGGCAGCAATACTCCATTTTTGGTCTGCTCTGACTCTTGTAAAGAAAAAGCATGGTAGAAGGAGTCAGGTACTTCATGGAGCGATAAAGTGAGGCGACCTCCTTCTTAAAGAGATAAAGAAAAAAAAAAGATGTCCAGATTATTACTGTGACTATTTCTTTTTTACCGGAAAGTTGCATACACAAGAGTCGACCTAGCGAATTTTTTTCTGTGATTGCTTTTTACCATATTAAAGAACGGGATCTTTATAACTTTTCATTTATCCGCACTTTTGTGTGTTTTACTTATTCAGGTTTACATAATCACTTCTCTACTTCCCCAAACACCAAAGTACATGCTGCGAAACGGCAATGTAAGTGTCCGTCCTTTCTGTACTATTCTTTCCACTTCCTGTAGAAATCGTCAACCCATGTCACTATGTGTGGCATGCCAAGCTACTTTGTTACCCAGCGCGTTAATACAGATGTTGTCGCTTCATCATCAGCAGCATTATAAGAGCCCAAACAACAAATCTTTTTTTATGATTCTTTCCACCAACGCTATATTGCTTTATTGCGCATGCGTGGGAAACTCAGTTAAACATATCAAATTCAGTCAGTCAGAAAAAAAGATGTGCTCAAAATCTTTTTAATTTATTGACTTGATTCTTGAAGGCGACACAGGCTTTATACACATACAGTCAAATTTAGAAAACTGTTTCTGTCATTGATTATTTTTTCAATGTATTTTTCTGACATAATTTAAAATTATGATTCATTTTAAAACCGTTTCTTCGAGTATTAGAAAAACTGAAATTCAAAATAATGACTCATTTTAATATTATCAAGATTATTAACCAAACTGTGTACCTTAGGTCTCATCTTCTTTCATAGTAACTATAGTTTCAGATACACGACACGTTCTTTGTGTGTTAAATTCTTTAAATTTGATAATGGTCCAGTTGCTCTACATTGAATAGATTCTTACAGCTTAATATTCTTCATCGATTCCACTCCACAAAATTGGTCTACAGTACAGTAAAGAGTGGAATATAAAAATTAGTTTAAATAATAAAAAAAAGCGATACTAAGAACAGAATTCGTCTTCCTTACAATGTTAGCGATATAAATATCAAATTTAATAAATCAATTACAGTCTTTTCTCGCACTTCTCGCTTGTGGAACTCTCTTCCGGCTCCATGCTTTCCAGCCAACTTTGATCTTCAAAAACTGGAATGCAATGTCAATCGTTATCTACTATCTTCTTGATTACTCTTCTATTGTTCTTGCTCCTTAATGCTTCTTTTTTTCCTCATTCATTTACACTCAATAACCTCTTCTGCCATAGTGGCTTTGATCCGAGGGCTGAAATTGGTTGGAGTAAAGAAACGAATTAGACACTATATATGAAAATGTCTCAAGTGAGTCATATACTGTAGCATTCGAATGTACAGTGTACGAGGTGTGAAATGAGAGCGTGAAAAAGGTGTCTGCTTAACCCAGCTGACTGCTTGTTGGCTATTAGTTTGGGCTTGTCGCGATGATAGTGGAATCCGTTCTCTTTTTGTGTTCACAGGAAGTCCTTTGCACAGGCTAATGGTTGGACCGACAGTCAGTCGTGTTTTCGGGTAGCGTGAGTGCGTGAAGTCCCACTCTCTCTCCACTCTTTCTGCTCTCTCTGCCCTGCACGGCTTCTCTTATAGCTTATAAAAGGAAACGCACGGACGTACTTGTAGACATCAGTGGCAAGCGAGAGTTGCGTCGATATTGGCTAGCACTCTTGTATATTTGTGTTTGTTTTAAAATTTGTCTAGAGTAGAGTCCGGCGCATGTGTGACTTAGCTAAACTTAAATTGGTGTGTAGTTAGAGATATATGTTTTCTAATAATTGTATAAATTTGGTTTTAATTTGTTATCTCTAACTATGCGTAAATTGTGTTTTACTCCTACAGCTTTACTAACTTGCATGGGTTGAAATGACTAAAAAAAACAACGTTAGAAAGGATATGGGGGAACAAGCTTACATTTGCCATCATTGTCAGTCATTAAGTAGTTTAATCATACATTGTTATTATTTTACACTATTTACATAGGGACTATTGTTTTCATCGTTGTTCAACATTGTACCAACCAGCCTTCATCAGATTTAAGTCTAGTCGGGTAACCCACAGGAAATTAAGAACTGAACCCTTTATTTAATCTAAGGATATACTTAGTGGATTAAAGCGTTGGTTTGTGGATGTGGTGACACAGATGTTGTGTGTTCAATCCCTAGGACTGGCAGTGTGTACTTGGACTCAGTGGAAACAGAGCGAGCAGTAACTGAGTAGTACAAAAAATAAGAACTAGACGAAACATCTCTAGACATAGGCAGTGGAACGAGAACAGTCTACCCGCGTAAATTAAATAAAGGGCTTCAGTTATTCTAAAAGTGCAAAAATAAATACATTACTTAAAATTAAACATTTCGAAAACACAAATACTGACTGGTGCATGCGCAACACGAACTACGAGACAGAAATTTGTCAACAAGGCGATGAGCGAACATTGAGAGACGTATGTCAAAGCTGACATAACAGAGAGAAACCAGTCGACTGCCACGTGTTAGCCATTGCAATGCATTGTTATCAGGTTAACTGCCATCTTGCCACCCGGTCTCTCTCTCTCTCTCTCTCTCTCTCTCTATATATATATATATATATATATATATATATCATTCCCTCTCCCTATTTCTGTTACTCCCACATCATTTACAGAAACAAAACAAAAGAAAGATAAGGTGACTATAAAAGAAAAGGAGACAAAAAAAACAAAAAACAAAGCAGATATCAATAATCTTCGATTATTTTTATACTATTGTTCAACCAATACAAGGCCAAAGAGTACAATGTAGAGGACTACTGAAATAGGTTGTTGTAAGGGCCGAAGAGTACGAAGTAAGAAGTGCATATTATGAGGATATGTAGGATAGAATACGTTTGACCCTAGACTTAGTAAGATTGCAGTGACCGGCGAATCATCTTCCCGGGCGTCTCTGCCACAAAGTAACACTTCCTCCTTACCAACAGAATACGAAGGGAGGGAAAAGAAGTTGATCCTATGTACATGGTATGACGGACCTTAGCCGTGAAGTTCTGAACTGGTGGGACTAATGAATGTAGCTCCTCTGAACATTTACTATGGAAATAACGATAGAGTAGCGAGTGGCTAGCAACGTTTCGTCTGCGGGAATGGGTCTGAAGGATGGAAAATAATTTAGCTCCAACAAGGTCTTGTAAACGATTCTGAACCCTTTCGAGGCTGGAAAGTGAATCTCTATCCAAGATATGACAGTAATTCTCCTTTTTTTTCTTCTTTGATCTGACTCCTGTAAAGATAGCAAAATGGTAGCAAAAATCGGGTACTTTCTGGTGCAGTAGAAAGAACAGGCCATTTTTCCAGCATCTTTAGCGATAGATCGTATATATGATTTCTCCTTGACGTTTGAAAGTGAACTTGAGTCCCAATAAGCGTTAAAGGAATGGAGCCTCTTTGGGAGAAGGTCCGTTCTTCTTGATGACCGAAGAAAATTCAGGGTCTGCTCGGTGTTGATGAAACGTTACAAACTTGGTTTTGAAGGTATTGAATGCTACAATCCAGTTTTTCCCCATTGAGATATTAAAGCTCGGTCAGTGGAGAGATCATTTGCCAGGTTCTAATCATCTAGATTTTTTGAGTTGCACCCATAATCCGTAATATCACCTGCATATATATATATATATATATATATATATATATATATATATATATATATATATATATATATAGGGTGTTGCAGCAGAATCCGACACTTGGCAAAAAAGAAAACGAAATAGGCAATAAAAACAAAAAGCTGAGACCCGACAGCAACAGTTAGAGTTACATACTACATTATTTTTCAATGTAACCGCTGGCGGCGGCGACGACCATCTCAAGGCGGGCGCGAAATGAGTCACACGCTTTGGCAATCATATCCTTGTCCATAGCGGCGAACGTCTCTATCGACGGAGCATGTGAGGAATGAGAAAGCATTAAGGATAGTAGGAATTATAAAAGAAATTGTTAAAAATCAGAAAGAGACAGTTGAAATATTTGGGACAAATAACGAGAAAAGACGGTTTGTAGAATTTAACACTCAAAGGACGAACCGAAAGAAAGAGTAGAAGAGGAAAGCAGCTAGTAAAACCGACTTGGCAAGTTTAAGCCAAAGAATGAAAGAACAGATCCCACAAAAAGCAGACAAAGGAAGAGTATTACTAAGAATAACAGACGACAAGAAGCTGTAGAGAATATGATTGCCCACGCCATGAAGATACATGATAGACGGAGAGAAAAGAAAGGAGAGAGAGAGAGAGATTCATCAATATTCTTTAGTTATGTATAATACTGCAATAACCGTAACCAATCTTAGATGCAAGAGTTACAGCAGTTTTTATCTTGGCTTCAAATAATAAAGAGGTTTGGAAAAGGTGCCATCGAATTAAAACGATACAAATTTACAAAGGAAAATAAGTAATTACTTAATCTGCAGCATTGTTTAATTAATCGTGGTATTTCAAAAACAATTTCTTCGATAAATGAATTTCATTCATTCAAAATTAACAAGTTAAAACTCTATAAATAAATTATTATTGTAACTACTCCATGGTTTAAACGTTTTGTTTTTCGAACGTTGATTTTTCAAGCAGGTAAATTTTGCATACTCGGAAAACTCCCTGCTTTCCCGTGACTTGAGTAGAAATCATTTTGTTCTTTCCAGTGAATCATTTTCCATAATGTTTTCTCTTATTTATATTTTGTTCTCTGCCTTGAATTAGTTGATAAATGACTTGCATTTTAACTCAAATGATATTGAATAATAGGTTAATAGAAAATTTCCAAGCAACATATTTTGGGTAATGTTAGAGAGATCTTAGAAGCGTTATTGAAATCTACTCAGCTCTTTATTGTTACTGCAATCAATCAACTGTAGCAAGTTGTTTATAAACTTTAAGAAAATTATCAAAAGCCCGGCAGATCGTTTCCTCACGAATTTAAGAAAAAAAAAATCAATATTTAAACACTTCTTTTTATTTTTTGTCATTTTTTGGACCGAGTTGTCACTGGAGATGAAAAATCGACTTGTTTAAATACTTATCCTTTTCCCCTTCCCCCATAAATACAGTATTTTGGACAATTTAGTGGGGATAAAATTAGACTTGTTTAATTTTTTTCCCCTCTTTACTCTCGACAATATTATCACTGGCAATTTAAAGTGGAATTGTTTAGAGCGTGCCTTTTTTTCTCGTGTTAGATACAAGAAATCTGTTTTGGGAAAAGATAGTTTACTGCAGATGAAAAATGACTTAAAAAAAAAAAAAACAATTCTTTTCCTCTTGCTCGATACAAGAAAAACGTTTTTAAAACGAGATTGTAACTGCCGATGTAAAATAGAGCTTGTTTAAACTTGTCCTTCACACTTTCTCACCCCTCTTTCTCTCTCTTCATGTTTCTGTCTTTCTCTCTGTCTTTCTCTCTCAATGTCAATTAAAAATGAACTCGTTTAAACTTGTTTTATGAAAAATAAACTTATGTTAATCTCAAACCAAGAAAATCATGACTAATTCGAGGACAGCAGTCTTTTTAACCTAAATAAAATCTGCTGCTATTTTTCACGCGATTCATTAACAATTCTTTATAAAGAAATTGCTATTGGGCAACATTGCAATGTTCAATTAATTCGTTTGATTGAAGAATTGGAACGGAAAAAATTCTTCTTTCTGAATAAGAACCAGCATTTTATTGCAATACTCACTGCAAACAATCATGGGCTGGGATTGGAAGTCCTTCTGCATGTGCAGCATTTACGGGACACCTGTTTCTTTCAGGCTATCGTTATTCTCACTCCATGCTACACTTCCGGTTTAGTAAAAGGTTCCAACAAGTTAACATCCTCAAACATTTCCATGAAGAATTTCTCAATCTGAAATCAGAATTGCTCTTTTATGATGAAATAGCCAATTTATCTGTAAAGTGTTAATTATTAATGATAAAACTATTAAGATGTAAACGAATAATAATAATGATGATAATAATAATAATAATCTGTAACAATTTTATGAGAATTTACAATACACACAGACAGAACAATCAAATCTAATGGCCCAGATATCTTGATCAAAGAGCACAAAAACATAATGTGCTTTCTTATTGATATGGCAGTCCCTGCAAATTTTAATGTATATTTAAAGATATTCAAAAAATTATTAAAATACAAGAATCTTGAAGTGGAAATCTTAAAAATGGGGTACACGAGGACATCAATAATTTCAGTTGTAGTTGGAGACCTTGGGTTGATTAGAAAAGGTTCCGATAAACTCATTGAGGGATACCTGGAATCCCATGCCTTAAAGAAATACACAAAAAAGGTACTCACAGTTACAGCTCACACATTACAAACAGCTTTATCTACATATGTGGGTGATGTTAGCATTTTTTTTTTTTTTTTTTTTTTTGTTGTTTTCTGTTTTTGGGGGGTTTTTTTGTTTTGTTTTTTACAAAATTGATCAGTGAAAAATGTCATTAAGCTATTTCTGACCTTAGGCCTCTGGCTGGGACACGGAAGAAAATGTGTATAGAATAAAAACCAAAAGAAATAATAATAATAATAATAATAATAATAATTAACATTTTCCTTGAATTAATGAATAGTTCAGATGTTCGTACTCCCATGAACCTCATGAGGGTAGATAAAAACCATCTTAGAAGAGTTAGCCAAGAGGTAAATGATATTCTTCAGCTTGTACCGACAAATGATATCACCAAGAAAGTTGAAGAGAAGATTGAAAATAAAGAGGAAGTAGCAGCCGTATTTGAAGATTTGAATAGAGAGGAAGACATTGTACTGCTAAGAAAACATGTGAATAAGATGGAACAGAAACATATTAAGTAGAGGGAGCCACATGAGCTGGAACGGAAATACATAATCCGTTCAAATGCCTTTAGAACATTTATGGGGCAGTTGAAACAGGAAATCAAGTCGAAAAGACAGAAGGCCCCAATGTAAAGAGAACGCTGTGAGCAATTCCAGGAAAAACCATTCAGTATGAAAACAAAATGAGACAATTCTTCGGGAGTCTTGAAGATGACACTGGTGAAAAAGTGACTCCTGACCCTGGAGAATCTCGGGATTTATCGAACAGAATTCGGGACAAAAGATTGTCACACCTTCAATAGGAACATTCAGAATTGATTGAAGCTGTTAAGCGTAAACTGCTGATCAAACCCAAGCATGATACGTGTTGAAGATATGTCCACACAAAGAAAAAATGCCTAATTAGAAATCACCGGGCCCTGATAAGATAGAGGGATTTGGACTATTCTTTGCTTCCGTCAGTTCTAAGCTTCCAAGGAGCCGCCATTTCACTCACATTATAGCAAACCACCTACATTCCCTCCCTGTTCCATTGATGAGAAGTAAATTCCATTAGAACAACTTTTTCTCGCAAACTACTGCTCTGTGGAACCTACTCCCAAGAGGATGTCTCCCCTACTACTACAATCTTAACCTGTTCAAGTCTTGGTTAAACCGTTATCTTCCTTTGCTATCCACATAAACTATTTCTTACTGTAATCCTCTACCACGTGTAGCCCCCGGGCCTTGTACAGGGCGAAAACAACTGTAAAAAAAGAAAAAAAAGAAAAAGAGATGTTCTGCTTTAAACGACAGAATAGCAGGACACCTGGATGAATGCGTATATAGTGATTCTATTTCTGATTGGATGGTAACCGATAAAACGGTACTTAAATGAAAGACAAAAGTAGGGCAATTTGGTTGGGATTTACGGGCCAATTGGATTTGATTTGGAAAGTGCTGACGGGAATCCTCGCAGAGAAAACATATCAATTCACCCATGAAAATGACCTGCTCTTTTGTGAGCTGCAAGAACTCACAAGATACTTAGGATCATTGGCGATTCACAACATGATTTTGTAGCATTGTAAAGCCACCAAATCTATCTAATCTATATATGGCGTGATTGATTCCCAAAAGGCCTCTGATGTGGTTCCTCATTCATGGATATTGGAAACACTCTTGATGTTCGATATGGTCGACATTATTATTATTGCTCACAAGAATAATATTAATTGTTGAAAGATTCATTTCTATTCAAATAATGAATATGTTGGTGGCATGATGATAAAGAAATGTATTTTTTCTAGGTGACTCAGTCTCACCCTTGTTATTTGCTATTGCATTGATACCTTGTTTGGGGTCCTGTCCTCAGGGTCTTAGGTCGACGTTTTAACCATAGGGCTAACTTTGCGCTGGTCAATGATAGCACTGGTTCAAGCTTGTTTTTGGTCGCTGGCCTCTTCGATCCATACCAACTCTGTCCACGTTGTGTTCTTGATCTCAGAGCAGTGGAAGATCGAATGTCGTTGTTCTGGTTCAAGCTGTGGCGAGTGCTATATTAAGGAAGAAATATCTTCACAACGAAAAATAAAAACGAAAGATTCATTGAGTTAATTTTAAGTTGGTTTATATAGTTCTTAGTACAACAAAAATTAACGCTTCACGCATCAATCTCTATAGTGACACTGAACCTCGTCTAAAGTTTTGGGTTCAAAGTTCTTGAGAATCAGGCAGTTTGATGGCAGCTGAGCTGAACCCAGAGGCACTCGGTGCTGGATTCGCAGCCCAAGTCTTCGGGCTCTCAAAGCTATCTGCTTATATGCACTTCGGCCCAAAACAGGCGTGAGACCAAAGGGTTCTTGGGATTCGTTGATTCTTCAATTTCCTCATTAATGACAATAAGGATTTTTGTTCCCTATTTCGGTTTTCTTCAACTTTCCAAATTTTAAGAATTATCCATCTTCTAGGGAGTAGTTCCAGGGATTGCTCTTCAACCGCTTTCACTTCACATCTCGCACCACCACCCCAGATCGTGCCAAATTCTCTCTCTTCCTCATTCCTTTTCGGCATTCCACCTCAGCTTACCTCCCAGAGCAGGCATAACTGTCTTTGTGACAGATCTAGTTTTTAAATCGTGTAGTAGGGCGTAGTTTATTCTAGCCATTAATTTTAATTCTCTTGTTTCGTCAAGGAAGAGATAAAATTATTTCTCCGTTCCTGGACTTATTAATGCCCAGCAAAAACATAAACCAGATCGCCTACTCGGCAACGACAGGATCTGTTTTCATAACTTTGACCCTCAAAGGTGTTCGTTGTTTGTTTACATTTTCCAATTCGTTTTCGGCAACGAAAATATAAGCCCCGTCTGTTTCTCTATTCGTTAATGATATTTGAATATCTGAATACTTAAGGAAGATCTAAAATTGTTTCTCCATTCCTGGACTGATCTCTGTTTATCGAAAATATAAATCAGATCACCTGCTTATCATGACAGGATCGATTTTCATAACTTCGACCCTCACAACGGGTTCGTTCTTTGTTTAAATTTTCCAATTCGTCTTCGCCAACAAAAATTTAAGCACCATCTGCCTGTCCTCTCGCCAATGATATGTGTTTTTTTAATTCCCCAAGGAAGAGATAAAAACATTTTTCAAAATCCGTTTTTGCTCTCATTCCAGACACTCGATAGATAAAAAAATAAACTTTAGGAGAGAAGAAATCTAGAGGTTCCAGAGGAGCCAAATGAAAGTGGATACAAGTACCTTGGAATTCTCGAACTTGATAACATATGACATAGTGATATGAAGGACAGAGTTGGGGATATATATATCTGGAGATGCTCAAATTAGTACTCTAATCAAAACTTCATTCTCAGAACCCGATTGCTGCAATCAACACAGGAAGTGGCTGTAGTTAGATACAGTGCTACTATTTTGAACAGGACACAACTTGAAATTTGCGAATTTGATAGGAAGATCTCTAAGATGCTCATAATGCACGGTGCACTGCACCCAAAGTCTAATAACAGCAGACTTTATATGAAAGGTTTTAATGGAGGCAAATGTTGATGTGTTTGCCTGACGAAGGTGAACGTGGTCACTGGCACACCACTTGGTGAACAACGAAGAACTCCTACAATAGGCAGCAGCACAAATGGGTAAAATGAACAGAAAAAAATACTAAGAGAGACAGGCACGGGAGAAGCGTAACCAACTACTGGAGATGCAATTGCATGGACAATTTGAAAGAGTAACGAAGAGATGAAGCCACCCAGGAATAGTTGAAGCACGGTGATCTGAAAAGAGGGACGGAATTGCATAATCGTTGTCCCGTAGTAAGAATCCTTACATAAAAAAACAGCATACCTAACAACGTGTACCACATTACACAGATGATCCAATGTGTAGTCTTTATTGAGAGAAACAATAGAACGTCACACATGCTAGGTGATACTAATCAGTGGGTATATAAAAGGTTGCCACAGAGAGAGTACAAACGACGATATGACTGTGTTTTTTACCTTAACTTGTACTGACTCTTGTGCAAAAATATGACTACGACGTGACCGGGTAATGGTACGATTACGTACCACTGTACCAGTCAGCACAAGTTAAGGCAAACACGTACCGTTGATAGTCATGGAAAGAGAAGGCTAAGTAAAGATAGTCTGGGACTCTAACTTTCAAACAGATCGAGTTATTGAACACCGAAGACCCGATCTAGTTGTCCTCAACACAACTGAAAGTCAATGCCAAATAATGGATGTGGCTATTTCTGTTGACTACGATAGAGCATCAAGGCAAATAGAAATGATCAACAACTACTTTGAAGGTTGCCAGATGGTGGAAAATGCCATAAATTGTTATCCCAGTAGTGATTGATGTACTTGGCTCACTCCTATTGAAATTTAAAGAATATGTCGACCAAATTGATGTAAAACACACATTGCGAACACTATAAAAATCTGCCTTATTAGGTATAGCAAACATATTTCGAAATGTACGGTGTGTTGTTGTTTACTTGACAGGCAGTATCTTCCCTAGTACCCAAGACAACTATACACCAACAGTATAATGATCATTAATAAAATAATAGTAACTAGTTTAACCTGATAAATTTTAAATTAAGTAATGATTGAGTAAGCTCATAGCGAGTTTTGCGACAATGAAATATTCGGAGAAATTCCCCGATCGCATCCTTAAATATTTGAAGTTTAACAAAATGTTACAATAACAATCATAAATATGAATACTGGAGACACAACGACGTGGTTTAATGGTTAGCAAGGTTGTCTCGCTAGAACAATTATTACTGAGTAGTGAGTTCCTCATTTGGTTTCCCATACATTCGGCCTTGTGCCATATCTAAGCTACGTTTAAAAAATTATCATAAATATGAATGCTGGTCGTCATTTTAAAAAGTAAGGAGATACAAATGAAAAGATTTGAATTAGCAACATTTTCCATTTCACTAAAACAGACGTTAAATATTTCTATCTTCCCTTCTTGCGTTTATTTTCTCACTGAAATCAAGTAGCGTCTTTGATATGTCTTTTGTTTCACACGCGATGAAAACCGAATAGTCTATTATTTATGAAGTATTAGCAAGAGACATTAAACACTGCTATCTTTCTTTCTTTTTTCACTGAAACTAAGTAGTGTCTCTTTTGTCATTCCACGCAATCAAATGGATAACCATTGCTCTTAGTCTTCACAGTTTCCATTCTTTTCACACTGTATAACGCGCCCTTGCATGTAGAACTTGTATTTTAATCTAATATTATGTGCAAGTGTAAATGGTAAATAGTTCAGACGTTTTAATGGAAGAAACAAAATGTCATACAACTTGAACTCCAAAATAAAATAAAAAACTAACTTCGATTGAAAAAAATTCAACTGCTTCGGTAAAGATTGTTCATTACTAACAATGATACTCGGAGTTTCGCGTGTCAAGTTTGTTTTGTTTGTTTTTTTCTGTTGTGTTTCGTAATTTTTTGTAGAGATTTGCGTCTGCTGTCAACTGGTTTTAGAGAAATTTTCGTAATTAAGGCCTTGTGTGATGTGGAGGGACATGATCATCTACGTTCTAAAGGGACATGGAAGCAGATTAATTTAAAAATCTTATTGGTTTTCTTTCATTTCATGTACGTCTTGTTATAATTGATAATATTTGTTATATTTTAAAAATATATTACACTTTGCATGGTGTACTTATGTTATAAATACATCCTGACAATTTTAACAACATCAGTTGATTAATAATACCAATTTTATCGTGGAATCACTGACTTGTAAAAAACCGATAGGGTATTAAAAATGTAAGCAATATTTATTTCTACTTCTTCTTCTATGTACCTTCAGAATAAAGGTTTTCATTTTTCTCCACAGCTTCCTACCCTTTGTAGCCCTTAGTAAAGTTTGTCTTTTTTGCTATATCTCCTAATTCCTATTCTGCCAACCATTTGCACATGTCCGTTAGGTTAGGTTATTATACAACTTTTTAGATAGGATATTCGCTGATTTCCTTTGTCTGTCTTGCTTTCAATATGCCTCGTGAGAGTCAAATTCTCCAAGCCCTCTTTCCTCGTCAAGTGCCTTAGAAATTTCGTCTCTTTCTGATTCAAAGTATAAGTATCATTTTGGCTTCCATTTTCCCTAAAACTTCCGTCGTTATGTTCAGTCAGTGGTATTCTCATATTATCATTCTGTAGAACCACGTTTCTGTTGTTTCAAATCTCTCTCTTTCATCTGTGATAAGACACTGTTTAGCATTCTCTTCCATGTGGTAGGACTGATGTTACATAACAGTTTAGTACTCTTTTCTTTGTTTCTAACGAAATTTTCCTTTTTCTTAATACTTAACTTAGCTTTTGGAAGGCATCTATTTATATTTCATTCAGATTTCAGTATTACATTTTCTATCTTCTCTTAAAACACTTTCTTCTTCTTCTTCTTCTTCTTCATCATCATCATCATCATCATCATCATCATCCTTCTCTTCTTATTCTTCTGCTGTGTCCCTTCAGGACTTTGGCGATAATGGCTTTCCAAGTTTGTTTTTTTTAAGAATTAAGAGAATTAGAGCACTAAAAGACGACAAAGTAATACAATCTTGTGCTTTGGTCGACAAAGAAGTTTTCCGCTTTATTTGATATTCACAAGACAAAGAGTATCAAATGGATTAGAAAAATTATGACTTGAATTTAATTTTTTATTTTATCATTCCATATATTATGGCGTCATATTTGAGTTTGAATTTTTATACTTAACATTCGAAGAGATTCAAGATGGTATTAATTCTGCTTTCTTCTTGTTGTTATTAGTAGTATTATTACAATACTTGTTCGTAAGTTAAATATTTAGTTCTTTATAGGATCTTTGTTTATTTTATAGACATTTCTTCTATCTATAATCTTTTTGCCATTATTATTGCAAAGTATTTTTGACTTTCCTAAAACTATCTCACTGATGATGGTCGGCGTAAGATGTCCTTTTATTGTGGTGTTAGTCATTAGTTATAGAGCTACTATAGGATAAGTAGATTGCAAGTCGACGTGATATAGTTGTAATTGTATAAACAATGAATAGATTTTATATGTTTGTGCTAGTAGCAGTAGTAAAGTATATTTGTAGTAGTAATATATATTACTACTATTACATATATATAATATTAGTAGTAATAATACAATCTCCTAATAGGCATGAAAATTCATTTACAACATTAGTTTTACCCAGACTGGATTTTAGAGACTCGGTATTATTGGTGACAATCAGATTGGACGTTTTTATTTTATTTTTATAATAAACAGTTAACCGTACACATTTATTTTTATCATTTGGTGACGAATTATTTTTTTATAACTTGTTTATTGTTATTATGCATATCTATTTAGGCATAAATAATTCATTAAAAAAGGATTCATTAGATTTAACGGTTTTAGTGAATTCTTTCCGTCAGTGTATGCGTTGCTACAAAACTGGATTAAATTTATGAAAATGCAATGTTTTTAGTTCTAGTATTTTCAACCATCGATGGTCATTATCAAAAACGGCTAATAATAATAATAATAATAATAATAATAATAATAATAATAAATAATATGTATGCCATTTTATATGCGGAGTACTTATTGGAAAGTGCTCAATATCAGTGATAGAGCTAACATATTCAGTTGTATGGATATGAGTTTGTGTCCCTGGGTTTTCAATCTTTTGCGATCATAATCGCAACAGCGTGAAACCTAGGGTAACAAACTCATATCCATATAACTAAGTGTATATATATATATATATGTGTGTGTGTGTGTATAAATATATATATATATATATATATATATATAGATAGATAGATAGATAGATAGATAGATAGATAGATAGATAGATACCAGGTGTAACAGCATAACTGTCCATCCCACAAAATGTTTAATATCTAAAAAAAGTTTAAAAAAGAGGGGACAGTAAAGAGAAAATTGGATCAGGAGGTCACATCAGGAAGAGGGATCATTATCTCAAGATAAAGAGATCAATAAGAAAAGATCCAACTCAATTCATAAGACGGTTGGCACATGAGTTTCACCTATGACAGTCCAAAAAGCAGTGAAAAAAACTTGAAAATGAAAACGTACGTGGAACGTGTATGGCACATTCTTACTTCAAGACAGAAGGTTAGAAGTTTAGAGACGGCGAGTATCATTTTGAATAAGTTGGAAAATGATCCTAGAATAATATATATATACTTAAACTTTCTTTCAATCCTTCAAAAATGTACAATTTTGCTTTTACGCGATTTGGACAACTTTGCAGTTACCCCCCCCTCTCTCTCTCTCTCTCTCTCTCTCTCTCTCTCTCTCTCTCTCTCTCTCTCTCTCTCTCTCTGTGTGTGTGTATTTACAATCGGTTTAAGTAATGATTATAAATAAATTTCGGAGAGTAGAGTTCGAATTACAGTTGGGTCCCTTACTTTCAATTACGCGCAAATAACCTTGGTAATGGTATGAATCCATCTCTTTCCCCCCCCCCGGTTATGGGTTGAATAAATAGCAGACTGGGCTCTATAGTCTTGGTCGGCACCCAGTCTACCGCAGAAATAAACGGCAACCTACTGAGGGAAAATGTTTTGCCTAGTCAGTCATGAATCAAAAGAGATCGCCCAAGCGTGTATTACGTGCGGCACAACTAACTGACTGAAGGAATATACATTTCGAAATATTTTGATATATTTAAGTGCTCACATAATGCTACAACACTTAAGGGTCAAAGTATGGTCAAAATTAGAAAAGACAAGATGAACCCCGTTGGTGAAAATTGTCGCAGTAAATATATAAGGCAATTTTGAAAACTCTTATTTTGACATGTTTCGCTGATCAAACAGCGTCATCAGACAAAAATTATTTTGTTTCAATCAAATCTACATTGGCAAGACGTTAATCTTATGAAGGTTGCCTTTTTTTCTACTTTTATTTTTAATAATATATTAATTTAATTAATACAGAACATAATATTCAGGTAGCAAATGTTACTATAAAAATTTCCTCTAAAAATATTTCGTGATTTCGGTTTAAATGGGGCATTCGAAAAACCATAATGCCCCCAAGAGCGTGTGGACATATTTGGGGATAACATTTATTAATACTGTTAGTTAGCCACGACACTAATGGCTGTGCTATGGAAGAAAGGTTTATGCTCACATTTGCGTTTCCTCCCATTATTGGGATTTTATATCCAAGATATAATAACCAACTTATTTCACGGAGGGGATGGAGCTGGGAGAAAAAAAAATGACAAACATTCTTTGTTCTTATCATACAAAAAATTAATTCATTTTACTCTGTTAAGTCCTTATGTACAAATTGTTGTTGGCGAGGTTTATGCTAAAGAAGCTCTTGAAAGATGAGATACAAGTTCAAATCACGTCGGGGACTGTCTTCATTTCTAATTTTCGCTACTTATTTTAACGGTCGTAGAAGAGTTAAAAAGCGTTGTTGCAAAAAAGTAAAAAAAGCGCTGTAACGTGATACGTTCTGTTGATGTCTGAACGAGAACACCTGAATTATCGGCTTTCATTTAGCTTTTCTGCCATCATCCTAAGTAAGAAAGAGAGTAACGAATGTGTTGATTGTGTAAATATTCATATAAATATACATAAGGATATGGATGTTGATTTGTTTGCTTTGGTTACAATGCATATTATATAAGTTGTTTGTTTTATTCATAGTTAGAATATCAATACTCTAATATGTGTGTGTGTGTGTGTGTGTGTTAAAATCTGCTATATTTATGGAGGAAAAGTGTTCAGTATCGGAGATAAAATGTTAACAGATATACACAGTGTGGGCATACTGGATGGGGACTGTCAGTTTTACGCTTCAAGGTGTTTTCATTGTAATCGCTTTATCCGTGATACTAAAGCACTTTTCAAATTTTAACGAACACACACACACATAAAACGTTCGCTTTATGATCATGGTCGATTTGTCAGAGAGATGACGTCATGATGCTACTGACCTGTAGCGGCAATTTCAGCGCAAAGCATCTTTGGAAAATGTCTGAAGACCATACGATGTGTTGAACCAAACCTTGTTGATGAAATTCGGTAAACGGAATTGTTCTGAAGCCGTTGCTGGTTGTGCTAGCACGTAAGTCACAATTTTTAGTGATCGAGGTCTTGAGTGTGGAGGCCTTGTTCAAAAGATTGATCACGCTAGATTATGGTCTCTCTCCCAGAAACTGTAAATATAAAATTGAACATTGAAGTCCACAATCGGAGGCGACAGGCTGTTTCATGCTAGACGCAATCGTCAGGCCGACGATATATATATATATATATATATATATATATATATATATATATATATATATAGATAAATAGATAGATAGAAAATAATATATATATATATATATATATATATATATATATATATATATATATATATATATATATATATATATATAATGTACATAGATAGATAATGTGTGCCTGTGTGTGTGCGCGTACACACTTTAATGATTAGAAAAGCATTTTAAACAACAAATATTGCTCAACATATTCGCCTTCCTTGTTAAGGCACTTAATTCATTGGTGAATATCAATCACAATGTTCAGTGTAATTTTCTGATCACAATTCAGGTAATATCTACATATTAGATTATGATTCACTAACACGCCCAAACTACACACACACACACGCGCACACATACGCACACACACACACATGTGTGTGTGTATCTGTGTATGCGTATGCATGTGCGTGTGTGTGTGTGTATGTGTGTTTTTATGCGTGTAAGTCTATATGTAGTAAGCACGTGATGGAATTGACTGTTTCAGATGCTTCACAGATATTGTAAATATCTTCCTGAATTCGAAAAACATTTTGTATCTCACATTAATCTTGGAAAACGTACTTTACGAGTTTTACCACGCAGTCTACTGGAATGAATATAACTTAGGTCTTGGGTAGGTCTTTGAGTATAAAGGAATCCTTCGTTCGCCTACGTAAAGACAGCTTGCGTTATAATAAGAGTGACTTATAGTCAGAATGACAGCATGATGCCAGTTAGTAGTAATGATTTTCACTGGCTAGAACATTTGACAATCGATGAAATTATACGTCACAGATGCGCGCACTGCGTTCTTCCGATGTATTTTTCTCTCACTCTTTCCCCCTTCTATCTCTCTCTACATATATATATATATATATATTTAGGATGTGGACGATTATGGTCTTCCTGTTTTTTTCGAATCTCTGTATGACTCTTTCCTTTATAACCCACCCACTCTTTCTCTTTGTGGTACTTGTTCCTCCGTCCATTTGCTCAAACTTGTCAAGTAGGTTTAGGTAGATTAAAATAAATAATATATATCATCAACAACTCTGAGGACATGAAAGCTGTCGGTTGTTTTAATGACAACACCTGTCAGCAGACACACACACACACACACATACATATATATATATATATATATATATATATATATATATATATATATATATAGGAAAGCATAAACTCTGACGCAATCGTAGTAAGATGGGATTTTCTTTTGCTTACGTAATGTACGCCTAAATGTCGTGGATAAAATAAATATGTCGGTTGTTGATTATAAATCCTTTGTCGAGAGAAAAATATCGTAGTGGTTTTTACTACTCAAAAGGAAAATTACTCATTTATTGGTCATAATCTTATACAGAATTTCTCAAGCAAATCTTTCTTCTTTCCTCATTTTTTTCTCTTTTCTTCACATTACCCTCACTCTCTCCGATGGAAATAATTAGAGTTCACTTCGCACTGTTACCCGTAAGTATAATAGAATAGAAATAAAGGATGACCTGACGTTGAAAAAAAGTTCTTGATTTAAAAAAAGTCACGTAAAATGGATTACAGGTTTTATCCGAAATTCCAAAATCCGAAAACCTCCAAAATCTGAAAGTTTTCAGGTGCTATGTGACTTGCCACAAATGAAAAATTTCAGAAAGCAACATGGCTACCCGTAGCATGATTATTGCGTCGCAGCGTTACAAATGAAATGCTGACTTTTTTCAATTTTCATTACATTTAACTGTAATCATAAGCCATGTTTTATTTTTATACAAATACTGTACATGTATGTATTGTAATATCTTAATTAAAAAAATGACATCGTTTGTAGAGACTGGTAGCATTGAATTTTCTTTGATGTCATTTAGGTATCACAGATGAAAATTTCAAACATGTACTAGGTGTTATCTGATTGCATCTTCCTCATCTACATGATTAAAGAAACTTAGCAGTTTTTATTTCATCAAAATATCTCAAAGCGTTTAATTTTGGCAGATTTATTTTTATTTTTACACATGTGCTCGACGTAGCCATTTTTTGTCTATTATGAATTAGGACAAAATACCATATTTGGACTCCTATATTTTAAAAATCGATTAAGAACAACAGTTAAAATTATACTAGCTTGTTAGGTACATAACAAAGAAATTAATAATAAAATTACAGATGGCATCACTGCATATTTCTTAAATAAATTCAGTCTGAATATGCAAATTTTATAAGTCAAAACTTCTGCAACGACGTGCAAACAACTCATAACCTGAGGTTTGACATTTCATAAAACTGAAAATAAGACCCACATTCATCCCAAATTTCAAATAACACATTACGACTATACCAGTAACATGCCTATTTTTTTTTTTTTTTTTTTTTTTTGAGTGATAGAATGGATATATTCTGGATTATTCCACTTCAAAATTGAAAAAAATTGTTTTTTAACCTTTTGTCACAAGGTATTTGAAGGCCAATTTTAGACTTGCTTGAATTGTATCATAAAATGAATACTTCTTACACTAGAAACACCAAATTTCATATCTAGCCATTTCTGGGGGTGCTCTTTCCATTTATCATGGTTAAAATGACATAAAACCAACAGATTAAAATGTATATGGTGCAGATGTTGAACAAGTAGAGTCCTGACTTAACATGTAAAATTTCTGGATTGTAGAGAGAGAAGCTTAACACACGCCAAGCAATACCCACTAATGAACATAACATATCATGAAGTGGTATTCAACCACTAAATCTGTAACTGAAATCATTAAAATAAAAATATTTTATCTGTCACAATTTGATCAAAAAGTTGAAATTCTGACACATGTTAGTTCCGATCACTACGTAAGCGGTATGAAATCACCAAATTGTCTCAATTTTTAAACTGTAATGTTCCTCTCATATTATGCACATAAAAATAAACAACACAGTTATAAAATTAATCAAATAAAGTTTATTTGGAAAATTTCAGTAATGGTGAGCTGGGTGTTGGGATACCTCTTCATTGAGTAGTGTCGGAGTTAACTCCTCCTTCAGTCCGTTAACCCTTTCACCAGGGGTCTCTCTTCCCTGGCTATAAATAGCCGCTGACCCTTCACCTCTATCTCTTTTTCCTTCAGGCCTGTGCACCGACACCTTGAGGTAAATCGCTCTTTTTCCTTCAGGATTTCAGCTATCAACCTCGAAATGTAGGCGCTAACAAGGGATAAAGGGAACACGCTAAGCACAATACACACACACGCACGCACATACAGAATATTCACACACGCACGCACATACAGAATATTCACACACGCACGCACATACAGAATATTCACACACACTTCGTCCTTTTGTACTGTTTCCATGTATTGTAACTTGTTATTAATATATATTTGTATATACATATTTATCAGTCTTGTGTTTTGTTTGCTTTCTTTGCCTTCTTCTTTGGACCTAATCAAAGTCCAACCTTTTTATGTAGTTGGGCCCGGCGGGCAGGAGTATCTGAACCTTACTTGCGTTTCTTCTACGTCTGACTTCTATCAACAACATAACCGCCACGGCCCCTCTACAGTAGTCAAAAGTAAGTCTTGGCATAATCTTCATACAATCCTTCCAAATAATCTAATTCAGGCACTACCCAAGTTCTTCTAGTCTGACTAGTATATCTTTGTTGGCGTATCCAGTTTATATAGTTCAAGTATGAGCACATTTGTTACTTCCGCACATAAAAGCTTACGACCCAGTGTTGGATCCGACAAAACACTGAGGAGAGTCAATCCAACACTCTCACATCTTTCACCTATGAATCCCAATTTTGTTACCTCATGGTACAATGCAGGACAATCCACTTTTGGACAACTCTGAACTTCTGCTACAACTTTCTCAATAAGGTGTACCCTTCTGTTCTTAGGAAAGACTGGGAACAATTCATGTAGCCAAGTAATAGCAGAATCCCAGGTTTCCTGATACTTCTCTTTCAATGAATATATTTGAAGCAGCACCTTCTTGGAACATTCCACTTTAAGCAAAGACATCTTCCTTCCACGTCTTTTTGTCATAAAACAACGTTGTAACTAATTCTGTACATCGTCATCTTTAAAAGGAAAAAAAATGAATTTATAATTCTATCTCATTTTGTCAAAGTACTACTTAGTAGTCATCTACAAATTATTGTCTACGTTTTCTTACTGAATTTGAGTTTATTCGCAGTTCATAAAAAATTGCACTATATACAATCAGCGATAAATATAAATTTAGAGTCATCCATACACTTGAGTAACAAATAAGGAAGCACTAAAATATTTTCTCCACAGTGGTCCTTAAAACTGACACATTAAAATATTTTAGAATAAAATAAACAATCATAATCCGTATGAAATAAATATTACTAAGAAATAATAATAAATTAGGAAAATGAATATTAAATCATAAATTTGTATCTAGATAGCAATAAATCGTAACTAAAATGCATAGATAATTTAAAAAGTAAGAAAATTGTTTGAAGGGGTAACTTTAAACAAAATATTACTTGGTAACTGAAATGCTGATAATTATTGTGAGAATACTGCAAAAACATAAAAGAAATTCTAGAAGTTTTTGTAGAATGTTTTTTTTTATCTCATTCTTTGAATATGAACATTTTTCGATCAATAAGTCCTACTTTTTTTTTCGTGATTTGAATCTGAGCGTAAAGTAAACAAATCGATTTTTGTTTCATATTTTTCATGACAAAAACGGTTTTTAAATCCCATTTACATTTTACATATCATTGAAAAATAATATTTAAAACAAATTCTTATCAATTTCCTTGAAAATTTCGTCCATAGAAAACATGCTGGTCGATTCTTTTGTATCCGTGTTGACGATGTGTATTGAGTCTCGCGTGGAGTTGAAATAATGGCCGAGCGAGTCGCACATGGTTGCACATACGCAAAATGGAGCTATTGTTTCATATTTGATTTTGATTTAGTTTCATAGATTATTAAATGAGCGTTTTAATGATATATTTTATGTGTTTTTATTTTTACAAGAAGCATTTGAATTTTACGATCAAACTTTTCATTTAATTGTTTACAAACTTCTTATTAAAATTAAAAAAATATACAATATATGAAAATGAAACTTAGAATGTTAACTTTCAAACTAACGTGTTACCAAAATTGTAATAAACCCCGCGGAGTGCGCATGTTACAAAATTTAAGGAAGTCTAAACTACCGTCAGTGAAAAAAATGGCCAGAATTTTTGCGAAATCACCAAAATGTTTCTATTTTCAAACTGTAATGTTCCTCGCACACTGTAGTACATATAAAAATAAATGAAATAGAAACAAAGTTCATGAAATAAGCTTTTATTTGGCATGCATTATGTTTTTATGGAGATATTGAATGAAATAACACAGCGAGTTGAATATATGCCTTTTTTAGTGTTCAGTTAAGAATTTCATCGGCTATAAGCTGAGTGTTGGGATAAAAGGAAAATTACTCATTTATTGGTCATAATGATACGATCTTATACAGAATTTCTCAAGCAAATCTTTCTTCTTTCCCCATTTTTTTCTCTTTTCTTCACATTGCCCTCACTCTCTCCGATGGAAATAATTAGAGTTCACTTCGCACTGTTACCCGTAAGAAAAATAGAATAGAAATAAAGGATGACCTGACGTTGAAAAAAAGTTCTTGATTTAAAAAAAAAAAGTCACGTAAAATGGATTACAGGTTTTATCCGAAATTCCAAAATCCGAAAACCTCCAAAATCTGAAAGTTTTCAGGTGCTGACATGACTTGCCATAAATGAAAAATTTCAGAAAGCAACATGGCTACCCGTAGCATGATTATTGCGTCGCAGCGTTACAAATGAAATGCTGACTTTTTTCAATTTTCATTACATTTAACTGTAATCATAAGCCATGTTTTATTTTTATACAAATACTGTACATGTATGTATTGTAATATTTGAATTTTTAAAAAAATGACATCGTTTGTAGAGACTGGTAGCATTGAATTTTCTTTGATGTCATTGATGATATACCTTCTCCATCCAGTTTCTAACACCTGATGTAGAAGTAGTATTTAGTGTTGCCTTTATATATATATTTTTGTAAGTAGTGATCAAGTTTTTGTACACGTACAGAAAATACAAAACATTATTATTCTGTCAAATCTTAATTCCATCACTCAAAAATCCATATGAGTTTTACATGACTAGCGTCATTATCTGTATCTTTATGTACACAAAATTTATTAAATTTTATATAAAACTACTTTCAGGGTATATGTATAAGCTGGGCTATGAAATGTAAAGAGATATCGTGTTCATGTTTCGGTTTCATTCCCAAGCTGTCCCATTTATAGACGCTATATATATATATATATATATATATATATATATATATATATATATATATATATATATATATATATATATATATATATATATATATATATAGTCTGTATTCAAAAAGTCCTAAAAATCCCTAAATTGAAAACCGAAGCACTTCCGATCACAAGAATTTCGGTTACAGGATTCTCAACCTGTATACTAAAGTATATTTAGGCAGCAAATATACATCCAAGTTTGATTACATAGAAGAGACAAGGACTGTCTGTTTAATTTTTCTATTCTATTTTTTCCAATTTTCGAATGTGTTTCTTATTGGAATCGAAATTTTAGGTAACTGCCTGAATTTCTTATTTGTGTTGGTGCTTTGTTCAAGGATTTTCACCTGTCTCAGTCCTTTTCAACAACTAATGTGGTGTCTGTGTGGTAGTCAAGATTCTGTTTTGTACATCCTGGTATGTTTTGGAAGGCTACTTTAAGTCCATGGCGACGTCATATGCAATAGTTAATTAGAATGAGGCCGCACTAAAAAGGATACATTTACATTTATATATATGTGTGTGTGTGTGTGTGTGTGTGTGTGTGTGTGTGTGTGTGTGTGAATGTGAAAAGTGTATATAAATAAATATATATATGTATAATTATTTATATATTATATGCGCGGTACTTATTAGAAAGCGCTCAATATATATATATATATATAACATATTTTCTGTTTATACGTTATGTTTTATGGATACACTTAAATAAGTAAATGCTCTGTTCTTTAATTAACAGTATTAATTACAATTACAGGCCTGAATATTCAAGAAATTTCTCGAACATAAATGGCTCATTCAAATAATCAATTATAAAAAAAATTAATATCGTATTTCTAAGTTAATTTCAAGAAGCAGGGCGTTGGTGTAAATGATACGCCTTTTGATAGCTTTCCTTTAAATTAGATGCACGATCACGCTATAATTTTATATATCTGTTTTAGGGTGACCAGGGTTTTTATTGGCATAAATGAATGAAAACCGTTATCACTTTTTTTTGGTTAAATCCGTTGCTTGAGACGAAGTGATGCGCTGAAATTTGATCTGAAATTTTCAGTGTATAAAATTCGAGCCATTTGATTAATATTCACTAGTGAATTAAATGCTTTGAGAAGGAAGGAGATATTAGGGAAATACGGCGTTTAAATAAATGTTTTTTTTTTTATCATCAGGTTGCGGACGCAGTAAATAAAAGATTATTGAGTTGTTCCTAATACGAGAGACACTCCAAAAACATTCATTCACTTCTAAAAAAAAAAAAAGAGACAAACGAAACAAAACAACGCCGAGAACTAACAAATTCAATATTTGAACAAATATTTTTACAGTGTCGTTAAATATTAATTGGTGACTGAATATGAGGTTTTCTCCGAGTGCTGAATGGACACGTCCGAAAGTGAGAGAGTAATGTGCTTCTGTTACACTTATGTATGTATATATTTATATGTGATTAAAAGTGCGTTGAGAGGTTTATTATACTATTTACATTATTCGGACTATTGTCCTCATTTTTGTCGCCATATTTATTACAACGTTTCGGCCGTTGTACGCTCCGGCCTTCTTCAGGTGGTTGGAATGTCGAACTGAACCCTTTATTTCGCTCACTGGGGTAGACATTTCTAGTTCCACGTGCCATGTCTAATGGATGCCAGTTATCAGTTATCTCCTGTTAATTCCCCTCTCCAAGTTCTCCACCAGGTATTGAACTAAAACTCTTTGGGTCCTGTCACTGGATCTAACTAACGCCGTTATCCATTGTGCCATGTGTCCTCAAGGCGTCAATTAGATCCAGTGACAGGAACTAAAGAGTGTGATTCCAATACTATTAGAATAATATCAAGATTGTATGTAGTTATAAGCACATAGAACCTTGATATTAAAAATAAGAGTAAAAAGTAAATTTCAAAATACGTTATTTCAGAAGTCACTTGAAAATGAATCAGAGATAAAGATATTAAATTTAATTCTATAATTAGATTTATGGTTTAGTGTCTGTTTTTGAAACATGGTAATTCCTGTGTAGAGATGGAACCATATTTTTAAATTAATATATATATATATATATATATATATATATATATATATATACAAACAAATTTTATGAAATACATCTGATAAAAATATAGTTTTAAAGTATGCTATATTTGTGGGTAAAAGTGCTCAATATCAGAGATAGAGCGTATGTAAATCTAAAAGTGGACATTGAGGTTAACACCAAGCGGCGACAGTCTGTTTCATGCTTCAACGCAAGCTTCAGTGAAAAGTTCTCGACCAACCCACTTTCCAAAATCTGACCAATAGACCAAACTTCTGAATTTCTTTTGTAATCCCTTTTTGGTTGGCTCGAGAACTTTTCAGTAAGACCTACTATATATATATATATATATATATATATATATATATATATATATATGTGTGTGTGTGTGTGTGTGTGTGTGTGTGTGTGTGTGTGTGTGTGTGTGTGTGTGTGATGTTATGGAACTTTTATGGAATAGCTACAAGGACAAATAAATAACTTATGGAGAGAAAAAATGTTACAGCTTTTGTAAATATTCTCCTCAAGATCAAGCGAAGGACACAAATACCATGCGACACTTGCTGTTGTCAGTAATATATGTGTAGTCAGGTTCTTGTTGAAATAATAGATTTAATTTTCACGACTAATTCATTAAAAAACAACAATTTTATTTCAAAACTTTGCTGAGAGTAACGAACACAACAAAAGAAATCTATCTTCACGTTAGTTTTTTCGTTAAATAGGATATTCGTATCTTAAAAAATGACAGTTCCTAACGGAATGCAATATACAATGGATTATTGTGACATTACATACAAAACAAACAAAACTCTGTATTGTCATGATGACACTGAATATTGAAATAAAAAGTATTCAATAGAAACATCTTATTTGAATGAACTCTTTCTTCGATGCGTAAATTTTAACTGATGTAATTCATTCTTTTTTAGAAGTTATGAGTGTGTGCCTAATACAAAATATTTTGGTTGACACGCCAGAAATACATGGAATTGTGTAAATATTATCCATACACTGTCGTGAAACCTCGGTCCTTCTGAAAATATCACCGTATTCTATTAAGATTCACATTCTTTTCTCGTTTGTGCTTTTTCCTCCTGTCACGGAAGGAGCTCAAAATAAACCCTTTTTACGTGAGATGTCGACATTCCGAATGCCACCAAGCAACAGAAAAAATAGATTTAAAATGGTTGTTCCCGTATAAATAGATTTAAGCCCAACTATCTTTGAATTTAGAGTTGTCCTGCTCCTAGGCTAGCAGCAATCCAAGATTTTTCGAGCATCTCTGCGATTTAACCCATACCTGGGAGAGAAGATATACCTTTTCTACAGGGGGCCGACACTATTTTTCAGACACTTTATTTTTTCAAGTTTTAGGTAGCACAGGCAGTATGTACTGTTTTAGTGTAATGGCAATAACATTTAAAACTGTTTCAATACTATAAATGGAAAAGCAGAATTCAAATTAGAAGTATTTTTATTTTTTTACAAATTTTCACATTACACAGGCGACAGTATTTTTTCGGACATTGCAGAAACAATGCTAATAGTTTATGGCAGCACCCTTTTTTTTTTCATGACTTCTATCAGTCTATCTTCATAATGTTCGTACATATTGATAATAACGTCTCTTCGTGTTTCTAGCAGTCTATTTTTATCATCTTGTATGCGCTGCCACAGTTCAGCCTCTCTGGTTATTTCTGGCCTGTCGTAAACAAGCTCTGCATGCATTTCCCATATGTTTTCAATTAAATTTAAGTCTGGACTTCTTGCAGGCCATTCCAGAGTGGTTATATTTGCTTCACACATCCAATTTTTCACTGATTTGGCCACATGGATGCTGCAGTTATCGTGCTGCAAAATAAAATTACTTCCCATTTCTTTGTCTATGAGTGGTAGGGCTCTCTTTTCCAAAAGTTCTCTGTGGCTCAAGCTATTTTGACTTCCTTTTAACCACTCGAGCCACAAGTTTCCATTCGGAAATACCATACCCCAAACCATGACTCCTCCTCCTCCCATTTGTCTCTTGTTGAGAATAACAGGTTCACCTTTTCTCGACCATGTACACCACCCGTCAGGTCCATCGAACTTAAAACGTTTTTCATCAGTAAATATCACTTTCTTGAAGTCAACATGGTTTGTTATCCATCTTTTGGCGCTTCCCAGCCTTGCCTCCTTGTGTTTCCTCGTTAGTGTAATTCTTTTCTTGATTTTAGCATACTTAAGTCCAATTTCGTGTAGCTTTCTTTGTACAGTTAGAACACTGACATCAAGTTCACACTTCTCCTTTACTTTCTTCGCTGTCACCTTTTCTCCAGATGATAATAACCTCGTGACACTCCTCTTCATTCTTCTTTCTGTTCTCTTGGAAATTGTTTTTTTTTCCCCGTTTTCTCTTCTTCTTCCGCTCATAGTCTGTACTTAGCATGTATTCAACTGTTGACTTCAGTAGCTCCATCTCAGCGGCGATCTTTCGGATGCTGAGCCCGTCTTCTCTCTTCTTTTGGACCAAACTGATGACTTCTTTTGAATGCATTCTTCTTCAGGATTTTAATACGTTTGCGCAGTGAATGGTAAAGATACTCAAATGTAATGGTCAGGGCACAATTTACCTGCAGAAAATTTGCATATTGTAGACGTTCGACGACTAAATCATTAAAAAAAAAACGGAATTTGTGCCATGTCCGAAAAATAGTGTCGCCTAAGTTGAAGTAAAAATCAAGAAAACATGAAACCAAAGACAAACCCATCAATCAATGTTCATACCATTAATGGACAGTTACTGCTGAACTACCTACTCATCAACACAAAAGCTCTCGGCAGCAAGAAAACACCTTTAAGCACACTTTTCAAAGTGTCCCCAAAATAGTGTCGGCCCCCTGTAAGGAGGTTTCTGCGAAAGTAAATATAACAGACTCGGTACAAAGTCTCTGTGGGTCAATATCTTCGTTCTATAGCATCATTATTTTTCGAAAAATATCTTTCCTTGTAAAAACCAAAAATCAATGAGCAATTGCCGTAAAGAAAGGCAACTTACTCGTCTTGTAAACCAGTTAGAATGATTTCCTTCTTTGTGAATTTGTCATTGTACTAAACACGGTGGAGTAATGGCTACAGTAATCGGAGTGCCGAGTTCGAATTCCAGTCGAGTTCATTACATTCACTTATGTGCTAATACCTTTAGGAAAGGTATAAATCCATCTCTTCTCCTTTCCAGCTATAGGTAAAATAGCAGAACAGACTGGGTTCTATAGCCTTGGGTGGTAATCTGACTAGAAGAAAGAAACTCTGAATTCAAACCACTTTTGTAGGTCAGGCCTCTTTAGGCTAGAAGGTAACTTCATAAAAAAAAACACCTCTAAGAAGAGGGACGGGGTAACCTCAACATTCCCGTGTGCCATTGCTTTGAATGTCACCAGGAACTACAGTTGTGAGATAGAGGGGTGTGGTGACCACAGCGAGGGCGCAATGTGCGCTAACCGAATAAAATGAAATGAATGATTAAACTTGACTTAGTTAAACAAATATCTAGGGTCAGCGTGTATCATCTGTTCTTTAACCTTTAATCAAACCAACGGGACATACTGTGAATTTTAACAGTTATAAGTTTGTTCATTTAGCGTTATATTTCATATCGTTAAAATCTAATTTTATATAACACGCCAACTAATTTAAACAATGATTTATTTTTCAATCCAACAATATTTCTTATTGCTATAAACGTTACTGGGGATATGTATCTGAGTAGATTTATTTACAAACTGAAATTAAATCATCAAAAAAAGTCTTCTCCGTAGGAAAAGAACCTGCATTTCCTTTTTTTCTGGGGGGCCAGCGTCCCGTACTGTTTCGGTCACAGAGATACTTACATCTACATTTCTTTAAAAATAATTAAAACACACACACACAGAGATTCAATCTAGACAATACCGTAAGCGGCTTTACATGTGTTATAAGTGTCCTGAAAACGGGTGCACCAATACAGTCAAAACATGAATTAAATTTATTGCTTCTAAACAAAAAATTCCTTGCCAGGACAACAAATACTTCAAAGTTTTCATGATTTTCAAAAATGTAAGTCCTGTTCTTGAAAGATGGTCGAAAATATACACGCAGGGATTTTTTTTACACATGGAAACTAAACGGTGTTTCTTTTTGTTTTTTGTTTTTATTTATTTATTTATTTTGTTTATTGTTTTGCAATGTTATGTCCCTGGTCTCTCCCAAAATTATGTTTCTTTATTATCTATGAATTACCATGATTTCTTGGAAAAGACGATCGAATCGTTTCGATTGACTTGGACAAAATCAGAGAGAATTAGTTTTCTCAAATTGTTAAAATAAACCCTTTCTGTGGTTTTCAATATGACTTACTTAAATGAAAAAATGCTAGTAAAATGCATATTTTTTTATATACATAGACATATTTAAATTCAAATAAAATTTCATTCATATTTCAGTTGAAAAAATGTATTCTTTTTAGTCTTTCCCCATTTAAAAATGTCCTGATAAGCGCCATGTCATTTGGAGTTCTTTTCACGTTTATTCGATGAACGAATTTCTGAAATGTAGAAATACACACAAAGTCTAAAATGAAAAACGAAAAAAAATATCGCGGCTTTTGTCACTTTCACTTTTGTTTCTTTTTGTTTTGTTGTTGTTTTAATCAATTTCAATGCACTTGCTGTTTACTTATGACTGCAAAATCGAGTCAGCGTTTGAAGTGCAGAGTTAAAACTTACCATGGAAAGTTGATACACGGCATCCTTCTCAAATTGGCATTCCACATATTTGCAGATTGAGTAAACGCCAAAAGAAAGAAAATCACAACGAAAAAAGGCGTGAAAAAAGGTTGAGGGTAAAACTGGAAAAAAAGAAGTTAAACGACAAAAGAGAAAAAATGAGAAGAAGAAACAAATATGAAAATAAAAAAAACAAACAGAAGGAGAGGAAAAATGAGAGAAATAGAGAGGAGGTAGAAGGGTGAGAGAGATGTTGAAGAAGACGTCTACAGTAAGGAAGGCTGATTTCTTTAGACGAAAACCGAGAACAGTTACAGGATTAAATGTGCGTATTATTACATAAAATACAATCACGCGATAAATCTTATTATAATATTTTATTATACAATTAATATAAGTCATTACTGAATTATATCATTATTTTCTTTTCTATATCAATATACCACTCTTTCTTCTCCCCATCTCATCCTATCACTGTGTTTATATATTTCGGGTGCTACTCGAAATTTCGAGTAATCTAACCATGAATGTGACTCCTGCTGCCTAGCATATATTGTTTAACTTTGCAATATTTGTGGCGTAAGAGTGGTTAATATCGGAGATAGAGCCTTTGGGGATTCAAATCTATATCGATTGTGTATGTAAATCTATAGGTTTTATGTAAACGTAATGCTGAGATTCATGAAAAAATATTTGGAATTAACTCATTACCAACATAGCTTTACCGTAACAGGGCGATGATTCTGATGAAGTCATAATAATGCATGAAACGTCGTTTAGTAAGTTGAAGTATTGAGAGAGTTAAGAATTCTAAGTGAAGAAGTAAAAATACTAAGCTGAAAAAGTATGCAAGATTTTTTGACCAGATTCAGACCTGATGGAAAGAGGTTCGGTTTATAAATATTAACCAGAACCAAAAAATGATTATGAGGAAAACATCGGTAGGATTTGAACCCAAAGTTAACCTAGTAAGATTTAGTAATTTCAGTACAACTGAATTCTCCTTACCCCCATTTCTCGTCCCATTAACCTTGTAACCACAGATTTCTTAATCTGTGGTTAAAAGATTAATGCGTCTGCCAAAATTCTGCAAAGTGCTTCCGAGTTTGGGAACTATTCATTTAACGGGCTATCCTCCCAAATTACATTGATTCTTACAAAAATGTCAGAGCCCAGAATCTAACTAATAAGACGGTCTTTGTCAAAAGATAACATCCATCAATGTCACTCCCCCGCGCAAGAGTTTATATAAGAGTGAGTCCACTGTCGCTAGTTCAGTTGGCACAATCACTTGGAGAGTTCGCGTCTCAGAGTTTTCGTTGTGTCCATTAAGAACTTCCTTTCTCTCCACAAACTGAAGAAATTTCCAACAGAAAGACAAACGTCCACTCTTGCTATTAATTACTCTCATTGCCTCAAGAACCTTAGCAGAGATCAACCAGAGTGATTGCAACCTTTGACACTCTATGACTGGTTTCTAGACATTTTTTCTCTAGGTCGTATTTTCGGAATGAAAATTCCCTTGCGCTTCACCAAATTTTATGTGATAAAAAGTACATTTAAAAATAAAAAACAGAGAGAAAGAGGGATAAAGGGGGATAACCGCGGATTCGAAGTCAGAACATTATCATTGATAACTCTCTTCTCCAATTTGCGGATCCAGGTTATTATATTCTTAATACATAATATAATTAAAAAATATCACAATGATAAAATCAGTCAATAATTAATTATAAATAACTCTTTTATACTGGGACTCATGAATGCAGTTACAAGTAATCCGTAATAATATTTTCTATTTTGAAATCATATTTATTTTTAGCATATGATTTTTTTAAAAATTGTTTTTAAATCTTTCATTCGGCCTCACCTGCTATTCTCTTCTGCTGCACCTAAGAGGCATGCCGTATCTTTTGGGAAACACAGCCTTATGTTATTAAACTGTTGATAGTCTTCTTTTTTTTTTTTACAGTAGCGTTTATTCTTTCACCCCATAATCTTTTCTGTCTTTTGAGAAAATCTCAAGAAAATTACTTCACGCACTTGGTAATCAACGACAGGTGAAAATCTTGAACTGATGAAAACACCTACAATCGCAAAACGTTACACTTCAATTGATCTCTTGTTAGTTGTTATATTTGGCACCACGATCAACCGAAAGTGTACATTACGGATTCGATAACTGTAAATTTTAAATGGCGAAAATGATTCTAAACAACACGTTTGCATGCAATGAATAGTTTGCTAAACTGAAAATTGATGATAATTTTGTTAATTGTTCATATTTCTCGTTATAATATATAAATGAGTACAAATCTGTCGAGAAAGAAATACTCTGACATAAACAAAAACACTGTTTTCCAATCATAGAAGAAAATAGATCCACAAAATTGAAGGCGAAATGCTGTTGAGGTTACATAGTAAAATCTTCTGGCTTAGAAATTGGTAAGAGAAACTAATATTTGACAGAACACTTTTACAACAAGCATAACTCGCCATAACAATTCTGAACTGGTAGGTTGATTTTGTTTAGCGGCATATTAACTCCTCTATGGGTTATTTAATGCTGAAATCTAAATATTTTGAAAACAATTTTATGGCTTCAATTAAATATATTTTGAGCGCAATTGTATGCCTTCAACTACAGATAAAGTGTATTGTTGGTAATTTAATTATAAATTGTATTGTTAGTAATTTTTACTATAAATAGGTATTGTTAGTAATATTTTATATAAGAATGTATTCCTAGTATTTTTACTATACGTTCATAGTATTTTGTTTCTGTTTGAAGTTCACTATTTGCCCATAGCCGGAACTCTAACAGGTGCTACCACCCCAAGTCAAGGTGAACCTGAGAACGACAGCAATTCAGAGGTGGTCGCCTGCTTCTCAAAATCTCCCGATATCCTGATAAGAGGCTTTGCTACCCGGATGCAGTTTATCATTATACGCAGAACTACTGAACTGAGAGAAAAAAACTAAGAACAAAAATAAAAATAAAAATTAGTTTATGGTTTCATATTCTACTGCCGAGCTATAATGAGGAGTGTCGCAATTGTAAGCAAAATGGAGAAAAAGCATCATTTTAGCAATGTAGGCAGCATCAGTTTTCAAATATTCTAAAATGTTTATAAGAGATACTTGATTTTTTTAAAAAGCAATTTAGGATTTGGACCTGTACTTATTTTGCTTAATTTTCTCGCAAGAATTTGTTGTTCTGTTTGTTTAACGGCATATCAACTCCTTTATTGTACATTTAATGTCGAAATTTAATTTTCTTGGGAGTTTTGAAATAATAAAAATGTGATATATGTTATTCTACTTTCACAATTGAGTATATCGTAGATGATACTGCGCTTTTGTACATATTCATGTTTGTGTGGACATAATTATTAGAGACGGTGATATATATTTTTTATGTTGTAGTTATGTTAAAGTTCTATTTTGGAATACAGTTTGATTTCTTTAAAAAATTGTAGGATATTATATGGATTAATATCATGAAAGTGTTCTTTCATATTGGTTGTTTGGTTGATTTTGTTTAACAGCATATCAACCTCTATAAGTTATTTAATTTCGAAATCTAAATATTTTGAACATGCCTTCAGCTACTGATAAAATGTATTGCTGGTATATTTATTATAAATACGTATTGCTGGTCACTTGACTATAAAATTGTATTTTTATACATAGTGTTTTGTTTGGGAGTTTCCTATCTGCCCATAGCTGGGACCCTAACAGGTACTACCAACTGGGGTCAAGGTGGACCTGGTAACAATAACTATTAAGAGGTGATTTAATGTTCTCCAAACCCCCAATCTCTCGACTGCATGTAATGAATAGTTTGCTAAACTCAAAATTGATGTTGATTTTGTTGTTTACATTTCTCGTTATAATGTCTAAATGAGTACAAATTTGTCGAGAAAGAAATACAGAACAGAATCTAAGTTTTCCAAACATAATAGAAAATAGTCTTGCTACCGGACGTAATTTATCGTTATACCTAAGATTAGCAAGAATTAATAATCAACTGCTTAATTTTTTTTTTCTTTTTTGCTTTGGTCTAATAAATAAAAAAGGAAAGATATTTCAATGGCACTAAACTCTTAAAATTAGTTGAATTCCTGAATACAGCATCAAATAACGTATTGATGTGGGGCCAAAGTTGGGACCACAGAAGTAAAACACGGAACACGGATTAGATGTAAGAGAGATATATTAACAACAGGTTACAGCGATAGTGTAAGCGGAGCTTACTATATGTTAGTGTCCAATACTAGTAGTCGCACGCGGCTCTCACTGTCTCTCTATCTCTCACTCTCCGTCACTGTGTCACTCCCTAGAGTGCTATGTCGCCTACTTAATATAGGCCTGGAAGAGTCTATTGTGTAGGTAGTTTCCGGTCTCACAATACTCCCCTTTCAAAGAGTTTTCTTTTTGAAAAGGAGAGAAAAAATAAAACTTTTAATACTTTTTCCTCTTGGGATTTACGTCGAGCGGTTGAGTAAATTTCCTTTTCCTTCCTGAGCGTCGCACTTCAGGAGAGACTTGGGGCATGTCGAGATCGAACTAGAGATCTTGATGCGTGAGCCACAGCTTTTCGCGAACCATCTGGCAGTTTATGCAGAATGCAAGCACCAATGCCGTACGAGCATGCATCACTTGCGACTATGATGTCGAGACTAGGGTCGTAATGCGTGAGAGAGAGGTCCGAAGTAAGAGTTTTCTTGATCTTCTCGAATGCGTCTTGGCATTCCGGGGTCCATGACCATGGTTTGTCCTTTTTTAAAAGTTGGTTGAGAGGCCCTCTCAAATTTTGCATGTTCTTAATGAACCCTTGGTAAAAGTTAGCTAGGCCGAGGAAGCTTTGTAACGCTTGAACGTTATCTGGGGCCGGCATGTTTCTGATCGCGTTGGCTCGTATTTGATTGGACTTCTTTTTACGTAGACCGTAGGTGCTGCCCACTTTGCTGAAATCTGTTTTGACAGAATACCTGCCTGTTCAAGTCTAACTCTTTGTTGATTTGCTCTAGAGCAGCGAGAGGGGACATTCTGTTTCTTTTGAATACCGGTTGTGCACCGTCCTTCACCTTGAACTTAGCTTTTCATTTCAGTACATTTCCCAAGGCCGCCAGAAAAACCTGGGGAAATTGTTGTTTAAGTTCCTTTTTAGATTTAACAAATTGGACGTTGTACTTTGTATCTTGCGACAAAATGTACTCATTGGGCAATCCCAAAGATTGAATTTTTTTCTATCCAATCAGTTCCAAATAAGTTATCTGAAGTTTTAATACGTAGGTTTGAGCTTTTTTGGTAACTCCATTTAGTGTTACTGTAAGCATTACCTCGCCTAAATGTTAATCTTTTTCGCCAGTTACGGATTTTGCAGTTTTATCCGTTTTTAATAAGGTCGGCTTGTTTAATTTTCGCCAAGTACGCCAGTTAATGGTTGAAAGATCGGAACCCGAGTCAAGCTGGAATTTAATGGACTTATTGAAAATATCCACAGTTACATATTTTCTTAAATTCCTATTAACAATATCGTCAGCTTGAGCTTGCCTAATTTTATTTTTGGGTTTTCTCGTTCTGTTGGCGTACCAGCACGAAGTTAAAGTATGACCACTTTTATTGCAATTTTTGCAATATTTTTTGTTCTTAACTGGACAGAATTTCATCCAATGCCATTTACCACAATGGTAACATGGTCCGGGCGGTTTCTTTAACTTATTTGGGTTTTGGTTACTGCGTAATTTAGGACATGAGATTTGCCTTTTGTCTTTTTGAGGGGAATAGGCGGTAGACTTACTTCTGATTTTATTAATCTGAGCCACACCTCGATAGTGTTTGAGTCACACTTTACAGATATTACTCTTTGACAGTCCTCTGACTGTTTTTGGAGTGTCAATCCTTGTTCGTTCTCAAGCTTGGTCAGTACCCGTTGTCTGACTTCGGCGTCTTCTGCTGATACTAGACCTTGTATGAAAATTAAGCACTTAAAATCATCGGCAGTCAGTTCGGCTAGTTTAAAATCATTACAGAGCTTGTTTACCGATGCTGCAAACGTTAGAAAATCTTGCTGGTTGTCTTTGACTGTGTTCAGGCATTTCCAACGTTTGTGGAACAAGGTTGTGTTAAGCCCGAATAGTTCCGATAGGAGCTTGATAGTCTCTGAAAAATCCAAGTCAGTCGTTTTCTTGGGTAGTATGAAGTCTACAAACCTTTTCTGTAGTTCCCAGTTTTCTCAATAGTAGACGTACCTTTTTTTTACTGGGCCATTGTTCACAGTCTACGTTGAAAATATCTTCATAGCGCCTGTAAAATGCCTGGAACGTTTTGTCTTCCTCTGGTACGTATTCAAAGGTTTCCATTGAATTGTAGATTATACTCTGGGAGAATATTGTATCTTTTTCAGAGTTTGAGCCTTTTAATGCATTTACGAGTAATTCTTTAAGTTGTTTCTGTTGTAGTTCAGCATTCTGAAGCGTAATTTTTTGGAATTCCATTTGCTGTTTATGTAATTCCAAAAATAGTTGTTGTTGTCTTTCTTCTGATTTTTGTTGCTGATCCAAATTTAGTTTTAATATTTGGGCAACTACTTTTTGAAAATCTTACATATTTACAAATGACAGCGCTTTTTTGTTGCTTTGAAACACGTGTACTAAGAGGAGGTACAGAAAAAAAATCTTGATAGATATTTGTTCCCATTTTTTTTCTTTTACAGAAAAAAAAATATGGACAGACAATAGTTAAACTAAACTAATTATGTGTTTAGCTTTTTTTCCGTGGTTCCGTTAATTTTGACGTAATTGAATAAATTTTCACACTTATGTATTTTTTTCTTTTTTTTTTTTTATAGCGCTACAAAAAGAGAAAACTCACCTCAGTGAATTTGAGGGGAGAATAATTTTATGCCCGAGTTTAACTCAGTTACATAAAAAATTTTTCGATAGTTTTTTTTCCCGAAAACTTGAGCACAATGGTAGTACTTGCTCTTGTGTTGTCAGTTTTTTTTTTTTCGAACAACTGTTTTTTTTTTCTGTGTGTGTGGGTGTGTAGAAATCGTTCTCGTATTGGACAGACTTTAATATTCCGTAGATGTCGAATCGCTAGTTTGTCAATGCCGTTTGGTATTGGAATATATGTAGACGCTGGGTGTTTAGCTTTTAAATCGCTAATGTATTAATACCAGATTAATTTCACGTTCAACACTGCTGTGGAACGCGTGGAGTTGTGTATTTTTTCGAGTACTGTCGCTATTGATATGGTGAGAACGAAATTCTCGAATCTTTCTGTCGCCACTGTTGTAGGACTGGCAAAGTATTGCGGTTTTTCGACGTGAATGCGTTTTTAGAATTCTTCGTCGACGCAGATGTGGAATTGGTAAGGTATTTAGGTTTCGCCGTGAGTGCGTTTCTCGAATGCTCGTCGCCATTGATGTAGGGCCAACGTTGGGACCACAGTCGTAAAACACGGATCACATCTAAGATAGATAGTGTAAGTGGAGCTTACTATATGTTAGTGTCCAATACTGGTAGTCGTACGCGGCTCTCACTGTCTCTCTATCTCTCACTCTGTGTCACTCCCTAGAGTGCTATGTCGCCTACTTAATATAGGCCTGGCAGAGTCTATTGCGTAGGTAGTTTCCGGTCTCACAATACGTATTTAGTGACTATTTTTGATTCATCTTACTTTTTTTTAATTATTTTTTAAATGTTTTGAGTAAAATTGATTGTAATGAGTTACTTATTTAAAAGAAAAAATCCTATAAATTGAAAATGTTGAAACTGAAAATTTGGAGTGTGTCTTTCGCTTTGACCCCAATTCCCTATCAGTTATGGGTGCTGCCTTTTTACGCAATTTGCATAAGAATAACAATATTTTGTAGAACTATAAAACTAATAATGCCAATAACAGAACCTGTTTTAAGAGACCAAAACGGAATTTTAAATGTGGAATCAAGAAATTTATAAAAAATATGAAAACATTTCCTGCACAATAGAACACCATCCGAAAGCGCCAACAATTTACAGATTACCAAAATTACATAAATCAGGTATTCCGATAAGGAATATATCATGAATAGGAAGTGTCTCGCATAAACTAGCCAGCAATCTAGCAAAAATTTTAACCCCACTACTCGGTATAATTAGGTCTTCACACATAAAAAACTCAGATATTATTAATAGATTAAAAAGCATAGATATTAAAGAATTATATATTGCCAGTTTAGATATAAAATCTTTATATACAAATGTTTCTGTAAACAAATGTCTAAATTTTCTTAATGAAATCAAAAATAAAATTACTTCTCCCCAAACATAAGATCATCAAAGTGTGCCAATTAATTACTAATCAACGCTTTTTCATCTTCGACAACTTTTATAAACAAAAATTTGTTTTATCAATGGGTTCCCTCTTGTCTGTATTTTAGCTTGTCTTTCAGTAATATTTTACCACAAAATTATTCTTATTTTAGATACATAGATGATAGTCTAATAATAAATGACTCTTTTTGACAAGGGATTCAATTCAAACTTAGCATTTCGATGCTAGGAAAGTTACAAAATGAGAAATCTGCGTGATGTTGCACTATTAGTCGGAGTTGAGTCAGTGATCGATTTGTTTACATATATTTATTTCATTGACTCATAACGCAAAATTTGATACAATTTTTAAAAAAATACCTGAAGTACACTAGTCATCAAGAAAGCACTTATGTCTTTATTTAATCGCAATGGGGAAGTGGTGTCTGAAGTCCGGATCTCCTGGCTGCTTTTTTTTTTTTCAATTAACCAAGCGTATAAATTCTTCCTTTTTATCAATTAGAACAACGTTAACAAGAAAACTGCAGCTGAATATCAGAGGAAATGTATGTACGTAAATTATGTAACATTTTTAAAAAGTTCAAGATTGATTTGTGGCAATAATTTTTTCATACGAAGAAATTACATATTCGATTATTTTCTTTTATTGTGTAATGATCATTTTTCATCTATTTCTGTCGATGCATTGGTTACGAATAATTCAGAGATTATTGATTTATATCGAACATTGTTCGAGAACTCAAATCTTTTCTTTGTTTAGGCACCCAAATCTCTTCTACAATGTTCGATATGCTAATGGCACGTCTCAGAGTTATAGACAGTACAATTATTGATTTACTGTACATGATTAATCGTGTATTTCATCTAACCTTCAGGATAATATGAATTCAAAAGAGATAGAATGCCAAATATATGCCGAACGTCGATAGTATCTGTATAAGGAAACAGATGTGTGTCAAAATAAAAAAAAGAGAAAAGTTGCACATGACGTAATGCATTTGGAAGCAAGATGGAGCATAAGAGAAATTGAAGCCACGGAATGGGTATTATTGTCAACGTTTTCTGCAGAGGTCGTGCAAACGGAGAAAACATTTTAAATGGCTACCAATACATTAAAGACTAAATAGAGGGAAAAAAACGAAAATGGTTGACTCATTTGTTAATTCAGCTCTATTACTATTTTTGTGTGTGTGTGTTTTTCTTTTCGGTTTTTAAGATGCGGATAAGATAGTTGAATTGAAAAATGACACTATTCACGTGTATAAATATACTAGTGTACCAGAGCCGTCAAAATAACGGCAATGGTTAGAAAGCTTTAATAGCAATGAAACAAAAGTCTTGAAACAATGTAATCAATAAAGCGAATATAAAGAATTCGCAACTAAAATAGAGACCAATAAACCGTTTAATTAATCCGTCCCTTTATATTTTTTAGACGTTCAATGCTATCTATGATTCGCCGACTACTCCTGGTATTATATATATCTTCTGATGTTAAAAACTTTATGTATTCAATATATCAGTAAAATGGAAATATCTCTCGGAAGAAAAGGATTAGTAACAGAACGACAAAGACGGCAACGACAAAGCATATTTCAAGACCTAATCGAAGCAATACGATCACTTAACAGACAAAGGGAGCCTTACATGAAAGGCTTGAACAAATAAGATTGCAATCTTAGAAACGCAGGAGTAAAAGAACTGATTAAGATTTGTATAGACTATTAAAATGACTAAGGGAAGTAATCACGCATTAGTTTACTAACGAGTTGATTTACCTCCTTTCCCATCACAGATGGGACAGGAAATATAAAAATACATAGAACGGAAATGTATATATAAATACACATTGATAATTATTATATGGTGTGTGTGGTGGGGGACAACAATCCTTATTTTATACATGTTTCATTCAATGTGACGGACAAGGAAAATCACACACACACACAAACACACACACACACACACACACACACACACACACACACACACACACACACACACATATATATATATATATATATATATATATATATATATATATTTCTTTCTAGGGTTTTTAAAGGGACTCTTTTATAAGGACTAAGCACCACTAACGGTTTCTTCCCTCTCATTGTCCCCATAAAAGAAAACAACTTTTTTTCTTTTTGTTTAATCAAGTGCCATCTGTGATACACACTTGGGTGATCATGTCTCTTTCGAGTCATGACTGACTTGGCAGAAAATTTTCCCGCAGTAGGCTTCCATTTCTTTTGCTGTAGAGTAGTCGTCAATGAAGGCTATAGGACCCAGTCTGTCTTACTATTCAATCCATAATTGGTGGAAAATAGATGGATTCATGCCTTTCCCAAGAATAATTGCGCATAAGTGAATGAAAGGAACTCGACTGGAATTCGAACTCGGTTCTCCGATTTCTCATTTGGAGTCGTCGTCTGCGGAATAAAAAAATTAAAAAAACTTATCAAATTTTCCTCGTTCATCACATTAAATGAAATATATATTATATAATATATAATTATATATAAAGAGAAGAAAGTGAGCAGGCTTAACCATAGAGATAAATAAAAATAAAAATGGTGTCATTTGGTAATAGCTGAATGTTTTGAGTGGGTCGCCATAGAAAGTACTTTTCATGTCTGGCCGCCCACAAGAAGAAAATTACTCATTTTTGTCACTGAATGGAAAGAAACAGCCGTTAAAAAGAATGCTATATGTCAACAAGCCTCTTCAGAGTGAAAGACACAGAGAGAGCAAGAGATAGAGAGAGAGCAAGAGATAGAGACAGAGAGGGGAAGTAGGGAGTATAGAGAGAAAAAGAAAAAATAAATAATTGAAATAGTAAAAGAGATAGAAATGCGTAATAAAAATGGTGGATGGAAAACGAAAAAATAGTGTTTCGAGAAAAACTTGGAAACAAGTACATACAAGAAAAAGAAGAGAGAAAAATCATGTAAAAAAAAGACGTGTGGAAAGAAGGGAAAAGACACTACTTTCAGTGAGAAAATGAAAGAAAAAAGGGAAGATAGAAATGGAAAGAGAAAGAGAGAACGAAAGATCAGATAAAGCTTTAAGGACAGGTACTACACTTTGATCAAGACTGTGATCGATTGTATTTTCTTGTCGCCCCACACTGGTAGGGTGTGGCACAAGGTCAATTTAATGTGGGGAGCCCGAGGCCGAGAAGAGATAGTGAATTGAAAAAATCGTCATTTTTCAGACGCACGGTATCGAACGACGGCAACCAAGTAGGGCAATTGCCAAAAATCCAGTTACCATAAATAAAATAGCATCGTCTGCTGAATTATTATTATTAAGACAAATATTCGTAAGACGGCGATTTGGCTAGTGATACCTAAGTAGGTACCTTCATGAGATCTCTAAAAAAGAGCATAGCATGATGAAAAAGACGCTAAACTTGACGAAAACAAAATTTTAGCGTCTAAATGTTTATGTTATTATTAAGAGGAAATAACAAAGTATTTTTTAATCATTTTTTAAAATGTTCCCTCTTTTTAGAACATTCTAAATTTTGATTGAAAAACCTTGTTTCTCTTCATGTCCAGTGGAACTACTAAGTAACATATAAAATTTTATCGCGTTTTTTTTTTTTTTTTTTTTTTTTTTTTGTATGACAGACATTAATTTTGAAAATCTTGCAAAAATAAAAATAATTGTCGGATTTTAATGAAACTTTCAGAAACTATTCACAAATGATGGAATTTATTTTCTTTTTTAAAGTCATAGCAAAATTTTTTTTCACATGTATTCCCCTCCTCCCCATAACTCTACGAAAACTCTATAAATTCAATTTTGGGCAAATTTTGATTATATTAATTAAAAGCACAAAGCTTTGAGGAAACCAAATCTTTTTTTTAATTTTTTTAGTTGGACCTCCTCTACCTGAAAATCATCTCTGAATTGTAACATACAAAACTCAATAAAACAAAAAAATATTATTTAATTTCAAAAACTTTCTTTTATTTATTTTAATGAATATGGACAATTTGAAAGCAAAAAGATATGAATATGGACAGTTTAAAAGCAAAAAGATATTTCGATGAAAAATGAATTTTTAAAACAATTTTGTTATTTCTTAAATTATTTTATTATTTTTACATTAAATCCTGTTAATTCTTCTAAAATTAGGAAAAACTTTGTACAATAATAACGAATGTTTTTATTAAGTAGATATATATTTACAGATTATAATTTCCAAAGCTTCTTACAAACTACCGAACACCAGTATATAAAAAAAATATAATTTGTGTCAATAATACGACTGCAAATCAAACCTACGGAAGGCCGGAAGTGTCATGCGTGCAATAAAAAACTAAAAAACAAAAAACAAAAAAAAAAAAAAAACATCACGTGAATTGAGTTTTTGTCTAACTTAAATACTGAATTTTCAATACAATTATTTGTTATTTCTTTAATTATAATAGATTTTTACATTTACGTTGTTAAAATATTATAAAATTAGTTTTAAAAGCCGCATTCACTTCGTAAATGTCCTTTTGGGATAAATTTATTTTTGCGAAACACGTGTGGAGAAGTTACTTTGATTTTTCAATTTCAACTGAGAAAGGTACCCACAAGTAACAGTATCATCTTATGAAATTTAAATTTGTATTTTATGTACACTTCTGATTAATTATCTGTCAATTTTGCTGACTAAAAAAAAAAAAAAAAAAAACAAGATTTTTAACGAAAATTTTGGACGTGCTAGGAACGATTTAAAAACTGTAAAAAAAATACCCCCAAAACACTTTGATCTTTCCTCTTAATAATAAACATTTAGACGATAAAATTTTGTTTTCGTCAAGTTGACGTCTTTTTCATCATGCTATGCAATTTTTTAGCGATCCTACATTAATGACTAATAAATATAATTTTGACTTATAACAATATCATCTAACCGCTACAAATTAAGGCAAAATTTTTAAATTATTATAATTAAAATTAAAAAAAAAAATATGAAAACAATTCTTGTAAAAATTTATTATTCATCGATTTTTTTCTTTTTAGAATAGTGTCCATAATATATCTTAGTCATAAAAGCAATTAAAGGCGTTTCTAATTAAATGACGTCTTAGTCTTAATGCGTTTTTTATTTTACAATTCAAAGCAAAATTTCTCTAACTGTGGTTCTGTTTGACAAAAAAAATATGATGATTTAAATTTGCCAAGGACTTGTGCTTATAACTAATATAAACTTTAAGCTGTACAAATTTCTCCAAATTTCACAAAATTAAATAAATGTTTTAACAAGGGAAAATGTATTTTTACCAAGATTTTCTAAAAAAAAGAAAAATTTTAAAAATAATTTAAAATATTTAGTATTAAGTCCTGAAAGTTTTATTAAAATCCGACAATTGTCTGATTTTTCAAAAATTTCACCGCAGAAAAACACTAAAATTTCCCATACCAATTTATTGTCATTTGTTGAAAACAAAAAAAAAAAATATATATATACATATATATATATATATATATATATATATATATATATATATATATATATATATATATATATAAAAAATAAAAAATAAAAAATAAAAATAACCTAAATTTCGAAGTTTCTAAATGGATTAAAAATATAATTAGATAATTAAAAATATAATTAGATAATCAAAAATCCTTTGGTCTTTCCTCTTACTAATAACAAAGATTTTGTTATTAAGTTTGCGGCATTTTTTCATCAGTATAGTAATTTTTTTATATTTATATCTATATAATTTACATTTCAATTCTGCGTTCATTTTATACATATAATTAATGATTACAATAAGCTTTAATTTTTTCATTATTTTTGTCTAGATTGATCAAATATATTTTATCGGAAAACATTCGGTCCCATGAAAAATGTTATATAACGCTGAAAAGTTCAAAACTGGAAGTCGCTAAAATTTTAAAGAAAGACTGATGTATTATTCTCATTTAAAATATAAACTAAACATAATTTATAAATTGATAACAAAATAAATTAACCCTTTTTTTAAACAATATGACATAAAAAAATAATTTCACATCTGGTTTTTGCATTGTGCATTTACTAGAAATTATTTTTTATTTTTCCAAAATGAAATTTGTTTTGATTTAAAATAAAGAAATAAATGAAATAAACTTTATTATTTGTGAGCGTGACTAAGAACAGATGCGGGGTTAGCATCACTTTTCGCCTAGTTGTAAAAAATTATTTATTTATTTATTTAGAGGGGTTTAAGTTATTCTATTATATATTTATATATTTTTTAGATTATTTTTCTAAGTAAAATCTAACAATTTCAGTTTTTAAAATAATATCAGCACATATGTTACCACATTCCTCTTGGGAATGTGGTAGGTAACATTATGTTTTTTGTATAAGTACCAAAGAAGTTGTATCTTTAAAGAAAGCACAAGTCTCGCCGTAATGTGCGATAATGAATTAGAGCTTTCAGTTTGTATGCGTGATTATGCCTCAGCGCAAGAGAATACAGAAAGAAAGAAAAAAATGAAGGCAGAGAGAAGAAAGGTTTGAAAACGTAGATATAGTAAGAAGAAAACAAGAGAGAAAGGATATTCTAGTGACCTGAAGAAACTAAGAGTAAACAACGATGATGAAAAAGTGATGGTAGATGAAGAAAGATAAAAAGAGAAAAAGAGAAAAGAAGTGGCAGTGGTGATTGTTAAAGGATAAAGAAACAAGTTTGCCATCCAAAACATTTGTCAGTGACTTTGTTAGAAAGAAAACAGACGTTTGCTGGCAAAAACAAAATCGAAAGAATCAGGTTAAAAGAAGAACACCGACACAAACACTAGTACATGTTATAAGTGTGTTGTATGTTTAAAAAGTGTAGATATATTTGTTGCTAAACTCGGCAAATTTTCACACAAGGCCATAAAACTTGAGCACTTCATAATGAAGTATGACTTTACGAAATGCTAACCAATTTACGCATGTCCTTCCGCTGAAAGCGGGTGGGTGGAACAAATAGGCCATTTGTCACCTTTTTTGAATCAACAAGTAATTTGGACTTATTTGCTGATACTTCTATTCATTTATACTTATACCCCAAAAAGGCGCCTCGTCCTTAGGTAATAGTTGCAGGCGCAAGTCTGATTAATCATTACGAGCGACTTCGATCTTCAATGGATATACCATACAAAATAAAAATACATCAAATAAACTCATGGTTTTTCCTCTTTTAAAATCAACCAAAGAATAAATTGATTTACTAAGCGTAGCGTTGTATCAGACCCCCTGAAGGAGGGCGATATGAAAGCGCGGCCCGAGCGTCTCCGTAACGCAAGGTGATGAGGTCACAAGAGATCCGCTAATGTTTTTGGTATTAAAGACGTTAAATCTGACAAGGTGAAACAAAATGGACAACAGAACGAGGATATGTATGATTAATGCTAAGTTTATTAAATAAAGTAAGTACAGTGGGGTATATTGGTCTGCCAATCATAGTAATGATGGTCGGACTGGTCGTGTCGTCGGTTGGAGTTGAGATGCAGACGTTCCGGTCGTGCCGACGGTTGGAGTCGAGGTGCAAACGTTCCGGTCGTGTCGACGGTTGGAGTCGAGTGCGGATGTCCCGGTCGTGTCGACGACGGTTCGTGTCGACAAATTGGAGTTGAGATGTAGACGTTCTGGTCGTGTCGAAAAAACGTTCCGGTCGACGGTTGGAGTCGACGGTCCCATGTTAAGGTTGAGAAGGGCAAACGTTCTGGTCGTGTCGACGGTTGGAATCCGAGGTTGCAAGTTCCGGTCGTTTATACGGTTGGGTTGAAACGTTCCGGTCGTGTCGACGATGTCGACGGTTCCGACGAAGGCTGGAGTCGGGGTGCACGTCCCGGTCGTGTCGAAAGTTGGAGTCGAAGGGCAAACGTTCCGGTCGTGTCGACGGTTGGAGTCGAGGTGCGGACCGGTCGTGTTGACGAGGTTGGTTCCGTCGAGGTTGCACACGTTCCGGTCGTGTCGACGGTTGGAGAAGGTGCAAACGTTCCGGTCGTGTCGAAAACGTCGAAGGGCCGGTCGTCGTGCCGAAGGTTGGAGTCGAGGTGCGGACGTTCCGGTTATGTCGACGGTTGGAGGAAAGGTATTCCGAGTCGACGGTTGGAATAAAAATGCAAACGTTCCGGTCGTGTCGGCGGTTGGAGTCGAAGGGCAAACGTTCCGGTCGTGCCGACGGCTTTTAGTCGAGGTGCAAACGTTCCGGTTGTCGACGGTTGGAGTCGAGGTGCGGACGTTCCGGTCGTGTCGACGGTTGGAATCGAGTCGAGGTGCAAACGTTCCGGTCGTGTCGACGGGGGTTGGAGTCGGACGTGTCGGAGGTTGGAGTCGAAGGGCAAACGTTCCGGTCGTGCCGACGGTTGAGTCGAGGTGCGGACGTTCCGGTCGTGTCGACGGTTGGAACAAACGTTCGGTCGTGTCGACGGTTGGAGTCGAGGTGCGGACGTTCCGGTCGTGTCGACGGTTGGAATCGAGGTGCAAACGTTCCGGTCGTGTCGAAGGTTGGAGTCGAAGGGCAAACGTTCCGGTCGTGCCGACGGTTGGAGTCGAGGTGCGGACGTTCCGGTCGTGTCGACGGTAGGAGTTGAGGTGCAAACGTTCCGGTCGTATCGACGGTTGGAGTTGAGATGTAGACGTTCTGGTCGTGTCGACGGTTGGAGTCGAAGTGCAAACGTTCCGGTCGTGCCGACGGTTGGAGTCGAAGTGCAGACGTCCGGACGTGTCGGAGGTTGGAGTCGAAGGGCAAACGTTCCGGTCGTGCAGACGGTTGGAGTCGAGGTGCGGACGTTCCGGTCGTGTCGACGGTTGGAGTTGAGGTGCACACGTTCCGGTCGTGTCGACGGTTGGAGTCGAGGTGCAAACGTTCCGGTCGTGTCGGCGGTTGGTGTTGAGATGTAGACGTTCCGGTCGTGTCGACGGTTGGAGTCGAACTGCAGACGTTCCGGTCGTGTCGACGGTTGGAGTCGAGGTGCAAACGTTCCGGTCGTGTCGACGGTTGGAGTCGAGGTGCAAACGTTCCGGTCGTGTCGACGGTTGGAGTCGAGGTGCAAACGTTCCGGTCGTGCCGACGGTTGGAGTCGATGTGCAGACGTTCCGGTCGTGTCGACGGTTGGAGTCGAGGTGCAAACGTTCCGTCGTGCCGACGGTTGAGTCGAGGTGCAGACGTTCCGGTCGTGTCGACGGTTGGAGTCGAGGTGCACACGTTCCGGTCGTGTCGACGGTTGGAGTTGAGGCACACGTTCCGGTCGTGTCGACGGTTGGAGTCGAGGTGCACACGTTCCGGTCGTGTCGGCGGTTGGTGTTGAGATGTAGACGTTCCGGTCGTGTCGACGGTTGGAGTCGAACTGCACACGTTCCGGTCGTGTCGACGGTTGGAGTCGAGGTGCAAACGTTCCGGTCGTGTCGACGGTTGGAGTCGAGGTGCAAACGTTCCGGTCGTGTCGACGGTTGGAGTCGAGGTGCAAACGTTCCGGTCGTGCCGACGGTTGGAGTTGAGGTGCAGACGTTCCGGTCGTGTCGACGGTTGGAGTCGAGGTGCAAACGTTCCGGTCGTGCCGACGGTTGGAGTCGAGGTGCAGACGTTCCGGTCGTGTCGACGGTTGGAGTCGAGGTGCACACGTTCCGGTCGTGTCGACGGTTGGACGTTGCAGTGCAAGCATTGCTGGTCGAGGTCGGTGTCCCGTAGTAATTACAACAGATAGTATACAGGAAAGTTGGTTGATCGTCGCAGAAGATCGCTGCTGGTCGTCGCTGATGGTCGTCGCAGGTGGTCGCTGCTAGTTGGTTGGTCTGGTTTCCAACTGGACGTGTTAGGAAGGAAAGAGGAGCTGGCGTTGCGATGTTGTTGGGCATATTGAATATCTGTTGATGGTGTTGCGTGTCTGCTGGTCGAGTCCGATATCGAAACCTACCGTAATAATTACAAACGACGTGCGGGCAGCCAGTAGGGACGGAATGCCAAGAGTCGAACATGGGCAAGGAGCCAGAAGTAAAGAGGCGAAGTAAAGAGAGAAAGAAAGGTAGATCCAGTTGGCAGACAAAAAAAAAATAGCAGCGTAACTTGATACGTAGCCCGGGGTTGACGTCCTGGCCACGAAGGCCAGGAGCCTGCGTACTGACCGTTCAGGCGCCGACGCTATTTAGCAACTGCCCCACGCAGTCACATGTGGCACAAGGCCGAATTTAATGTGGGGTTACCGAGCCCGGAGGCTCGGCCAAAAAATCCCCGTAGACCCCGCATAAACGGGATCGTGTCTGTCTACCTCCCCGGACGAAACTCTGCCCTTCGGCACAGCCTCGTCTGGGTTCCTCTCTGCCCGAAGGCAGAGAGTTCGACTAGCGCAGCTGGGAAAGATTTGCCCTGTCCTCTTGCTTTTTTGTCAGGGATGACGTCAAGAATGAAGCCAGTCAGCGGGCCCACAATACCAAAAACTTATTAAAAGCCGACATTGTAGTCGTGAAGGCTAACCACTTAATCCAGGCATACAATAGTTCCAAGGATTAACATTGAGGCTTGTCCTCGAGATTACGAAAGGGCGCTTTTGGTCATTTTTCTGTTTCTCTAAGTTGAATATATGTGCAAAAAATGTTTTTAAATTTCTGTTGAATATTGTTTTTCTTTATATTGTAATTTATTTTCAATTACCTGTAGTTACATGTTTATACGAGGAATGTCGTCCGTTTATTTCCACGGAAACTCTATAGGACTCTCATTTCACGCCCGGGCATAACGCTCACGCATTAAAAAATAGTCCAATTAATTTTGTACCAAAAGGGGAATAAAACAGGACTGTCTCCAGGGTGGGTGATTATCCCTCAGAAAATCATCTGCGTCCGCCTTCGCTGTGAAAATGATGAAAACTAATTTTAGTGTGTACATTATTACTACTCCCTACACCGCCTGGACCACCTCACTCAAACACTGGTGACAGGCCTGATCATGGATATGTGTGTCAGAGAGTTTCTTGATTCAAACGTTACGTGAACGGAGATTTTTCAGCCAATCAAATTTAAGAAACTGAAAATTGACAGCAGTATTATTTACGATAAACCATAATTTTTATTCTTACTCACTTTGGCACCAAATTTAAGTTACACGTGTCTTTGAATATTCTCTTCTCTCATTTTTATACAGATTTTCTCGACTCTATACACATTTCATCACCTAGGAAATGAAGTCACTAATTGGTGAACATTGGTCTCCTTAAGCCGAGCAAGCAGGCGGAGGACAATTTACATCCTGTTTATACATACGCGCACTTATACATTTTGGACGGTTGGTGGGTGCAATCTTAACAATATCAGATACGTAAATGACACACTGCGCTGATGGTAAACACAGAAGGAAAACTACAGGACCTCCTAGACAATGTAGTAAAGGAAAGCGAGAAGAAGGAACTATCATCTGTAAGAAGCCATGATGTAAGGTTGTCAGTAAGAGAAAAAGCCCAAGATATGAACTACGAATTGGAGATGTCAACAAGTCTAGAAGGTTAGTTATCTGGGAAGCGTTTTAGCCAAGGATGGAAAATGTGATACCGAAATCCGATCGTACATTGGATTAACGGAAGATGCATTTCGAAAACTAAGCAAAGTACTAAGAAATAGGAAAATTTTCTTAGAACCAAAGAAAAGAATGCTGAACTGTTATGTAATATCAATCCTACTACACGAAAGAGAGTGCTGGACAGTCTCATCACAGATGAATGGAAGCAACAAAAAATTGATTCTACAGAAGGATAATGAGAATTCCAAGGACGAAGCACATAAGCAACGAATATGTCATAAGAAAAATGAAAACAAAAAGGATAATTATATTCAAAAAGCAGAAATAGACACATAATGAGGAAGGAGGGCTTGGAGAATATGATACTAGCAGAATAGAGGCAGTGGGTAACTTATCCGTAGAGTGCTATGATCACCTTCGCCCGGAAGGGAAATAGCACATAGTAGAATATATTAATGATTGCCAACGCGGGTTGTAACGTCCCCTTGGATGCATTGTGAATTCTCAAAGGAGCATTAAAATAATTCAGGGGCATTATGAGTGGGTGCGCTATAATTTTAACAGGGCAGTAGATGATTTAAGTGTTTGAACTATGATTGAACTAAGATACAAAATTTTATGTACACGTTTGTTTATCTTTTTGCTTATATATTTTTTATTTTTAAACTTATTTTAAGCTAACTCCCGCGGAGAGCTCTTGATTGGGACTTCATCGCATTAGATATGGAGGAGTAGATGCTATAGGCAACAATAAACTAAAGAACTCAAAATTGATCGCTGCATTTTAGTGTTGCATTAATTAAAGCTTGCCTTTTGAAAGTTAAACGATAATTCTTCTGTCGCCAATTAATTTAAAGACAATTTGATGTGCGTAGGTCCTTACAAACAATTATTTTTATTTCATGGGTGACTTTCATTTTGCAATTAATTTCGATTATTCCCAAATAAGTTATAAAAATTGTTATCGTACAAAATATCGTCGCATAAAATAGCCGAAAACAATCGCAATAATGAAAACTTGGCAATTCAAAATTCCAGGATTGCGGGTCCGGTTCCGACCCGGAATGTTCTTTAATTTGCTTACGGGGTCGGCCTGATTCCAAAATGGTGTAATATGTTGGGCTACGGCCTCTAGGAATAAAGTTGAAAAAGTGACGCAGTGACACACTGACTTTCGCATGTATTATATAGATATTTAAAAATAGTTGCAATACGTGTATTTGTATCGAAAAAATCTGAAAAATCTGAAAGTTAAAACCTGTCAGCTTCTCTAGTTTAACCCAGTGACTTCTGCTTGGCTGTTCCTGTCATAGCTTACTTCCGGTAATTGACACTGTTACAATGCAACGAAACGTAAACAATTGTACAATTCAGTAAACCAAAAGTATTAGATAAATATCCTGTATATTTAAGATTATCATGGTTTTGGAGAGTTTGATATAAGATTTTCAAAACAAATTTCTGCCAGTGTTAGGAATTTTGTTTTTTTAATAATTTCATTCGAAGCGATAATGTCTCTATGACGCAAGGGTTTACTAAGAGTCAAAGACTGGTGAAGAGAAAGGACAATAAAAGAACAGTTTCAAGAAGCCAGAAGATACCGATTGACGTTGCATTTAAATTTTTGAAGATCGTAGGTGGCAGGGAAGCAAGAAACTGGAAGAATTTCACAGGTGAGAGGTGCGAGAAAAGAAACTATTAAAATAGAACTTGCAGTTACATTTAGCTAATCCAACAGTAAAACGATGAGATCTATTTGCTAATCCAGTAGTACGCTTAAATACATGCAGTCGAGGTAGCAAAGAGGAAAGCTCATTAGAACAATTGTCATGAAAATATTTATAGTAAAAAACAGAGTGAAGCCACGTCAAGGCGATGGGAAAGTGACTGAAAACTCGTGGTGACAGGTCAGGACCGATTACATTATAGACCCGTCTTTTAATTGTGTTGAGAATATTTTGATATATACAGCAGGAGCAGAAGACGAGATATGTCAGCTATATTCAATCCATGAACGAATGGTACATTTATAAGTGTGCAAAATGGATTCTGGCGAGAAAAATTCTTTGGTACAACACAGTGAACCAACTTTCCTAGCAGCAATCCTAACAATTGATTCGATATATTCACTCCACTTCATGTCAGTGGAAAACATGAGATCAAGAAATCGCAATGAGTTGCTCTCCTGGAGGTTAGCATCAGCCGTGATGATGGAAGGCAAAGAAGGTTCGTTATGGTAATTAAATGATAGTTATTAGAGAAGAGAATTTTCCAATACGTGCCAGTATTCGAAGAGGTTGACTTGAAAATTTGCATAAGTGTTTTCGATACATCTAGGTCTACAATCTCAAAGTATCTTGTTAAAAATTGACAATACGCATTGACCTCCCTTGAGGCAATGTTTCCTATGTTGAACTGAAAGTTCTTGAGACAAATTTTATTAAATCGGAACAAAATAAAAGGAATGTTTGTTGGGATCAGTATGATCAGTTTATAGCCTAAGCACACGTGTCAATATTTTATTGGTATATGTGTATTTCTTATCTTCATTTCCACTGTACCTTTGTTTTAGTCGTTATGCACAGTATTTTATTGCTTTGATCGAGATCTGAACGAAAACCAGTCAGAATATAGAATAGGTTCTCGGAAAGGAATCGAAGTAATGGTAATGGTAATATCAGACGTTTCCTTATAAGGAAATATTCGGTATTCATCGACCGAGCAGCCAGTGTTACTTTCGGTTGAAATTTATAAAATATTCTATTAAAACAATTTTTCAAGAAAATAGGATTCCTAAGTCCAGTAACTGTTATCGCTCTTTTCAATATTGATGGGTGTTCCTTCCTAACTTTTTGTTTGCAATAGTGTGTGACATCAATATTTTAATTATGTCATTAGTTTGTCTTTATAGATGCTATCAATTTTAGCTATTGCTGTTGTTGAAAATTTTCAAGTGATGTGGTCTCTGTATATGGTACAATTCTTTGTGATTCTGTAGCGCCAGAAAATCACTGATATCACATGCAGCATTACCATAAATGCCCAATTTCCATCACTCAAAAATGTTTGTGATCCTGTATACCAGTAATATCAAGCAAAAGAAGTGTAACACTTGTGTTTCAAATAGACGGGGTAGTTGGACTAAGAGAGATGGCAAGATTATTTTTAATAATTTTCAGTAATGAAACACTTCATTCCTAGAATAAAAGTTGGGTAGAAAGTTCCTGAATATTTTATTCAGACCAGCAACAACCGTGAAAATTTCACGTTATTTCTGTTTTAATTTTCTGATCAATCTTAATTCTTAAGCTGATGATGATTGAATAATTGCGAGTTCGGCGACTATAAAATATCCGTGTAAAAATAACTTTAACAAAATATTACAATAACAATTATATATATGAATGCAGATCATTATCTAAAGAAGTAAGAGGGTACAAATGAAAAGATTGAAAACTGACAAGGTTTTCCATTTCACTAAAGCAAACGTTAAACACATGAGAAGAGATTATCATCGCCTTCTCCGCATTCCCTTTCTTTCTTTCTTTCTTTCTTTCTTTCTTCTTCAAACCAAACAAGGCCTTTGATATATTTTTCTTCCGTTTTGTGGGCAGGGGATAGGCAAGCTATTGTAGGTCTCTCCTGACAAACAAGCAGAAATGGCCCAGTGTTTGTTTAAGGTAATGGTAATGCATAACGCACGCACTAACTTAGGAACGAAGGAACGAGCATAATTATAATATGATGCGGTTGGAATAAGCGTGCCTAGAGTGAATCTTTAAATAAATAATGATAATTGTCACGTCCCGTCTATTTGAAACTTAATCAGTCGTCTGGATGTGTGGATGTGCATTTCTGTGTTCACTAGGTAACATAAGAATTATTAGCGATTCTTTACGAAACTTGGCGAATAGATTAATAGATTTACTGTCTAGAAATGTTGAAGTGTAAAGAATCTTTCTACAGAAGGAAACTGAAAATTCCACGGACGAAGTGAGTAAGCATTAAAGAAAATGGCAGCAGAAAGAACACGCAGAATCAGGAAAAGGTAGCTGAAATTTCTTGAATACATAATGAGGAAAGAGAGCTTGGAAAACTTAACCCTCACAGGGCGTATTGAGGGCAAGAGAGATGAGGGAAAGACTGCGAACCAATTACGTGACGAGCTTGTGTGAATGATGGTGGACGGGTAGCGAGAGCCTTAGAGAAAAACTACGAAAAAGCCGCAAAAGATAAGAAGTTGAGGAGAGCCACGATTGTCTATGTCTTAAAGGGACGCGACACATAGTTCGTTTCAGGGTTCAGTGATTTCTTGTCGATCGCTTGTTTACAATAATAATGTTTTTGCTTTGTTTTTTTTTGTTTTTTGTTTTTTTAAATAATGCTAATATATTTAGATATAGCAGAGCTTTTAGCTTTTCATACTTTCTAGTTATGCTTTTTTTATTTTTTATTTTATTTTATTTTTAACTGTTATTTCATTTTAAAGGTGCCGGAGATGTTAAAAATTTTCAAACTGCCTAAGTAGTCACAGATTTATAGAAGAAAGAGTAGCTTGTGGTATAAAACCCATGTAATATAACACTTCTTCACACGCAACTAAATATGTCTTTTGTCGGCTACCAAATGATACGTAATTATTTATGGATCACTTATTTGATCGTTAAGCCAATTCATTCGATTAACTCGTTAACTTTCATTAAGTGTACTTGTAAATATTTAACCTGACATAGGTAATTATAATTAGACAAGCACGTCATATGCTTTAGGTCTCATTCAAGATTGAAAGCCGAGTAATAACTTACTAAATCCTTGTCTTAAGAATATTTCTCTTAATAATAATTTTAAAATAATGATGTTATTTTATTTATGTTAACTGGATCCTTAGCGATTACCTTATACAGTTTCCGTCGTTCGATTCTGACCGTTCGAAAAATGTTACGTTTATCAAGGTCGCCCTCGCATCTCGACCTTTTGGCTAAGAACAAAGTGTACTATCTGTTTTTATCAGCTTAATCAGATTCTTTCTTTCTCTCTCTTTCTCTCTCTCCTTACTTGCATTTTGACTTCTTTTTTTTTCTTTCCTTCTTTTTCTCACTGAAATTAAGTAGTGTATTTTCATTCTTTCAACCCGATCAAAACGGAATAGTCCAGTATAAGATTTATAAGATATTGGCAGGGCGTAATGGGTGTGCGAACTAACGAAAGAAGGGACAAACACAATAATAATAATAATAATAACCTTAATGCTACATTAGACATGGTTCTCATAGCTTCTCATCTGCTGGTGTGGGGGTTAATATGTACATGTTTTGTCTTGGTGAATTAAGATGCGCTACAATAAATATCCTATTAAATGCCACACATTTGCTTGTCACTAGCCTGGCTGTAACCAGTTGGGCAAGCCCCTTAGAGGCCAACGGACTGTGCATCTCTGTTCATGAGGTGTCATGGGGGATCATCATAGCCGAGTGACGGAGACCTAGGTATGACAATCTATATTTTTAGAAACACTCTCGTTCGAAAACCGGCTGAGCAGCTGGCTTGACCAACCAGAAGGTATTTCTAACTAGGCTCCACCTGTAAAATTATGCGCTGCTTTTATGAAAATCTGCTGTCACCATATCACACACGTTTAGCTGTAATGCATGTACCCGGTATACTTTTTATCAGGCTGAGTGCCATGATGGCTATATTAGGCTTTATGCTCAGCATCACTCAATAGTAATAGTAGTAGTTCCTTAGGAACCGTCTCTGAGAATGTATATCGCCTTTGCACTGCTGTGAAAGAGAGAGAGAGAGTTATGGCATTCCTTGTTGTTTGAGGACATGTGGAGTATTAACCGTCCATTAGTAATGTGGAGCGTTGTCACAGTATTAATACAGTGGGGTTATGTAATTTAAGGTTGTGTGTGTGTGTGTGTGTGTGTGTGTGTGTGTGTGTGTGTGTGTTGTAGGTGCATGCGTGTTCATATATAAACAATTAATGTAAAAGCAACAAAAACTTGGATATCGACAACGAATCGTTTATTCTTTTTTGTATAGTACCTGTAGGGAAACAAAGTTCAGCATGTCTCTTGGGTATGTCCATTTTCTTTTTCTAGTCCAGAAGTTAGGGTAAGTAAAGATAAGAATGGTTAAAACGGTCGAGCTTAAGTCAGCCTTGCGCTCAGTTAGAACGACCAAAGTAAAGTTTGTACTTACTTCATCGGTAGTTAGGTTCTGAAAAACACGCCCGAACGCTATGCGTTGGAAAGTGGAAAGAGGTTTACTCTTTCTGGTTCAGAAGAAAATTAGAGTAAGCCATGATAAGAATGATTATATTGGTCGAGCTCAAGTCAATTTTACGAGGACTTGGAACGACCAAAGTACAGGTTGTGCCTTACTTCATCCGTCAGTCGACTGGGAAAAGGAGACATTTCCCAGGTGGGGGGGGGGATGTATTCATATTCGCCTGATACATCTTGAAGTAAGAGGAAGAAAAAAGGAAAGAGGCAGGAAATATTTGTCTTTTCATAGAACTTAAACAGCGCTACCTTATGGACGTTTCGTGAAGCCAAATGAGGTAATAACATTTCCGGTTCCTTTATTACTATTATTTGTTTTTTTTATCCGTTATTAATATTTTATTTATTGATTTTATTTCGTTTTCTCACGGGATTTTCAAACACCCCATTTAAAATATAGTTATATCATTTAGTTCTTAATGTTCTTGTTATGTCTTCAATGTCTTTTCTGAAGTTTAAAGGATAAATTTTTTAAAAAGGTTTTATTTTGAAAGGTCGAATTAAAAGTCCTATATTAAAAATGAATTTGTAAATTTAAAATTCCAGCTTTTTTTTTTTTTACAGTAAGGTTCACTTGAGGTAGATGAGTACGTTAGAAGGAGGGTAAGGTAATGGCTAACCCTAAACTGGAATAGGTTAAGCTCGTAGTGATCGGAGAAACATCCCCTTGGGAGTCGGTTCCACAGAGTAGTGGTTCGCTGGAAGAAGCTGTTAGAGTGGAACCATCTTCCCGCTGATGGAATACGGAGGGAATGTGGGTGGGGTTTGATACAACCTAAGTGGGACATTGACGTGAACGTTAGGTCTGGCGGAACCAAGAAATGTAGTTCTCCTGATCGCTTTCCGTGAAATAGCGATAGAGCAGAGAGAGGCTTACCACATCCCGCCTGCAAGAGAGAGGTTGGAGGGTGGAAAATAATTCATCACTCACAAGGACTCGGAGACGCTTTTGGACTCTAGAAATGATCTGTATAGCACCCATCTAAATATGACAACAGTAGTCCATTCTTGGCCTAATCTGGCTCTTGTAAATGTAGATGATAGCAAAAGGAGTCTCTCAAGACACGCTGTAATAGCCCCAAATAGTTTTCATTTTATTTTCAGTTTGATCTTTTAAAACAATTTATGATCAAACTGACTGTACATCAACTGTTTTTTCTTTTCTTTTTTACATTCCAAGCAATGAAAAATAAGGTTACAATGATTTTATCTGAATTTCCTGTCATTATTTACACTATTTATATTCAGACTATTATCTTCATCTTTGTTTTTGTTATCATGTTTAACGTTTCGACTCTTGTGCCCTTCGATCTACCTCAGGTGGATATCGATCTGGGTAACCTGCAAAGAAATCTGAACTGAACCCTTTATTTAATCTCCGGGTTGGTGAGGGATAGACTGTTCTCATTTAACTGCTCATGTCTAGGGATACCGTCTAGTTCTTATTTTTTATTTAGTGTTGTTCAGTAATTGCTCGCTCCAGGGATTGCACTTGCAACCTTTACCAGTGATAAAAACAACAAAGATAAGGACAATAGTCCAGATATAAGGTTAATATCTTTGTATATGTTTTACCGCGATTATTACCGGCAATCTTTACTTTACGGTATGCGCTCATCATCATCATCATCATCATCATCATCATCATCAGTCCCATGGCCGGGTGTGGCTGTTGGGTTTCTGTGTAACTGATTACCTGATCAGTTCTCTGGATTGAAAGTTGGAGACGCATCCATTCAGGCGTAGTGTTTCTTGGGTAAGTAGACCTGGCGGTCCCTATTCCACTCCATGTCAAACCACAATTGATGCTTTTCAACGATTTGGTCACGGATATATGGCTGTTGATTTTATCGGTGGAATCCTCTGCTTTGGCCGTTCACTTCAATCACCTCCGCCTAGCGATGCCGTGTCATCACAGCACGGGTTGCATACATAACTATGAGGTCCGTTATACCTCACTGTTCTACAAGACGGGTTTTGTTTCCAATCCTTCAGTGTGTCTAGCCACCCTCCTCACAAGAAAAGCCTGATCAGCGACGACCAGACTATGTGGTAGGTAGTATTGAGTTACATGATACCAGTAGCACTTGTAAAGTAACCTGACTTGAGCTTGTAATTCACATAAATATTATGACTAAAACTGGAAACTTCTTGTAGAGATATTCAGAATGTTACTTGACTATGGACATTTGGTTGACCACTTGCTAAATATTAAGGAGGATATTTTGTGATGTGTTCATACATCCCCATTGTACTAATGGGTGGTGGGTAAGCAAGTTCAATAGCCTAATGAGAACTTTTTTGTTTAGTTCTGGAAAACCCTTAAATTAAAGAGGGCTAAGAAAAATCTGTTTCTAAAAGTGTTACGGGTAAACAGAGGGTTCATATAATGGAAAAAAAAATCATATATTTCTTTTATAAAAAACGATAACATAAAAATTCTATGAGAAAAAAATATTAGAATTAGTTAAAAATTAACATATAGAATATTTTAATAAAAAAGTTATTATTGAATTGTGTTAAAAATGAATTAAGAAAATTAGACTGTTACTAACAGTTTCTTTTCAAAGAAACCACCAAAGTGAAACCAAACGGTAAAGAGAGAGAGAGAGAAAGATAGAGGGGGAAGGATAATTAATATAGAATTTCTTTTCGCTTAACTCATAACTAATGCTCTATCTATATCTTCGATATTGAGCACTCCATCACAAAGCCTGCTTGCCTTAAATGCCTCCTTATCAGAAAAACACTGAAAACCAACGGCTTCAGAAACAGTCTTTCAAATTAACACTATATATATATATATATATATATATATATATATATATATATATATATATATTATATATATATATTAATAATAAATATACATTTTTTAAAAATTGACCGTTAGTTTTCATCAACACCTGGCGTCGTGCATGAAACTCAGAATTGTGCAGAATCGGTGAAGAAAAATTTATATTTATTAATAATATAATTTATAGCTCTGTTATTATACCTCGAGCACTATTTTATTAGCATCAGTGATCAATGTACAATATTATATATATATAATCAGAACAACCCATAACAGATTTATATGAAACTAATCTGTCAAAAGCGTCATTAAGTTGATTCATTATGTAGAGAGGCAGGGCCAATTTTGTCCGTTAGGGCGCAGGTGAATAAAAAATGATCATGGTTCTATTTTAATACTGAATACATCCGAATACGATATGCGGGGGCTTTTCGCATCCCTACCCATTAACTTTATCAGTACTCTACAACTTTTCCGACTTAGCTTTAGCCATTCTCTACACTATCAAATTAAATATTTCTACTATTAGGGAAGACAACTTAGATATTAAACAGGAAAGTTTACAATTATTTTTTTTTTACTCTAAAATCTGTTTTGACCGCCTTATCACTAAATCTATATATTGTTCGCATAAAAAATAGCGTTGTTTGTGATTCTAAATTAATGTTAGTTTTACTCACAGAAGCAAAAAGAAGTTATTCATAAATATTTAGCAATACTATCGTCTTTCTTAAAGTTAGCACTTAAAAAAATATAGCGATCATGACATCTTGTTTTGAATTGTAGACAAGAGCAAACATTTTGACAATCCCCTTTAAGTGCATTAATGAGAAACGTGCCCAAGTCTTTTAACAAATACTGTAATTGTAGTGATATGCAAATTAGTATAATTTGCATATGAGCAGGTAGCTCATATATAATAAATGGACACCAACGAGAACGGAAGGGAATAAGAACTTAGAAGTACGAGCTTAGCAACTGGAAGTTCTTGCTTTTTACAAATTGGACAAGTTCGCTTTGACAAATTGGACAATTTCTTGCATTGACGTACAGTTAAGTTTTGAGTTTCTAAAACCTTTTTGAAGTCTTTATTTTACTTTATTTGTGTTTCTGCTTCTTTCTTTTTTGTTTTTATTCTACTTTTCCGTTCTTGCGAGTTTTTACCCCCCCCCATTGTTTTGTTTGTTTGTATTACTTTGGTTTAATATTTCTTTGTTTGAATTATCTTTGGTTGCCCACGTTTTTCTTCCATTTTATTTTCTGTTTAATACTTTTTGGAGAAAAAACAAAGTTTTAAAAAGAAAAAAAAAAAAAAAGAATACAGTTATATTTGTTTGGTCGCGGCCAAAATGGCCGACGACACAAACGTAAACATGTCTCGACCAACACCGCCGGTGCAAAGTAAAAATTTGTCGCCAGCGAAAAGTCAGGCCTGGTCCGAGAGTGGACCGAAGAAAAAAGACTCTTCGTATTACGAAGAACAACGACTGAAATACGAAGAGTACGTGAAGGGGAATGAGTTTATTACAATTCAGGAGGCCTTGGACGCTATCAAGGTCAAAGTTATCTCTCTGCTAACATCGGATGTCAAAACCCATAGACTGATTGGAGTCAGCAGAGACAATGTAGAGGATGCTCTAAAGACCCTCAAGATTGCCCCCAAAATGTTAGCCCGCAGAAGCAATGCCATGTGGGACATTCTGCTTGGTTCGGAGCAAGAGGCGAAGCAGCTGGCCGGAAACATCTTGTCCACAACAAACTTGCGCCTCCAAACAGAATACATGGGGACGAGAAAGACGCGGATTACTGTTCACGGCGTTCCTGTCGACATTACCCAGGACAGAATAGGAGCGTTTTTCGCCAAATTTGGCCAAGTAGAGGAAGTCAGTGCGCTCAGAAGCAAGTCTGGCATAGCAACGGGAGACATGGTGCTCCAGGTAGTCCTGGATAGGGACAACTTCCGGGACATACCAAATGTGTTGACTTGCCGGGAGAAGAAGATGCTGGTGGTAGTGGAGGGCAGGAAGCCGTGTTGTTGGGCGTGTGGTGCGGTGGGGCACATGGCAAAGGAGTGCCCCGGGAAAAAGGCTCAGCAGACTACAAAAGATACTCCAGCAGCAGTAACAGCAGTGACAGAAGTGGCTCCAACAAAGGAAAAGGCTGGCCCGGGAGCCTGGACGGAGGTGGGGAAAGGGGGAAAAGTGGCAGTTCCACCCTCTCCTCCAGTGCGGAAGGAGAAACAAGAACAACAAAAACCCCAGCAGCATCAGCCACAGCAGAAGCCCCAGCAGCAAGAGAAGATTCAACAGCAACAACCTCATCAGCAACAGAAACACCAGCATTCGAAACAGCAACAAAAACTGCAGCAACAAGATCAGCAGAAACAGCAAAACCTGGAACAGCAGAAGCAGCAGCAAAAAAGGCAGCAACACCTCCACAAGGAGAAGCAGGTGGAGGAAGAAACATCAATGGAGGTAGATAAAATGCCTCCACCGCGAACTCCGTCCCTGAAAAGGAGCAGGGAGGAAGATCCTGAGGAAACAGAACAGTCTGGCCGAAGCAGAGAGGAGCGAAGCATGGACAGAACCAGGCGGCGCTCCTTCCCGGCTTCGCCAATAAGAGATTCCAGCTCCCCCAAAGTTAGGAGCGTCCTTCTTCCCCTTCCTGTTTTCCAACCCCCTTTCCCCATTACACCCCTAAGTTCACCGGCTACTTCCCACGCGTCCACTTCCACCCCTCCCCATCGTGATAGGGAGAAGGAAAAAAAAAGAAAAAATACTTCCCGGGTCCAGATGGGATCTGTAAAGTAGATAAGGAGGAGGCAAAAAAAGGCCTATCAAAACAAAAAAGGGCCCTCTTGGGGCTCCTATTTAAGCTTGACGAGGTGGATGGGAAATCGGTAGAAGATCCACGAAACTTCCCTAACGCCCCAGGAGTCATCACCGTCGTAAGGGACACCGGGGCATACCTGAAAGTGTGGAGCCATATATATGAGGCTCGAGAAGCTTATCCGAAAATAAGGGTAATGGAGGAAAATAATGAAGACCTCAAAAAGATGAGACATTTTTGCTCTGGGAGGGTCCCGGTTCTGCTCCATCCCTCTTTGTATAGGGCCATAAAATTAATTTACCCCACGGACGTTGGCGGTGTTGTCCTGGGTGGTCGTATGACGACCGAGTTGGGTACAGGAAACCTGGGACAATCCGTCGGGGTCCTTACCGCTGCAGATTTCCGCCCGGTATGTGAATAGGTTAATTCTGTTCTTTATATTTTACAGGACTTAGAAGATGGAAATTAAGATAGCGACGTTGAATGCGAAGGGCTTGAGGAGTCGGGGTAAGGCTGCCCGCCTGCTCCGGGACCTCTTGTCCTTTGGTGTGGATGTTGCCGCGATCGAAGAGACCCACTTTGTTTGCACTTCCGATGCGTGTGTGCTGGAGGATGACTTTGCCGTCTATTCAGCATATGGGGACCGGTTTGCCAGAGGAGTTTCTTTGCTTGTCAGACGTACTCTTGATGCGAAGGTGGACCTTGTGCATACCGATGCCGAGGGGCCGGTTGATCGTGGCCGATATTGCCGTGAAAAGTGGTTCGTTCCGAGTCGTTGCGGTTTATGCGCCCAATGACCGGGAGGAGCGGGTCTCGTTTTTTTCGGCGGTTGGGGCCGTTCCTAGTGGATTCGACGCGCCTAGTTTTAATGGGGGACTGGAATGCCATCCTGGACCCCAAGTTAGACAGGGGGCGGGGTGCTGGTGGGAGAAGGGCGATCGTAGCCTGGTTGATCTGATCGACGATTATGGTCTTGTCGATAGATACCGGGTCGATCATCCCGGGGGGCAAATGTGGACGTGGGTTCTTGATTGGCCTTGTGACAAGGTAGTTAGCTACCTTGACAGAATGTTAGTTAGAAGAGCCGATGTAGATCTTTTAGATTGTCCCATGTTCCACTGGGTAGGCTATTCGGGCCACAAACTCGTTTGTGCCCGGGTGGCGTTAGGAACTAGGCCTAGAATGGCTGGATACTGGAAGTTCAATCTGTCCTTACTGGACAGGCGGGACTTCCAGGAACAGCTAACTAGATTAGTGCAGCGGGAGCTAGTGGGGCGGTTATCGGGAATAGGTGGTGGGAGCGACTTAAGTGTAGGATTAGGTCTTTCACCAATGATTTCGGCAAACGGCTCGCTCTAGATAGAGCTTAAAGCTAGCTATTCACGGGCGGTGGCTGGGGGGAGATCCCCTAGAGATAGCCTTAGCTAGGGAGGCCCTGGATCGTCTGAATAGCGAGCGGTACATGGGCCAGGTAATTAGACATAAGTTAAGCAAGATGTCTTCCGAAGCTGTGAATTTGGGCGCAGATCTGCGCAGGGAAGAGGTCCGTCGAGGTGGCGATCGTTGCATTCGTGAAGTCAAATCCCCGGAGGAGCACACTCTTCGGGCCACTGACGACATGTGCGAGGCGTTTCGGCGCCATTTCGAGAGCCGGTTTACCAAGGAGCCTGGTCTCCGTGAGGAGGAGTTTCGCAGCTATTTGGCTGACTTTCCTCGGCTTTCGCCGACTGGAAGCGGCTAGCTGCGAGGGAGAGATTACGGAGAGTGAAGTCTACGCGGCATTGAAGAAGGTCGGCAGAGGCAAGTCGCCCGGTCTGGATGGTTTGCCCTATGAAGTGTACTTGAGGCTGTCGCACATCTTTGTTCCGATTTTGACTGCAGTGTTCAACAACTGGTTTCGGTCGGGGTCCATCCCCAATCGGATCACCAGGGTGTGATCACTCTGTTGAAAAAAGGGCAAAGGTGGTGGGGGAACCTAGATGATTACAGGCCCATAACTCTGCTAAACACAGAGTTTAAGATTTTGGCCAAGATCCTGCAGGAGCGTTTGCAGTCAGTTGCCGAGTCTCTGTTGGGTCCTGAGCAGACTTGTTCTGTGAGGGGCCGAACAATTCAGAGCAACCTGCATCTGATCCGCACGATCATAGAGGGAGTAAAAGACGACGAACAAGCCGCGCTGATCAATTTGGATCAGTCCAAGGCATTTGATAGGGTTGACCATCGCTACCTTGCTACTGTCCTGCAGGCCGCTGGATTCGAACCCAACTTCTGCCGTTGGATTAGCCTCCTGTATCGCTCCCCCAGTGCTGTGGTACAGGTGAACGGAAGGTTGTCGGACACTTTTGTGCTGTCTAGGTCGGTTCGTCAGGGTTGTCCGCTGTCGCCTCTCCTTTATGCTTTGGCGTTGGAGCCTCTCCTTCGCCGGCTGAAGGACGAGACGTGCAGTCCGGCCCTACGTGGAATCGCCGTACCTGGAGGGTCTCGAGCCAGGGTTTCCGCGTACGCCGATGACGTATCTGCTTTCGTGTCGTCCCGCAGCGACATTGAGGCGGTGCAGAAGGCGCTTGATCGGTACGAGAAGGTGACAGGGGCCAAGATAAACCGCGACAAGTCGTCCGGCTTGCGGTTAGGTGCCTGGAAGGGGTCGCTCTTCCGGGCCGCTTCGGTTGGACGGACGGTCCTGTCCGCATTCTAGGAGTGTGGTTTGGGCCCGACCTCCAGCTGGAGAAGAATTGGTCTGAAGTACGAGCAAAGGTCGATTCCGCCGGTCAGACTTGGAAACGACGGAGGTTGTCCGTGAAGGGCAGGGCGGAGGTGTGTGCTACATACATTTTCCCCCTGATTCTTTATCGATTGTCCGTACTTCCTCTCTGTAAGACCCACAGGAAGGCGCTCGAGCGATCGCTATCCTCCATTTTATGGAGGGGACGCGGTAATCGGGTCGACAGACGAGTCTGCACTAAACGTCCGTGTCATGGGGGGCTGGGAATGCCGCACCTGCTGAGTCACATCCGTGCCTCTAGGTTGGCTTTCCTACGCCGCGCATTGACTGGAGGAGATCCGATTCTGGAGGGGATTGTTAGGGACGCCTTCCCTAGCCTTACCATCAGTCCCCCCATCGCGCGGGTTGAGCGCCGTCGTAAACCCCGGGATCAATCGGTTTTCCTTCGCGAGTGTCGGTCGGCCTTGAGAGCCGTTCCCCGGTCCAGTGACCTTTCTCGGCCTAGGAAGGTCTTCTATCGTGAATTAGTGGAGGGGCCCGCGAAGGATGCCCTACGAGATACGCTCGGCTTGTCGGAGGAGGAGTATCGCTCCTACTGGTCTTGGGCGCCAGCGGCGGATTACCTCAGTAACCCTGAGTTTTCGCTTAGCTGGCGATTGGCTCGGAATCGGCTGCCTCTCAACGACAAGGTTTTCATATGGGGCTTGGCGGATTTGCCAGACTGTGAACGGTGTGGCCTTGGTTTAGAGGAAACGGCTGCGCACGCCTTCTACCATTGCCCCGGTCCGCCCCTTATGGGACCATGTCGGCGAGCTGACGGCTCGTCTCGCTCCCGAACAGCTTGTGTTCATTGATCGTGCATACGCGTGTGACAATGTGTCGCCCCCGTATTCCGGGGTGAAACGGATGGTGTTTCTCACGCTGCTGGCCACGGCTCGAATGGTGATTTGGACGACGCGGAAGGAGGAAGTCTTGCGAGGTGACCGTCTTTCTCATCAGGATCTGATCCGATTCTTTGAGCATCAGCTCAAGATGAAGATTAGAACTGATAGAAAACGATTGCATTCGACAGTCTTTAGCGAAAGGTGGGTAAAAGAGGCGAGCTTGGTTCGTGTGACCGGGGCTAGCCTTGATTTTCTCTTTTAGGTCAAACCTATGGCACATCAGGGGTGGTTTCCTGTGAACCCTCCCTTGGTTAGGTTAGAAAAGCTTCAGTGTACCTAGTTAATGTGAGTAAATGTTGGTCCTGGCCTGTATCCCGGCTGCTCTTTGGTTATGGTCCAAGTCGAGATTCCCAACCTCCCAGTTTGTTTTGGCCCCCTTTTTTCATCTCGACTGGGTCAGATTTATACTTTCCCACTCCCGCATAATATTTTATCCTTTTCCCACCTCCTTAGCGAGAGCGCCTCTTGATTCTGTCCTCTAGGCAGAATACAGCGGCCCTCTGTTTTTTTTTTTTTTTTTTTTTTTGTTGGACGGTCCCTACTAACATCAGTTATATTTAGTTTGCATTTTGTTTTGATTTTTAGTTTATTATTGGGTTCATCCCCCTCCCTCTCATTATATCACTATTAGAATTTTAGGTATATTGTATATCTTCATCAAATTTTTTTTATGGCGTGGGGCGCGTTTTTTGTAGGTTCCCCTGGAGAGGATGTGGTATTATGGTGGATGGCGGATTGAATGGTGATGGATGAGTTCTTGTGGTGAATGAGTAAATTGTAATGTATGAATGGGTCGTGAATCTGATTAGCTAGGTATAAGATAGTTAGTGTTGACCAGCCTCTACCCCCCTTTTTGTGTGCCACAATTTGTACTTTTTGTACGAATAAATATCGTAATAAGAACTTAGTGGATACACGACATAACAATGGCGTCGCCGATAGGATACTCTTTGGTCCTTGAAGACCCAGAGTACGTAGACACGTGGATTCGTTGCTTTGCTGCTAATGCTAGATGTAAAAAGTTGAAAGACAACAAAAACAGAGGAGGGGAAAATGAAATCACCGACTTGTTCATGTCTACCGCTGGTTGTGAAGCGATTATGAAGGTTGCTACAATGGTTTACCCTCGAGAACTAGAAGAAATGACTTTCGAAGAAATAAGTCAGGTTATTAAAGGAAACATGAGGCCAAAGAAAAGACTGGTGATTGCAGAAAGGACCAAGTTTATGGCAATGAAGCAGGAAGTGGATGAACCGATAGTAAAATATTTACACCGGTTAAGAAGTGCGAGTAAATACTGTGAATTCGAAAAACTAGGAACAGGCGAGCAGACAACGGAAGAAGAATTAATCCAACTAAGATTAATTGAAGGTATGCATAATTCAGCACATAGATATAAGTTAATGGAACAGTTACAACTTACAAACATGCCTTTGAATATGTGTATAGAATTTATACAACAGCAGGAATTAATACATACCTACAACCAAAATAAAAAAATAAAAAAGAAATAATGGCTGAAACATATACGGTACAAACAAAAAGAAAAAATTGTGCGTACTGTGGAAAAATTCATGAAATGAAAAAAGAAAAATGCCCAGCCTTTGGAAAGACGTGTTCAAAGTGTTTAAAAAAAATCACTTCAAAGAAGTATGTAAAACGAAAAATGTGGAAAGAGTAGAGGATGAAAATACAGATTTTTAATGTAAAAAAGGATAATATACAAAATACTGGATCTAAGAACGGAGATACAAAAATAAAAGTGAAAATCAACGACTGTATTGTTGAAATGCAAATCGACACAGGTAGTGACGTCACGATAGTACCCAGAAATTTGTGGGGAAAAAATGGGAAAACCGTTTTTAAAAAAAACCAACGTACAACTACGTCAGTTTGATGGCTCGATTATAGCAATTATGGGTTACTTTGAAGGTTCAATAGAATTAAAAGAAAAATATGAAATAGTACCCATTATAGTTACAAATTGCCGAAAAACGCATGGACTACTGGGGAATGACGTGTTAAAATAAATTCAACGAAGTTGATTAATGAAATAGAAAAAAACAGGAAAATTAAAAAACTATGAAGCTAGCCTGAAATTAAAAGATGTTTCCCCTCCTACTACGAAGCGAGAAAATACCAGTGCATTTATTACCATTGGTAATAGCTAAATTGCGAAAGCTAATAAAGGAAGACTTATTAGAACCTGCCCCTCCAGGAGGAAGTAAATGGGCATCACCCATCGTGGTATTGAAAAAAAAAAGATGGTGACCTGAGAATTTGTGAGATTATAAAATAGGGGTTAACCATAAAGTTTGTGCTGACTCGTACCCTATTCCAAATGTGGAAGTAGCTTTACATAAGCTTGCTGGAATGAAAGTATTTTCGAAGATAGACCTAAAATCAGCTTACCACCAAATACCGATAAATGAAAATTTTAAAGTGACAACTATAAACACACCTATAGGCCTGTTAAGGTGGAAAAGAATGCCGTATGGCATAAAAACGGCAAGTGCAATTTTTCAAAAAGCTATTGAAAAGTAATAGGAAATGTTGAAAATACCATCTGTTATCAAGACGATATATGTGTTGGAGATTTAAATGAAGATGATTTAAAGAAAAAAACTGAAAATATACTGAACCGGCTGAGACGCTGGTATGACAATAAATACAAAAAAAGTGTGTAACCAACAGTAATGAAATATCATTTTGGGTTACTCAATATCAAAGGAAGGGATCTCTCCAGATAAAGTACTAATAGAGAAAATTCTAAAAGTTGCTACACCAAAAAATAAAAAAAATGGAGTCCTTCTTAGGTTTGGTAAATTTTTATAGAAAATATGTACCAAAATATAATGAGTTGACAGAGCCATTTGCTAAGTTAAGAAAAAAAAAATGTGGAATTCATTTGGTTAGAACACCAACAGAAAGCCTTTGAAAACTTAAAACAGATTCTGGCAAAAAAAGCCAATAGTACAAATTTTTTTGACCTAAGAAGGACATAACTCTAACTACTGACGCTAGTGAGCAGTCCATATCTGGTATTTTGTCACAAGATGGGCATCCCATAATGTATTTATCAAGGAGATTAACAACAACTGAACACAATTATTCGAATATAGAAAGGGAGGCACTAGCCATAGTGTGGACAACGCATAGAGCAAGACAGTTTTTGATGGGGAAAAAATTCTTGTTGAAAAGTGATCATAGACCACTGAATTTATTTTCAACCCAAGAAAAGAGCTACCGAAAGTTACAACGTCCAGAATATTACGTTGGGCGATTAGACTGATGGCGTTCGACTTTGACATTGAATATGTTAAAGGGAATACGATACCGCACGTTGATGCCTTATCTAGATTGAGGTTTTATAGAGAGGAGGACAAAACGACGAGGAATTTGAAGACACATTCTTGCACCTTGTAGAAACCGATGTAATATCTGTAGATAAAATGGCTACTGAAACTACAAATGACCCAGTGTTAAATAGAATAATGTCGAGGATAAAACAGAATCGCTGGGGAAATTGTTCAATGGCTGAAAGACCATTCAAAGAAATTAGACATAGAATGACTATAGAAAACGGGATAATATGTAATGGAGACTTGGTAGTTCCCCCAGAAACACAGAGGAGACAGGTTATAAAAAGTGTACACGATGACGTACATTGTGGAGTGGCAGCTACGCAAAGAAGATTAAAATTGGAAGCCTGGTGGCCGGGGTACTCAAGAGACGTAGAAGACTACGTAAAAAGATGCAAAAAATGCACAGAACTCAGGAATTTTAAGCAAAAGAAAATACATGTATGGCCCTGAGAAGTAGAACCATGGAGCAGAGTACACATGGACCATGCCTATGTCAATGGGATAGGACTATTATTAATATTAGTAGACGCATATTCAGGTTGGCCTGAAGTGGTGAGAGTACCTGATAAAAAAAAGTACCACCGTAAAAACAAATATTAAGAGTAATATTTTCGAGGAATGGGACACCGAGAACATTGGTGACTGATAACGCACCAGAATTTGTGGATGCTGATTTGCATGAATGGCTAAGAAAAAATAGGATGCAGACCTTATAAGACCCTCCCTACCACCCTCAAAGTAATGGGGCAGCGGAAAGGATGGTCCAGACGGTAAAGAAGGGCATAAAAGCATGCTTGCAACAGAAGGAGGAAATCGATGCTTTCCTACCAAGATTACTATTAAGTTACAGAACAATTCCACATGCAGGCAGGCCGGAAAGTCCATCTGCCTTAATGGGCAGACAATTAAGGTCCCTTGACTATGTCATATGCCACAAATCAAAAGATGTGGTACAAAAGAAATAGGAATATGCAACCAGAGTCAGCCGAATTTATTATGCAGAAAGGACATAATACTGCAATATTAAATAAAGAAAATGGGAACAGTGTTCTAGCTCATGCTGACCAAATAAGATCCCAAGGAGAAGAATCTGATGAGGAAATGCCTTCAGAGATGCCCATTATTGATGTATCAGAAGAGTTAATGCAGAATGAAACTGCGGGAGGAAGAAGTAGAGAGATGAGTTAGAAGAGGAAGACCAGAGTATGCAAGAGGAACAATTCGATTATAGGGAAAGACGTGATAGATCTAGATCTCCAAGGGAAAGGAGAGAGATAAAGGAAGATGTTCAGGAGGGCACAAGAAGAAGTACTCGCGGCATAAGGCCCCTCCGTTATAGGGAGATGTAGTGATATGCAAATTAGTATAATTTGCATATGAGCAGGTAGCTCATATATAATAAATGGACACCAACGAGAACGGAAGGAAATAAGAACTTAGTGGATACACGACATAACAGTAATCAAGCCTAAAGATTAAAAAGTCACCTGACTAAACAAACCAATTGACTCTGGATGTTTTAATATGCTATCATCGAGGCACCAATATTTCATTCTGATTGGATATTCTACCATCAAGGTCTTATGCCCTAATAAATGTTTGCTTTCAGACCAATGATATTCTAACTGTACTGAGAAGCGAGGATGAAAATGCTTTATCACGGGACCATAAAACTTCATGTAAATGAACCATGAAGAAATTGACGAGAAAGTGTTATTTATTGGGTGTATCTTAGTTTGGCACAAGGCCACGATTAATTATCTACAACGCCTACAAAACAAAACGCCTCTCTATTAATCGTCTGGGAGATCCCTTTCTGCCATCCATCAGTATGGCTGATGCTAACCTCCAGGAGAGTGACTCGTTGCGCCTTCTCAGGCTAACATTCTCGTCAGACATGAAGTGGAAAGACTATATTGCATTAACTGCTTGATTAGCATCTAAGAAAGTTGGTTCACTGTGTCGTGCAAGCCAATTTTTCTCTCCGGAATCACTTTTATATTTTTATAAGCCTACCATTTGTCCATGCTTAGAATATTGCTGCTACATATGGTTTGGTGCTCCTGCTATATGTAGAGATACTTGATAAAATCCAAAGAATCAGCAATATTATTGGTTCTGACCTGGCATCTCGTCTTCAGTCACTTTTCCACCGCCGTAAAGTTGCTTCCTTGAAGCGCTGTACTAAATTTTCGGCAAGGTATCATCAGTCATACAGCTGAAATGCCTAGATGTAACCGTAAGTTTTATGCTAACAGTTTATTTTCTCGCTTGTGGAACTCTCTTCCGGTTCCAAGCTTTCCAGCCAACTTTGATCTTCAAAAATTTAAATGCAATATCAATCGTTATCTACCGTCTTCCCGATTAATCGTCTATTCTTATCACTTCTTAATAAAGATTTTTTTTCTAAATTTTTCACGTCCAGTAACCCCTTGTGTCTTAGTGGGTTTTGTGTCTTGCTTGGGGTAAATTCGATTAAAAAAAATGTACAGCTTGTTGACCTTTACATTACAATGAAACGCACTTGATGAATAAGTGTGAATTAAGACTTAAGATTAAAATGTATCTGTGTCACTAATTGTCCATCCCTGTACGCATGAAATAAATAGTAACAATTATGTTTTATGAAATGTTCGTTGAGAATGACAAAGACTAAAATAGCAATCTATTATATAATGTTCAAAGTTTGTAAGTGTGTCCACTCAAAAAGCTATTTTCTGCCCTTAAAATGATAACACCCTGAACATTTAGGTAACGACATGGGAGTAAAAGGAAGTAAGCAATGTATAAAGGACAGTAAGTAAAGCTGATATTTTTATTAGTATACTGGACAACTCATAAACCCGTCTTTTAAAAGCAGTTCATAATACAAAATGATGTGGTAACAATATTATCAATTTTATTATTAATTACACAATTTGTATTTAAAGTCTGTAAATGAGGGTTTATTGTCCCACTGGGCTTCAAAGTTAACACATCACGTGAAAATTTGGAGTAACAGCTTAAAATAGGTGTAGTCTTCTATATAATACGTATATTTTTTATTGTACATACTTGTTTCTTCCTTACATTTATTTAAAAACAGAAAAACGGCCTTAGCTTAAGAACCACTTGTTTAATTTTAATGAAATTTGGCACTACACTCGGCAGCGGTTCAGGGTACAAATTTTTCCTAAATTGGTCGCGGTATTTATGAATCGTTTGAATTGTTTCTCGTGGACAGACATACATACAAGAGTTTTACTTTTAGTATTATATAGATTTTAAAATTCCCACAAATCTATATTTTCATCTCTGAAATATTTTCTTTAACTTTTCTTCATAAAAATAAATTATTCGATTTGTTTGTTTAATAATAGACTTATTTATTATTATCATTAACAGGAGGCCCAGTTACCAAAATTCTGCTCTGAATCGTAAAAAAAAAAAAATACAATAAAACTAAGACGTTATTGAATTAGAAAAGCTTATAATCGCTTTTATGAATAAGAACAATTACATATATGCTAAAGGTAAAAAAAAAATGGGATAAAAATTAACACAAAACTATAATGTACAGTATTGTTCAATTATAACTGAAATGAATTTCATTAAATTTCTTGAAAAAGAGCTTTTCCTTTCTTATGGATTTCACTTGACGAAAGCTAAAGAATGAATCGACCAAAACTGTTAACAACAGTAATTATACATAAAAAATATTCGAGTATCCGAATGTTGAACACGCACACACACACACATATATATATATATATATATATATATATATATATATATATATATATAAAGGAAAGAAAAATGATTCGTGATAGGTTGAGGCCATAAACTGGAAATAAAAATTTCTTTTTTACATTTATAAAACAGAAGCAATCCAACAGAAATTGTCTATCAAAGCTAATTGTTTAGAATATTCAACGGAGAGGACATATTTAGCTTTGATTTATTGCTTAAAAACTGATGAATGTGTTGATAGGGAGCAGATCAAACGTCTTTTCAACAGTTGTCATGATAGTCAACACCTCTAAGGTGAAAATGATAATACAAGTGTACAATGATGTTGCCTATGCTTAAACGTTGAAAAGGAAATTCTCTCTCTTGTTCGGAATGTTTTCTTTTTAGCAGGTTCTGAATTATATTCGACCACTCCCTTTTACATTTACAATCACTTCGCTGTAAAACCGAAGAGGATATCAAAGAATTAAGTACGGTGTCCAGGAAATTTGAACGGCATACCCAAACTGAATGTAGTACAGACTTTTAATTTTGTCAGAAATGTGTGAACGTCTCGTGAGATAATAAAATCTAAATGTTAAGATAATTCTTCTTTTTCTTTCTTTATTTTTTTATTTTTTTTTTTTTTTAAATCGGTATCGCTCCAAGCAAGGCAGTACAGCCACTAGAACGCAAGGGGTTACAGGGTGTGGAGGAATTAGGAAGAAAACATTAGTAATGAAGAGAAAGAAAAGAGCAATCAGGAGGACAGTAGATAGCGATTGACATTGCATTTAAATTTCCGCAGATTAAAGTTGGTTGAAAATCATGAGGCCGAGAGGGAGTTCCACGAGCAAGAAGTGCGGGATAAGAAACTGTTAGCATAAAAGTTACGGCTACATCTAGCTAGCTCAATAGTAAACTGATGAGATCTCGTCGCCAGTGTAGTATTGCGCTTAAATTCATACAATCTAGGTATCATAGCGAAGAGCTTATCCGAACAATTACCATGAAAGTACTTACAAACACACACAGAGGCAGAGGCAACCTTACCGCGATAGGAAAGTGACTGAAGCCAAGTCGCCAGATCAGGACCAATAATATTGCTGATTTTTATTGGATCTTATAGAGGAACTCCAGAAAAATAGCAAGGGCACCGGACCATATATAGCAGACATATTCTAAGCATGGGCGAATGGTAGACTTATAGATATACAAGATAGATTCCGGGGAGAAAAATTGTCTAGCTCGACACAATAAACCGACTTTCTAGCAATGGATTCAGTGTAGTCTTTCCATTTTCATGTCAGCTGAGAACGTTAGCCCGAGAAGGCGCAATGAGTCACTTTCTTGGAGGATAGCATCATCCATGCTGATGGAAGGCAGCGATGGGTTTATCAAATGATTAATGGAGAGCAGTTACGTATTAGGTGTTAAAATTGACAAGACATCTTTTCCTCCAGTTAACGACGATGTTTTGTACATCGGCTGCCATTTTGACCTTGTCTGATTGATCAGCCTATCGAGGCAGGAGTAAATGGTAGTGTCATCAGCATAGATGCCAAGTTGAGAACTGATGTCATCAGGAAGGTCGTTAATGAACATTAAAAACAGCGTAGAACCAAGGATGGAACCCTGGGGGACACCCGCGTTACTATAAAAGGATGTAGACGAGTGGTATTTATGACTCACTAGTTTTAACCCGTTAAAATTTCACGATTTTCTTATTTGAAAATTCTGATGAATCTTAATTCTTTAGTCAATGATTGACTAAGAAGCCCATGGCGACTTCTACGACAATAAAATATTCGTAGAAATTACTCTGTCGCATCGTAAAACATGTAGGGCGGAACAATTTTAACAGAATATTGCAATAACAATCATTATGAATGCTGGGGCAATTCGACATGATGTAATGGTTAGCATGCTCGTCTTGTTAGATTAATTATAACTGAGTAATGAGTTCTATCCTCACTTGGTACTCAAAACATTTAGCCTTGTGCCACATCTAGGTTACGCTTAGAAAAGCACCATAAATTATGAATGCTGGCAGTTATTTTAAGAAGTAAATAGGGTACAAGTGAAAAAATTTTAAAACTTTTCCATTTCCCTGAAAGAGGAGGTGTACACTTTCAATATTCTCTTGTTTCTTTCATTTTCTCCCTGAAATCAAGTAGCATATTTGATATGTCATTTGTCTTCTCTCGCGATCAAAACGGAATAATCCATTATTTGTGAGGCAATGGCTGGGGTGACTCTGAATTTTCTCCTGTTTCGAGAAGTACCGCTTTTGTTGCGAGGTATGTACGTTTTTCAGTAAACATTTAATGAATGACTCTTGGGACGTTTGTCCTGCAAACAATATTTGGCAGACTCATGTGAGTCCCGGCAAAAATAAGTAAAAAAAAAAAAGCATGGAATTTAAACAAATGATAATTAAATGCATGTATTAACACAAAGAAATTACATTAATGCGTGAACAATTGAAAGTAAAGGAAAATACAGTGTCACCCGGATATAAGAGAGTTGTCGGGACCGGAGAAGAAGTCTCTTATATCCGGGTTTCTCTTATATCCGGGTTTGGTCTATTATATATACATTAACACAGGCTCTAATTTGGGACCAGAGAAAATCTCTCTTATATCCGGGTTTCTCTTATATCCGGGTCTCTTATTGAAAACTTAGCTATTAAGAATGTGCTTGTTTGTGTGTGTGAGTGTGTGAGAGAGAGATAGAGAGAGAGAGATACACACGTGTGTGTATGTGCGTGCGTGTGAGAGTTGAGTAGTTAGTCGGCCGGAAAAACGAATGCTCTCCAGCGGGTATTCTCACCCACGTGCTACTACATCTTGGAACAAGAGGAAGAAAAGGAGAGAGAGAGTATGTGGAAGGAATTATTTGTCTTTTTATAGACTTAAACAGTGCCTCTTACGGAGGTTTAGTGAAGCCAAGTTGGGTATCCCACACTCCTGTCATGAAGAACGATTGTACTTTCATTAAGTCTCCTTGCCTTGAACAACTATTCAGATCCAGATTCACCCCAGACCTCAAGTGGAACGTCTATATACGATCCATAGTTAAATATACTGGCAAAATTGTTGGTTACTTATACCACTCCAGAACCTGACTCCTCCTGAAATGCTTTATTTTTACAAGAGCCGGATCAACCCAAAAATAGGTTAATGCTGCCATATCTTACATGCAAAGCTGATGCTATCCGCAGGATATTTTTTAAAATCCAAAACGCTAGCTACTGTAGGCCATAATTTTACCATGGACTGTTACTTCTGCGTTATCCGATTCCATAATAAAATGACATTATTATAATTATTCCTAACAAAATACCGGCGACATACATCGGTACCAGCTATTCCATCTTACTTAAATATATTCAACAGACCCCCACCCATTAAACAGCTGGAAACTACAAAAGAAAGTGACATAACTGGAAAGTAAATAATGGTAATGGTAAAATACTAACATGGGAAACATAACAGATAAATATGTCCGTCATATGAAGTGACCAAAGAAGAATGAGTGGTGAACAGTTGTGTCTACATTGTGATTTCTTGTTCTATGTTCAGCTGCACTGGTTTCTTGCTTTTTATATACAGTAATGTTTTCTGTTACAGCTAAGATGCTTTTGTAATGTTTTACAATGCGTTGATAGCTTGTTTTAAACATTACATGCGGAGAACGCATATTTTTCTTCAATAAGATTTCTGGAATATTCAGGTCGCTAAACGAAAATAAATAAATATACTGTTTAATAAATAAATGAAGCGTCTATTCAAATACGAATATCCACTAAAAATAACGTTTAAAGTGATAAAAATCTGTCGGATTGATAAATAAAATTTCATTACCTTACAAATTACTAGTGAATATACATATATGTGCGTGTTATTATGCACATATATAAATATATATATGATGTACCCTGAGTGCATTTCTGCATGAATATGTCGGCCGAAAGTACGGGGCACCCATTGAAGATCGAACTCATTATTTAGTTGTAGCGAGAAAAACTTGCTTTACACCACACCTAGGCGTCCTTATTTGCGTCTGAATGTGATAGTGAACGTGTTAATGTGTAGATAAATATTAGAAAGAAGTTTTCGTATGTAGATCTTTGTATATCTCTGTAATAATGTGTGTGTATATATATATATATATATATATATATATATATATATATATATATATATATATATATATATGTATATGGATCTGTCATGATATTTATGTGTACATTTGTATATCATATAAACTACATGTTAAATGTGTATTTTTATTTAAATTATAGTTATATATTTGTATATATATATATATATATATATATATATATATATATATATATAGTGCGATGGGTAAATTGTCGTATAAATTACGTAAAAATGAAAACAACACTACCATCTCATTTTAACGGATATATTTACCAAAATTAGACAAAAATAGCTTGTAATACCAAAGAGTAAATTTATTCAATAAAATCTCCATTGACTTCAACCATGGCCTCCAGACTACTTTGAAATCTCCTGCAACTCGTCTGGACTGTCCCCTTGATTAAGATAGTGAATGCTGCTATAATCCTTGCCTTCAGTTTATCTTTGGTGTTAAAGGAGTTTTGTTGGTCCCTCGCTCAACTGCGCCCCGCACATCATAATAAAGGGGGTTGTAGTCCGGTGAGTTAGATGGCCAGATGTACGATTGATGTGGTCACAGAAATTGTCTGACAGCCATAACTGGGTTCTCCTGCTTCTGTGGCATGGTGCAATGTCCTGTTGTCAGAAATAGAGTCTTCCAGCAGTCACCCTCTTGACCCAGGGCAGCACTACCTCCTCAAGGTACTTGATGTAGGCCTCCGTGTTGAGCTTGAGGCCCTGTGGGAAGATGAATGGAGGTATGACGTCGTCATCTTTAGAGATCGCTCCAAACACCTTCGGAATCACCATTAGACTCATCCAACTCTTCCCGAATCCATTGCACTGTCTTCAGATTGACACCTAAACACTCCGAAATGTTCGTATTGGAGCTTCTGGTGCAAATACAAAGCAATACAGCATGCCATTTCCAAATTTCTGGTGGAGTGAACTGTGCCATAGTGCTCTTTTTCTCAATGACGGTGCCCAACTGACCCTACTATACTGTGCAGTCAACAAAATCAAAAACAAAGCGTATGCACGAAATTAAGAATATAAAATGGCGACAATTTACCAATCGCACACTGTATATGTATAGGCAAAAATATATATTATTTATTATTATAATTTTATTTAATTACCCCCTCCTACGTAAATAAATGAACTATCACGCTACCATTACACTACGGAATAAATAGCAATATTTAAATTATGCAACCCTCAGCTTTAAATCAGCACCTGACGACTGCATTGTACATGAAACTCAAAGTTGTGATACTGGTGAGGAAGAAATATATATATATATATATATATATATATATATATATATATATATACACAAAGTAATTATACAAAGAATTAGTTAGCAATGTTAATGTGATTAGTGGCGAAAGCACTTCGATAACTAGACTTAATGAAACATTAATTTACTATCAATTCCTTGAATAACACGCTCCTTTTATTTGAGTTGTTATCAGATGGAATTGATGAGACTGAGCCGAGTACTTTCGACAATTTCAAATTGTCATCTTTAGTCGTAATATTTCCATTTAGAGGTAAACACCGAGACGAAATAAATGTAGTGTAGACCGAAAGACGTTTTTAAAAATATGCGATTTATTGAAAGTTTAGCGTTGCGGTATCGCACGTTCCAAAATAATATAACTGCCAAAAAATAGCATATTTTTGAAAACATTACTTTTTATGATATAATATATATACTGCACACTCTAATATATATATATATATATATATATATATATATATATATATATATATATAACTTTATATGTATATAAACAAATGACTGTTGTTTCACAATAACTGAAAAGTTTCATGAGAATTGCACTTTTAAGCATATTACATGAGCGTATCTTTTGTAAAAGGGATTTCTTTAAATCGAGTAATGACCGACACAGCTGTTTCCCTCATTCAATTATAAGTCAGTTTTATTCACATAATCAGAAAATACTTATTGTAGATTCTACAGGAAAAAAAGACAATATATAATTCCTGTCCGTGAAAAACTTTCAACACACAATGAGAATAATAGAAAATTGTTATTTTTAATAAGTACGCAACAAAGTCTTTCTAAAGGGTCTCACGGAATACTACAATATGAAACACACGTATGTTGATTGATAATTACGATCTCCTACTGCAAGGTGTCGTCAATAGAAGAGATAAAATTATGTTTAATCATGCATTATGTCTGTATATATGAATTTTTCTTACACATTAACATATCAAGGATTATTTGAGCAACAGTTATTGCATAAGAAATGCAGATAAAATAATTCATTTAATTCATTATTGTTTGTTCGTTTAAATTATTAATAGTCTATATGTCAAATGGAAGTAAAAACAGAAATTGATGCTATTTTAAAATAACACTAAAAAGTAACGAAGGCTCTCTTTACGTGTGTAAAGAAAATCTATACGAATATTGGAGGCTTCTGTGTATGCATTCGTGTCATGATGATGTGCAAATGACCAATATTTTTTGATTTTTTGATACTTGTGGGTTATCTGTCGCCACTTTTTAATTAAGTTAATCATCGATACAATTTCGTTGCCGCAGATGCCGGAATCCACACTCAGATTATCGAACATTTGTGGTATGGCACGACACCATCTTGAGACCTAACAGACCGAGTTCATGTGAAGAAAGCAACTACTCGATAGAGTAAACCCATTCGATGCCATCATGCAGGCTATTGCCACCTGAATAATACGATTAATGTTTGTTATTTGGAGAAATAAATATCATTTAAGTAATGAATACAGGTATACCTCACCCTACGTCGTTAATTAGCTCCAGACTTAGGTTGAAAAACGAATTAAGTCGAAAAAGGACTCAAGTCGAAATAACCACTCCCCATTGCATATTACAGTATTTATGATATGTATGTACAATATTGTGAATAAAATAATTTATCAGCAATATAGCCTTAGGCTTAGCATTAGCAATGAAAGGAAGGTCTGGCAGTTTTTCCAATATAACCCAGCTTCGTCAATGTTAAAATTCTGTTCAGAAAGAAACCCGTTTTCTTCGATGATCTTAGCCAATGCTTTAGGAAGATCAGCTGCTGCTTGTTTGTCAGCTGATGTACTTTCACCTTGCTTCTTAATAGAGTGTAACTCATAAACCAGCCTTGACTCGCTTTAAACTCTACATCTTTCTGATCTGTGTATTTTTGTTCAGGTCTTCAAACAATACTTGAATGATTTCTTGAATGATTTCTTAACTAATAGCAGTACGCTGATGATTCAACCTATCAATCCAAAGAGAAAGAAATTGTTCCATCTCTTCAAAGATTTTTCCCCTTTTCTTATTGATAACATTATTCTTCATCCCTGGGGCATCAGATTTGATATGTGCAAAAATCTTATCCTTGTTGTGAACAATCATCGATACAATTGTCCGACTCATTCCAAAAGATCGAGCAATCGATATAACCTTTTGACCTTTTTCATAGTGTTTTATCATAGTAAGTCCAGCGTTATAGCATGACGCTTAGCACTTGCACTAGGAATTTTCTTAGAGGCCATTGGGGCAAAATATAAAGTCACAAATGAATAAGAATGAGAGAGTAGGCGATAAGCAGACGTATAGCGTGCGTATGCCTAAACTAAACTGGATTTCACTTTCGCGGGAATCACAAGTGGTGCTGACAACGACGCCAAACAGTAAATGTTGGAACTACCGTGGAAAACGCCAATATTGAGCTCTTAAAGACCGTAAATAAGACGAAAATACAGAGTCATAGATGTTTTCACATTTCGTTCTCTAGGATTTATGATGATTATATTAACATTTACTGTAAATGTATGTATTTTAATATGATTTTATAAACTTTTATTCTTATGTATTGTACAATAACATGATTTTATGTGCTTTTAACGCTTTTCTAGTGATATTAAGACTTCAATATTTGTGGCGAACAGACGTAAAGTCGAATAAAATGACTTAAACTTGATTTTTATTTTTCCATATATTTTTGACAAACGACGTATAATCGAGAACGACTTAACTCGAAACGACGTAACCCGGGATATATCTGTAGTATATTTATACACATCTGTATTTGTGAAAAAGTTGGAAAATTAATTTAAAAAATGGCGACAGATAAGTACATTTTTTACATGAAAACTCAAAAATTCAATGGGCACTTCGACATGGTATAATGGTTAGCAAGCTTGTTTCGCTAGATTAATTGCGACTGCATAGTGAGTTCGATACTCACTGGGTGCCTCATGCTTTCGGTCTTCTGCCACATCAAAGCTACGCTTTAGAAAATCATTTTTGGTCACCGAAACGTGGTGTAACGTTAGCAAGCTTGTCTCGCTAGATCAATTACGACTGAATAGTGAGTTCGATCCATACTGGGTGTCCCATACTTTCGGTCCTGTGATACATCTAAGTTACGCTTTAGAAAATCATAGAAACCTCGACGTGTGGTGTATTGGTTATAAAGCGATAGCTTAGCGACTTTTTGTCTGTGAGAAAGGGGTTTCTGGATAAAAAATAATTGAACGCTTTTTGAATACTATCACGACAAGCAAGTGTGGAGTGGGCACAGCTCCAACCTAAGTATGGCAGCAATACTCCATTTTGGTCTGACCAGGATTTTGTAAAGATAGAGCATAACGGGGGGGGGGGGCAGATATTTGCTGGAGTGTTACAATGAATCGATCATTTTGCCAGCATTTTGAGCAATAGGTTGGGTATTTGAGTTTCACTTGAGGTCTTCTGATTATCTCACAAATAGTAAGATGGTCAAATCCGACCTCCGAGTTTAGCAAAGGTCATTAGAGGTAGAATTCATTTTTGGCCATTATTATCAGTATTATGGTCAACGAATTACATTATATGAAGGTTATCTTCGACAGCCGGATTGTTTGTTCTTATTTACTTATTTATTTATTTTGGTGGTGTGGGGAGGGGTCTACCCGGAACATCCACCCTTTTTATCAAATATTCAGTAAATGTTATCTCACGCCTTATTTTAGGCTGCGACCAATTTAGGACAAAGTGTTTTATTTGAATATTTAGTAAAAGAAGTGGTTGGAATAAGGATGTCTCGAGTGGATTTTTATCTAAAAAAAAACAAAACAAAAAAAAAACAATTGTGCTGGCCTATTTGAAATTATTTAAAAAGAAAAATATAACCGGGTCCGTTGTTTTGATCTGCAGGATTTGGGGAGGTCAATTTTGAAATAAAATGGTGTTTTTCAGCCAAACGAAAGAATTTAAATTTTGTTTTTTTTCCAGATTTGTTTGTAAAATGTTGGGCAATCCTGGAAAAATATTTTCAGACAAAAGAAATCAGGAACAAGCTTGATTTCTTCAACTGATTTGAACTTTTAAAAAAGGGAAGAAAATTGACTTCATACTACATTGATTGATTAATTCAATTTTTTACGGTTTATCAACCCTTTAAAGGTTATCTAAAGCACATCTGCAGCCAGCACAAAGGATACTAATTTGGTCATTTAACAGCCAAAATGGCAGTTTTTATCATTTAGAAATTACAGTATTTAAGAAAATAAATCACATATTGATTTATTTTAATAGAATACCCTTTACTGCATAAATTTATTTTAAATAATTTTAGTATTATCGACAAACTTAGTACTAAGCTATTATTTTAAAAATCGTAGTAAATATTCGATATTCTTGGTGGCTGAGAAAAATAGCGCGGGAACAAATTCTCTCTAGTATCCATGCCACTAGATATCAGACCATGAAAACAATATGGCAGCTCATTAACAGTTGTAAACAGAAACGTTTTTGCTTTTAAAGGTGAAATGTCATCCAAAAAAAGTTTTAGAGGCGTTATCAAAATTGCTTTATCTCTTTGTACTGTTATCTGTAGTTTAAAGGTACCAGTAATTTTTCAGATTATGCATCATCAGTTTTGAAAATTAGTTTTTTTCCTACTACATCAATCCTAAAATGGCTAGTGCTCCTCCAGCTAAGAGAAAAATGAAATTGAACAAAGAAGGGCGAGTGTTTCAAGAAAAGTGGGAATTATGGTATTTTTGCACAACAGTCAGTGAAAAGATACATTGTTTAATTTGCAACAACGCCAAAAGAGTACAGTCTGAAAAGACATTATGAAACGAACCATCTATCTTACGATAAATATGAACGCCCAATGCGCATTTCAAAACTCAAGGAATTGAAGGCTAACTTGATACAGCCAAAGAATTTCTTTTTTACAAAAATTCAGAAACAGAATGTCGCTTCCGTTACTGTAAGTTGTAAACTCAGCCGAATGATAGGCATGAGTGAGAAATCTTACAGTGAAGGAGATTTCATAAATCAATGCCTTATAAAAACAACTGAAATTGTATGTCCAGTGAAAAAACACTTATTCAAAATCATTTCCTTAACCAGGAACATTGTTGCTGAATGGATTGATGAAATTTCAGATGATTTTAAACAACAGTTGAAGGCTGTATCATCAAGGATTGAAACTTTTTCTATTGCTATTGATGAGACCGTTGACATCACTAGAAAGCACAGCTTGCAATCTTCATCAGAGCCTGTTACAGTGAATTTAATATTTATGAAGAACTGATTAAACTGGTCCCCATGGATGACGCTACAACAAGCGAGGACATCTTTGAGAAAGTTGAGTAGGTTATGAGTATAGTTTTGATTTGAATAAACTTGCATGCTTATTTACTGACAGTGCTGTGAATACGATCGGCAAATATAATGCTATTGCTACCAAGTTACAAAGAAAACTAGAAAACTCGCATCCAGATTCATCATTTGCACATTTTTACTGTATTATTCATCAGCAAAATTTGTGTTCAAAGATTTTAAAATTCGGTCATGCGCTTAGCTTAGTCACAAAGACAGTGAACTATATCAGAGGTCATGCTCTCAATCAGTTCAGTCAGTTTTTGGAAGATATAGATAATCAGTTCACTGATGTTCCATTCTACACAAAAGTCCGCTGGTTTTCATGTCACAAAGTGCTAAAAAGGTTCTATTTGTTGAGACAAGATATAATTATGTTTTTGGAGATGAAAAATCAAAACACAGATGAAATAAAAGATGAAAGTTCGCTCCAAGATCTGGCTTTTGCTGTGGATATTTCTGCACAGTTAACTGATCTTAATTTGAAAGTATGAGGTAATAACAAACTTATCACACAGTTATAGGATGACATTAAGTGCTTCATTACTAAACTAAGCTTATGAAAGTCACAGTTATCAAAAGAAAATTTAGTTCATTTTCCTAGGTGCAAAGAGCTGAAAAGCACTGCCAATAATCGAGACTACTTTGCTTTGCTAAGAATGACAGTCACCTGGGATTGTTGTCAAAGGAATTTCAGAAAAGATTTAGTGATTTCTCATCTTTTGAACATCAGTTTGCATTATTCCCCATTCACTTTTGATGTTGCCAAGAAAGAAGAAAACTTGCAGATGGAAATATTAGAAATGCAGTTGGATTCTACACGCAGAGCAAAGTATTTTGAAATAGGAACACCTGTATTCTTTTCCATACCTTGCTGAAATGTTTAAAAACTTCAGAATGTTTGCCACAAAGATTATGGCAATGTTTGGTTTTACTTATGTGTATGTGAATAGATATTTTCCTTCATGAAATCAACAAAAACTTCTCAAAGAACAAGGCTAACTGATCAACATTTGCTATCTCTGATCAAAATCGGAACTACACAGACATTTCAGCCAGACATAGTAAACATTGTCAGCAAAAAAGGTGTCAAGCTTCAGAACAAAAACTAAAACTGACTGAATAGTGACAAATAAATGTTCAGTTTTGAACTGTTGTAATTTTCGTACAATGCATTTGTTGCTGTTGCAAACTGCAAGTATATGTTGTTGTTTGAAATGTTTTATTAAAATAATTATTTTGCAGAGTTGAATACTGCTAAAACATTTGTATGCACATTGTGTGTTTCTAAATTTAAGTAACAAAATATTCTGCAATAAATTTTATTAAGTGACTCCAATTAGTTATAATGTACACAATTGGTTGTTGTGTGTGGCCTTCATGACAACACATATGTGACCATGTGGCTCTCAGGGGACTCTCAGTTTGACATGCCTGATCTTAAGCCATAAATATTGTTTTTAATTTTTAAGAATTTTTTTTTGGGGGGGGTGTTCTTACATCACTAAATCATAATCGCCAAATTAGTGATTTCTCATCTTTTGAATTTAGTGATGTAAGTCCAGTAGGTCTTACATCACTAAATCATTTAACATTTAGTTGGGGCGAGATCGGGAGAAGTGGATTCATATCTTTCCCAAGGGTATTTGCGCGTAGGTGAATATAACGAACCCAAATGGAATTGGAACTCGGCTCTCCCGATTAACAATTCCGATCTATTATCCATTGCACCACCCGCACATCTAAGTTTACAGCACGTGGTATTCCCAAACGGTTAACCATCTAGATACTGAACAGGCTCGACATTGTTTAACTTCGGTGATCATCCGGGAACCGGTGTATCAATGTAATGTAGTCGCAATCATCTCATGCTACAGAAATTAACAGTGGCTCCTTCGTGAAACATCTGTATAACTGAATACATTTACGAACACTTTTGAGACTGTCCAAAACCCAAATGACTTCCGTGTGCGTTGCCTGGTGTCCCTCCTTACAGGCTCCAACTAAAACGAAGGACGTCCACTATGATTTCAATAGACTTATCTTTTAAATTTAAGCGACTTCAATCCCCAGTGAGTCATAATAATGTCATGGCCATCAGAAAGGTACGTCCAACCGTTCAACATCACTAATCTGAAACTGACTTCTCCATTTCCCCATGTTCAATTCTATGTTGGTTGTTCTAGCGTTGACCCGAATTAAACTTTTTCATATTAGCACCAAATAGGAGAAACATTGATATTATGTACCCAAAGGCTCTATCAAGGTAAGGGGTTACGTTGTTTGTTTTTCGCAGATGTGCTACTGAGATCGTAGAAATGGCAAACATTCTTTAGACTAGAGCGATCATAGGTTCTTGAGGAGTACGCACATTTCAAAGCCTGTCGAGTTGGTTGAAAATGATGAGCGCTCAAGACGACCGATCACCAACAAAATGCCAGAAAATATGTGGGAAATAATCATAAATTTATGTATTGCTTAAAAATCCATCACAGCTCTCTCATATGATTGGAATCAGTTATGGAGACCGTCGGAATTTATCTCGTCATGTGACATAAAAATCGTCATTGTCTGTTACAATTCAAGTAGTAATTTCTTAGTAGCGCTCAATTTCCACGTCATATGGTCGAATATTTCTGCTTTATTACTTTTATTTAAGTTTTCCAAGCGACGTTTACCCGAAAATGAAAAACCCGATAACAGTTTTTAAAAGAGTTTGCTTAACACTACGGCAGTACCATACAAGAGCCAGATCAGATCTCAAATGGAGTACTGTTGCTGCCCAGTCTTCACTTTCTAGTCTCGATAGGGTTAGGGCTAAAAACACCTTCAGCAAAATCTAAGGTGAACATAATTTTTCTTAAACAGTAAAAAAATAAAATAAAATAAAAATTATTCGTGTGTGATTTATGCAAACTTTGCAAACTAAAACTAAAACAACTTCAGCAAAATTTAAGGTGAACATAATTTTTCTTAAAGAGTAAAAAAAGAATATTGATAAAAAAAAAAAATAATAATGTTATGGTACGCTAGGCTAACTAAAATAAAGCTTTCCTGAACTAGGAAGAGCACAAAAATAGAGATGCGCGTTTTTTGAGTGTGTGGAGGTGTATTGGCATCAGCAATAAAACTAAAATAGTTACACAGCAGAGATGGGATGCGATTTTCTTACTAAGATAAAAAAAGGAGAAAAAAAAACATACAGGAAAACGTGAAATGAACGAGACAAGTAAGCAGGGCAAGCATAAGATACGGAGAGATTTTCGGAAAAGCTCGAGAAGAAAAACACAAAAAAAATTACAGAAATTGAACTTAAAAAAATAGTGAGAGAACTAAAAAAAATGTCGGGGAAGTACAGTTGACAGATAAGAGAAATAAGAAAAGAAGGTCTCAAAGGGGTGGAAAGTAAAAAGATAATATTGGATGTGATAGTGGCAGGAGCGAGCGAAAGAGAAATGTGGATGGGAAGTGGAGGCAAAAGCGAACCAGTCACAATTTGCATAGACATGCCGTCCTCCTTGTGGGTGAGTGTGTGCGACGGCGCATGCGCGGGCCAATTAGCTGGGTTAGGGAATTTTATGTGAGCTGAAAAGTTGGCCATCCATCCCGACTTAAAATTTTTAACGGCAACCCTATTTCTGGCAAGCATAAGAAAATACAACGAAAGGCAGACTGTTTCAGGTCTACTGCACAAAACAAGGACCTTTTGCTTACTAACTGGAATTATTTACACAAATCACCAAAAAAAGAAGAGAGAAAAAAAGCGCGATCGGGGGGGGATAGCTACTACTAAGTTACTTTACTACCATTGGTATTATTAGTAGTAATAGTGGTAGTAAGAAAAGAAACGTGCTTGATTTTAAACAGGCATAAGGGGAAAGAAAAGCATCTTATTTTACTTATTTATTTCTAACAATTAAAACTAAGAAAAAGTGTAAATAAATAAATTACTAAATGGCTGTTTGTGGCAGCAGCCCCTGTAGTCGGTACAGCTACGCTATTTTCTTTGGTTTTTGTAAACAAACAACTGAATTTTGAAACACCTCCAAACGTTTCAAGTTAGTAATCTGTATTTACTTCTACCACTACTAAGTGCCCAACATATGCACATATCACTTGTAGTGTTACTACTACTAAGTTACTACTACCACTTATTAGTAAACATCCTACGCGTTTAACTTTAAAATATCAGTCACCAACTTGACGTACCATTCTTGAGTTTCTTTAAGAAAGTTTTGCAACAAGTTTCTGTGGAGATGTTAGTGGTTTCGTCTCTTCCTGGATAAAAAAAAAAAAAAAGACTGTGGATAAACTTAATCTGACGACTTCTTTACAGTTTTTTTCTAAAGCTTATATTTTATTTTACAAAGTTGGAAATTTATTTTTTTGGAATGTAATTATTAACAATGCCCAAACACTCCCCGGACGATGCCGCCTTCCGTCGGTTGGTACAATTAATTAATGAATGGAATCATGATCATTATGATATTTTTGCACTCACTCAACCGAATGAGGTAAGTTATTTATTTTTTAAAAAGTTAAGAGCGTACTTGTTGAATTTCAAAACATTTATCTTAAAAATGATAATTAAAAATAAAATGTAAAACTTGTAAACCAGATCAAAACTTTTTTCTGGTAGTCATTTATCATTTTTATTGCTTAACATATTTTTTTAATAATTTTCTAAAAATACAGTAATTCAAAATAAATTCTTTATCTTTCCTTTCACAACTTTGTATTTTAAATTGTTTCTTAACTGATTTTCCTAGTTCATGATTTTTTTTCCCCATTTTCCAATTTTGGTCACTCATTTTTAATCTTGAAATGACTCCTCCTCCACCTATGTTTGCAAAACTATTTTCAAAATTAAAATTCGCATAACTCTTAAAAGTAATTTTTGTTGAATATTCTATAAGAAAAATAAAATTGTATCCAAGATGGCTACCTGCGTCAATTGTCTAAAGTTGTGCGTCCTGCAAATTCACCTCCAATTTTTTTTTCGTAATTTTGGTTTTGATCAGAACTACAAGAACAAGTAAATGTACTTTAATTACCAAAGTAACCAGTTCACTCTGATTGTCATAAAATTGAGTTTTAACCTAAACGTTTTCAACAAGTTTATTTTACAACTTTACTTACACCTGCCCAGCAATGGCCGATTGATGACTGGTGGCCAGGTAATTAGCGACCATGACACACCTGACAAAGAAAATCATTTTTTAACATTTGCAAATAAGAATACAATGAAAAAAAGATAGGAAGAAATTTTTAGTAAACTTTCTAAATTTTAATGAAAGTATCAATCTAAAGTTTTTTTTTTTTTTGTTTTTTTTTAAAGCTATTTGAAAGATTTTATCATAAAAAAAAATAATGTGCGTGTTTATCCAGCTCAACAAAAGTCTTCAATTATTTTACCTGGCCCTGGTACACCTGGTGTACTCTGGGAATATTTTAATATCCGTTTTGTTTCAGTTAATTGTTTGTTTTTAAATTCATAAAACTTGTCTGACAGAAAATAAACGTTGGTTATTTAAGTGTTTTTTTTTTTGTTTTTTTTTAAATTTTAAAAAGGTGGCTAACGTTGGTTACTGTGATGTTCGTATTTCGTTACTTGATTGGTCGGCATTTAGTGTTCAGTTCACTGTAGTGTGTGCCTGAGAAGCCTACAAATGTTGACTGACCCACTCTACTGCTTCTCTCCTCCCTCTTTCTTTTTAAGCTACAGGTAAAAAAAAAAAAAAAAAAAAGGCAAGAGACTACAATGTCACCACTCGTATACCTGTAGCGCAACTGCTGCTGTCAGAACCGTCCAAGTGTTAGATGTGTAGATGGCCTCATTTCGTTTTCCTATTATTTCAAATTTCAATACTTACCTCTGTTTTTCTTTTCTTTCTTTTTTTATATACATTTTTGTTTGCTGTTTTTCAAACGTAACCGTTCTTTGCTGATAAGCTGTCGCACAGCTTTAAGCATTCCGCATTCGCTATTACAAAGAAAACATTCCTTTCATCATAAAATTTAGAAATTTTAGAGAGAGACTCTCATTGCCCGTTTAGAAATTTATTTGTCAATACTTAATAATTAATATTGCATTAAAAAAACTTTAAAACTTTTTTGTTGTTGCTTTTACTCTCTCTCTCTGGTCAGTAATGAATTCAAGAAAGGGAAATTGCTTCCAGTCCTCGCTCCCTTTTTATTGCTCACCTGAGAAATAACTTAAAAATATGTGACAGTTTGATTGATGAATTGTGTGTTTTCGAGATGATTACTAATATCCACTCATTTTTATTTTTATTTTTTTATAACCTGTCATTGTCTTGTACACACCTTAAGATTTAAATCAGGAAATGCTACTTTCGGCTTTGTTTTCTCTTTTCTTTTTTTTTTTTTTTTTTTTTTTTTTTAACTGTCTTGATTTCTCTCTATTCTACTTGATGCCTCTTCAATCTTGATCATTATTTTCATATACCGTAATGATTTATTTATTTTTATTTTATTTATTTGTTTATTTTTTTGTGTGTGTGTGGTTGATTGAATAGTTGAATGCCCAGCACTATTTTTATATTTTAAAAGTAGATTGAACAACGGTAATAGAACTTGTTTTACTGTTTCTTGACATTTTGAGTTGCATATTTTTTTTTTTTTTTTTACACAACTTAATGATAGAAGAAAGAATGTTTACTTAACCTCAGAATATCAAATTCTTACCTTTTTACAATATTACTTGATTCCTCGATAGTCAGTATTGGCGCTAATTAAAACAAAACAAAAACAACGATGTACAATCACCTTAAGAATTTATCGTCATAAAGTCAAAGAAAAAACATGGCATTTTGAATATACTGTAGTGAGTGTTGAAAGTTTTTTTTTATGGTCACTTTTAGTTTTAAGTGTATATTGTAGATTTTTAAAAAAAATCGTACTTTTTTCCAATTTAGTAACTAACGATGTTTGAAGATATTGTGATCTCAACCTTATGAATTTTGGAAGAATAAAAAACAAATGTTGCTTAGACAACAATTGGAATTTAAAGCAGTAGTGCACAAAAATGGTAATGGTAGCAAATTTCACTTTGACTATTAACGTTAAAAGAATATATTTGAAAAAAAAACCAGTCAAAACAAATAGTTAATAGTACTTATTAATGAAAGGGATAATTAGAATTGATAAGATTTTAATTTTAACAATGTCTTGTGATAGCCTTGTGGAGCACATGAAATAACTACTCACAATGAAAAGAATTTTTTGTACTTTTTATGCAAATGTCTTTGAAAGAAGAACTAATGAATTAATGATTCTGTTGCCATAAAAGCTAAAAAGCCAATTCCTTTTCTGTTTATTCTTAGGTTTTTGCACTTTCATGATATGACATTTTAGAAATGAAAGCAATCTTTCTTACAAATCAAAATACTATAATTCTCAACTTGCGGTTTCCTAACCATTATTGTTCAATCAAAATTTCTCCACGTGTTGACGTTCCAAAAGAGTGAATTATCAATAATTATTTCAATCTTTCAGCTGCTGCATCCAAATAAATGGCATGTTGTCACTTGACCTGTTATCTAATCAGTAACAAAACAAAAAACAAAAAAAAAAAAAAAAAAACTGTCATTTTTAGTTTTTAGAACATCAACCATAGTGTTCAGATGATGAAATTATAACTTTTCGTATTAATTTTTTTCTCCCCACAAATGAATTTGCCTTGCACCAAAATGAACATAAAGAATTTGGTGGAAAAATTAATGCTTCCAGGATTTTGTTATCTTATTCGATTCTTAAAGCAATGATGGCACTTCATTTTACTACATTTCTCTAAAATGAACCCAAGCTTTAACTAACTGGGTAACAGTGGGGAAAATTATGTAACTGAGTGAAAATGGTTGTAATAATCATAAATCAACAAGTTTTATGGATCAGAAGATTCCTGTAAGCAAGTGTGTAATTTAGTTTTATCAAAGTAAAAAAAAAAAAAAAAAAGATAATTCTTTCGTACTTGCAAAAAAAAAATGTTATGTTTATTATTTGTTAATAGGACAAAATAATTATACAAATCATTGAATGAAGTTATAGATTTTTAATTTTTTTGACTCACAAATCAGTATAATAATGTTTTTTGTTTTTTTTTCTTCCTACGACCAAAAAAACACCTTAAATTTTAAAATATTCATATTGTCTTACTTAGCATTTGGTGATAATTCTACCGTAAGATTTCATTACACAGTTTGTTTGTTTTTTTTTTTGTTTTTTTTTTCACGATAAAATTACTATTAAGAACCGTCCAAATAAGTAAATTCTTCCTTTTTAAATGTGAAGTTTTATTATGCAAAAACATAAAATTGTTATTTATAAATAAAGACATGCAACAATAAATATATTTGATCCCATAAACCGTTTGATGGGATCAAATGTGATGGTTTATGGGAATCAAATATTTATTCCGTTTTGAAACAAGAATAATGTTTTTAAATTTTACACGTCATATGGACATTGTCATTTGTTCATTGATTTGAGTTTAATTTTCTACTGTTTCAACTTGTAGCAGTTTTTTTCTTCTTCTTTGCTTTAATTTGGTTGGTATCTTTGAAAACTTTTTAGCAAGGTGCACAAGAGTCTGCTTTGCAGAATGTGAAGGTGCATCATTTTTCTTTTGCATGACGATTTTTTTTTTTTTAGCTTACGTTTCTTGACTGTGACCTGAACCACTGAAAAATGTCTTGTCTACTAAGAACTTCCAATAATTCTCTGCCTTTATCTTGATATTGTCCTCACTTTTGAAGGGACCTAACACCCAAAATTTATTTCACTTTCATCTGTCTTCTAAATTGTGCGTGTGTGTTGTTTTATTTTTACTTTTATTTTTTTATGAATGTCCCAACCTCAATCCCAGCTCTATTCATCACTAAAAAAAAACCTGTTGAGAAATTAGTTTTAACTTCTCCCAACTTGCATTTAAATCTTTTTTTTTTCTTTCTTTTTTTGTAGTTTTAGCTCTTCAGATTTGGTAGTTCTCTTTTCTTTTTCTTTTTTTTGTCTTTAGAAAATGTTTTGTTTATCGTTTATTTGCAATATCAGTTTCAAATATTTTCTTTATTTCTGTTCAACTTTTTGCAGTTTTTAACAATATCTTCCTATATATCACTCAATATCTTATCTTTTAAGGTCGTGAATCACGACAATGTTTATACCTGAAAGTGAAATAATAATGATAATAAAAGATAAGTAACTATATTTTTTATTTATTTATCTTTCTTTAATCATTTCACCCCAGTGCAAGCCAGGAGTACCACTATGTAGGGGGTTGCACAGAGTGAAAGTGAGAGAAAAGACTGAATAGGGGGATTGAAGAAATGATAAAAGTTGAACAGAGTTCAAATCAACGTAAGATGGTGGTTGATGTTGCATTTTTAAACTTTTGAAGATTGTAGTTATCAGGGAAGCAATTAAGTGGAAGGGAGATCCACTGTTGGGAAGTTGCAAGCATAGAATCTGTTAGAGTAGAAGTGGCAGTTGCATTTAACTATTCCAACAGTAAATAAATGGGTGAGACCTAGATGCCAATCTAGTATCACGCTTAAATTAATGTAGTCATTCATCTGTGAGAAAGTGACTGAAGTCAAGATGCCAAGTCAGGATCGATTGCATTACAGATCCTTCTTTGGATTTTGTCAAGAACTTCAAGATGAACAGCAGGGACAACAGATCGGATATGGCAACAGTATTCAATGCACAGATAAATTGTAGATTTGTAAATGCAAGATGGCCTCTGACAGGAAAAACCTTACAATATGATGAATAACTATAGTTGCATAATGCGATCTCACAACAAGTCATTTATTTTTTTTATTTTTATTTTTTTTTTTTTTTTGAAAGGATTTTTCATCTGACATTATTTCTTATAAACATTATATTTTTATGGGGACATGTTTGAGTTGCTATCTTTGTTTTTATTAAACAGGGAAATTAATAAGAACCTACCAAGATTGAGAAGTTTGACTAAAGAAAAATTGTGCCTCCAACAGGAATAATAATAATAAACACAGGAATGGTAACTGACATGTGTACCCACTAAAAATAATGTTTACATAGTTATAAAGAAATAATCTATTGTAAATATTTCATATAAATCAAGTGGAAATTCATATGCATATTTGGCATGTAAAATGTTACCAAAAATGGTGAAAAATCTAACAGTTTATTTATGACGATAAAAATTTCTAAAAAATTAAAAACAGTATTGACAAACATATTTTAATCTATATTAAAGATTTATAAGTTTACTTTTATCATAGTGTTGGTACATTTGAGATGATTTCAAAGCATGATTAAAAACCAACATTTTTGTCATGGATTAGGCTGTAATTATTGTCTACATCAAATGTTTCATTTAACCTTGTGCAAGTCGTATATTACTGCAGATTTTTTTTTTCACTCAGTAAATGAAAATTTGTTACTGCTGTACAAAAGATGCTAAGGAAAAAAATAGGTTGGTTAAAAAGATTTTAATTTATTCTGTTTATTGTAAAAAAAAATTTATATACAGGGTGCTATGGAAAAATTATCTAAATGATGCAAAAATGAAAATAACATTGACATCCCATTTTAACAGATATATTTACCAAAATTACACAAAAGTATCTTGATATAGAGTAAATTTATTCAATATCGCCATTGGGTTCAACTACAGCTTCTAGACAACTTTGGAATCTCCTGCAACTCTTCTGGATGATCTCCTTGTTTAAGTTGCTGAATGCTGACATAATCCTAGCCTTCAGTTCATCTTTGGTGTTACAAGGAATTTTGTTGGTCTCTCACTGAACTGTGCCCCACACGCAATAATTGAGGGGTTGCAGTCTGAAGAATTAGGTGGCCAGATGTAAGGGGTGATGTGGTTGCTTAAATTGTCTAACAGCCATGACTGGATTCACCTGCTTCTGTGACATGGTGCAAAGTCCTGTTTCAGTAGCCACCCTCTTGACTCAGGACATCCATATCTTCTCAAGGCATTTGATGTAGGCCTCTGTGTCCAGTCTGAGACCTTGTGGGAAGATGAATGGAGGCATAATGTTCCAGCACAAATGCCAAGCAGTACAGCATGCTGTTTCCAAATTTCTGACAGTGTGACTTGCATCATGATGCTCTTTTTCTCACAGACAGCGTCCAACTGACCCTACTATACTGTGCAGTTGGTAAAATAAAAAACAACGTCCATGCCCAAAATTAAAAATATAAAATATCAACAATTTACCCATTGCACTCTGTACAATGTGCATTTGTATATTTGGTTTTGCCTAAATTTTTGCTGTGCTAAAAGTTATCTTCCTTGCAATAGTGGTATTTCTTATAACAACATTGGACTGTTACAGGATATTTACTAAACTGGAAAGTGAAAATACTCGAAGATAGTACAAAAATATTTTTTTAAAAAATAATTAAAAATGCACCTGGACACCTAAAAATAGTAAAGACTTAACAAAATAAGTCATGATTTCTGATGGCATGGGTTAACTAACAATAAAAGTGGGGGCCTTTTTTTCCTCTCCATTAGTGGTTAAGCAACAAGATTATAAGTGATGCTGAAAAGTTCTCTGCCCAGCCTACATTTCAAAACATGACGAAATTTTAATGGGCATCTTTTATGAGGTCAAGAACTTTTCAGCAGGGCCTCTTAGTGTAATTCAGGACATTTCAGCTGAGAACTTAGTATAGTTCATTTATTAATACACTTTTTTTGTTTGTTAAAAAAAATCAATCGTTTTCTAATTCCTTCTGCACTGAGCCACAGATCGGTACCAGGCTGTACAGAAAAAAATTAAAACTTTTTTCCATTTTATTGACTATCACGGTCATGTTAGTTATGTGAGTGACCAACACCCCCTCGGCCCACAAGAAAATTTTCTTGCAGGATGTTGATCCATGGTGCAAAAAGGTTGGGGAGTGCTAATTTAACTGATTTCAAAGTGGAATTAAAACATTCTTAACATTTGGAAGTTGTGGTGTGGAAAGCCTTTAAATGACAGATTTTCACTTATAATAAGCAAAGCAAAAGTAGGGACCACCAAGTTAGTGGTTAAGCTCTTTATTATAATAAGTTAAATGGTTAGGGTAGTTAATTTACTTAAAGCAGTTTTAATTATTTGAAATGAAATTGAATCTCAACTGAGAACAAATTTAGCTTAATTTGGAAAGTTAACTTGTAAATAAAAATTTTACCAATGTGTGTCTGATTCTCCATTGGAATGTAGAGTGAAATATGATAACAGGCCATTCTTTTAAAAAATAACTGGGGATATATTTTTCTTTGTTTCTTTACTTTTTCAGTGGATCCTTTATTTAAAGATAGTTTCATATTCCAGATGTGAAATACCTGATTGCAGTGACCAGATTTTGTTTCTTGTTTTGAATTTCTTCTTTGTGCCAAAGTCTTAATTTGTTGATTGTTTGACTGTAACAAACAAGATCTTTGTTTAATTGACACCTGGGCTATTGTGGAGATCAAAATTACCTGCTATCAATGCAAACACCTGATTTTTTTTCAATTAAGAAAACTCTGATTTCAGTTATCATATCAAATAGGATATTTTTCCAGGAGCATTTTATATTTGGCCATTTGAATGTAATGAAAATATGATTGATTCCTTTTTTATAAAGATTCAGAATTATCAAAAAAGATTAAAAAAAAATTAGTAAGAACAAGTATTATAATGATGCCAACTTCTCTCCATGGTGCAATATTTAATGTTTGGGTAGAGTAATAGCTATTGATAGGAGGCATGGTGGAATAATGGATAGCAGCTCCGACTGAGGAATCAGAGAGCCATGTTTAAATTCCAGTCTAATCCATTACATTCACTTACGTGCTAATACCCTTGGGAAAGGTATGAATCCTCTTCTCCTCCCCATCTATGGGTAAATAGCAGGACAGACCAGGTTCTATAGCCTTAGATGATAACTGGTCTACCACAGAAAGAAATGGCAACCTACTATTGGGAGGAGGGGGTTCTGCTTCATTAGTCATGTATCAAAAGATACATGATTGCCTAAGCATGTATCATGCATGGCATATAACTGACTGACTGAATGGTTATTGATATAGTGGAAATGGTAAGTTATGCTCAAATTCCAGTTTAGTCTGTTCCCTTCACTTTCACACTAATACCCTTGAGAAAGGCCTGAATCCATCTCTTTACCTTTCCCCAAGTTATAGATTAAATATTAGCAAAGACTGCCTATGTCTTGAATGGCAGCCAGTGTAGGAGAATGAGAATTCTGAAGTCAAAACTGTGGACAAGGAAGCAGGAAACCACATCCCTATCTTTCCCAGAAAGTTATGGTAATTCATAGATAATAAAGAAAAGAAAAAGGAGTTTGTTGAGAACGATTGTTAATCATCCTGGAGGGAGGGAGATGATATTTTGAAATGGGGAGATGAAGACAGATGAATGTAATGTTTTTTGTTTTTTTTTTTTAATTCAAGATTAAATTTATTGTACCTCTTCTTTATGTTACTGCTTAAATGTAAGCATTTCACTTTTCTTGGGTCTTGTTTTATTTATTCATTTGTTTTAAGATTTCTGTTTTTATTTCAAATAAAGAACATGTCCAATTAAGTGAAAAGGAAAACCTGGCTTCTATGAAATATTTAAGTTTTTGAGAATGGAGGAAAATCTTAATTTCATTGACAAAACATTAAAATTGAAATTAAATCTGAAAACAACTTTTCTTTTTTTTTTTTTTTTTTTTTTTTTTTTTTTTAATAACCTGTAGTTAAAATATCCAATTGAATTTAAAAAAAAAAAAATTGTAGTAAAAACTAAAACTGTTTTATTTTGTTTGTAAATATTTCACAGTATTCATACTACTGCACCAGACAAAATGATTCTTACTGTCTCTCCCTTTTCAAAAGGAAGAAACAGAAGTGTAGGATTTACTGGGTAAATCTTTGTTAAAAAAAAAAAAAAAAAAAATTCCATACTTTCATTGATGAAAGAAAATCTAAATAATTTATGCTTAAAAGTAAAACTATAATTTAATATAATTAAAACAAAATTCCTTTGCTGGTAGCTTTTTTTTTTTTTTTTTTAAATACAAAAAAAACTCTTTATTAATTGGGAGTGGGGTAGAAAAAGAAGAGTATGGTCTTGAAATATGACTTTCATAGCTTGAATTTTAGCTGAAATTTCTTCAGCACCAGTGTCATGGTTGCCTAAAGAAAAAGAAGGGGAGAAAAAAACAGTTAAAGATTTTTTTTTTCCTTTTAAACTCTGCAATTATTGATTTACTCTTTATTGAAGTTTGAAAAAGAAAAAACACAACACATCTTTGTGATGCCTCTGTTCCCTCCCCTTTTATTTTTTTATTTTTGACTCTGCAAACTTGGCTTCTTTCTTGCGACAGACTTAAGGTGGTTATTGATTCACCCCACACTCGTACCCTCATTTCCTTGTCTTGTGAAGGAGTGTAAGGTGGATCCTAACTATATAAACTAATAAGCCCCCTTAAAAGTAGGGCAGCATAAGGCTAAGAGTATAGGTTGCCGGTAACCAAGAAGCAGCAGCTAGCAGGGTCAGCTGTGTGACATAGCAGCCCCACCCTCGATCCCTAAATGACTTAACAATGACAAGACTACAGTTTTTTTTCCTCCTTTTATTATTATTATTATTATTATTATTATATTTTTTTTTTTTTTTTTTTAATTATTTAGGTTAATATTCAAAGGATTTTTTTTTCTTAAAATATTTAACGCATTTTGTTAAAAGTTTTTCTCTGTACTTGAGGAGGGAAAAAGATTTTAAGAAATAACTTTTATTCCTGGCTTTTTTTATTTCTTTGATAGTATGTTTTGTAAATAAATTCATGTCTGCTTGAACATGTTTATTCATTAGATATCATAATCATATTCAATGGAATACTTGGATTAGATTTTTTACCAGTAATTCCCGAAGAATTTCTGTTTTTCAAAAACACATTATTCAACTGGTCTTTTTTTTTTTTGTTTTGCCAATTACAAAAAACACTTTCTTTTTATATATATTTTTATTTTCCAAATAAAACAAAATAAGTTAATGAAATTAAATTTGAAACTAAATTTAGAACTGGGATAAGCAGTGCATCAAATTCAAATAGAATGGATAGAAATGGGCTTAAACTTTAATTTAAAAATTCTCTTCTGAATTTATCAGCAAAAAAAACTTTTCATTGTTAAAGTATAAACAGAAGAAATTGACTAGTCAAAATTATGGTTTTAACATGAAACAAATTTGTGACATTTTATGTATTTGATGTACAAGAGTTCTATTTCTGTTGACAAAGATTTTACAGAACAAATGTTTTCACAAAAATTTATGAAAAAATTGTCAATATGCTGATTATCATAATCAGATTATATGCTATACCTTAGGCTTACAGGCTGCATTTTTTTTCTGTGATAAGCATTTCCATGTTGCATCTAAGAATAAAAATAGATATTAGAACACAAAAAAGCAAAATATTTCTTTTGAAATGCACTAACCAATTTAGTTAGTGCCTCGAAGATGCACTGAGAATTGAATGTAATTTAATTGTCTGAGTGAGTTTAAGAACAGATTTTAAACAGATTAATGGTGATAATCTATGAGGTGGGTGCTCTGAAAGTAATGCCTCCAATACATGGAAACTACAACTGATAGAGGGATAACAGTAACAGTTAACACCATTGGATATAACAAGTTTTTAGCTACCATTTTTCATAACTGCTCATGTCCACTGTTTAAGTGTCAATTTTCTGTATAGAAGGATTCAAGATACTTCTGTTTCATATGCATTCTCATGTCGACATTTTGCAAGACTGTCACTCAGTTGTTATTAACGGGCCAAAAATAAAAATGGTGATTTAGAAGGTTCATACTCTATATTGCCTTACTGTGCTTTTTGATTGGATAAATCAATAATGGAAAGTAGTTGTAGAAGTTATAAATTGTATCTTCTGATTTAAGATGATACTCAAAGAAATCTGTAAAGTAGCTATATTGAAAAAAAATCCTTTTTTCAGAATGTTTGCTTATCTCACAATGAATCTTGTAGTGAGAACTAGGATCTTTGCACTTTTTCTTTAAAAAAGTAAATTTTACTTTTAGATGCCTTAGTTTTTTTGTGTGATGAATTAATAGTTCAAAATAAATTAATAATTGAATTTGTGATGTGAGATCACCAATCAAGAATAGTGTATTATCAAGCTATAAGTTTGGTACTGTGCAATGCAGAAAATAGAAATGTGCGGTTTAACTGAAAAACTGACTTTTTTACGGTTTCATCTTCACATTGTGAAACCCGAAACCGCATCGAAATTTTTTACGAAACTGAAATCGTTCGGTTTCGTTTGGTGCTATAGCTGTCACTACTGAAAAAGACTTTGAGATGTTAATAAAATTAAATTTTATAAACATTTATACTATTGTAAGAGGAAAAACATTTGAACAAAAATGTTAAAACATTGATAAATTTGCTTTTTAACGCCCAAACGTCCGCGCGCTAAATATCTCTTTAAAAATAAAATTTTCCCAAATCGTCATAATTCCGTGTAAGTGTAGACTGTAGATTTACTTAAAATTAAAACAAACAAAAATTACAATGTAAATTGTAAAGAAAAGGCTAGAAAGAATTTTTTTTTTTTTTTTTTTTTTATTAAAAAATAACAGTAAAACTGTAATTTTTTTTGGATAAGTTTGCGCTTTTTTTTTTTTAATTTGGCATTATATTCATATTTGGATGGTAGTATGTCGTTTCTGGCATATTTTAAAATTATTTTCGATATTAACTGTCTCTTCACAAAGTTTGCGCATTTTTTAATTTGTCATTATTTTATATATTTGAAACTTTTACCTTGCTCTCTTTACAAACTTTGTTTTATTTTCAATTTAAAAAAAATAAAAAATGCTTTACTATATACTACTTAATTGTTAATTTGAGTTCAGCATTAAAATTTACACGTAATTATGACGATTTGGGAAAATTTTAAGAGATTTTTAGCTCGCGGGCGTTAAAAAGCAAATTTACCAAAATATTTAATTGACTAGTTTTTTAGCTTTTAGGAAACATGTGAAATCTATTTGTTTACAAAAGAAAGGGAGAAGAAAAAAAAAAGGAAATACAACATATCTGAAATCTATTTGTTTCAGTTTTTTTTAAAAAAAAAAACAAACCTTTTTTTGGTAAGATTAAGTTAACAACAAATAGCGAGTAAAAATAAAAAAAATAGTTGCTAGTTTCATCTTAAATCTTATTTTAAGAAGTCGATTTTTTTTGTAATTGTTTTCTCTAGTAAGCCAGTAGTACGCCAATCATGAAATAAAGTTGTTGCAAACAAGAAAAAAATGAATGAAGATTTTTTTTTTTATAAATAAATTTATTTTTTATCTCTAGGGAATGCACCTAAATTAAATATTAAAAATAATTAAAATAGTTCTTAATTTCACTTTTAAAATGTGTATATTTCCAGATATGCGAGTTCCTGGTGTAATGTTTTTTTTTTACAAAATAAAATTGTTTCTATCTGGTGAATACACTTAAAATTAGATATTAAAAAAAATAAAGCAAGTTTTAATCTGTTTTAAAATGTGTATATTTTCAAAACTGCAAATCATTTTTTTAAAACCTAAAGTAAAAATTATTCTTTTTTAACCACTAGTCAGTGTCATCAAACAATAGTTTCAATAATTTGAAAGTTCTTTTACCACACATTACTATCAGTTGCTCTTTTATTTATTTGCTTACTTTACAATTTTTGAAGGAATTCACTTCCTTGGGGTCAGAAAAGAAATGAACATCTCTTGGCTTATAGCTTAAGGTGTCTTCTAATTCAGTGTACAATTTCAAGAATATTGATAAAGATTGGTCACTTTGATTTTTGCAAAACAAAGTAATGTGTAAAATTTAGTCTCAAAAAAAAAATTTCACATTTTCGGCTGTTCAAAGCAAACTACCATTTTAACCCGCTTTAAAAAATAATTCGATGAATAAAACTAAAAGCAAATACAAATGACATTTAGAAAGATTTACTTTCCAGCGATATGAATGTTTTTTAAGATTGGACCATAAATACACGAGATATTGCGAGTTGAATGGACTAAGTTGCAAATTTATCAAACAAAATCAGATATGAACTGGAAATGCTATCATTATACAAGAAAATGAATGGCTTCCTTAGAAAGCAAAAACTGACCTTATCTTTGTTGCCATATTTATCACGTTTCGACTGTTGTACGATAAAGCCTTCTTCAGGTGGTTGGAATGTCAAACTGAACTCTTTATTTCGTCACTGGGGTAGACTGTTTTAGTTCCACGTGCCATGTCTAATAGATGTCAGTTATCTCCTGTTAATTCCCCTCTCCAAGTTCTCCACTGCCTCAACCAGGTATTGAACTCGCACTCTTTGGGTCCTGTCACTGGATCTAAATAATGCATTTGATGAAACACCTGAGTTAACCTTGCCTAGTCAGGACCTCTCTTCTACTGTGTATTTATTGGGAACACACCACTTTGAACATTATTTTTAGTGGATATCTATATTTGAGTAGATACTTTATTTATTGCTTACTGACCTGAATATTAAAGAAATTTTATTAGAGGGTGCATCCTTTTTTTTTTTTTTTTTTTTTTTTTTTTTCTTTCATTAAGAAAAAAGACCATGATGAAAAAATGCCCCAAACTTGATAAAAACTAGGTTTTATTGTCAAAATCTTTATTAAGAGGTAAGACCAAAGTATTTTTGAATTATTTGTTTGGTTTTTACTGCTTTTTAGAACATTTGAAACTGGTTAAATTTTTTTTTTTCTTGCATCAGTGGATGGACTATAAATTAGCATGGCAAATTTTTTTGTGGTGAAAGACATTGATTTGGAAATTCTTGCAGAAATGAAATAATTGTTGCATTGTAATGAAATTTTCAGGACTTATCCACAAATGAAGAAAATTACTTCAGAAAGTTGTTTTTTTTTTTTTTTTTTTTTTTTTGTTTTTTTTTATAGAAAATTTTGGTAAAGTAATTTTTGTGTGTTACACTCCACTCACTTAAATTTATGAAAACTCAAGAAATTCAATGAGATAAGTTTTGGTGACTATATTAGTTAAAAGCAGAATTAAAATCAATTTTAAGATTTTTTTTTTTTTTGTAAAATTGAACCTCATCTCACCTTGCCGAAAATCTGCTCTGAATCATAAAATAAAAAAGCAATAAAACTAATACATTATTTCATTAGAAAAGCTTTTAATTTCTTTTATGAATAAAATATATTAAGGACACTATTGTTTTAAGAAAATACTTTTTTCAGTGAATAATAAATGAATGAATTTTTACAAGAATTTTTTTTTTTTTTTTTTAAATAGAATAATTTATAAAGTTTTAAATTTTTAAAATTCAATGTCAGTGGTGTAACAAGGAATATTTCTATTAAGTAAAACTATATTTACTAATCATAAATCAAAAAGCTTATTACAATCCCAGTATTTAAAAAAGAATTTTGAATTGTTTTTATGTGTATAAATATTTTTCTTTTTTCTTAGATACAGGTATTCATACATGACATTATCAAAAAATAAGTGCTAACTATCGTAAATTTAAAGCCGAAATATCTAAAATACAATAAAACATTAGATTACAGAGAATATTTTTCTACCTTTTTTAAGGTTACTGAGTATATAAAAGGTGCTCACATATTCAATTTTTTTTTTTTTTTTGTGGGTAAAGCCTCTATAGAACAAGGTTAGATAAATATCAATCTGTCAATACATATCAACAGCTTAAATAAAAACTAAAATAAAAATTTCTCCTTCATTTTAAACCTTAGGTATTGCAAATCTGTGGCCACACACAAGTGAGACTTAATTGCAAAACAAAGTGTGATTTTGAAATTTTGCATCTGAACTTTAAGAACCTTCTACAAAAATCATGTACCTACCCAATTTCTGGAGTAGAAAAAGTGTGCAAGTATTTTTGCACAATTTTCCAGCCATTTAATATTGATGCAAAAGTTGTTTGTTTTTTTTTTTCCTCTTAACTCTTATTGATCAAAGAATTATACAATCATGAAAGTATTTTTCTCCAAGTTTTCTATGATCTTTTGCCATAAGTTACATATTCAGCATAACCATTCTGATTTGATTAGTTTAATGAGCATTGTATAAAGTGTGACAAGTGTGGAGAATATCACATGGGGTATGATTCTACTTTTTTGCATCCATAATTGTTTGTTGCATTACATTTGCTCTAAGAGGATAGGCATTAACTTCTTTGCCTACAAAAGATTTTTCTCAACCAATGACTTCATAAATGCTGCATTAACAGTATGTCCCAGTTCCATCAAACTTGTGATAAAGAATTTCCATAAAATCCTACCAAATTTCTTGAATTTTTTTTTCCTCAGATTAAGCAGAGATGTTGAAAGCTGTTCTAGATGTAGCCAAGATTTTCTTTTTTGGTTTCTTACAACTAAGGTATTTTTCTTCTTGCTTATAACTATCATGTCTGAAAATAATTTCATTACTCTGTTGAATAAGTAGGACATTCAAATACTGACTAATATTTCTTTTTTTATAAATTTATGTAGAACTTCTAGACTCTGAATTTTTCCTTTGTCAATGGATTGTTGGCTGGTTCACAAACAAAAAAATTGCTAAGTAAATTTTAATATTTTTTTCTCCTAAAATTGTGAAAAAGATTGTTCTAGGAACTAACTAAAACAAATTAACTTTTGAGAATTTTCAATAGCTTTTTTTTTTTTTTTTTTTTTTTTTTTTTTTTGAAAAAATTTAACTCATTTAAGATATTAATCAATCTTACTAGAGAATCAACCTACAGAAGTTTGAGTCATTACTGTCTAGGTACTTATCCATTGTAAATCAAATTTGGCTTCATAAGTCAAATATGACTGTGTACTATTTTGCTTCTATACAAGTTTTGTTAAGCAGAAATATTTGCATGTCACTTCAGACACTAAAGAACCAAATAAAATTAAGACTAGGACAGAGAGAAGAGGGTAAAAAGCAGTTATTCATTCTGATTAAATCCACATTTAAAGTATTGATGTCTATATCTGAATGCAAATAATCATTTCTTTAATGAAATTGAAATTTCTTTTTTCTTTTTTACTATCTGGTAAAGATTTAATGTATTGGGTTTTTGGAAATGTTGCATTCAAATTTAACAACAGTTAAATTAATCAAGGATATAATTTTCATTATTTACAATGACAAAAAGCCCAATCTGAAATGAATTCTTTAGCTACTATAGTAAGTTTTGACTGTTACAAGCTCTTGGAATCTCAAATTTTTGTCACAAATAAGTGAAGATATATACAAAACTGCCCTGATTTGACCAACAGAAAATGTACCATTATTCTTCTTCAGAACAAGAAGAATACAAGTTGACATTCAGTAAAGTAAACACAGAAGATTAGGTACACCACTATACCTCAGTATTTCTATTAACAAGTCTTAAAACCTTGAAACATTCTTTTATTCAGCTCATTTGAATACTTTCCTCTTAGTGTGGAAAACTCAAGTTTGGAAAAGATTGATTTAACATTATCTGAATTCTTTTTGTCATTATTAATACTGATTACATTTTTTTTATGTTTGTTATATTTGAACAAGTTTTTATGCTGTGTACAAAAATATAATGAAACTGTCTAAAAAAAAAATATAATCTGTCTTTGGCCAGGGACTGGTAATGATAGTGTTTATTTATTACTTGGATGGTAAAATCCAATTCTCTACAAAACCTACTAATCTAGAAGCTGACATTTTCTACCACTTTGATTGCTTATAGCTAGTTTTTGGTTTGAACTGTTTGTTACTCTTTATTGCAAATTCCTTATTACCTAACCAATGGGGAGAATCATTTCTCTTCTTTTGAAAAGGTTGTTTCTTTATAACATTTTCTCATTAAATTTTCAGTGGCCTTTTTCAAGATATCATTTTATTCATCAGAACTTTTTACAAACCAGAGCTTGGTTTCAGTGTTGCTTTTTAATATATGTTCAGGCTGACTCTTTGCATGTATGTCTCACATTATCAATTTTTAATTTTTACAAAACTGATGAGGAGATTTACCAAAGTTAATGTCCTCAATATTTCATATGTCTAAATTTTAGTTGACTAAATGCCATGCTTAGAATGAAGTAACAGTTTTATGAATTTTACAAGATTTTCCAAGATTACTGAAACTTCAAGAAATGTAATCAAACATTACACGATGCATATATAGTGATACAGAAGGCAGTTATCTCCCTTTCGTGGAGATGGGTCATGTGATGTCACTTCATACAGTGACAAGAGTGGCCAGTGACATAGTTTGTTTACAGCAGCCAAATCGGGCGTTTGCTTTTTTAGTTCAGGCCAAGTGGCTTGGGCTGTGGCTAAATCTGCCCACCTTGGCAGCTTACAAGCACATGATGCTTGGTGTTTCCCTTTGGGAATACATCTTCCTCAGATAGAAACTTCAGTTTGCAGTCCTCAGTTTAGGAAAATACAAGCCTTACCATTTCCCCTTTGTGGAATATGTTCTCACCTGGGACATAGATGAACCCAGCCTGTTTGAATCTGAAGTCCTAAATATGACTTCTCCAGAAACAGAAGAATCTCCATATTATATGTAAGGCCATTCCTTTTAGTTTTTCCTTACATTCTACTCACTGTGTAGATATATAGTATTCTCCATATATATATATATATATATAAAAACTTCTGAGAACAAAACATTTTTCATTCCTTTTCTTTTCAGCCATTTTGTTCCATCTGTGAAATACAGTCTTATTATATGTGGATATAATAATACCCATAAAGTGAATAAACCTTTCTACCATAGCTCTCTCGTTACACTTACAATTTTTGGGAACAGTCTCATTGTAAAGACAACATTAATGTGAAATGCATGCACCCCATTCTGAAACTAATTTTAGAACACTTTCATCCAGTGATTTCTGTCATCTGTTGCATTTCTTCATAACAGACTGCATCAGCTTTCAGGACAGCATTCCAAAGTTCATGCATTATTGGCTATTTTTCTTCGTGTGCACAAAAATTGTCTGTTACTTGTAGCAGTTTTGAAAATTGCCTTCACTAAACATTAAGAAAGGTTCATTAAATAAGTTCTTTGTTAACGACTGTTCATTTAAATTTCCTTTTTATTAGTCTTTAGATTTAAGTTTCTTGATAATGAGTTGTTGTCTTGAGCATATGAAATATAAACCATAAGAAAGAGGCAGAGAGTTTATTGCTGTTGCTTCCATTTGAATATCCTAATTAGTAACTATTTTCATTTGAGTTTTATTTTTAATTGCTTGTTTAATACTTAAATGCTAGATGAGTCTTTATTAGCATAAGAAATTTCCCTCTCTAACTGAATGCAACATAAAATGAATTTGGCTGTGTATTCATTAATTTAGTACTTAAAATATCCCTTTTCTTTTGGGCTAATTTTTTGTTGTACTGAAAGAATTTAATTCACATAGCCATTGATATAGCTTAGATTTTTTTAAACTTTTATTTATAGGTAATAGTTTAAAAAATACTATATATAAATTTTACAAGGTGTAAGAAAAAGAATATTTTCTTTAACTCAATAATCTGATTATCTTACATTAAACACTTGTGACTTATATATATGTTGAAAGTCTAAATGCAGAAGTTAAAATCTTTATTAGTTTTATCTATTACTTTATATTTTGTCTTGAAGCATTTTGTTCTTGATATGAGGAAGTGTCAAAAACTCTTGACATTTTTTTTCTTCATCAGTAAGCATTATCAGAAAAATGGTTTTATTTTACTCAAATCTACATTAGTAAGAGGATTTTATCAGATTCTCATCCAAATTTAAATTATATAAGAAGCACATCAGGTAATTAAGAGCAAATTAAAACACAAAGCAAAACACTGATATTTAATTCTAAAACAAAAAAATCTGTACCCACATTCAATTTAGAAAAAGGATATTCAATTAACCTGTCGTCTAGAACATCCTCAGATTGTACAGCTGAGTCAGATGATTCTCATTCATGTTAGCTATCTTGTTCACAATGGCTTTTAAATTTTTAATCATTTTTTAACCTGTTGGCAGTGGTATTATCCCTGAGACCCTGCAGAATAGTGACCTGTCCCTCACTGCTTATAACTCCTGGAATCATCACATAATGTAAACTCTACAGAACCACCAGTATTTCCTCTGACCACTTTCAAGAAGCTGCCTCACTGTGTGTTTGGCATCTTGTACCACAAAGTATGGTGTGCTTTGCATTTCCTCTGTCAGATTGGAAGTTGCCATGTTAATGCTCTTGATATGTCTTTAAAAGAAAATTTACTACATGCTGCATGATATTAAATTTGATTGTCTTAAAGGCATGTTCTCAAATACCTGGCGCACTAATATATAAAACCTGAGTATGTTTTGAATCATTTTGAAATAAATGAGTAGCTAGTGCCATTTGATAGTGATTGGCTAATCATTTTAGGATGCATTAACAATGTAGATTCATTATTTACACTCTTTACATGCTATCTTTGTTATCAATAGTATGCCAGTAAATAGTATAAATTATAACTCCTCATCCCAAAAATTCAGATAGAATTTAGATTCAGTCTGTGAATATGCCAAAAATTCCAACGTATAACAAAATCCAGTGTTATGTTACTTTTGCTGCAGATCTCGGCTGTTTGATATTTACTGCTACACACACACACAGAGGGTGCGATGGGTAAATTGTCGCCATCTTATATTTTTAATTTTGCACATGTGCATTTTGTTTTTGATTTTGTCAACTGTGCAGTATAGTTGGGTCAGTTGTGAACTGTCTGTAAGGAAAAGAGCACCTTTAGGAGGTAGTGCTGCTCTGAGTCAAGAGGGTAACTGCTGGAAGACTCTATATCTGGCATCAGGAATCTGCACCATGCTACACAAGCAAGAGAACTAGGTCATGGCTGTCAGACAATTTCTGTGACCCCATCATCTCCTTACATCTGGCCACTTAATTCCGGCCACTTAATTCCCCAGACTGCAACCTTTTGATTATTACGCATTGGGCATAGTTGAGTGAGAGACCAACAAAACTCCTTGTAATACCAAAGATGAATTGAAGGCAGGGATTATGGCAGCATTCAGCAACTTAAATAAGATGACCATCCCAAAGAGTTGCAGGAGATTTCAGTCATCTGGAGGCCATGGTTGAAGACAATTGCAATTTTTATTGAATAAATTTACTCTAGTATTCCAGGATATTTTTTTTTTTTTGTGTGTGTATATATATATATATATACACACACACACACACACATACACACACACACACATTTTCAGGGTCTCTGTACATAGTATTAGTTGACAAATAGCTTTTCAGTTAAAATGAATGTATAAAGTTGTACTATTGGAAGTCAAACATCAAAATTCCTATTTCAATGCTATACTAATCTCAAATCTGTGTGTGGTTCTGATGTGAATTTTTCTCTTGTCTAAAGTTTTACCTTGATATTTTTTATTAATGAATACATCTTATAAAACATGCTTTAAAACCAAAATTTAATTTCCAAAGATTCTTTCTCTTAAAATGAGTTGAAAAGCTTGTTACTGAAAGTAATAAAATATTAAATTCATCTTTATATATATATTTGTGTTTTTTTTTGTTTTTTTTTATATATTTTCTCAAGTTTTTTAGTTTCCTTTTTCTCAGTATTTAATAAATTGAACTTTGTACAAAACAAAATACAAATGAGGGTAGGCTAGATAATCTGTTACATTAATCTTATAAGTGGGAATAATCTGCTTATAAAATCATGAATTTATGGAAAGGAAATTTCTATCATATGTCAATTCACTAGTTTAACTTACACCTTTTAATTGCCGGACTTGCCACACCTGTCAGGTAGTGGGGAAACCGAATCAGAAAGTCCCCATCGCACCCCTATGTCCCATCCCTGTCTTCGAGGAATCCTTTTGTTGCATTATCGTTGACTCTGTTGGCCTGTTACCCAAAACTAAGTTGGGGAACCAATATCTGCTAACGATCATGTGCGCCTTTAACTCATCTCAATTTACAGTGAAAAATGTAACATTCACAATGGACACAGGCAGGATGTAAAGCATATTAATTTATTGGTTTGGCAGATGTTCATCATTCGTGTTGTCATCTTATCTCACAAGACTTGTATATTATATAATATCTGTAGAAGTGAATAAAAAGCAACTCTTTAATTTCATATGTATAAAACAATATCATAGGAAGTTTTAAAATAATCTGAAATGGATTTTAATTTTTTTTTTTTTTTTTTCACTCTTAAATAGCAATCATCTTCCATGTTGATAAATAAGTAAATAAATGAACTGTTCTTTTGTCACCTCCTTGCAAGCCTACATATTAAAACAACTTAGCTTGCATAAGCATCCCAAGAGGTTTTGTTGATATAATTTTATATAATGAAATTTATGGAGGGAAACTAAATATGATTATTTCTGAAAATTTTTTTTTTTCCCCATCGATGAAGGAGGAAATTTCATTTCCCATTTATTCTTCTCGGAATTCTTTTTTTTTTTTTTTTTTTTTTTCCAATTACAAGTCAATAAGTTTGATTTAATATTGATCAATTTTCTGTTTAACTAACCCAAAAAATGATATTGTCTTTGCGCACACCTGATGGACGAGGTAATTGTTATCTCTGGTTAGGACTTTACATTATATTCTTGCTTTGTGAAAGACTTCATTTGATTGAACAAGTAATTAGCATTGAACACACCTGCATTGTTAATTTTTGTTATTTGCCAGAAGTTCTTTTCTGCTTCTCCCTACCTGTTTGATCTTTTTACCTTTTTCTTTTTTGATTGGTTTACATTCCATTTGTACAAATTTCTACCTCAATAGAGACTCAAGGTCTGTGTATAAATTGCTAATAGAAATGCTACAGAAGTAAATTCTATACTCCTACACCATTCTGATTAACTTCCTGGAAAAGTTAACGAACCAAAATTCTTTGTTGCTGAATATAATAAGTGGTAGGAGACAGTTGCAGAGATGAGTTGACATGAAAATAAAATTCACATGTATGAAAATGTATTTTCCTAGTTGCCCTTACATGTTTTCTATCCTTTTCCTGACCATCTGGAAGAAAATAGCAATTGTTTTCTTTCTCTTGATGCTGTTATATACTCTACAGGATCTAAACACTATTAGAATTTTGTACAAACGACTTTTGAATTCTATGAAAAGATGTATCGAGCCTTGATTTTCTCATTCTAATCACTTAGCTAAGATTTAAACATGAAAATGAAATGTTTCAAATTATTGTTAGTGGAATTTTTATTTATTTATTTATATCAGGCATATTAAAACAAAAATAAAACTCTGAAAAACATGCTTGTAGATAATCAATATTTGCTTAAGAAATGTTGCTTTTGATATTTCAGTGCTGCTTAAAATTTTTCATTCATAGCCCCTTTTTTCATCACAAGATTTTTCGTGACCCCAGATATTAATCAACTACAGTGAAAATTCATACATTGTCACTGCACTAGTTGCAACGGCACTTCACAAGTTTTATTACTGCAGCGCTTGCATGGCACATTACGTTAAATATTGTGCATTTGTGAAATAATATAGAAACCGAAATTAAAGTGTTTGAATTTAATTTTCATGACCCCCAGCATTTTGCTTTGTGACTCCATTCAGGGTTGATTTACATCATCCTCAGGGCAAAGCTTCTTTTTTTTTTTTTTTTTTAACATCTACAAGTGTTTGTGAAACATTTCTAGAATTGTACATACTAAATACAAGGATTTTTTTTTTTTTTTTTTTTTTTTTAATTATTCTGAGATTTGTTAAAAAGGAACAATTGAGTTTCCCCTTCATTATTCTAATGTGAAGTGAGATTTTCATAAAGCCAAATAATTGAGTATTTAATTATTTAATTTTCTATTAGCTTCCTTACATAGTAACTTTTTACAAATGTCAGGAATAATTACTGCAATAATTTATTTTCAAAGAGAAATGATATTAGTCAATTAGATAATTAATAGATAATTATTAACATTTACTGGTTTTTAACAGTTACTGCTATTTAAACAATAAGACATGCATATTTATTAGCATCATAATGCTATTGGTGATAGTTTGTAACTTCTGTTATAGAAAGATATGACTAATATGAAATGATTAGTCTTTCTCTTTGATAAATGACACATCTATTAAGCATTGGAACACAATTAAATTTGCTCAACCCCAGCTGACTCATGACCTTGTCTGGGGTTAAATGAATTTATTTTTAGCTTAAGCAAAAAAAAAAAAAATTAAATTTCTTTTTTCATAGAAATTGATAGTGGAGCTATTCAATTTTAATTGCAAATTAGGATTTTAACTTTTAAAAAAAAAATTATTAAAAACAAAATTGAAAATATTGCAGTATAGTTTCAAAACACTGAAAAATTTATTTGCAAGGAAATATTAGGTCATTTTTTTTCTTTTTATTTTGATAAATAATGTATCCCAAATTTCTGACCATTTCAATATTGATGTTCATTAAACAAACCCAACTGAAAAGACACAAGTTATTTATCAAAATGTGGCTTTTCCTCTAGATTTAATAGAGCCAAATATTTGTTTCCAAAAATTAGGTATAAAGTAAAAGTTTACTTTTACTTCTTGCTTAAATTTAGGTTTCTTTTTAATTCTTGGAATGAATTTTACAAATAAAAAATATTACTTTGTCTTTGATAAACAGTTGTTGATCAGCCTAATCTGTAATGATTTAATTTTTCACTGTGTATGTCTGTGTTTTAATATTTTGTTGTATGGAGTGTAGTGCCAAGCTGTACAGGAAGAGGGATTGTCATGCAAAGTTCAAATTCCAACCACATTAGTTACATTCACTTTTGCACAAATACCCTTGAGAAAGATATTAATCTATTTCAATTGGGCCCAGTCCGCTAGAGAGGCCTGATTTGCCTGTCAACCAGTCTGAAAGGATAACTCTAAATCAAAAAAAAAAATAATAAGGCCAGTAACTCCACCATAATAAAAGCCTACTTTCTATGAAAACATACACTAGCATGGTGTATTTCCCCCTCACGGCATATAGCATGGTGTATTTCCCCCTCACGGCATATAGCATGGTGTATTTCCCCCTCACGGCATATAGCATGGTGTATTTCCCCCTCTCACATGGTGTATTTCCCCCCTCCGGCATATAGCATGGTGTAGGCATGGTGTATTTCCCCCTCACGGCATATAGCATGGTGTATTTCTCTCTCCCTCTCCTTTCTCTCTCTCGATCAATTATTCTTTACTTAAATGTAACCAGATATATTTTTGCGGTTTTTCCATTTAGAATGTGTGTCATTCCAAAATTAGTGAATAGCTTGATGAGAACAAAAAATGATTTTCTGTATTTATTGTAGTTTTTCTTTTGCCTTTAATCCTATTGCTTCATGGTTTTTTGAAACCATTACTAGAACCTCTACAATTCTAACAGTATGTCTTTTCTGAAATTAAACAGCAGATGTAAATTTGGGTAAGGTATGCAATAAGCATTAACTTTAAATAAATAAAATGATTTCAGATTTATTCATGACTCTCTTCTGAGGGAGTGCTGAAAAGATCTTGGCCTGAGCAAGAAGTGATTCTAATTAAAAAAAAAAAAAATAAAATAATAATAATAATTGCTATTTGGAAAGTGGATCCAGCCAATATCTTTCCAGCAACCATTAATATGTGCATATTGTATTTAATTTTGCTACTAGTCAGAAATGGAATCATTTTTGCTTTCTTGCAATATAGTCATCTACTTCATAAGTTTTACAACTCTGTATTCTGGTGCTTCAGTGGATGTATTGCAGAAATCTGATCTACCTCTGTTTTGGCAGTCAGCCATTGCATGCTAATGTCAAGTTTTCTCTTGGTTATATAAACCAACAGCAAATAAATGGTTCTTAAAAACAAACAAAAATTGAATTTCCATTTTGTGTGCAACTTTTAGTGTCTTATATCTTTGGTTAATTTTCTTTTCTATAAAGGTTTCAGGTTATTAGAAATTTTTAGGAACTGAAGGAGAATTTAATTCTTGCAATCTACACTTATTTTAGGGATGTCATTCAATCTTTATACATTCAACTGCTTTAAATTTTGCTTCTTTGTATTACTCTTGACATATTTTGCAAACTTTTTTTGCTGTTCCTATATTTCTGTTTCCCTTAAGGTTTTTTATTGCATTTCTGTGAATGATTTAGGATTCTATTTGTTTTAAGTTCTTTCTCTCCATGTGTTGATGGTCCATCTTGTAGAAAGACTTGAACCACTTCATTTCAAAAATACTTTTATAGCCAATAATTGCCATTACATAAATGTGCTAAGTGGGTATTTTTCCTCTTCTTCTTGTATTGGCAACTTTATTTTGAATATCCCAGTAAATGAGTGAATAGTTGCTTTCATTTGTATCTGATCCAACTGAGGTAAAGTTAAAATGACTGTTACTATAGTTAGTTGCATTGCAGCAACATAGGTCATGAGGGTAGGTAGACAATGATATGATGAGACAAGTTAATGTTTGGAGGCTGTTTAGACTTTTTTCCCACATTTGACGCTTGCTGAAACTCAGACTATATTGGGGAAATATCTTGTGGGTGACCTATAGATGTGCCTAAAATTTCGCTGTATAATTCAGATTAATAAGTTAACAAAAAGGACAATTCTTTGTTAAATCATTTTTAATGTCTTTTACTGAAAGTTTGAAATAATTTCAATGTTATTGATAAGTCATTGGCATAATTATATCCTCATGTGAGTGATCTTTTTTGTTTTTTGTTTTTTTTCTCAACCTTATTCAATTCAATATTGTGAAGTTTTGATGGAAGCTGAAAATGATACTATTTTCTTTCTTATTGAGAATATTTTTGTTAAATGGTATTATTTTTATTTTCATCAGAAGATAACTCTTTTTTTTTTTTTTTTTTTTAGAGAAATCTAAAAACTTATACAAAAAGTGGAGAACTTTATCATAGAATATTTCTTGGAATTTGTTGGTTGATTTTGTTTCGCAGCATGTCAACCTCTATGGGTTATTTAATACCAAAATCTAAATATTCTGAACATAATTTTATGGCTTCAATTAAATATATTTTGAAAGCAATTGTATGCCTTCTACTACAGATAAAATGTATTGTCATTTTGCTATAAAATATATTGTTGGTAATTCTAAATTTGTATTGCTGGTCATTTTATTGTAAATACATATTGTTGGTAATTTGCTTTATATAAAAATGTATTTTTATACTTTCATAGTGATTTGTTTTGGTTGGGGGCGGGTCATTATTTGCCCATAGCTGGGACAAGTGCTACTACCGTGAGTCAGGGTAGACCGGGGGATAACAGCAATTTAGAGGTGGTTCCATACTCCTCAAGACCTCCCAATCTCCTGATCAGAGGCCTTGCTGCCAGATGTAATTTGTCATACCCAGGACTATTTTGAATTTGTGTTACTAAGTTTTCTTTTATTTGCAAATCATTTCCAAATGCCATCAGTGTTCATGTAATTGAAAATCTACATTATTATTTTAAAAAGATCTTCATTGTCTACCAAGAATTTGTTTTTAATATTTATATATCGCTTGGTGCTCTATCTTTACAAGTGTTACATTGGACCAAAAATGGAGTATTACTGCCATATCTGATCTGGAACTGCCCAGTCTTCACTTTTCAATATTGAAAGTTCCTTCCCCAGAGTTGAAGCTTTGCTAGTATCTTGCTACATTATCACTAATTCCATGTCAAATATTCAGAAAAGCTACATTTCTTAGTTTCACCTGTCTAGGCCTTCACAGTTAGGACCAGTCATGATACATATGCAGGTTGACTTCTCTCCATTCCTTTCATATTCTGTTGGACAGCTTCTTCATAGGAACTGTCACTTTGTGGAACACTCCTGAGAGAATGTTTCCCTGATCACTACTGTCTTAACCTCTTCAAGTCTAAAGTGAACTGTTAGCTATCCTACATATCCTCACAATCTGCACTTCTTATTTCTCTACAACAAACTCCTTTGGTAACCATTTACTTTAAGTGGCTCTTGAGCCTTTATTAAGTGAGCAATATTATTAAAAAACATTTCTTTCTGGCTAGGATATGACTTTCATAAAAATTGTGGGTTTACTGTTTTTGGCTATTCCTGTATTTGAACCCAAGTTCAGGCAGCTAAAAAATATTTTTAAGAGATGCCACACCCACATGATTGAAATGTATGCTTTCCAATTTTGGAAATTATATTTTGTTTTCCTTGAGTAACAAGAGGATCTGAACATTTTTTTTTTTTTTTTTTTTTTTTTTTTAACTTTTGAGTTTATGCAAATACTGATTAAAAATCCTCAAGATATATTAATATTTCTAATACTTAGAATTCAAACATAGTCAATTGCCCTTTGAACCTTAAGCTTTAAGGCAATTACACTTTAAAGGAATTGTATTTGTTGGTACAGATTTCATCAGAAATCTTTGGCAGTTAAACTTAAGATATGAACAATGCCTTAAATGCTGGGGTGCAGGGGGTAAACCTGGTCTGTATTACCCCATCCCCCAAGAAGAAACCTTGATATCAGAAATATTCTTTTGTACTATACCAATTCTCCCCAAATAGCCTTTCGTTAATACTTGTCTGATAGTGAAATTTAGTACAAAAGATTTAATACAAACATCTCATTCACTTGTCCTTCATTGATTTTTGACCCATTTCAATTAGAATGTTTTGAAAATAACCCAAATTATCTTTCTTATCTCAACTGTTGTTTCTATTTTCTTCGATGTTTCACTGGTCCACAATTACTCCTGCTTGATTAGATGTTGTTCAAAGCAAATTGGATCTCTCCTGCTATGATAAAGAACAATAGCAGTACTTAACCATTTGATTGTTTCCTTCTCTCTATATATTCTTTTAATTAGAAGCAATTCTAGAAAATTTTGTTTACTAAGCTTTTTGGTTCTTCATACAACGTGAACCTTGTTAATTTGAAGAAAGGATCTTACTTGTTGGTTCCATTAAAACAAAATGAGAACATGGTGGAATAGAAAAATGCAGACATTCCAATTTTGTTTGTAGATTTGTAAACATTGACAAAAAGATTTGTTTGCTAAAATATTACCCAATTCTAGATGACCCAAGACTGGCAGCTGATCTCTCCTTTGACCTAGCTCTAAAAACTCAGTGGTGGTGGTGTGTGGTGGGGAACTGGCTGGTCATCTTCAATGTTACAAAAAACAAATTAATGACATTCTATTATCACCAAGCAGTCTCTGAATTTTTGTCCATCACCATGAATGGGTGTTCTCTTTGAGGTTGCCTTGAGCACCTTTTGGGATTTGAGCTCACTACAGACTTCAGTGGAACTTATACGTACTTAGAAAATGATCAATTCCCTATGCCACTCTAGTAAGTACCTGTCTCCTCCTGCTGCTATCCTTTACCATTACAAGAGCCAGATCAGGCTAGAAACCGAGTACTGCTGCCATATATACAGGCAGGAGCTGCCCAATCTTCACTTTCAAGTCTCAATTGTCCAAAAGCATCTATACAGCCTTGTGGGTAATAAATTATTTTCCACCCTACGACTCTTTTCCCAAAGGACAAAGCATTACAACATCACTATTCTATTACTATTGTTATTTCCATGGAAACCTCACTACTTACTCTATTGCTATTTCCATGAAAAGTGTTCAAACTACATTCCTTAGTTCCACCTGTTCTAACCATCATGGCTTAGACCTGTCATGCCACATACACATTGTAGCAAACCACCCTCATTTCCTTCATCTTCCATTGGTGAGATGCAAGTTCCACTCTAACAGTCTCCTCTCATGAACCACTGCTTTATGGATTTGACTCCCAAGAGGATGCTTCCCCAATCACTACAATCTTACAATCTTATTCTGTTCAAGTCTAAGGTTAAGTTATCTTCTCCCACATATCCTCATAAACTGTAACACTCTACCTTGAGTAGCTCTTGGGCTTTGTGTAGGGTAAATGTCCTTGCACAATACTAGCATACCTTTTTAAGTATCTATATATGTACTGCAGTGGTTTATATGTTCATCTTGTAAACTTTTAATAATTTGATCTTCATGTAGGCTGTCCAAAAATACAAATTTATATAAAATATATTCTAAAATGTGTATTTTAAGAGATGTGCAAGTGGTGTGAAAAAGATTAGAGAAAGAAGGCTATGATGGAATATATAGCAAACTTACAACTCATGTTAGGTAAAGCATTTTGATTACTATCTCAGCACTGTAAAGCATTATCCACTTTATAACTATGCTCACATTTACTGTTTGGTTTCTGTAATTGTTTAGTCAGTATTGATAAGTGATAATGGGTGCAATTTTTTTCTACATGAATGAATTCAGTAATAATGCCTTTCATGTCGGATACTATTTTACCATAGTGCTCAAGAAAAAAAGCAAAAAAAAGTATAGGTTATTGGTAGAAATTTACACTTATACTGCCAACATAATAAAATAGGAGACATTATTTTCGAAAAGAGTAAGATTTTTTAATTTTAGATAATCTTCCTTAATTAATATTTTTTTGATATCTTTCATTTTGATTTGTAATATAACTTGTCAATATATTAAAGATGTAGAAGTTTATATTCTTTGTTAAAATGTAATTTAAATAATGACTGGCCACTTATCTCTGATTATGCCTATCAGCTTAAGGTATCTAGCCAATTGCAGATGCCTGCTCAGGCATATTTTGTTTAATACCCACAGAGCCCACCTGTATTTTATACTGTAACTATGCTGAGTGGGCCTTAGTTAAAGTCTTCAGGAGTATGCTCGCCATATAGCATGATGAACAGTTTTAATGAGGCCAGTATGCTCAAACCCTGACCATGCTAGCACAACCAAATCCTATATAATTTCACTCACAAGACTTGTCATCCCAATTACATAAAGTTATCACCTTCCTGATCAACCATGGTGAGAATCAAACCTGACCCTTGTGGTCGGAAAGCAAACATTTTAACCACTCAATCACAATCCTATAATTTAAATAGAATCATTGTAAAGTAACTTTCAAGGTTCTTCATGTTAAAAATTTTCTTTTTTTTTTTTCTTTTTTATATTTCATGACAAAAATGTTAAGATCACAAATTTATATTTTCTAAACAAATGTTAATTCTTATTCAGTTTTGCTGCATTCTATTATATAGTCCTTTCTCTCTGAAAATTTAGTTCAGCTTCAGAATTCATTTATGAACAAATATCTAAATTGATGTTTTTATTTTGTATAACTGCTAGAGGGGAACCATTTTAAAGACTATATTTTTATTCTTAGATTTTCTCATGATTTTGACCTATTTGAAATGTTATGTGTTCTAAACATGTCTACTCAGCCATTGCAGCCTTGTGTGTGTGTGTGTGTGTGTGTGTGTGATCTCCCTACCAAATAATTAATGTTGTTACTATTTTTATTAAGCAGATCTATTACCTGTTATTCTACTTGCATGGAGTGAACTGGTCTGATTTGATAAGGAATCAGATTGAAGAAAGTCCTCTCCTAAATCTCAAATGATTAGATTTACTTCAATGTGCCATGTCCCTTAAGGTTGTTGGTGATCATGGCTCCCTACAATTTCCTGTCCTTTGTAGCTCTTAATAAATGATGTCTTTTTTCTATCTCTCCTAAATCCTGTTCTGCCATCCATTTACTCAAGCTTGCTAGGTAGGTTGTGGATTGTTTTTCTCTGTCCCTCTTGACTTCAATCTCCCCTGTGAGTATCAAATTTTCCAATTCCTCTTTTCTCATTATGTATCCTAGAAATTTCAACTTTCTCTTAAGTGTCCTTTTTGTTTCCATTTTCTCTAAAACTTTGTTGTTGCTCACATGCTTGGTCCATGATATTCTCAGCATTTTTCTATAGAACCACATTTCACATCTCTTCATTACCTTTCAATAAAGTCAGGAAGTAGTCATGATTTTGATAGTATAGAATCATTTAATAAAGTTCTCAACAGTTGGTACCTGATGACAACATGCAGTTTGATAAATTAAAAACACTTATCACAAACTGAAATAAGATAATCAGTGTACAGTTGTATCAGAAAAATTCCTCAATTGTATGTGCAGTGATTGTATTTTTCAAAGAAAATGTATTCTCAGCTAATATTCACTGGTGGCAAGCCTACCAATCTGAATCTTAATGGCAGACAATCTACTTGTGTTCAATTATAACACAGATTTTTGTGACATTGTTGAAATGGCTCTGCAATCTTGGATTGACAAGAAAATTGAGCATTGTGCCTGCTTCCAAATTTATGCGAAACATTATAAATTAGATACTCTAATTTTAGATACTCTAAAAAAAAAATATAGGGCTTTTGGCAAATATTCTTTAGGTCAACTGCAAGTTTGTTTGTTTTTTGTTTTTTTTTTAAGTGGCACATGCATTTCAGTGTCTGTTCAAATTGACTGTTCAGAATGACTAATTCTTAGCAAAATGCCAGAAAATGTGGAAATGATTTCTTCCATAATGACTTGTTGAATGAGCCATCAATTATCATGTAATTAGAATCTGTCATGAGTTTCTCCAGGAGATCTTAATCCAGGAAGTTTGTGATACCACCTCATAATTGAACTATTTCAATTTTGACTAGTAATGAGGAATGTTTCTTTGTTTTGTTTTTTTCCCCCATGGTTATATGAAGTTTAAATATGTATTGGAAATAATTTTTACTTATTAATATAAAAACTAATATAACTAAGTGCCTTGACTGCATGAATTTAAGTATTACTAGATTGGCAACTAGGTCTCATTGCTTTACTGTTCGATGTAATTCTATTTGTTACTGACTTAAGATAAAAATAAATAAGATGACTTAATGATCGGGTATTTTTATCTGGTGTTCACTTCTTTGATCATTGACTCCATGTTATTATTGATAGGTACTTATTAACTGTTAAGACATTTGAAAAGAGGTTGCTTGCACTTTTAGTGAAAGTAATATTTTGAGATAATGCTTCAATAAATAACCACAATAAAAAGAATTGTGAAATGAGTTTCAGTATTAGGAAAATATGAATTTATTATAGAAAAAAATTTCAGAAGTTGTTCAACAATTTTTTAAGTGGCTAAATGTTTCTAAAGAAGGATACTGAAAATACCATGAACTGAACATATTAACAACAAAATGTTCTAGAGAAAATTGAAACAAAAAGAACATTTATACATAACATCAGAAAGGGGCAATTGAAATTTCTAGGATACATAATGAAGAAAGAGGGTTTGGAAAATTTGATACTCACAGTGCTAATTGAAGGCAAGAGTGGCAGAAGAAAACAATGCAAAACCTACTTAGTAAGCATGAGTAAATGGATGGCAGAGCAGGATTTAAAAAAAACAAAATTTAAGAACTACAAAGGACATGAAATAATGGAGCACAATGATCACTTACACCATGAAGGGATATGGAACATCTTTTTCTATATATAGATTGTGATTGACTACTTTTTCAAGTTACTTATCCTCTTTTTCTTTTTTTTTATTCTCCTGCCATCATAAGGTAACAGTGTAGCTTCATACACTTCTTCATTTTGGTAGTAGTAGGCATCTATTTATCTTGCAAGATTAAAGTAGCATAAAATAATCTATACTACGTTTTTGGCAGCACAAATGCCTAAATGATTTGAAAAAAGAAAATAAATGAGAGGAGAAAAGTCAAAGTTGATGAATTTAACTTTAGAACTTTAGGTAAGTAAAATAAAAATAAGACCAATGATCTTCCAGATATTTGTGCATAAACAAATACTAACAGAGAAACAAAACGGTCACTGGAAAAATTTGAAAAAATATATATATATATATATATATATATATATATATATATATATATATATATATATAAAAGCAGTGGTGTAATGGATAGTAGCTCAGATTGAGGGATTGGAGAGCCATGTTCAAATTACAGATGAATCCATTGCATTCACTTACATACTTATACTCTTGGGAAAGGTATGAATCCACTTCTTCTCCCCCAGTAGCTATGGGAAAATAACAGGACAGGCTTGGTTCTATAGCATTGGGTGGCAACTGGTCTATGAGGACAACTCTGAATTCAGAACCTGCGGATGGTTGTTTGGGGACCATGGAACACATTGTGCACCAGTTCTCTGTATTCAGCTCCTCTAAAAAGTATGATTGGTTCTGCACAAGCCTTCACCACTATAATCTAATGATTTGTGCAGGTAGTCTGGCTGTCAGTTTCTAGGAACTGAGTTGCTTGAGCCTCATATGTCGAAATTCACTGGAATGTCCAGATATATAAAGAAAAACACACACTTCCAAGTAGACACTTTGCCTAACTGCATAATTCTTAGTTTAACATAATGTACATAATATTAAATACTTTTTATAAAATATGCACATGGAAACTGAAGTGGGATATGTGTAAATTTAACCTGGAAAATCCTGTTTTAGTAAAAAAAAAAAAAAAAAATTCAGAAAGAGACATTGAAAGTGCCATGATCTCTGTATTAATCTTAGGCAACTTAATCAAGATATTTAAGCTTATCACCTGTTCGTGCTAAATTAATACTGAAGCAATGTGGGATATGTAAACCATGAAAATAAAAACAGTCGAAGTTAGTTAAAATCTAGTTTCTATAAAGATACAATCAAAGTAAAAATGAAGTATTCAACTACTTGATGTGAATTGAGTTTTGTCATTCTAATGTACCTTTCTTTTTTGGAAATCTGGTTTTTCTAAAGATGCCAGTGAAATATTTCATAGTCTTCCAATCTGCTGATGGTGACATTACTTTGTGAGGTCCTTAATTCTGCAAAACTGAAACACAATAGCATATTTTTACAGCAAATCAAAACATTCCGTTACCAGTTAGAGGTTATACTTAAGTTAAAGTGAAATTTATATTCAGTATAATTAAGAATTTTTTTTATTCATTTATTTTTTTTTTCTCTTGAGTAAAACAAGAAACTATTTTCATGACATATCAGAGTATGTTTCTCTGCTTCTCTTGGTAACAACAGACTTGACCAGGGAAACTCAAAACAAGAAAAACTGGTTTCATTCAACTGGAATTTATTGACTTAAACTAACAACAGGAAGGAACATTACTGCCAAAAGTAAAATAAAGTAACTACTTTGGGAATTTTTCCCCCTCCCATGTTTATGAAATATAAATATCATATTCCAATTCCATATTGGTTTAAGCTTGAGATTTATTTAAAGGTTGAGTTTAGTTCTTTACTACATAATGCTAAAATGTATTATTCTTCTAGGCTAAAAAGAAAGATCAATTGCTTTATTATAGGAATGAAATGAAGATATTTTATAAATATTTGATTTCAGTCAAGGAACAAAGTAAAACTGGAAGACGGAAATTTAAAGATATACATAGTAAATTAGTTTTACTAAAATAATTTTTGGTATTCTGATAAGATTTCAATGAAAATTGTCAAAGTCTCTATTCGTCTTTGCTTTGAATACTGTTGCCACACATGGTTTGGTGCTTCTGCTATATATTTAGAGATTCTTGATAATATAACAAGAATCTACAATGTTAATGGTCCTGACCTGGCATCTTGGTTTCAGTCACTTTCCCACTGCCATAATGTAGCTTCCCTGTGCCTTTTCTATAAATACTTTCATGGTAATTTTTGGATAAGCTCTTCACTATGATACTTAGACTTTATGAATTTAAGTGCAGTAATAGATTAACAGCAAGGGTCTCCTCAATGTCCAATTGAATTGGCTAGGTGTAACTAAGTTTTATGCTAACAGTTTTTCTTGCACATATTGTGGAACTCTCTTCCAGTTTCATGCTTTCTAGCCAACTTTGCATTTAAATTTTTTAAGATCAATGTCAATCATTATCTTCTGTCTTTTTTGATTCCTGTTCTTTTATTGTTCTCTCCTTGATGATTTTTTTTTTTTTTTTTTTCTTATTCTCTCTTCTTATTCTCTCACACTCGGTAATCCCTTGTCTCTTAGTGGTTTTACTGCCTTGCTTGGTGTGAACTGGTTTTAAAAAAAAAAAAAAAAAATCAAAGTTGGGAAAAAGGGCAAGGCACCATAAACCAATTTCTTTTACATTAAGCATTTAAAGTTTTCTTTAATACAAAATTGACAATGTTTATTTTACAAAATTTTTTTTTTTTTTTTAAATTTTTTTTTATACTCCAAGCAAGACAAAGCCACTAAGATACAAGTTGTTGTTACTGAGTGTGAAAGAATAAGTAAAATAAAACATTAAGGAGTGAGAACATTAAAAGAAGCATGAAGAAGTCGGTAAATAATAATTGGCATTGCATTTAAAATAAAAAAAACAATGGCTGGAAAGCAAGAAGCCAGAAGAGTTCCACAAGCAATAAGTGAAAAAAGAACTGTTAGCATAGAACTTACAATTACATCTTGCCATTTCAACTGTAAAAAAGATGAGACCTTGCCACCAATCTAGTACTGTGCTTAAATTCATGAAGTCTAGTTAACCTATAGGAAAGTTCATCAGAACAATTATCATGAAAAGGCACAGGAAAGCTACATTACTGCAGTTGGAAAGTGACTGAAGCCAAAATACCAAATCCAGACCATTTTAATATTGCTGATTCTTCTTTGTATTTTAGCAAGAATTTCTAGATATATAGCAAAAACACACAAGATGAATGGTAGATTTATAAAAATCTAAGATAGATTCAGAATAGAAAATTGTTTCGCATAACACAGTGAACAAACTTTCCTAGCATCAGACCTAGCAGTTCATTCAATGTACACCTTCTACTTCACGTCAGCAGGGAATGTTAGCCTGAAAATGCATAACGAGTCACTCTCCTGGAGGTTAGTATCAGTCATGCTGATGGGAGGCAGAAAGGTGTCTCTCAGATGATTAATAGAGAAAGAAAAGTTTTTGTTTTAGCGGTGTAAAAAAAAAAAAAAAAATTAACAAGCTATTCCTTGTTTCAGTTAACAGCAGATGATTTTTATATAAATATAAAAGTGAACATTGAAGTCAACAGTCAGAGGCGACAGGCTGTTTCATTGAAACAGCTTTATCCCATAAATATAGCACACCTTAAAACTATTTCTTATAAGTTGCCAATTTGACCGTATCAAACTGATCAGACTTACTATTAAGGTAGGGGTAAATAGTTGTCATCAACATAAGTACTGATCTGAGAACTGATGGTATCAGGAATGTCATTGATGGAAATTGGGAACCATGTACATCCAAGGATAGAGCCATATGGGAGGCAATTGCATTAATGCAAAAAGATCTAGGAGTGTTCAGGTAACTTTCATTTTGCAATTTGCATTGAATCAGTTGAAAAGTTTAAAACAAATTCTTAAAAGCAGGGAGTAGTGGCAAGAAAATCAGTCTGTATCTATATTTAAGTTTGTATTAGTGAATTAAATAAAGGTGTAGAGGGATGCCCAATTTAATTTTTTTTCCTTGTTATATCCATTGTCTTTGCTAATACAGGAACACCAATTCAGTGGGGGTGTTAAAATGTGTGTTGATGGCTTTAGTCTTCCATGACATGAACCACCCCAAATTAAGATTAAGGTCATTTGGCCAATAGAAGTGATTTGTGGCTTTTTTTTTTTTTTTTTGTCATGAAATAAAATGCATGATCACTTGACTTTTAAATGTATTTCCTTTTTGACGAGTCAAAATGATGTCACTTGCCATTATCTTCACTGAATGGCTGAAAGTTAAGCTGCCGGTAAGAGTCAGGCATGGTCACTTTTGACCATCAATTACAGTAAATTGGTCATATCATTTGCAAGCTTTTATCATTGGTTTGCATTCAGATAAACTTTCTTTTTATATATATATATATATATATATATATATATATATATATATATATATATATATATATACAAACTAAAAGATAATAATTGTAAGGTAATCACTTAAGTGAAGATAAAGCTATAATATATTATAGATTAATTAACTAAATATCTAACCTTATGGAATTGAATTATAATAGTCTTTAAAATTCTTCGCATAATGCAATTCCAAATCAATTAATGTTATTTTTTTCTTATTATTTTGATGCATATTTTTAAATGTGCTAAATAATTTATAACTTCTACAAGAACATCTTTGTTGGGTTTTGATTGAACTTTCATGATGTTCATCTGATTACTTTTATATTAAATCATAAAATACTGACAATACAGCTTTTTTTTTTTTTTTTTTTTTTTTTTTTTAAATAATGAGTTACTGTCTAATAAGCTTCATAGACGAATACCTGTTCTGGTTATAATGCTAAATTCAATAGGCACTGGGTTTGTTCCTCACCTTTTGTCAAAGGGACTTCATTTAACTTCAGCTGTAAACCCATTTTATATTGTTTGATTCACTATAGTTTTAGGTGTGAGCGTTTTAGTTAAAATCAAAAGTTGATGGGGTGCATCTTATTGGTGTAGTTGGATAGTTTTGCTAATGATGTCATTGTTACTTCAGGAAGCAATTGCACTCACTTGACCTTTTCTGGATGTCTTCTAGAGAGTAGCCAACTCCTTTTTTTTCTTTTTTTTTTTTTTTTTTTTTTTTTTTTTTTTCTTTGTAATAAATGAGTGCTGAGAAATGACATCAAGTCAGCTTTCTTTTAAGACGTTTTCTATTGAAATCCCACCCCCCGCCTTCTTTTTCTCTTTTCTTTCACTCTTTATTGAGTAGGTGGGTAAGAAAAGATTTTCCAGGTTTTTTTTTTATTTTATTTTTTATTTTTTATTTTGTTATATCCTTGCAAAAAGAAATATAATTCTATCAATGAGATATTGAAAACAGTTATTTTATGGATTAAATAAAATACAAATTAAAAGGATGTATGAACTCTGGTTGTTATATAAACTGATCATGCAATCAGATGAATGGTCTGAACAATATATAAGTAGGCAAATAGTTTTCTTGTTATCTGAGCACCTTAGGATATTTTTACAGATATTAAAAGGCTGGGAATTCTATATGATGGAGAACATTTGACACAGTCATAGGTTAGTTGTAATGTAAATCTAATAAAAATAGTCAAACAATAATCTTGTGTCTTTTTGTTTTTTGGGGGTATATATGGCTGCCATTTCTTAAGTCCTTTGTTTTTTAAGAAGTGGATTTTGTTTCTTCTATAAATTCACTGACAGTCTGAAGAGATTATTTTGAAAATATTTGACTTTCATTTTCTCTGGATGATTGTTGTAAAGTTTTCATTCCTCTCTCTGTTCTTGAAGTTGAACTTGTTGAAACAAATGTAAATTATTAGGTTGACACTAAAGTTCCAAGCACCACCATTTATACAGAGTTAAGGGAATCTTAGTAGTATTTTAGGAATTCTCAAAATTCCTTATTGCTTGTACAATCAGTTAACTTTGTACAGTGTTTACAAATCTTAAGTAAAATGCAAAAACTAGAAAAATAGGTTTCACTGGAAACAACATTGGTCAACATTTTAAACATTTAAAAAGAAATTCTTTTCCATTTTTGTCCCCAATTGATATAATTTTATTAGAAGAATCCAAAACGGCATTCAATATTTGATGCTAAACCAAATCTGGAGTTGGTAGGATTCAAAGGAAATCTTTTATTACAAATTGCCTGAACCACAATATATTATCAGTACACTGTACTATAATTGGACAATTAAAGAAAGACTTTTTTTCTGGGCAAGGAAGTTAGCTAGTGATATTTATTTATTCATTACTTGTTCTCGTACTATAAATAATCATTATGCTGGGATGGGAAATTCTTGCATGTGGTATATTCTCCAGAATAGTTTTTTTTTTTTTTTTTTTTTTCAGGCTATCAATGTTTAATGCAATAACATTCTTGTCTGTTCAGTAATTCTAGCATTCCATGAAATATTAAAAAAAAAAAAAAAACCCTTCTTGAAGACTTTCCTTAATCAAAATCTGAGTTTATTCTTTTATATTGGATTACAAAATTTAGCTGCAAAGTGAGAAAAACTTTGATTCAATGGAATAAAGTATATCTTCTCAAAAATTTCTGGGATATTTTGCATTATTCTAATTATAAACTTGACTTTCATTTGTAAATCACTATGATGATAAATATAGTATCAAGTAAAAAAAAAAAAAAGTATTCAAAAATTTTTTAGGCCAGACCAAAATTAATATTGCACAAAGCAAGTTGGGTCTTGCCTGACAGCATTTTTCAAAGATTTGAGGCAAGTTTTTACAAGGCTGGATTGTCTTCTTGATGCTCAATTTGTCCCACTCATGGTAGTCAAAGAACAGTTTTTTATCAAGATACCATCTCTAAGAAGGTTGGCATTCAAGATTTGAGATCCCCACTCTAGCCTTCTCTCTTTTATTTATATATATATATATATATATATATATATATAGTCATCCACAGACTGTTTCGCTGTATAACAGCTCATCAGTGTGGTTAGACATTTGGTTGCCTCTATCTAGGATTGAAACTGACTGAATTTGTGTCAGTCGGGGATTCTACCACTAAGCCATTGGTGCACGGCAGGGATGAAGGTGAATTTAAGCGTATTTATTTTTAGATGAACACACAGTTACTGAGAACTCGATTCAATATACAAAAGAGTCACACACACACATTGACTGCTGGCTACTATAGAAGTCTCATATGCACTTTGACAGGTCTTGCTTTTGATAACATGCCATCCTCCTCACCAGCAGAAAAGCTAGTGGAGGAGCTAGTTTAACTGCCAATCCATGCAGCAACTTGTACTGAGTTACATGTTACCAGTAGCAGGCTTGATTTGACCATAAAATTAAAAAATAGTTTTAACTTAATGTAACCAAGAATAGATTGGTGTTTGTTAAATTTTGATGAAATATTAATGAAAATGATTCAATAAAAACAATTTTTTTCAGCATTTTAATACTGTCTGAATTTGCATATCCTTAAAGAGGTTTTGCAAGATAATTATTTGTTGCTTTGATAAACTAAAGAAAAAAAATATTCTTGCTCATAGTTCCAAAAAGCTAAAACCCAATTAGAAAATATATAAAGTCTATGAAGAAAGTTTTTGCACTTATTTTCTGAAGACCAAAGTTCGTGCTACACTTAATAATTCTATTGAGTCGAAATGTCAAGTTTACATCTTCATAACAATACTATTGTATCTAGTGATATTTTCATTTTCATCAACCCATTTGCAGAGAGTTTGCTTGATAGCCTATAGTTGCCTGATCTCCCCAGTAAATGTCATTTAATTGTTTAATCTTAAAATGACCTATCACATGATAGTTTGCATTTCCACCATCAGAGGTGAACAGTTAACATTTAAACTTGGCTTCATCAAAAGATTCTTCTTGCCTTGGAGGATACACTTGACTATAAATCCCCATCAAAGGGGGAAAATCAATTAAAATGAGGAGAAATGACTGCAAGAATAGAAATCCTGCCAGACGTTAGTTTGCATAATTACTGATATTTTCAATGGGTGTTGTCACTTGGAAAATATTAACCAAACACTGTTTTTCATTTATTAATGTATTTAAGTTCTATCCTCACAAAAAAGTTTTAAGTTTTCTTTTTCATTTTATGTTTGTTTTGTTTTTGGCGTTTGAAAGACTGTTTCTGTTACAGAAAGAAGCTGGAAATTAGTTCCAAGTTTGAACAGTTCAATCATTTAATAGTGTTATATTTTTGGATGATTTTGAAGAAAAATTTATAGGGGAGCTGTACTTGAATTAACAACTTGGAAATTTAACTCTGACATGTAAAATAAATAAAAACTTGCACTATTTAAATGACTCAAGGAAGAATGCAATCAAAATTGATTACACCAGTAATAAAATAAATAAAATTCACAAAAGGTTGTGAACTCTCCTCAAGATCCACAAATACATAGACACAAGAGAATTGTTTTGTAATTGTATAGCCAGAAACAATTCATTTGTTTTGATTGTTAATGTTTGTTTTTGAATCTCTTCATTATAAGACAACTTGAATAACAGAAGTTTTTGATTGTTTAAGTATTTTATATATATATATATATATATATATATATATATATATATATATATAAAGCTTTTAAAGGTTTTCACAAGCTGCAGCTGTAAAAATTCGGTGAATTTTCAAAACTCCAAGTTGGATAAGTCAATTAGGTTTAACTGTTTATAGTTGAATATGACCAAATACAGGCTTACTTGAGGAACTAAATTTTTTGAATTTTACCTTTTTGAATTGTAGTGCAGTAGACAAGCAAATGACATTTGTTTAGCTATCTCTAGCTCAGTTTCAGCTCATGTCCAGATGAAATTAATTAAATTCTGGTGCTCAAGCACAGTCTCCATCTGAAAGCATGTTATTTGCAAACAAACAGATAAATAAAAAGGAAACAGCTCTTGAGAATATTTTAAAACAAGTATTCAACATACAGATGAAATTTAAAAAAAAAAAAAAAAATTACAAAAATAATCTTTTAGAAAAAGTTTCTTCAGAAACCAATTTAGTTACATATATAACTCGGCTCTCTCTTCTATGTACCATGTCCCTTCAGAATGAAGGCGATCATCGCTCTCCACAACTTTCTATTCTTTGTCGCTCTCAGTATAGATTGTCTTTTTGCTATATCTCCTAATCTCCTAATTTTTTAGCTACATTACACACTGCTGTGTACCTTCTTGCCTTCAATATGTCCTATAGTATCAAATTTTCTAAACCCTCTTTTTGTGTTATGTGCCCTAGAAATTTCAACTCTTTCTACTGTATGTCTTTTTGTTTCCTTTTTTCTCTAAAATTGTTGTTCATATGTTCACTCTATAGAATTCTCAACATCCTTCTGTGGAACAACATTTTTGTTGCCTCAAGTATCCTTTTGTGATATCTAATATATATATATATATATATATATATATATATATATATATATATATAGATAGAGAGAGAGACTTGCAATATAATACAATGACTGTACAAAAGTTACCTTCAGAAGTAGCAAAGTTGGCACTATTTCAAAATGGGTGTGTTGGAATTATGTGCTCAGTGTGAGAAAGAGAAAAAAATTTTCGTCCTTGAAATGTGAGAAGGAAACAAAATAATATTTTTTCTTCACCATATTTTCTGGCAACTGTCCCATGAAGTCCAATTTCTCTATTGGCAGACATATCTTGAACGTGCAAAAAGCAACATGGCAACCTGAGTTTTATATACAATTGTTCTCCTACCCACTCTCATCCATAGTTTGGTTAATAGATTTTGACTCTGGCTACTCCTCACTAAGGGACATTAGTGGTACAACCTTTGCAAATAGAATTGGCCTCAAGTATTCTAGACATTGTATCATTTAAATGTCTTCAGTTAATGTTTCCCTCGAGTTCTTAACCTTTAATCTTTGGCTAATTCTCTTATTTTGTAGAACAATTGTAAAGTTATTCAGAAATTACTTTCTATTTGGTTGACCTTTTGATAATAGATAAGCAAGAAATTAACATTTTCATTTTGTTTTTGAATCGGCAGGAATTTTAAATTAATTTTGACTGAAATAAGGTGGACTGCAAACATTGTAGAGCTGATTTCATACAATCATAATGGTTTATTTAAATACAGAAAAAAGAGCCTGCCATCTAAAAGCTTCAGAATCTTTCTGATAAAGCACAGACAAAAGAAAAATCTTAGATATTTACCATACAAAGAAATGTCTCTTGCTATAATGATATATTGAAGAAAACAGAACAGTGGTTAGCTTTATTGATGGTTCATTGATATATTCTGGAATAATTCCAAGTTGTTAATTGCATAAACATTGAACTGAAAAATGTCTTTTTAGATCTGCATTTGGTTGATTTATTTCTGTTTGCATTTAAGTTTTATACTGTTCAAACGTGATTGCTTGAAAATGTCTTTATACAAGGAGTGGCTATTAAATTGCAACACTGCTTCAGTTGAACCACAGTGCATTTGCACAAAGCAAATGCTATACATTGATCAATGCGAAAGTATAAACATTTTCTGAAAACTTTAGTCTCCCCCCACTTTTATTTTCAGCTTGCTCTTCTGCAATTCTTAAAGTAAACATGTTTTTCTTACATGTTGTAAAGATGGTTAATTGAAAAAAAGAAAAAGAAAAAATATTAAGCATCAATTTCAATTTTTTTAATTAAATTGAACAAAATATCTAAGACACTTTCTGCAATCATTTTGATGCTAAGTCATCAATCATTTCAAAAGCTTTTATTTTTCATGTTGGGTATTTATTTTTTTCTTAATTTTCTCACTGTTTCTTGACATGCATAGGCATCTACAACATTCATCATCTTTTGACATTCTCATGACCTTCACAAAATATCATCTGCCTTTCAAACAAGTCAGTGTGATATGTGTTCTACCCCATAAACTTGTTATACAAAAAAATGTGACAAGTAATTTTAGTTTTATCCAAAATTTCAAATTGATACATTGTTTGATTTTTGAACTGACCCCATTTTGTATGCTTCACATTTACATGTTCCCTGAAGAAGAGTAAAATGAAATTAATTACATCTGACTTGTCCTTTAATTATACAAATGTGGTTGATGGTGACATGCTGATAACAATTTAAAAATCTAATTTATTCAGTATTCACAAAGTATTGCATTAAACAGTTAAAGTTTATCAATTAAGTGTGTGTGTGTATATATATATATATATATATATATATATATATCAATTTTTGACAGTTGGAATGTTCATGAAAGTAGATTTGTTTAGAAATATATTCAATGATGCATTTCACCATTTTAAAGCTTCAATAGATCCAGAAAGCAAAAGAATGAAATGCATGTATGTGTATTTGTGCATGTTTAAATAATGAAATCTTATTCTCTAAGCTGGCATTTCTCATGATTAAAAAAGAAAATGAGTGACTTTAAAAAAAAAAAAAAAAAAAAATTCATTAACATTTATTTTCTTTACTTTCAGTTCAAGTCAAAAGATATAATCCTTTAGAATAGGTAGAAAGTAAGATTTGTTTGTTTTTTTTTCTATAAGATTTCAGTATTTACACATACACACATTTCATTCTTTCACTTTTCAGATCTGATAAAGCCTTAAATGATGAAATGCATTATCAGATATATTTCTAAATAAATCTGCTTTCATGAATCTTTCCAATTGTCAAAAATTTAATGTGTTTGTGAGTGAAAATTCAGATACAAATAAAATATCTCTAAAGACTCGCTTTTGTTTATCATTAAATTACACCACTTAGCATCCTCTATAATTTACCTTGACTTTCAGTTAACCTGAATTATATTTATGAACATTCTCACTTTTAAATATTCTAAAAGAACGTTTTTATTCCTGTGTCTAAATACTTTTGCAAAATAAAAAAAAAAAAAAAAAAAAAATCTTTACATTTGCCTTGATAAAGTCCATCCGAGGACAAAACACATCAGCTAATATGCACACACACACACACACACATATATATATATATATATATATATATATATATATATATCAAGAACTTTGTCCTTGAAGTGGGTTTAACCTAACAAAATACTGTAATGTAAACAAAGAATTGTTTTTCTTTCAAATCCTGCAAAGGGAGCTGAACATATTTTCTGTGTGCCTTTCCCAGCAAGATTAGTCCTGTTTTGTGTAGGTTGTGTTTTTATCATGTAGTCTATGCAAGGAATTTAAGATTACAATTGCCATAAACATTGCACTATGCCTTAGGGTGAGAACAAATGTTATTTTACATTTAAAATTTTTATTTTTAGTTCATTTGGGAGACTTATTCTTTTTTGAATTTCTCATTTCTGTTATCAACTGTTTTACACACACATACACACATTCCTCTTGCTTTGAAGAAATAATTAAACATTTTTTTAATGTTTTTTTTTCTCAGTTCTTTTAGAAAAACATCCAGCATTTCCAAGATTGAGTTCTGTATACAGACAGAAAATTAATACCATATTGCCTAAAGATGATCATAAAATGTTTTTTTTTTTTCTTTTTCTTTAATCTAGTTCTAAGAAAGCAGTGACATGAGCTTTTCTATTTTTTTAGTGTTGTTCAATTTATAACCACCAACTATTTTTCTTGTCTTTCAGGACCTTGAATTTCATGGGGTTATGCGATTTTTCTTTCAAGATGCTGGTGCCAAAGTTGCAACCAAATGCATTCGAGTTGCAAGCACAGCTACTGCGAAAGAAGTTGTGGATGTCCTGGTTGAGAAATTTCATCCGGATATGAGGATGTTGACAATGAATGATTACAATCTCTATGAAGTTCATGTCAATGGAGGTAAGTTTGAAAAAAAAAAAAAAAAAAAAAATTTTTTTTCTTTTTGTAAACCAGTTCCTTTTTTGGTATTTACCATTATGAAATGTTGATTCTTTTTTTATCTTTTCCTTAATTTAGGTTTTAATGATTGACAAAAAATATTTATTTCTTGTATTGTTACTATTGTTATCTATTCAGTTTATTTCCTTCCTTGTTGCATGCCATACACCATCTACAGTCTGTAAAATGGCTCAGTCAAAATGTGATAAATATGATTGTCAAAGAATTCACTTGTCTGAACAATTCCTGAAGTTATAGTTGTTAATTCTTTATAAAATTACTGTTAATGAACAACCCATTTTTCTTATTTTCCTGACATCTTCATTACTGGTTCAAGTTCAATGCTGCAATCTCTCTTAATATGAAAATTATTTTTTTTGCTTGGTATTTCTTTTCAGTACAAAATGGCATGAATATATTAAAATCAAATTTTAATTTCTACAATTTTGTGAAAATATTCATTTTAGAAATTAAAAATTTAATTGATCAAATATTGAAACTATTTTAAGTGAATTCAAAACAATGTATCCTGGTATACACTAGTATCCATTGGCAGATCTAACATTTTGCTTGGCAAAAAGTTATCTACAGAGTACTAATGGTTAAAGAACTTTCTTACATTCAACAATAAAATTGTCTAGAAAAAAACATCTTCATTACTCATACAGAAAATATAACTAATTCAATTGTAAAATGACTTAAATATTACAGAGGATCTTTTTGAAAGTACAAATAATCTAGTAATATGAATCTTGATGGTAATTTGCTGGTAAGACATTTCTGTACCTATTTTGTTTCTCTTTTTCTTTTTACTATTATCAAAGTACATGATTAAAAGTTTGATAAGAAACTCGGTTTTTAATACTTAGTAATATTGCTTCAACTTGTGCCTTTTGCTTAAGTCTTGTTGAGTAACTGTTTCTACACATTCAATTATAATTTGTATTCAGAGAACATGATACATTGGCTTTCCATTTTGTATGCTAACCCAAAAAGCTAGCAAGTTACTCACTTTTTAATCATAGTTGGGGCATGAAATACTCCAGAGCAAACATAGGTGAATGGAAAGAAAAACAATTCTCATAGAAGGAAAGAAAGAACATATTGTCTTGTGAAGATGAAAAAGGGGGGAAACAAATCTTCCAATGATATGCTATAAACAAAAACAAATCTTTATTTTGTTACATTCTTTAGATATAGGCACATTTTTATTTTTATTTTGGTATATAAAATTAGACTGTGATATTGAATATTTTTCTGTAAGTGTGTTTGCTTAGCTATTTTAAGCAAGTCATAGATTTATACTTAAAATGTCATAAAAATCAGAATTAAGTTTGATATCTGAAAGAAGCAGAAAGAGGATATTTAATAGAAAGTCAAAACTAAATCAAGAATCACAAAAATTTTACAATTAAAAGAAAGCAATTAATCTACAATAATGTGTTTGCTAGAATGATGATTGTAATTTATTTTCACAGATGGTTAAAACATTTGATCAGGTTGAAACATGTCACAAGGAAGATAAACTACACTAACAAGTGAATGTGAATATTCACTGTCAGGATACATGGGGTCAAGTTGCTTGCTTGCCTTTTTTTTTTTTATCCTGACAGCCTTATGATTTGAATCTAATCTATTAGGTGCACAATGTAAACGGATACTATGAAACTTAAATGACAATAATTTGCAACTCCTTTTCATATGTATTTTTGCCTCCATTATTGTATGGTAAATATTATCTAAGGAAAAAGAAATCTGCCATTATTATAAAACAAGATTTCCCTTGCTTTGATGAACTGTGATAAAATATCTCGCCTACTGAACAATAAGTATTGATAATATATCAGTTTTTAGGATCTGTGGGTGGTGTAATGAATAGTGGCTCAGAATGAGAAATCTGAGCTGAGTTCGAATTCCAATCAGGTTCGTAACATTCACTTACGTGCATGAATTCATTTCTTCTTCCTCCAGCTATAGGTTAAATAGTAGGACTTGTATCTGGAAAATACTTATTCTCAACAATATTGTTAATGCCATATGCAGCTGCAAAAGAAACTTACAATTCAAAATGCTTTGGCTTTATACAACCAACAAAGGGTTGATAGATTATATATATATATATATATATATATATATATAAAGCAGTCTTTAACCAATGTGTTTATTTTTATTTAATTTTTTTTTTTTTTTTTTGTATACAGCTTATCAACTATTTGTGGGTTATTTAAATCCAAAACACATTTTGGATTATAAAAATGATTCTTTTTTGTGAGCGAATATTACATTAATAATTTTTTAAAAAATAGCAATGATTTTTTTCCAGATAAGTCCTATTAGTTAACCCATAGCTGGGGGAGGAGAAATCGATCAGTCTCCAACTGATTTTTTTTTTGTGTTGATAATGACAATGACCCAGCCAGAAGATTACACATTTGTTTTGTAAACACAAGAAAGAGATACTTAAGTTCTATTTAAAAATAAGCATTAGAGAAAGTATGTGCATTGAAGTAATTTTGATGGATTGATCAAATACTGTGAAGTGCTAATCATTAGTTCAGTCTTCATTGGCTGCTTAAATACTTGGTGTAGCTTTCTTAAGTTTTTATTTAAGATGTTTGCATGGACTAATATCAGTTCAGGAAGGGAAGAGGGGAATGACCCAAACCATAAGATAGAATTTTAATGGGTTACACAATCACTGCATAAATTCAAGTGAACAAAAAAAAATGTATCCACTGTAACTATAACAGATGTCAAGAAAAATTATGTACTTTTAAAGTTTTTTTTTTTTTTTTTTTTTTTTTTTGTGTGTGTGGGGTGTTGTTACTTCTAAGAGACTTGGTTTGAATCAATGAATACCTTCTTAAAAGTCCTTGCTTATTTTTTTCTTGCTATTCGTCATTTGTAGATAAAGAGAAATACAAATGTGGATGATTTTGATGAGTGCTTCAAGTTATTTAAGTTTGCTGATACTGCTATGAAAATTCCTTAATTTAGATGAAAACAAATATTTGGAAATATGTCTAATTTATGGAACTCTATTTAAAAATAGTATAAAAAAATTTTCATCCTGCCCTCATATTTTATGTTGCCTTTATCATTCAGTATCTGAGGTAAATGTTAGAAAAGTTATGTTAGTTTAGGTTTACTATTTGATGGGGTTATTTTTTAAAAACTTGTTCTTTTTTAACCTTCTTATCTGACTTGGATTTATCATGTGGATTAATCTCTAAATCCTGGTTGACAGTTTAAAATCGCAGTATTTAATAAATCTCTTAGCCCTTTGCTACCTCTAAAATTAATTCTGTTAATCTCCAAGATATTTTCCCTTAGTTGGTTGTTAATCATTTTATGAGGAGGTGCTGAAAAGTTCTTGGCATCACATGCATCAGAATTTGTTCTGGATTCCCTTTTTGGTCAGGCCAAGGACTTTTCAGCATCCTTTTTTTTTTTTTTTTTTTATAAAGATTATATTTATTAGAACACACTTTGAACTTTTATTCTCCTACTCCCCTAACTTAAGTATATGCAAAAGATTCCATCCAAAGAATTGTTTTCCAATTGTGTTTTGCAAAATTGTGCGCATCTAATATTTAAATATATTGTCATAGTCTTTTGCATTATCAACTGATGAGTTTTGTCCTTATAAAAATAATCTTGTTTTCCTGGTGGAATAGATTTTTCTTTAACAAACTGTTTGTTTTGCTTATCTGGTAATTAATATTAGCCATTTCCTTATAAGGAAATATTCTGCATTGATTGAGCAAGCAGCTAGTACTATTATATAATAATAGTATATAATAGTTATAGTATAATATAGTACCATGATATTATAAAATCTTTCTCTTAAAACAATTTTTCAGGAAAATAGCTTTCTCAAGTTCAGTACCAGCTTCCAGAATTTAAGGTTTCTTTCCTAACCTTTTGAAGTTGTGTGGACACTCAATATCTTGATTGTCATTATTTACTCTTCAATTTACATGTTATATTCACTTTAGCTGTTGCTACTGTTGAAAGTTTTCAAGTGATGTGGATTCTGTTATTTGGTACACTTCTTTGTTTGTGATTCTGTAGCACCAGTTCACAAATTTCAAAGTGTGGTCTTCACCAAGATCTATAATTGACCCATTTCAACTATTAATCCTTTGTTTGTAATCAGTTGAAAGTAATTTTAACAGCAGTTTAGCAAAAATGGCTGAAAGAATTTATTTTTGCCTTCGTCTGGTTCTTGTTTACTTTCTTATCATCAATGCTGGTAAATATCTGCTAGTTTTTCAAGGAGACAATATACTCTTAATAGAAATTTACTTTCTTTTGATTGGTTGAAATTTAAGAGAATCATTCTTAAGACATACTGGTATTAATCTCTAGAATGTAATTTGTAATTTCAGTTTTGATTAGAATCTAAAAATTTAATTTACCTTTTGGAAATTTCTCCCCTCTGATAACCTCTTGATAATGATTGCATTTGACAAAATATTAAAAACTACTTTATCTGATATAACTTTTATTTGCATTGTTGATGGTTAAAGTTATGAAAATTAACTTAAAAATCTTTAAAGGATACTGTTAAATTTGATTTTTTTCTTTTTCTTTTTTTCTTCTCTTTTTTTTCCTTCACTTTTTTTTTTTTTTCTCTTTTTCTTCTTTTTTTCTTCTCTTTTTTTTCTCTTTTTTTTTCTTTTTTTTTTTTTTCTTCTTTTTTTTCTTCTCTTTTTTCTTTTTTTTTCTTTTTTTTCTTCTCTTTTTTCTTCTTTTTTTTTCTTCTCTTTTTTTCTTCTTTTTTTTCTTTTTTTCCTTTTTTTTTTTTCTTCTTTTTCTTCTCTTTTTTTCTCTTTTTTTCTTCTTTTTTTTTTCTTCTTTTTTTTTTCTCTTTTTTTCTTCTTTTTTTTCTTCTTTTTTTTCTTCTTTTTTCTTCTCTTTTTTTCTTTTTTTTCTTCTTTTTTTTTCTTCTTTTTTTCTTCTCTTTTTTTTCTTCTTTTTTTCTTCTTTTTTCTTCTCTTTTTTTTTTTTTTTTTCTTCTCTTTTTTTCTCTTTTTTCCTTCTCTTTTTTTCCTTTTTTTCCTTCTCTTTTTCCTTCTCTTTTTTTCTTTTTTTTTCTCTTTTTCTTTTTTTTTTTTTTTTTTCTTTTTTTTTTCTTTTCTTTTTTTTTTTTTTTTTTTTCTTTTTTTTTTTCTTTTTTTTTTTTTTTTTTTTTTCTTTTTTTTTTTTTTTTTTTTTTTTTTCTTTTTTTTCTTTTCTTTTTTTTCTTTTCTTTTTTTTTCTTTTCTTTTTTTTTTTTTTCTTTTTTTTTTTTTTCTCAAGTTTATAGATTACAAAAAGTTTTTAAATGTTGACGAATAAAGGACACATAGTGAATGCATAAAATGCTTATGTAAAATTGTACAAAGATTCATATCATTGTTGCATTCCATATTGTCACTGGCTTCATCCCCTCATACACCAATTCCACTTTATAGACTGTAGCAATGAAAGACTATTACTTTTTTTTTTTTTTTTTTTTTTTTTTTTATTCATCTTATATGAGAGGGACAGACCTGGTAGCATCATTTCTAGAAGATAACAGGCAGAAGAACTTTAGGGGAATGCATGGCCATGTCTTGGCTAAGAAATCCATCATGTGCAGCCTTAGCCTGTCTATAAAATCTGGGTGTGGCAACCATGCTGAAGTTTTTTTGGTCTTATATCAAAAACTTAGACAAAAGCAATCCATCACTGTCAGGATTACATGGCCACAAGATATTGTGACCAATCACTCACTATTCTTGCCCAGCCCTCACATTCTATAACATAATTCACCTTAATACAAGGTGATTACAAAAAAAAATAGTTTCAAAAATGTACTAGATCAAGACAATTTAAGATATTGACATTAAGGATGTATGATTTCAGAGAGGAACTAAGAGTTCATTACAGTAACTTGATATAAATATCTTCTTTTTTTTTTTTTTTAATTGTAAGCTAATAAGGTTTCCACAGTATCATTATGCTTTCTACAAGCATTGGGGTAATACATCTGCACATGTTAAGTACTTTTCTGTGATTGAATTAAGACAAATTCTGTTACTGATGGACAGCAGCATTTTAGAACACATTTTGGGAAATCAACATCAGCTAGACCAGGGTTTTTCAAACTGTGGGTAGTGAGATTATAGCCATCATCACGCACACACACATACCTATTCAAATTTCAATAACAATCATTCATTGGGTATAAATCAACACTACTGTCTTATGCGACAATTTTGAAATTGCTATATTTTTGTATAGTGGATTTTGTGCACTTTTGGGAGAATTGCTCCCAGAAATCTTCCCAAAGCTCATTCACTGATTGGTCAGTGCCAACCACTGATCGATGGGTCGTTAAGTTTTAAACAAACAAACAGTGCCAACCAATCGGATTGTCTGCACATGAAGAGTGATTCTTCCCACGCAGCACTTCTGATCCAATGATCACATATAAAAGCAAGAAAATGTGTAGACACACCAGTGAGACTTCAGCTGCCACAGAAATCCACAACAGTTGAAGCTATGTGCCGATCTTCTCACTCAACACTCACAAACTGCATATTCCTTACACTTACATAATTTTTCCTCTTGCACAGCAAAACTGTTAAAAAACATTTATTACAAACTATTAACTCTTTCTTCTCAGAGAACTTTGATAGACAATGATAGTCAAAGAGAGACAAATCTCGTCTTACTTATTGCATGCTTTTTCTTACACATTCTTTATTGTATACATTGTTGAATACAATTTTTATATATAATGATATGTTTGCCTTGTCCTTTCTTCACATCAGTTTCCTAATCAAAATTAAATAACTGTGGTGGAAGTCTGCCACAAGATAAATAAAATAGGTCACAAGAAAAAAGACACACACCCCTCCCCCAAGTATACAACTAGTGATGATTTATGAGTGCTGTGCAACATTTACAGTCGTTTATATTGTGCATTTTGCTCTCTCTTGTGTAATTTTTTTTTGGGGGGGTCTCTTTTTTGTTGCAACCCATTTCCTATTTTATTTTTTTATATATATAGTTCTCATCAAGGTTATGTATCTTGTTCATTAAACTCATTGTGAATTGAGTGATGTCAGTTCTCTCGCACAAAAAGACCTTGTGCCAAAACTTACCTATGAAGGTATTATCTTTTTACAACTTTACTTTTTTTGTATAGCATTGTCTTCCTGTGTTCCCAATTAGCATCAGCTGTTTATGAACAAACCAGCACATCCATTTCATTAAATGACATTTTTTTTTTTTTTTTTCAAATATTATTTACTTTACCTTTGTGTCAGAATTTCCTTTTAAATTTGTTTTTCTAAAAGTAATAATTTTATATTCATACAAATAGATACATGCAGTTCCAACATGTGTGGATCATAAGAAATATACATATAAATTGTTCATACTAAATAAATGAACCTAGTGAACAGAATTTTTCTTTGATTTATTACATGTAGGTATAATGGGTCACAATGCAAAATGTGGTTCTTAGTGTTAAACAATCCATTTTAGAGTGAATATATGAAATTTAAAACATTTGTGCAAAGGTTATATTTGCTGTATGAGAAATGGTGCACAAATTGGGCATCTGTAAAATGTAAACTTTAAGAATGCCTCTACAAAACTTTCAAGATCTTAAATAGCTTTGGTTTAATAAATTTTTAAAACCTTTTTTTACCTTGTATTATAATGACAATATTTAAAACATGTATCTTTGATTAATCATTAAGCTTAAGCCTTTAACATTTAATTTCAATGCCAGAAACAAAATACATATGTAATATAAAGCGATAGAAGTTTTAAGTTAGAAACTTCATGAATCACATGCAATAAAATTTTCTGATTAAACCTTTTATCTTTGCAATGATTTAATTGGCTTTATGAATACTAATCATCATGCAAGTAGAAAATCCAGTTCCTCCAGTAAGATACATAACTTTATTTAAATGAGTACACACACACACACTGGGTGTCTGCAGTATGTGATTTCCTAAGTAATTAATTTCAAATTCTTATATATATATATATATATATATATATATATATATGAATAAAAGACAGACCACGTTAAGATTCCATGTAATAAGCTATTTCACCATAACCCCTTTAACAGGGTTCTGGATCATCAGACTTTACTTCCAAAAGCTAAAATGAAAAGGAGGGGTTATAGTGAAATAGCTTATTACATGGAATCTTAACGTGGTCTGTCTTTTATTCAAACATATCTGCTCTGAATTTTACATTGAGCTCTCTGGATATCATTCTCCTCAGGTCTACTCATACGGATTACCTAAAACTATATATATATATATATATATATATATATATATATATATATATATATATATATATATATATATTAAATTGGGAGAGGGGCTTAAGATATCTTCTTTTGCTTTTATTCATCCCCCCACCCCAATATAAAACCTTTTAACATTCTCCTTTTCTCTCAGAAATGAACTTCCTATATTCAGAAAGATTCATTATTAACTTATCCTAAAATTAACAGATTGGGTAGAGAGAAGCAGATATCATCTTTTAACGTTTGGACTTGACATTCCTGGTCTTAATCCATATTTTAGTAGCAAGGTTGAATGTAGATGGCAACCTGTATCTGACCTGGTTAAATAAAGGTATTTTTTTTTTCTAAAGCTCACACATAAGCTGATAGATTTTTCTTTCTATCTCTTAAGACCTGAACATTTCCATTAAAATACATTGGATATTGGATAAAATATAATTATTCATTTTAGTATTTACTCCTTTTATACTTTTAAATTATAAACTTTAACACGGTTAACAACTATAACTTGAAAAATAACTTGAAAAACGTTAAAAACGTAAATATTGAATCTATATAGAAGAGGATAACAAAGAACTTCTGCAATTCTGTCTTTATATTTCTTTTAAACATCTTTCATTTTTCATTTGAAAAATTTTCAGCACACCACTTCCATTGTTAAACAAGATACAGAGTTGGAGAGAGATGTTTAATATACAGGGTTTCTCTTATTGCGAGATGCTTTTGGTAATTTGATTTTATATAGATTTTTTATTTTCAACAAGAATTTTCTTAAGGGTTCTTGTAAATTGTGGGTAGATAGTTTTTTGTACTTTGCTCTGATAAATGACACTTGAGGCACCTATTCAAGGAGGTGGTAATATGTCAGATATAGGTAATTCATTTTATGTACTGGGCAGTGAAATTGATACGCATATTGTTCATTGCTAGTTCAGATTTGATGGGGTTATAATAAGTAGTTGATTATAGATAACAGTAAAGATGTTTCAGTTGTTTTCAGTCTTTCAAAAGAAATTTTGGGAAGTAAATGGAGATGTAATGAGTGTTATATATATGAATGGGTACGTCTTTCTTTGAAATGAAATTCACAACTGAAAGTGAAGAAATATCTGAATTTTATTTGAAGCCAAAAGTAAACATCCCGATTTTTTTTTTCTCAATCTGTCAACTTGAATAAACTCTTTTAAAATATCAAGCCAATAATTCAAAGTCTTTTCAAAATGTGACAGTTATTTGTCATGGGAATCTGGGGAAACTATATTTTACACTTTATGAACCTTTTAATCAACATTGAATTCTTTTATCTACCTGCAATGAATCATAAAATCTAACTGCTGATGCTGGTTTTCTACCTGTTGTAGGTCAAAATAATGACTTTCTTAATATCTGCAAAGCAATGTCAGTTTTTGTGTGAAAAGAAAACATATATTACTTTCTTGTGTTGACTGTTGAAATTGCCTGCAGATGATTTCAAGAAAGAATCTCTCTTAACTTATTTTGTTTGTTCAGCCTGACATGACCAAATATAAGTAAGATAATAGACAGGTACAGTGTAATAATTAGTAAAAGTGTTTATTTAATTCTAACAAATCCATTTAGAATGTGATATTGGTGATTTTGAGATGTGAAGAAATCAAAAATGAACCACAACAAAACTCCTTTGTTTAAAACAGTGGGGAAGATCAGTGACATGGGTAGTAGGCAGCCAGAGGGTGGCAGAGGCATATCTGAAACCTAACATTCACCGCACACACCCATTGTACCTAAAGTATATCTTGCCTTCTTGTGGGGTGGGGGCATTATGGTTGTGTTTTGGTACACAAGGGGGCAGCAGCCACAAAAAGTTTAAACCACTGGTTTAAAACAAGGTTGGATTTTGTGAAGACCTCTGGTGGAAAATGAATTCAAAAGCATTGATACTACATTGATTTAATGTTGCTTTCAAAAAATGTTAGTTTTTATTATAAGATGCCTTTTTGTAATTTGTCTATGCAAAATGTTTTCTCAAAATGGATTTTAATAAGGCTCTTCAGTAATGATATACAGGTAGCACTCGTATTAAAATAGATTTGTCACATTTGGGAGGTACAATGGAGTAATGGTTAGTGGATTGGATTGAGGAATCAGAGCCAAATTTGAAACCCAGTCAAGTTAATTTCCTTCACTTATATGATAATACCTTGGGAAAGGTATGAATCTATTTCTTTCCCACCCAGCTATGGACAAAATAAGAGGACAAAATGGCTCCTATAGCCTTGGTTGGAAATTCTGAATTTAGACTGGATCACAGTATCCTAAAAGTGTGTATACATGTGGCTGGGGACTGCTTCTGAATCCAAATTCTCATTGAAACTCCTATTAACACTTTCTCAGATGCAGCATTATAAAGAAGCCCAATGTTCTATAGGGTACAAGAGGCACTAACACAGTTGATGATGCTTTTTATATATATATATATAATATATATAGTGTGTGTGTGGGGGGAGCACTTTTTTTGTCTGGAGATGTAAGTGGAAATATATTATTTTTATCTGTAGAGGTGATAAAAGAAAATTCTTATTTGCTCAATATTCTCTGCTGACTTTGCTTTTATCCTAATCTTCATTCCTTGAAGATCAAGAGGATTATCCTATCAGAGGGTTTGCAGCTGATAGACGCATTAAACGCCCACATCTTTTGATTATCCTCTTTTATAACAACACCCATAACAGTTTGGGCAAGAATACATTTTCTGATGAGTTCATTAGAGGGGATAAAAGACAGCATTGTTAGCTACATATAATTAGCAGCTCAAAATAAAGTGAAACTATGCCTATACTAGAAAATCATTTTCAATTTACCTTATACTTTGGCTATTGATCATTGAATAATATCTTGTATCATTGTCAGTTTCATAATTACAAGTCTGTATTTTTTTGTGCCTGTCTCTTCTGGCTGATAAGGATGGGGGTGGTAAACTAAGATAACTAAAATCTTACCATATTCTACTTTGTTATCTTAGTATTTATCATTTTTATGATGATGAATCTGCCGGATTACTATTTATGTTTTCTGTTTGTTATAATTCCTAATAAACAAAATGTATTGAATAATTTTGTCCTTGACTAATGACATTTAGTATTCCTGTTATTTTTCTAATTTTTTGGATTTTATTGAAATAAATCCATAACTTTTCTTTGTGCTTTAGACAAGAAAAAAAAGTTGAAATATAAAAGCATCAATGCTTTTATCTTGAAAAATGAATAGCTTAGAATACAAATTCAAATAATTCATTTAAAATAATTTTTTTTTAGTACAGCAAAATCTTTGTTTAATATTAATGACTTTTTTCTTAAAATTATAGAAACTGTTGATCTTTTGATTTGTAATTTATAATTTTGTTGCACTATCATTTGTCTTAGAAATGAAATCTGATTCACTAGTAAAAGGAGTGAAACCCTTGTCAACTCTTTGTGTCATAATCAGAACCTAGTCAAAAAAAAAAAACTGAAAATATCTGACATTTTGATTAGTAACCAATTGTGAAAGAAATTTTAAGTTGGCGATTTTAATTTTGTAACAAATTTGAATTGTTTGAATGAAGAGACAGTATCCTCATTACATTTTATTTTTCCTAACTGAATTACCTGTGCCTTGTTGCATGTCACACATATTTTGGTAAGAAAATGATTGTTGATTTTAAATCATTGTTATAATTTGTGGAGAAAAATGATGCATTTCAGTATTACTCAATGATCTTGCTGATGTGACCTCCATCTTCTGGCTTTCTCCTATATTTTCAATAGGAGTCATTACCTTGTTTAGTCATTGGGGGGGATTTCAGTTGGGGGTTTGTGCAAAAATGGCTTCATCTGACCCCTTTGATATGTATTTGATGCAATACTTGATTGAGTGAATTGATGAGCAGATTTTAAGATTGATATGACAGTTGAATTGTCGCAGCAAATATGTATTGTAAGGCACTACATTGAGGATTTCTTGCTCAACTTAACATCCATATTGTCTCATTTTGATCTTGCTGATGTGACCTCTATCTTCTGGCTTTCTCCTATTTTGGATAGGAGTCATTCCCTTGTTTAATTCAAGGGGGGGAATCAGTGGTGTGTGTGTGTGTGTGGGGGGGTATCCTCTGGGGATCCCCTTTGATCCAAGTACCATGAGTAATGTATTTTCTGAATATATATGTTTATGTGGTGGTGGTGGGGGTTCTATATCCAAAACCCTCGGAGTTTGATAATAAACAGAGGCTACAATTTATATATAATATAAATATATAAAATAAATATTTCTATCAAGGTAATATCGATGCTACTTGGGTATAATGAATTTTATAAGCATAATTTATAAAAACATCTATTCCCACTAAAAACTTTTCTACAGTTTGATAAATTGCATTGAATATCAGAAAAGAAAAAAAAAACTGCTCATAAGTTATCATTCTCTTGTCCAGCTGCTGTCATGTTCTAAATAGATGAAACTTTAGACCTTTGGCTCAGTTGTCTAGTACTCTGACAAATCAGGAATTCCTGCCATTTATAGTTTTGTAATTGGTGGCAGGGAGGAGTATATCACCAGTCAAGTTACTCTACCACTTCACGTTTTGCAAATTCAGACAATATTTTTCTTTCTTAGCTGATATTTATGTTTAAACAGTTTGATAAGAGTAAATAAAAAAAAAAAAATAACTTGAAATTGTACAAAACACATTGCATAAATTGGTAGTTGTTTTGACTGATAATTTTTTTTTTATGGCTGAAATAGTGTCAAAATGTCCAATGCAGATTACTTTTTTGGTATTATGTGTATTTATTTCACTTCTAAAAGTGTTTACTGTCCAACTGCTGAAATTTGTGAATAAGAGTTCTATTCATTATCTGATATTTTTACTTGTCCTTGAGAAGTCTATCATCTAAACTTACTGTCCATGTTGTAATTGAGAACAAGTGAAACCTAGGATTGTTTCCATCTTTCTGCTGCTGCTTTTCTACTGTGCTAATAATATTAAAGTTGATAACAAGTTTATCTTAAATAGAATTTTTATTCTCTTCTGTTTTGCTTCCATCTAAGCCTGATGAGCAATATAACCTAACCTTTTTTTAAGTTAATTCTTATTCTGAATGTTGGTTCAAAATATACAGTAAATCTCTCTATCAGGTAAAACTGTTTAGTTAGTAAGTTTAAATTCCTAAAGGTCATTATTTTTTGTGGTAAGTAGAGAATTAATATCAATTAGTAGGAAAGGATGTTGGAATTTTTCTATTCTATTGTTAAGCTGCAAACTGTTAATTACATCATTTATTAATTATAATCATTATTCTAATTAATGTTCCCTGCTTTCAAAATTAACGCAGTGTCTTTATTTTGTCCTCTCTACATTTGTTTTTATTTTTAAATCCTTCCACCCCAAAGTAAGGTGACGAAACTACTAAAACACAAGGAAATGCTTAGAGTGAGAGAAACTGAGAAAATGATACTGGAGATAAAGGACAATAAAAAAAGCACAGGATTTAAGACAAATTCAATTGATGTTGTATTTAAATTTTTGAAGAATGTAGTGACAGGAAAGCAGAAGCTGTGTGACTTCTATGAGTCAGAAGTGTGGGAGAAGAAATTATTAGAATAGAATTATAATTAATACTTACTTTCTAGTGTGGCTATTTATCACCTGCAGAATTCTGATTATTCTATTAGCTTAAACATCAACCAAAAAAAAAAATAAACAAAATAAAACGTTGGCCCTGAAGATGTTAAAGAAACTGACTGATTATATGGCAATTGCAACTTAGTTTAATTTTGTCACTGTTTTCGCTCTCCCTTTTATTTATTTATTTATTTATTTATTATATATATATATATATATATATATATATATATGATAGAAGATAAAAATATAGTTTTAAGGTATACTATATTTATGGGTTTAAGTGCAATATCAGGGATAGTGCTTATGTAAATATAAAAGTGGACATTGATGTCAACATATAGTAGCAACAGTGTTTCATGCTTAAACATAATCATCAGAGCATTTTAATAAACAATAATGGTGTATTTGGGTAGTAATTTTTTTCAGTGAAAGTTCTTTCAAGACTTTTTTTTTTTTTTTCCAAAACCCTATGAACGCATAAAAATGATTTTATTTAATGACTTACGAAATCCAAAAAAAGCAGAGAAGACATTGAACAGTTTATGCTTGAATTCTCTCTGGAAACCTCAAAAACGACATGAACCATAGAAAATTTCTTATAAATCTGAAAGAACTTTCATTTTTAATAAAAACTGTATGACTAAATTATATACCCTCCACAGTATTCAAGAATGTCAGTAAGTCTGCATATTCACTACATGGTTCAGTTTAGGTCTCAATTGGATGTGTAGATGGTGTAACGGAATGTGGTTCAGAAAGAGAAATCCAAGAGCAGTGTTTGAATTCCAGTTGGGTCCATTATATTTATTTGCATGCAAATACTCTTGGGGAAAGGTATGAATCCATCTCCTTCCCCAGCTGTATGTTAAATAGTAGGACATGTATCTGGAAAATCATTTCTATTCTCAAAAAATTAATGCAATATTCCCTTGCAAAAAAGAGAATTATTCTTACGATCCAAAATAAGTTTTGGCTTTAAATAACCTACAAAGGGTTGATAAGCCATAAAAAAAAAAATCATTTATCAAGTTTCTTAAAATTATCCAAAAGAAAAAAACTTGTTTTTTCATTGCAATATTGATTTTTGAGAAATGGGTTGAACTGAGAACTTTCAGCAGCCACATTTATTGATATATATATAAAGTTGATATGAATTTAGAAAATTGTCAAATATTTGGATGTAGAATTAAACTGGCAGTGTCTCCCCATACATGAAACCCAACACAAAATTAAAATATGTGAATGTTAGATCCAGCCGCCCTGCAAGAACATACCTAAAGGAATAGTCCAGGTTATCTAAAAATTCTCTAGTAAAATGGTTTTCAAAGATAAAGTGAAAGAATCTGAAAAGACTTTAAAAGAAGATTGGCATAAAACCAAACTGGAATTTAAACCTAAAATAAAACAAGCAAAGAACAATTCAAGGAAAAGAAAAAAAAATATTATTTGGTTTAAACCCCTCCACACACACTCACCTGACTTTGAGGTCAAATGTAAAATAGGGAAAATATTTTTCAAATTAAACACTTCCTCAAAAATTCCAAATTACATAAAATATTTAAAAATACTACAGCTGAACTAGTAATTTAGAAACTATAATAAAAAGGCAAAATGCCAGAAATTTCAAAACTAATGTGCAGCAAAACATCAACAGTGAAATATGCAAGTAGAAATAAAAGATGTCCATTTAGATGGAGTTTGCAAAACTGAAGCAGTTATTTACAAAGCAGAAGTAATTTACAAATGGCCAAAACAAAATATACATAGGTTGTACTGAAGAAGAGATTTCACAAGTCATCATTCAAGTTAGAAAGTCTTAAGAAATTCTACCAAACTAACTGTGTGTGGAAACTTAAAAAAAAGAAGAAACTAAGATCTGATTGTAAACTGAAAATTTTTAAAAAAGCCAAACCTTACAACACTCATAGTAATATCTGCAACCTTTGTCAACATGAAAAGTTGGTAATAACATTTCTAAACCCAAAAAACCTTTTGAATGAGAGATTGGAAATTGACTCCTTGCTTACACACTAAAAAGTTTCTTTTGAGTTTGTATGAACCAGGATGAAAAGAATGTGTGTACATTTCATTTACCCCCAACCCCACTGATACATTGCCAATATCCTTGCTTTTCTCCTCCCCTTCTATCACACTTCTCATTATGTCTTTATTATTTTTAAATAATAAAGTGTTCATTAATTAAAAAAAAAGATAGTGTTAGGAAATCAATTGACCAGAATCACCTAAAGATACTGAAAGGTTGACTAATCTCCTACTTTTTTTTATACTTATATAGTGTATGAGAGGTAAATGATACTCTCTTATGAATTGCAATGAAAGCCTTTCTTGTTTGAGTGGTGGGCTATTGATTACTAATTCAGTTCCTTTTTGTCCCATAATTTTACTGTTTAGCTATTCACTGTCACCACTCTTCCGGCTGGGTAGGCAGGCCATTGTGCTGGTCCTTGTCATCACAAGTTTTGAGTTCATTTTCCTTTTCATATAGGTGGCCAACCAAGGCTAGAGAGTCCAGTCTACCTTACTGTTTTAACCCATACTTGGGAGAGAGAGAAGAAATGGATTCATACCCTTTCCCAGATTTACTTGTGTAAAAGTAAACACAATGACCTTAGCTGGAAACTGAACTATGCCTGCTTATTCCACTTTCTGTGCCAATAAAACAGCTACGCTACACTACATACACATCCATTAAAGTGAAGGTGGAAAGAAAGTCACTTTGTTAACCTTTGAAGTGTCTACTTAAAATACTCTAAAAAAAAAATGACAGGATATCATGAATTTTACAGATGTAAACTATTTTATATGTGCAGAATAGGAACATAACATTGCTATGTTGACTACATAAAAGAATTAACTATGAAATGGAGAATAATTGGTGGTGGGGGGAAACTATATATAATAAATCTGCTATAATAGGAACCCTGAATTGACTGAACTCTTGAGAAACTGAATTAAACTCTTGTTAAAAAAAAAAAAAAAAAATTCATTTTTTTTTCCTAATCTTATTTTGTTTATTATACTTAAATACTTAATCCCTCTATCTTTGTTTTAATCCTCAGTAATCCTTTAGATTTTAATTCTAAAATATTTAGAAGCTGGATATATTTTGATACTGGTCTTTTATACTGAAGTCAGATTTGTAAAGTTTAAATACTTATATTTCCAATTATTTCCTGTTAAAGTAAATTTTGCAAAAACTTTCTTCGTATAAGTTTCCTTTCACTTTATATTATTTTCCTCAAATTTTCAAAGATATCATTTTTTAAAAATACATATAAAATCATTTTATCTTGATAATTTTAACTCTTGTGGCTTTGATTAGATTTTTTCTTTTTAAGTTGTATGATGCTTTCTTTTACATTATCCTATATCAAGTTTTATCCTTCAGCATAAACTCATATTTGAGAGAAAACTCAACCTATTCTCATCTGTCTTTAAATTCTCAAACAAATAAATTTTAGTTAGGAGATATATATATATTTCCTACTACCTAAAAGCTCTTTTGTGGATACCCACGTTTCAGAAGACATCACGTTTTCATAAATAGTCTGGATTACATCTACCACCCTAGCCATTTAAGAAACTTTATTGCATTTGGAGTGGTAGGAAATAATGGATAAGAAATCCAGATTCCTTTTTTATATATATATATATATATATATATATATATATATATATCTCAGTCCTTTGGTCATGAGACTGGAGTGCACTGTCCAGACTAGATAACCCCTTTCTCTTAGCTGTACTGATGAGATCCAAAGGAAGACAGGGCATTACATTTGGGAACTGCGTTGACTACAGGATTTGCTGGAAAGTTGTCAATGTTGACAGCTAACCACCTTTTAAGGCTTCATCACTCTCATGTATTTTTTTTTTTTTTTTTTTTTTTTTTTCTGGATTTACCTCCATAGCCTTTTCCATGTTTTGACATAACTTCAAGGCAATGGAAGTTTAAAGTCGGGGTTTTCTTTCCTCTAGATGCCTAACTTGAAGCAGTTGCTTATCAGGTGCCAGTTGTCCATCTTCACTCATTCACTGGTGTAGCGCTAAACTTAGTTGTCAGAGGCTATTTGAGACACAGGCTGTGGAAGTTTGTTCCTACTATATATATAATATACGTATTTAAACATTATATAAATTACATGTTTTAGAAACTCCCAAAAATTAACAAATATCACAAAGGCTATGTTTGTAATGGAATGTGTTTTACATAGAAAACTAAAATAGAAAGCTGAGGAGTCATGATCACCTACACCTTGAGGGGATATAGCACAAAAGGAAAATTGGTATGTAAATAGTTTCAACTAAAATAATGTACTCAAGAGGAGTTATTTGATTCTTTGGTTTCAAGCTTAACTGTGAACTTTACATTGTTGCAAAATTATTTGATAATAATGTTAGTTTATTAAGATAAAAAAATGTTGATATGAGTATTCATTGTATTAATAAAATGTATGAGGACCTGTTGAGTTTTAAAAAAAAATTCATTTTTAACTTTGTTTTCATAGACTTTTTAGTTTCAAATCCTAAATTTTTTTTGCAGTTATAATTATTCTACAGACTCTCTCTCTCTCTCTCTCTCTCTCATATGTATGTATATATATATATATATTAAAAAGAAGAGGGGTGCCACAAACGCAAAGATTAAATGCCGATAACTACTCGCTGGACAAACCTTAATTGTTTTATGACCCTTCACGCAGAACTCTTCATTGACAATTCTAGAAAGAAAATTCGATTGCCAACACACAAACAACAGAATGTCTCATATCGAGAATATTCCACATTGAACATGAAGAAAAATTAATTATTTTTAATAATATGTAAAAATCTCCACTTTCACCTGAAGACGGTTGCGAGACCAGACCAGAAACACGTGTCGTGAAATTATGTAAAACAAAGTATATTTTTTTCTCAATAAATCCACATTACAACCAAAAACGTTTGCGGCACCCCTCTTCTTTTTAATATACATACTTTTCTCTCGTTGGAACCACTACAACATATTTTTTTATATATATATATATATATATATATATATATATATATATACACACACACACACACACACACACACACACACAAACACACTAAGTTAATAGTACATGAAATCTGGAACCACTTCCTGCCCTGGGAAGGAAGTCTGATTTTTATCATCCCTAACACTTAAACGTTAAGTCAGACAATAAAAATATTAAAGATATTCTTAGAGGCAGACAAGTGTTCTCTGAGGAACACAGACCTCAAAGGAGAGTAAACTGATGAGAACCTTGAGGTAGTAGGAATTACTGATGCTGTTTTTAAGTGAGTTATACAGAAAAACTATCTTCCTTTCTTTTTTTTTTTTCTTTTTTTTTTTTTTATAAAGTGGGTAATATACATATATATATGATTTCATGATTGCTGGTAATATTTTCTTTTTTTTTCCAACCAATTACAAATTATTCAGTAGATATTTAGATGCCAACTATTTTATAAATTTGAAATATCTATGATTCTTTTAGAAAGCAAATCAAACCAGGTGTTAAAGTAAATGAACATCTTTAAAATGTAACTTAAAAGATAGATTAAAAAGGGAACACTTTATTTCTATAATTTATATGAAAAGTTGTACAAATTTAAACTGTTTATATTTCAAACCATTTAAAAACCATAGAATGAACAAAGTAAATTTGAACATAAAAAAGTAATGTCAATTACTTTGCCTCATTTTGTCTTTCCCAAATTGTCCACACCCATTTGACTGCTAATAAATATCATATTTATGGTGAAACTATTTTATAATCAGAGTAAATAATGTCTTTGAAATCCTTCAGATTTGTTTTATTTAAATTGTTTTCTTATTTTCATGTTTTTCTTGTTAGAAAAAAAATTCCAGTACTTATTTTACTTAGACTATTCAACAGGGTTGTTATGAATTTAAGTACGTTGACATTGTCATAAGTACAGGGACTGATTCTGTATATTTTCTATTTTTTTCTCTTTTTAAGTCCTACTCTTATCTTTTTAAAAGAACTTTCTTCACATCAAGTTCTCTTCATTGTCACTGTTTTTGTTATTAATGTTGGAATTATGTTTTTTAAAATAGTTGAACATTACTGACCTATATACTTGTACTCTGCCATGATGCCATACTGTTTTCATTTGAAGAAGTGATAAGAACAAATTTTAAATAGCAAACATTGTTTATATAATGATGAAAAGAACTTTGTATCCTTGCTGATATTTCATGTTAAAATAGGAAATGGGATGGCTTTAATTAGAACCTGGTAATGGCTACTTTTATAGTGAACAAGTATTTGGTCCTCTTTCCACATTTGAAATTCTTAAAATGATGTAAATAACCAGCTTCTGTTACTTCAGAATTCTTTTGAAAGAAATCTGAAGTTGAATTTCTTCAAAGGCTTTTTAGATTTGATAAAAAACAAAGCCTACTTTTGATTAATTCAAAAGATAGCTATTATATTTATTATGTATTGGTAAACATTGATTTTCTTAATGTGTGCCAAAAATATATTCTAAACCTGTTATTGCAATCTTATCTAATACATTTATGTTGTATGATGGTGAGGCTTTTAGTAATGCAAAAAATGCTTATATCTTTTCATCACTTATTCAGTTAGTGCATTTTGCACAACGATCATTTCAGTTCACCTCTTAATATCATCCAACCAAGACCTGGGTGGTTGTCCCTGGCATTACCTCAGCAGGATGTCCTTATCGAAGCCACTTTGTCCCATAATATGCCCAAAGTAACAGAGCTTACTTAGTGCCATCTGCTCTCTCAATACATACCTTGTTCTGAGGGTATCTAGCATACCCATTAGTGCATTTTACTGTCCATGACATTCTAAGGACTCTGTGATATGCTCACATCTTGAAAACATCAATCTTGTCTTTCCCTCTTTATATTCCAACTATTCCAGTATACCACATTTGATGACCTATAAGAACCCCTATTTTTCTCCTAAAATAGTCAAAAATGTCTCCCAGATTTTGTATGCAATGTTGAGATGTCTGGTTTAACAAGACACTGTAGACTGTCAATAGTTATAGTGAGACTAACTTCATAATACTGTAATATTATGTAATAATAATTTGCTAGGAAAGTTGGTTCACTGTTTCATTGAGACAATTTTTCTCTCCAGAATCTAACACATAAGTCTACCATTTATCTTTGAATATTGCTGCCACATCTATTCTGGTGCTTCTGCTATGTATTTAAAGATTCTTTATTAAATATAACATTCTGACTTGGCAACTTTGTTTCAGTCACTTTCCCACTGTCATAATGCAGCTTCCTTGTGATTTTCTATGGTAATTGTTGTGGTGAGCTTTATTTTTTGGCACTTAGATTTTATGAATTTAAGTGCAGTATTAGATTGTTGACAAGGTCTCATCATTTTACAATTGAAATTGCTAGATGTAAACATAATTTCTATGCTAACAGTTTCTTCTCTTGCACTTCTTGCTTGTGGAACTCTTTTCTGGCCTCTTGCTTTCCAGTCAAGTATGATCATCAAAATTATTAATTCAATGTGAATCATTATCTTGTTTTAATTTCTGTCCTTTTATTTTTTTCTCTCTTTAATGTTTTTATTTTCTAATATTCTCTAACACTCAGTAAAACTCCTTGCATATTAATAACTTTATTTTTTTGTTTGGGTTGAAATTATTAAAATAAAAAAAAAAATCATTAAATGGAAGGAGATCTTATGATTTCAAATATGGTAATATCTGAATAAGTAAAAACTTAAATTATTTCTTAATAGCATATCCTGAAGAAAACTTTGCCTTTTAACTGATAATAGGAAAACATGAATATGTATTGTGATGACAATCTTCCTAGGATAATTCAGCTACCTAATAGGAATTCAAAGCTTTATCCCCCTAAAAATATATAAGAAATATTTTCAGCACTTGGGTTTTCTCTGGATAATTCTTTTCCTTCTTTGAGAGGCTTCTTTTCCTTTTCTTTCTTTTTTTTTTTTTTTTTTTTTTCATTCCAAGCAAAGGTAATAAACCCAGTCAGATGTAAAGGCATATTATATGAGTGGGGAAAGAATGAAAAAATTGAAAGAACAATAAAATAACAAGAATTAAGAAGACAGAAGATTATGATTGACATTGTATTTAAAATTTTGAAAAACAAAGTTGACTGGGATGCAAGCAATTTTTTAATTTTTATTTTTTTTAAGATTTCCAAGAAAAAAAGTACCTGTACATTCAGTTTAAAGTAGATGCAATAACTTAACATTTTATATTAAACAATAAAAGAAACAAAAAAAAACTGTTTTGCTCCTTGGTATAAGAACAATAATGTCTAATTTATATGTGAAATAAATTTTATACATTTACGAGCTGTTCATAGTGTAATCATCAAATTCCTTACTGCCTTGCTATTGTCAAGAAGCTTTGTTTACCTTTTTTATAGCTAGCATTCTCTTGCCAATTTTTATCCAACAGGAAACATTTACTTACATGAATTGTTCCAAGGAGGGTAAAATTGCTTGAGATGATAATGGTGTCCCCATTGGCAACCCCATCCCCCACCCCGGAACTATATGGTGAGCTACCAAAGGTAACATCAAAGATACAGAAAAGATTAATCTGCCTAACAGGACACTGTATCAGGTATAGTGATGTTGTCAGTAAATTAGTACTCTAGCAGTCAAGTAAGGTCAGGGGACAAGAGAGAAAAAAAAAAAAGACTCCTGTTCCTAGGACTTGGTGATGGCGACTACATAAGAGCTGTGTTGAATGGAAGAAGCATGTCTAGTGTACTCTTGTTTCAGCCTTTGTTATTCAAATGCTTTGCATGATAAATGATTTTTGATAGTCTAACTGCTGTGAAATAATTCAATTATATGCTTCTAACCCACCATTTATCATCATTACCAATCTTGGTCTGAAATATTTTCAACACTTTACTCTTTTGAATAAACATTGACTCCTGTTTATGCAAGATATTCTGATAAACACTGTTGTTCATTATAAGAGAAAGTTTGAAAAAAAAAAAAAAAAAAAAATCGAGCACTGTCTGTAGGTGCCATGTAAATTTGAATACCAAATGCAAGTTTGATTTTGGTCTCTTTATATTTGTATAATGTACCAAATTGCCAAAAGTGTATTTGCTTTGAAGTATATTTTAAAACAAAATTCTGCATTGATGTAAAAATTAATAAAAATATGAAATTTGAAAATTCCTTAAAGATTTTATTTGCCAACTGCTTATATAACCTTTTCTGATATCACATCTAGAATTCATTAAATATATAGGGCCAAATTTGATATTACAGTTAGAATTCATTAAGTACATAATGCAAATTTTTCATTCATTTCACTGAATCAGACATGAGTATTTTAGTTCTGACTACATTGGAAACTAGTATACAAGATTTCAATTTTTCTTACCAATGCATATTGACTTTGCAATTGCTCCAGCACTTAGCTGTATCCATTTTCTAGAGGTAGGACATAAATGATTTTCTGGAGAATTTGCAATTAAAATTTTAATTTTTGAAGCAATTTTCAGCAATTCATTAAAAACAAAAAAAAAAAAATCTGAAAAAGATGTGTGTTCATTAATTGCTGCAAACATTATTAACAGCTGTTACATTTTAATTAAAAGCATATTCAAATATTTTTAATTTGTGTTTAGGCAGCAATCCTTCTTTCATGCACATTTCATTGAATATGACAGACAAGGTGCTTTGATTTAGTTTTTTATACAATTTCTCATGTGATCTAATAATTTTTTTCTCTTCAGATGATAAATTATATAAAAACTGTCCAATTGTTCTTTTAATGAGCACTTTCAGCTATACATTTAGCCATTTTCAAGGTTGAAATATATTAACTGTTAACAAGAAATAGATTGTTGTATTATGTATTTATAGAGTGTTTGAAAACACAGTCAAGATATTGTGTCCATGTTCATAGTTGATATTATTAAGTGTTGTTATTTTTGTTTTTATTAATAAGGCTTCCATTATTTTTAGCTTTTTTTTTTATTTTTTTTTATTTTTTTTACATATTTGTGTTCTTAACAAATATGTTATGAATAAAGTCCATTAGGTCTCCATGGGTATTTAAATGAGACCTAATTGAGCTATGTTCAGAAACGTGTAGTGTGAGTCTTCATGTCAAACATGTTGTAGTATGGCCGATACAATTATTTACAAATTTTGATTGATCAGGAATACAATTCCTTAATGGACATTTAAATTTGTAAATAATATTTGTCTGATTTAATTTTATTTAATATTTTTAATAAGGATGTGGGCCAGTATATATATATATATATATATATATATATATATATTTATTTTATTTATTTTTTTTTTTTTTTTTTTTTTTTTCAAGCTAAAAGAATAATTTGTAAAATACATCAAAGCATTAAATGACCTGTATAGTTCTAGATGCTTGTAACACTTGTTAGTACTGTGTCAAATGTTTACAGCAGTTCAAAACAGTTCAATATTTAGATCAGGAAGATATAATTCAAGGAAAGTTGTTTTTTTTTTTTTTTTTTTTTTTTTTTTCTTTTCTTTCTTTTCACCATTTTAGGAAGTACTTTTAGAGCAACTACTTAAATACCTGTATTTAACTTTACTATAGTTTTTCAAGTAAACATTCTATAATTTCTGTTTCAATTCCTGGTATGAGATATTATCCTTACTTACCATTTTTCCATGTGTACTATTGTCCTCATCTTTGTTGTTTATCACTACATTTCAGCCATTGTGCCCTCCAGCCTTCATTAGGTGTATATCAATTTAGAATTCCTAAAAAATTTATATAGGTTTCTATTTTTTTTATATAGTTCTCTTTTAATGATAGATCACAAGTTTTCTATTGGGTTAATCTTCAGAGGCTGGAGACCTTTCCATTAATTTAGTGTCTCTTTATTTTAATATAAGGTAAGCAATAGTCAGCTTTATTGAACATGAAGGAGCATTGTCTTGAATGAATATAGTTATTTTATTTAAAGCTTCTTACTTGTGACTGGAACCACTCAAAAAATATTTGGTCTAAAGACTTATCCTCTCCATTTATCTTGACACCAAAATTGGAGAGTCATCCTGGGTATTATGAGAAGCAACATCTGGCTGCAAGGCCTCTGTTTTTAAGGAGTTTGGAACAACCTCTTAATTTTTGTTGTTTCCAGGTCAACCCTTACCTGTGGTGGTAGCACCTGTTCATGGGCAAATAGTACTCCCCCCCCCCAAAAAAAGTGGGATCAAAACATGAAAGGATAAAATAGATTTTTCTTTTTAGCAATAATACTAGCAACACATTTTCATAGTAAAAAAAAAAAAAAAAAAATACATTTTTGAAAAAAAAAATTACTAAAACTCACAAGAAAATTAAATTTTGGCATTAAATGACCCATAAGGAGTTGATATGCTATTAAATGAACCAAATATTGGAGAGATCTATAATTTTATTGCTTATAATACTCAAATACCACACTGTTGTCTAAATTTTGGTTAATCATTTCTATAAAGGGCCCTATTTATAACAAAGCTTTCAGGTCCATCCAATGTAGCTCTATATTCACCATTAAAAAGTAATGTAAAGTTATTACCATTTTACTTGTTTTCAAATCTCTGACATTCATAATGCCTGTTATTTTTCTTATGCCAATCTTTTCACTCTTTTGATTATTCTTTGAGTTTTGCACATTTTTTTTAAATTTCAATGTTTTATACCAATACTAACTTTAAAATATCTTGTTTCTCTTATGCGGTTAGATCTTTCTTACAACCAATCAAAGTTATATATATATATATATATATATAAAATATGATTTAAAAAGAATATTAATAACTATATTATATGTATTTATATGTGATGTTTAATAATTCTTAAATGGGATAATAAAATAACCAAATATTGTAAATATTTCTAATAAAATCAGATAGAAGTTGAAATTCACATGGTATATTTATCATATAAATAAGTTTTATGAAAATTTTGCCAACGGCAGTTAATCTCCATTTTATTGTGAAAACAGTGACTTAAATAAAAAAACATTTGACACTGTATAGAGAAACAACAATGTAACTAATGAAACTAAAATCATGGATGACCTTGAGTAATAGCAATTTAAGTCAGTACTTTGTATTTTTCTTTTCTTTTTCCAAATCTTAACTGGCTTATGGCCATATCACATTAAATCACCAATTCTTGTATAATCACCGAAGTTAATGTTGAGCCTGGTCACTACCTAGATGGGTAACCACTTGAGAATACCAGGTACTGTAAGTTTGGATGTGCGGCTGGTGTAATAGATAATGGTTCTAAACTGGAAATCAGAAAGCCAAGTTCCAATTCTAGCCAGGTTCATTATATTCACTTACAAATATCCTTGGGTAAAGTATGAATCCACCTCCTCTTCCTTGCAACTATGGGTTAATTAGTAGAACTTGTATTAGTAAAAATCATTATTTAAAAAAAAATTAAAATTTCTGATGGTCATAAACAAAGAAAGTGAATTGATCAACAAGAAAATATTTGAAGCTGGTAAAAAAGATGCAGAATTTTAAGAACATTAAAAGACATGAAAAAACCAAACTGCCATCTTTTTAAATTAATATTATATAGAGAAACCTATAAGTTGGTGAAAATATATCAAAACTAATTTCTCAGCAGTAATTTTTTAATGATGAATATAGTTACATTGGATAGACATGAAAGCTGGTTATAAATAGGGTCCTTTATAACCTGAAAAAGGTTAAGTCATAAAATAACCAATTGGTCAACACAATTGTATGAGAGTGTTGAAATGTTATCTGCCTGGCCAAAAAGGAATTAAAAACAAGATTTTTGATCATTTGATCAAATTTTGTGAAGTAGGTCTAGCCAAGTATTTTTCAATACCTCATATGTCTTCTAACTTCAGGATATTTTACTAACATTATGGCCAATGTTGCTTTTGAGAGGACCGATATGTTGGTACTGCCTTCTCTATATTCCAACAAATGGTCAAATGATGAGCATCTTTTCAATCTTCTGTAATCAAATCAACATTAACATTTTTTCCCTGTCTCTGATCTTCTAATTGAATTTGGGGTCAACAAGTTTTCAGTTTGTATTCCCTTCTGTTTTTCCTGTTTCCTTTCTGTTTGATTTGAAGGAAGCAAAGAACTTATTAGGAAGATGTAACTATAGATAGTTTTAAAAACAAAATTGAATTTCCTTTTCAGTCTCTATGTACTGTCCTGTCTGTTTGACATGCCATTTAGCTGAAAGTAGGGCTCCACTTATCTTTTTAGGGGGTGAGGTAGATGCAAAGAATAGTTTCTGTCTCTCTTCTTTTCTCTGCTTCTGACATCATCACTAACTAAAATTATAACTTTGCAAATGAAACCTAAAATACCTCAGGATGGCTTCTAAGATAAGAGAATGAAAACTCATTGTTGGAAATATTTAAACAGGAAATGTATTGCTGGGTTAGCAAATGTTGATCGCACAGTTTTCTTTACTGGCATAGCTTAATAATATTCTTTTCCCAAAAGAGCATGTCATTAGGGGGAGATTTTTGTTTGTCAGATTAATAGTTTAATATCTGAAAGAGACTTCTAGGGGTTTGAGTTTTTGGCTGTTAACTCTCTTACCTAATTCTTTTTCTGATGGGATATTAACCACACTTGTGGTCACATCGGGAAGGAAATCTGTGCAAAATAGATGAAATGGTTTGGCTGTGGCTGCAAGGTTTTCCCACCTATGAAGCTTGTGTTGTGGTGATTTTGTAATGGCAAACAGAAACCTGACTGGCTGAAGCCTAACTGGCAGAAAAACATCTAGGACTCCAGACAAGTGAACAAGGGCTCAATTGATATCAGCTTACTAACTGTTTGCCACTAAAAATGTTTGTTTTAAGCCTTGGATTATGTAGAAGATATGTTGATAAATCTATTGAATTGATTTTTATTGCAGAAGTATTGTTTGTTGCAGCACAATAGAACTTACAAAACCTTTTTTGAATATGTTCAGATAACTTTCTTTTAGGGTTTGGAATTAGATGTAGTAGTGATTTTGCCATCACAAGAAATAATTGTGCAGTGATCTCACAATCATATATATATATATATATATATATATATATATATATATATATATATATATATATAACTCTATATTTGAGATGAGGTATTATGTACATTATTCAGACTATTGTCCTCATCTTTGTCGCCATATTTATTACGTTTCAGCCGTTGTATGCTCCAGCCTTCTTCAGGTGGTTGGAATATTGAACTGAACCCTTTATTTCGCTCACTGGGGTAGACTGTTCTAGTTCCATGTGCCATGTTTAATGGATGTCAGTTATCGGTTATCTCCTGTTAATTTCCCTCTGAAAGTTCTCCACAGCCTTAGCCGGGTATTGAACTCACACTCTTTGGGTCCTGTCACTGGATCTAACTAATGCCTAATGTTATCTTAAGAACACTATTGTCTGAAGAAATAAAATTTTTCTGATAATGAATTTTTACAAGAATTTTTTTTTTTTTAAATTTTAATTATAATAATTTATAATAGTTTAAAAATCATGTACAATTCTGTATTGGGCTATTTCCTGGATGTGATATAGTAATTAAGTGGAAACAATTTACGAATCCAAAATTGAAAAGATTAATAAACATAGTTTTACTATTCTATTTTTAAAACAGTTTTTATTTTTTTACTTAATTCGTTCCCTTTTTCATCTATGGAAGGCTAAACATGACATGAAAAGGTCATGTGATCTAAGAGTTTTGTCTCTTTACAGAGAAATTAATTTAAGAAAATTTTATAGTTTTTAAATTTTTTTTTATTTTTGCATAAAGCATCTTCGAAAGGTAAATAAAAGGCAGTAAAATATTAGGTAATTACAGAAAATATGTTCATTTGTAAAAATTACTAGTTAGTTAAAAACCAAAAAAATGCATTCACTTAGATTTTCTGTAAATTTATGTCAATTCTGGTCAACCATAAGTTCTGTCATTACTTCAAAGACTTAACGATACAGCAATAAAGATCAAAGAAAGATAGGACCAATTGTTAAGTATAATTGTATTTTACTTTTTTATGCTATAAGTAATATTTATTTCAAATCATATTAATTTAACGTTAAATTTTCTAATTTTACTCAAATAGCATGTCGGAAATGGTTTGGGTTTTTTTTGGGGGGGGGGAGATTTTTAAAATTGATAAATTTGTTTTGTTTACAAATTTCTTAAAATTAAGAAAATGGCCACTTTAAAGAAAATTAAGAAATCTACCAAATATTTGACATTCCAATCTATATAATTTCTATTTGAAATATACCAGAATATTTTACTTACTGGAAATAATATATTTAATCCTTTTAGCTTTCAATTAAAACTAAAATGAAATCTTCAAGAATGCTTTCCCTTTTTAAAAATTCATTTTAAACCTTAGGTATTGAAAATTTATACTGAAAAAGTGGAAGTACCTTGTTTCCTGCACTTGTCTTCTGCATTTGTCTTCCTTAGCCTCTGCTTGACAATCAATGTTTTTCATTTTATTTTTATGGTGATGCATATCATCCCTTGGTATTTATTTAATTTTTAGAGCTATATTATCAGGGAGTGCTGAAAAGTTCCCAGCTTGATAAAGACGCATTGGAAAGTGATAGTAGTCATATCATGAACTTTTCAATAATTTCTTGTACAAAAGTTATAGTTAACAAATACAAAATGGGCCTGTACCCAATTGCTAATAAGTTTTATTTTTGAAATCAATGTTTGCTTTTATATAAGTTTAATCTACAAACTTTATAAATTTGTATCTTACATCATAGTCTCTAGTCAAGTGTTCTTACCATTCAGTACGTAACTCTAAAGGTTAAAACCTTTTCTCGTATCTCTGAATGTTTCTGAAAATCTTTCTTAATCAGTCTGTTGTATTGTTCTTTGCTTGTAATCTTTGAGGTTATTATTTGAAACTATGGCCTGAGATTTTTTTTTTCCTGGTCTTATTATCTCTATAACTCATTACTTCTCTTTGAATTACCTTTTTCATTGATAAGTAAATATCAACCAAGATAATATTCACTAAAAAAAAAAAAAAAAAAAAAAATATTTGTTTTTTTTTTTTTTGTTTTTTTTAATCAACTTCTACAATTTGAATTTTTTTATCTCTGCCCTTCATTTTGTATCTATTAATGATCACCCATATCTCCATTCTGCTTTTACTACTTAGAAGTTAGAGGCCTTATCTTTTTGAAAGGAAAAGTAAAGGTGGAGAGGATAGTTTAGGATATATTGAACCCTAAGCGTTACTTCAGCAATTTTAGCCCTCATCACACACTCTAATTTGGTGAAAGAGGAATTCCTTTTTGCTTGCTGCTCTTTGTACAGTGAAGTAAAACATGTCATATAGGAAAATCCAACATGGTGTGTAAAAAAAATATTCAGTGAAAAATTTCATTTGTCAGTAACATTTTAAACACCTCATAGAATGTAAAGTTCTTAAAGCAAACCTATGCCAAACTCTGTTCCTGAATCCTTGATGACTTGGCTGTCCGAAAATGACAACATCAAGATGAAATAATGGAAACTGACCAAGAAAAACACAATTATGCGCAACAAGTTTTCGATCAATCAGTAAACTTCTAGACCTTTTCGGGCAACGTTGTAGGATCCAGACGACTATTGTTTGCACATGGAATTAATTAATCTTCGATTTGGCTCTGGAAAATGTCACTCAGCGGTTAGCATTAAGAAATTATGCCCAATTTTCTGAGAAAAATCACCGTTTTTTTTTGTTTTTTTTTTTGTTTTATGAAAAAATATTTATTTTCACTTCAAAATAATATCATTCAAACTTCATCCATTTCTCCTTAATTTGGTGTGAACATCATTGAATAAAAGGAACGGCTATAGCCCAGTGACTGGGAAATACAAAAGATATGCAGTGAAAAAACAATGTCGTCTGCTAAATGTTGTTGTCCTCACCCAGGTCACACGGTGTTAAAAACAAAACAAAACCCATCAAGCCATTGTTCAAACATAGGTTATTTGAAGCCCTACTAATGTTGACCCCCCTTTTTTTTTTTTTTCTTCTCTCTCTCTCTCGCTCTTTCCTCTTATCTGGGAGTGGTGGTTTTTATTACAACTTGTTATAAACGTTTATTGCTGGCTGGCTGGCCTTTGACCCAGAGCTGTCAAAGTCAATTTGGTTTAATTTTCCTTATTGCTGCTATTTTTTTTCGGGGAGGGGGGCTTTTGGTTTCTGGTGGTCAGGAATTGCAGATAAATCTTTCACCTTTTTACTAAAGATTTCTGTGGCCTGGTGTCAATTTTTTTAACCTCTGGCATTGAAAATTACCAATGGACTTTGTCACATTTTGACCCCCTTGGAATGTTGATTTCCTTCAAAACTCTCAATTCTATGCCTGAAATAATTTAAGATTTAGGTTTTCTGATTTTCCAAAAAAAAATGGTTAATTTCCCATTAATGGGGAAAATTTTTGTTTAGAAGTAGAAAAAATGCAAAATTTTCACTATTTTTTCACATTTTATCCCCTGAAAAAAATTTTGAGTCATTTACATGAGCCAATTTTACTTTTAAATGAAAGAACATATTGTTTGCTTTCAGAAAATATCTAGTTTCATGGGGTTCAGATAAAAAGTTTCCTTGATATTTGTTTAAGTGATGATAAAACAGTCATTTTTCAATATTTTACCTCTATAAAAGTATGAAAATCCATTTTGTGAGGATTTTTACTTTGGATAGAAAATTTTTACCATAGCAAACCTGAATTGACTTTATTTAAATTCAGTAGAGCTATAGGAAACCTCAAACAGCTGTGAAAACAGATGAATTGATTTTATGACCTATAAATAGGATAAGTATAGGTACCCGGTTGTATTGACCCCTCCTTCCTATTTTTATTGACCCATTTCTTTTATGCTATTTCCTTTTTGATTCTTTATAGAATTGATTAAATCTGATAGATTGTAAAATTACTTCATAGTTGTTAGTACTCAGCAGGCTCTGTAACCTTTTAAATTTAATTTGCGCAATAAAACAAATATTTCAGATTTTTATAAACTGACACCCTGAACTTGTCAAGACCAACACACAAACATTGTTTATGGCAGGAAAAATAAATTTTTCTGATTCATTTCCCTATTGATATTTTACCAGTTTTTTTTGTTTTTTTTTTTTTTGTTCTAACCCCCCCCCGCCCCAAAAAATGTTTCAACAAGTTTTCTCATTTCTCCCCCATTTATCTAATTTTAAATTTGGAAAAATCTATTCTTTACTTGACCAATAATAAAAAAAAATGTAAAATCTAATAAATTGTTTTTACATTATCTTAAGACAGGAAAGTTTATATCTAATATTTAATTTATTTTTGTTCCTTTCATCCCTTTGAGAACAAATCCTTTTTGATACATTTGATGTTTTTGTTTCTTTCTGACTTGGAATTTTTTGATTCTTGCATTTGTGATCTTCTAGTCAGAAAAGGGGTGAAAAATAAGAGGAGAAAATATGCAAAAGCAGAAATTCCTTTGGAATTGAAACAAAAGGTCTCTCTCTCATATTTTGAGTGACCATAAAAACAGCTCTTTCTTCTGTCCTTGTATTCACCAACTAAGTAATGTCTCAATGTTAAAATGTAACACATCAATTGTATATGGTGGGGTGGCAAGTCAAAAAATGAAGTTCTAGCCTTAACTAAAATGGCTTCTAATCTGAAATGTATTCAAATCACCCCCACTTTTTTTTTTTTTTTTTTTTTTTTTTTTTTTTTTTTGATAAACAAACAACACTCTGCACTTAGTGAAAAGTAAACTGACAACTAATGGCTTGTGAGATGAGTATTCTATTACTCTATGTATATATTGGCAAATGCTATTAGAAATTCTTAAACTGAGAGTGATAAGAATTGTTTTTCTTGAAAGCCAAAGAATTGAACTAAAGAGGTAAGGTGGATGTTATTCAGGTCGATGTTATTCAGGTCAACTTTTACAATTAACAAATGAATTCTAAGGTAATTGATGTTGACATGAGCAGCAATTTACTGAAGAGGAACACTGTATCCAGAATTGAAGCCATTCCAACTCCTATAAATGTTAACTTTGGCTTCTGGCTTGGGCATACAATTTTCAGCATTGTGTTTACAGGACAATGGTGCACACCCAATTCATTCAACTATTGATGCAAAAATCTTCAATGTTGACCACAAGACCAATCAGTTCAGATTCTTTAACTTACTCCACATTTTTTGTTTCTTTCCTTTTTTATCTCACTGTCTGCATTTGACCTTTTCATTGTTGCTGGTGTGCTGTTCAGAATACATAAACAAGGCTTTTGTTATCGATACCAGTATGTCTGTCTTCTTATGAGCTGTACCCACTCCACCCTTCTATCATTTGCTTTTATTTGCTGGTTTTTCTTTACTAGAAAATTAAATAGTTTTGAATTTTTTCAAGATGTTGTTTTTTTTTTTTTTTTTTTTTTTTTTTTTTAAATTCTGTTGAATTTATTTAATGACATGAATCAAAACCCCTTTACACAAACAGTATTTTAACATTTTTTGCTTGAAGAGGAACATGCTCTATATTGCAATAGAGCAAAAATATAACAAATGGAAAATCATTTTATTGAACTAGTTTTGATTACGAGTTTTACTTTTTTTTTTTTTTTTTTTTTTTTTTTTTTTAGGTTTCATCAGATCAAAAAGGACAGAAAAAAAGAGTGTGTATGCTTAATTAATAAATCATTTGTACTTTTTTCCTGAAGGTTATATTTCTTGTGATCACTTTCGATCTGATGAAACCTGAAAAAGGTGAAATGCATAATCAAATCCTATTTCAATAAAACTGGTTTTCCATTTGTCATGTTTTAAATTTTGTTGGATTTTATATACACACACACACACACACACACAAATCAAATCCAAAATTAAAAAGACACTCCTGTGTAAGACTCGCTCTTCCTTTTTACTAAGAGTTTTTTTTGTTTTCCATGGCAACAAGGAGCATCACTGAGTACTTAAATGATATAAAAAAGGCATTCATCACTTTCTTCAATTATGTTTTTCCAGATTCAATCTCTGTAGAATAACATTAGATATGTTATCATGCTGTCAGCATGTTAAAAACACAGCTACTGTTGTGTTAAAAAATGGATTTCTGCTAAATTTTAAACTTAAAGTAAATATTTGTTTCAAGTCTGATGAATTACCTTTTTAAATCAGTCAATATTCCTCAAATTAAGTTTCAGAAAAGTATTTTATTTGTGGAAAATGTTTTTAATAAAGAGAATTACTTTGCAATGAAAGACGGCTAAAAAAAAAAAAAAAAAAAAACTTCTTCCAGACAAATGTTTTTGTAACATATTTTTGCAAAGTATTTTCATTATTGGAAATCTTAAATTTAATCTATTATCTTGAAATAAAAACTTCAAGAAAGACTTCATTTTTAAAAATTCATTTTAATCTTTAGGCATCACAATTTTCATGGAGTCCCTATTATAAGTGGATTGTAATTTTATAATTTTACTCATAAATACTTATTACAATTGTAAAGTTCAATAGCCTATATTCTTGTCTGCGTGTATTCAAGTAATTTTCTTTCAATTCAGAAACCTAGAATTGTATATGTTAACAGTATACACTGTTCCCATGTTTCTTTAATAAAAGACAGATTTGTGGTTCTGGGACATATATTCAACTGCAAGCCCACTTCCCAAAACAGAAAAAAAAAATGAAAATGGTAGGGGTTCTATGATCTGGCAATGTAGCTGGAAGAATTTATTAAAGTCTATCTCTGACTGTGACCTGATATGTTGACACAAAAGGAAAGAAAAAATTTCTTTCCTTCCTCAGCATCACCTTTCTGTCTTCCATTTTCTTTCTTCTTAGTGTTTGACCTTCTACCAAGAAGTAGGCCCGGAACCATCCAGTCTATTCCTTTCTTTTAATGGTTTTATTTTCAGTATAAATATTTTTTTTTCTCTCTCTTTCTCTCTCTCTGTGACACACACTTTCTCTCTCTCTCTCTCTCTCTCTTTCTCTCTCTCTCTCTGTGACACACTTTCTCTCTCTCTCTGTGACACATTTTCTCTCTCTCTCTGTGACACACATTTTCTCTCTCTCTGTGACACACATTTTCTCTCTCTCTCTGTGTGACACACACACATTTTCTCTCTCTCTCTGTGACACACATTTTCTCTCTCTTTTCTCTCACATTTTCTCTCTCTGTGACACACATTTCTCTCTCTCTCTCTCTGTGTGACACACTTTCTCTCTCTCTCTGTGTGACACACACTTTCTCTCTCTCTCTCTGTGTGACACACACTCTCTCTCTCTCTCTGTGTGTGACACACTTTCTCTCTCTCTGTGTGACACACTCTCTCTCTCTCTCTGTGTGACACACTCTCTCTCTCTCTGTGTGTGACACACTCTCTCCTCTCTCTCTGTGTGACACACTCTCTCCTCTCTCTCTCTTTAAAAATCTTTGGCCTTCTCTAAGAAAATAGATGAATTGTATGCTTGCATTTCAAAATATAGAACCCTGACTGAGTTTTTATCCATCAATTATTCTTTGCACTGTTGTAATTCACTCATCCTTTTATTTCTGTATTTGCCAAAAGATGTCAAGTATAATTTATTCTCAAACATATCTTCAGAAATTCTTGAAGATGGATAATTTTGACTTTGTTTTAAAAAAAAAAAAAAATTTATTTATTCTTCAACACTATCTTTATATATTTTTTTCTTCTATAATGTTTAAGTTTTGTACAGCAAAAAGTTAATCTACCTTATACTAGTGACAATTGGCAATATCTATGGTACCAAAATATTTATGAAGCTGAGAGGTGAAAAAACTGATTCCATGAAAGAGCTGATTGAAGCAATAGTAATTGGGGAAAATATATTTAAAGACTCACCTGATAAGGGCAAAGACATAAAATACCAGTTTGGCATATGCAGTAATTTTTGACAGCATGGGTAAATTTTTTTCCATAAATAATATTCTATGAATTTATTTAGTACAAAAATAATTTTTCACTTCAGAAAATGTGAAACCAATAGCCTTTAAAAAAATTAATAGATTTTTTTTTCATTCAACATATTTTTATTACTTTTTAGTGGATACCTGTATTAGAATAGGTAACTTTGCAGGAGAAACCACTGTCTGATCTAGTGTGCATTAACCATTCAGCTATGAAGATCGTCTATTTGTCTTTTAAGCACACTCACTTTCTCAGATTTTTCTCAAAAAACATATCTGCTCTAGTTTGGTGTCCAAAAATTTTACTGTTTAAAATAGTGCATCTACTCAAATATGGGTATCCACTAAAAAGAAAATTTGAAATAATAAAAAAAATCAAAAGCTTTTATTTAATCATTTTTCAGGTATTTTACTTCCTCTCAATCAAAGAATATTAAGATTCATTTTTTTTTCATTTTTTTTTTTGAGAATTTTGCATTTCTATTATCAGTGTTGCTTTGCAAGGTTAACACAAGATTGGTACTTGTAAAGTCTGTTATATTTAAAATGGATAAAAATTTGTCAAAGTAGTTCAGTCCTCTTTTGTCAAATTTTGTTGATGGATCAAAAAAAATCACAGAAGCATTTCTTTAAAATATTTTGTAAATTGCTTTTTTTTTTGCCTTCAAAGAAATTTGCATTTGTATTACAAAAAAACTTCATGTTTTGTTACTTATATTCTTTTAAGAAGAGGCACAGTGTAGTAATGGATAGCGGCTCGGATTGAGTCATCAGAAAACTGAGTTCAAATTCCAGTCAAATCCATCACATTCATTTATGTGCTAATACGCTTGGGAAAGGTATGAATCCTTCTCTTCTCCTCCCCAGCTATGGATAAATAGCAGGACAGGCCAGGTTCTCTAGCCTTGGCTGGCAACTGGTCTACCACAGAAAGTAATGGCAACATACTGCGGGGAAAAAATCTGCCTCATCAGTCATGTATCGAAAGATACATGATTGCCTAAGCGTGTATCACACATGGCACATAACTGATTCTTTCAATTAAAACTTCAATCTTGGTGCTGCAGACAAATTAGTTTTAAAGTCAACTGTTTTGGTTTGTTTTTTGTTGGTTTTTTTTTTTTTTTCAGGATAATTTCCTGAATGTCTTTATTTAAAAGTTCTGACAGAATATAATTATCATTTGAAATGAATGAATATTAATGATTTTCTTTAAATAAAAGTAAGTAAATAATTGCAAAAAATAAACAATGACCCTTTTTATAAAGTTGTATTTTTATCAAATAAAATGTATGTAATACTATTTATACATAGGATTGTTAAGATTGGCTGTGTTCTCTTGTTTAAACAATTTTTTATCTGCATGCCCCCACACATGCACAGAAAATATTTTTACATAAAAAATTACATTATAAAGAGATAGATTTCTCATTGTTTTATGATATTTGTTTATAAAATTAGTTAAATTTTTTTTTTCAGATAAGTTTAAGAACGATACTGTACAGTGTTTATTGTAAAACAGATTTTAGCCAAACAAATGTTATGAAAAGATAAAATTAAAATCCTGTATTTTATTATGTATGTAAATATGGCATCATACCAAAATCTAACAAAATATATATCATATAGCTTTTAAGAATATAAAAAAAGCATCTGGTGTTGGTCATTTTTTTTCTCTATACCATCTATCAAAATCTTGCTAATTAATTGGGTTGTATTTACATAAATTTTATACCTGGTTCACACTCCTCCTTGGTTTGTTGTACAGGAGTAGACGTTTATCCCTTGTTCTCTTTTAGGATTGGGTTTCTTGTTCCTTCTAAAGTCTTTTCATTCTCCTTCACTCGCAGTAGCACTTTGCATCTTTAATGGCATTATTGCCTTGCTTGGGGTGAATTATAGATGAAAAAACCGATATTTTTAAGATGAATTTATGAATTAAGTAAAGAATCTAACTTTAGATCCAGTTTCCAACACACTGACCCATATTTGATCATCTGTTTTTCCTCCTCTCAGTATGCTATAAAGATATTTTCTATGGTGTTTGTTAATATTGTAAAAGATACCAAGAAAGAATATATTTTTCTGCTCTGTGTTTAATTAGTTCATTACTTGGGTAGATCATTTTAAATTTTATCCAGGAATGTGTTTTTTAGATAAGGCATAAGAACTGTTGTAAACACATTAATGAAATGATGCAATATTTTATCAACTTATCAATATAACAACTTGGCCATGTCAAAACCTTAAATGCAGGAATACTTACCATTAAACATTACCATTTAACATTCCAAAATAATTTTTTTCTAATAAACAAATATTTTATAGTAATTTAATATTTTATGCTAAATGTGCATATTCATTGCCTTTTTACATTCCAAAATAATTGCTGCCCATTTGAATATTTGTAAAATAGTTTCAAGGACAATTTGTTTTGATTTAGACATTTACTACATTTAAACAACTTTTCTGGTAATGTTTGCTTCATATTTTATGGTTTATGGCTATATGATATTAGAACACCAGTTCTCATATGATGCCCAGAGTTAGGCAACATTGAGCCTGGTCAATACCTAGACGAGTGATTGCTTAGAAATACCAGGTGCTGTAAGCTTGGATGTACAGGTGGTGCAATGGATAATGGCTTTGAATTGGATAGCCAAGTTCCAAATCCAACTGTGTTATATTCACTGATGCACAAATACCCTTGCAAAAAGTCATGAATCCAGCTCTTTTTCCCCCACCAGCCATGGGCTAAATAGTAGGGTTTGTATCAGTAAATCATTATGATCTCAAAAAAATTCTTACAATTTAAAAATATTTTTCTGGCTTTAAACAACCTGGGGAAGGTTGATAAGCCATAAAAAAACAAAATCATATTTTATTTTCAGTCTAGTAAATGAATTTGGCTCTATTATTGCCGTTTATCTTTTGGTGGTGTCATTAGTTGTATGATTAGAAAGGGAGTGTAGTGTTTTTATTTCCATTTACAATTTTTTTATATATATCAAGTTGGTGTTTTATGGAAAGTTATCACTATTGTACTTACCATTGGAGACACTTTTTTTTCCCCTCTCTGAGGTTGAAATTTTCAATGAAGCTATCAACTATATAAGAATTGTTTTGATCTTCAGTTTTTTTTTAATTTATGATTGATAGCAGCCATGTTCTCTTAATATCCATTTCATAAATGTTATTTAAATTTGAAACCTTTTGCCATTGTGGGGAAAGGGGCAAAATCAAATTTCAGTATATTTTTATATCTTAAAATACAAAACATCTTTTCATAATTTGAAATGACATTCCATTGCTTGGAGATCATGCCACATGTTTACTCTTTTTTTTTTTTTTTTTCTAAATAACTTCATCTTAGAATGTTCACCCAGGAAAAATCTTACATCATATTGAGTAATATGTAAAATATTTCCAAACAACTAACAAAGGAGTGGTCACTGACTTTTGTAATATTTATCCTTTATTTTTATTTCTTGTTTCTCTTTTCAGAAGAAAGAAAGTTAGCTAATGATGAATGTCCATTGTTTGTTCAGCTGCATTGGGGTACTGATATGAGGGAGGGACGCTTCTTATTAAAATGTGCACAGGAAATCACCGCTAAGGTAAGTCATAGCTGCAGTAATGTGAGAAATGTGGAACCACCCCTTGTGCCTGTTTTAAATGTTGCAATGTGTTAATGATATTAAACAACATTAAGATTTAATATCTGAGGTATGTGAGTTTGTCTCACTGATATTTTAGATTTTTATTTCCAATCTGCATTGGGTGCTAACAGATACAGAATGACTATGGGAATAGTGGTGAAAAACAAATGAAATTAAAATGAAAACTAAAAAATAAAAATAAAATAAACTTTGACACCAAATTATAATTTTGATATTTAAGAAATGTATACAGAAAATTGTTTTTCTTTTCTTTGTTATAAATAGACAATATTTTATTTTGGGGTTGGCACTTAATGTTAAATATAATTACTATTTTTATTTCTGAAAAAATATTCAGAATCTACTAAAATTTCAACCCTTAGGGATGAGGATAGTTATGTATACAAATTACTAACTCTCCGTCCCAGGAGAAAAGATATGACAGGAATGTTCCATAAGATTTATATTAAGCTGTTGATTAATTCCTCTTAGTAACTTATCAACTAACAGAAAATTATAGTAAGCACATTCCAGTTGCATGCTTTCACACTGGTGGAGTTTTATTAATTTTGGCACATTCATTATCAGGACAGTCATTTTTTTTATAACAAGACAAGCAATGTTTGTACAAAGACTTATAATTTTTTTTGTAGATTTATATATTTTTATACTTCAAAAAATTCTTTAAATATAATTTGAAGACATTCTGTTAAAATATTGTTTAACATTGTCAAATACTGTGGTTTTTCTTTTTCTTAAATCATGCTCTTCTCTTAACTGTTGGAAAATATTGGAAGAGTTACATCAATCATTTTGTTTATTATTAGTTTTTTTTTTTTTTTTTTTTTTTTTTAACATTTGGAAAGTGATTAAACATTGACAGCTGCAGTACAATATTTGAATTGAGATCTTGAAATAAGGAAGTGTTTATAGCAAAACAACAGATTAAGAAAATATAATGACATGTTGAATTGAAATTCTTTAAATTTCTCTATGTACTGGAATATTTCAGAGGCACAAACTTATCAATTGAACATGTTCCTTCTAAACATGCATGCACACTCCAGATACTAATTTGCTAAGTTAATTAAAAGGAATCATCATGCAATATAAAAAACAAAAGTACATTGCCTTTTTGGTCACTGCTGTCTTGAAATTAAAATAACAAATTGAAAGCAAAGACTTACTATTTTGCTTGAAAATAAGAATTTCCAAAGAAGTTTCAGACTTTTATACATTTTTACTTTCAGAAGGTGGTTTGATTAAATTGCAAGCCAATAATATCCAGATTTCCCTTTAAAATTCAATTCTGTTTACAATGTAAAAATTTCTTGCTTTTGTGAGTCTTAAATAAAAAAAGTTTGTGAAAAACTTTTCAGGCTTCATTGAAACCTGATCTTTCTCTTTGCCTCTGGAGATAAAAAATTTTCTTGGGTATGAACTTGTTTGCATCCAGTAATTTGCTGAAATAATGATGGAAGTAATGTAGTTCTTTTAGAACATGTTTGTCTCTTTAAAAGAGAAGAAAAAAATTTTCTCTGCTTTGCTATAGAAAACACTGTAATGAAATATATGTAAGTAAATATTGAAGAACATCTGGCTTGAGTCAGTGATAACCGAAAACCACACTAAATTCCAAATTCTATATTGTTTAATTTTAGAAAAAAAATGAAGTGCATTTTTTGTGAAAATTGACATGCTTGTATTAATATATATGCTATTGTCAAAGTAAATAGAAGCAATTTTCTTCTTTTTTTTTTTTTTTTTTTATCATCATTCACTGAAAATGAAGAAAAATGATTATTTATTCAATTTTGGTTTATATTATTTATTTATCTAGAGAATATTTTATACCAAGTTGTATGTTTTATCAATTTATTATGTTCATCATTGGTTTATCATATATTTGGCATAAATTTCATATGTGTAGCGTGACTCTTTCTGATGAAGTTTAAATATTGTTAATTTGGTTAATAGATTTAACACAAGTGAATGATCCTTATCTATTTACTCATAATTTAACATATTTTAAAATTTTATTTTGTACAGGGTGTGGCAGAGACACTTCCCACATAATAAGACATTAGCTAGATGAAGACACTATTGCCACTAATGTCTTACAGTTATGTGGGAGGTATTTCTGCTGCACCCTGTATAAGATAAAGGAAGACATATGCTTTTGGGGAAGAAACATTCCTAATTTTTTTTTTTTTTTTTTTTTTTTCTTCATGTCTATTTTCTAAGGTTTTTAACTGCTTTTTTTCATTTTTATTTTTTAATCTAATTTTATTTCTCAAATTTATATGCCCCTAAACAATGTTATAATGATAGTTTGGGGATGTAGAATTACTGTTATTATTCATAATTTTTCCATAATTTATGAAATTTATTGCACTATATTAACCATAGAACACTAACCATGGGTATATAGTACCCAGCACAAATTTTCTATTTTTAATTACAATTTTCCGTACCTGCTTTTCTTACCTAAATAATGTTTTTTAGTTCCTATTAATGTTAACTCAAAGTACAAAGTTTGAAGTGCCTGCATGTAAAATATTTCAAATAAAGATTTATATTTAATTTTTTTTTTTTTTTTTTTTTTTGATATTTTCAAAATCGGATATGATATACCCATGGTTAGTAGTGGTGTAACTTTAATTGATGGTTAGTGTTCTAGGGTTAATACAGATATTTATTTACTAATTTATTTATATATCCATTGAAATTGCTATTTTATTTATACATTAGCACAAATGACTGCATTTGTTTACTTAAGTATCAACATGACATTTTTAAGGAAGACAAGTTATTTTCAAATATACAGGAGAAACATTTCCATTGCTAACATTTATTTTGGATTGTTTACTCTAACTTTTCATTCTGTATAACTGATTATTTTCTATTAAAATTCAAACAGTTTTAACAATAAAATTGAGTTTATATATATTATTTTATTTATTAATTACTTTATTTTTACTTTTCTGTCTCTCTCTGTCTCTTTGTCTCTCTCTCTCTGTCTCTTTGTCTCTCTCTGTCTCTCTTTCTCTCTCTCTGTCTCTTTGTCTCTCTGTCTCTTTGTCTCTCTCTCTCTCTCTCTTTGTCTCTCTCTCTCTCTTTGTCTCTCTCTCTCTCTTTTGTCTCTCTCTCTGTCTCTCTTTGTCTGTTCTCTCTCTCTCTTTGTCTCTCTCTTGTCTCTCTCTCTCTTTGTCTCTCTCTCTCTTTGTCTCTCTCTCTCTTTGTCTCTCTCTCTCTCTCTATATATATATATATATATATATATATATATATATATATATATATATATATATATATATATATATATGGTGCTAAAATAAGACCGTGTTGTGGAGTAACAAAAGATGCCTTCCAAAAATGCAGCAAAGCACTAACAGGAAAAGGTTGTTAGAAACAAAGAAAAGATTGCTGAATTTCTATTTATTATTATACTTCCTATATGGTAGTGAATGCTGGCCAATTTCCTCACAGAGAGGAGACTTAAGGCAACAGATGTAGGTCAACAGAAGAGTGTTGAGAATACCATGGAGAGACCATGGAAACTTTTCTTTCTTTTTTTTTTTTTTTTTTTCCTTCTTTCTAATAATCATTACAGCCCAAGCAAGGTGATAATGCCACTAAGACTTGAGGGATTACTGGGAGTGCAAGAGAATAAGATTTTAGTGAGGAGAGAGGACGATAAAAAAGCACAGACAGAAGATGGCAATTAACATTGCATTTAAATTTGTGAAGAATGTAGGTGGCAGGGAAGTAAGAAATGAAGATTTCCACAGGTGAGAAGTGAGAAAAGAAACTATTAGAATGGAACTTATGGTTACAGTTATACTATTTTAACAGTAAAACATATTTGCCAATGTAGTATGCTTAAATTCATGCAGTCAAGGTACCAAGGAGAAGAGTTCATCAGAACTTCTACTTCAAATTAGTAAGTGACAGTTGAAATTTCTGGAATACATGAGGAAAGCAGGCTTGGAGAATGTGACAATCACATGATATATTGAAGGTAAAAGGGATAATGAAATCATTAGTAACCTTACCTAACAAGCATGTATAAATAAATAACAGAACAGGGAGTAGGAGGAACTTTTAAATTCTTGATTGGTAACATTTTCATAAAGAATATTTCTCTTCCTTTTTAACCCTGACTGCTTTTTATAGTTTTTAAATTAACAAAATTCCTTCATGATTGATTACATTCCATGTGTTTTTTTTTTTTGGTGGGGGGTTCCTAAATTGTTGTTTTGTGAGGATCCTTGTAGCATTTTTGTGTATGTGGAGAAATTTTCAAAGGTATGAAAAAAACATATAAAGCATATAAACATGTTTATTTTTGTCAATTATATATTGTGAATATTGTTATATTGTGAAAAGGTAGTGAGTCATGTATGTAACAGGTGACATCTTTTCTACCTGTTGTGAAGTGGTGGGCTTGTATAAACTAGTTTTTATTTCTTATTACAATTATGAAATTCTTTTACTTACCCCTCTACAAAGGGAGTGCTGAAAAGTTCTCATCCAAGGAACACTTGGTGTGGGGAGACACATTTGATGTTTGGTCATTTGGTCAGATTTTAGGAAGTGGGTTGGGCCAAGGATTTTTCAGCACCAACTTCTGTATTAGATTAATAAATATGTTCTTATGAGAACTTTGATTAAACATTACTCTCAGGGGCAGAAATTTTAGGTAGCTAGATTTGGTTACAATTCAGTTATGATTTAGACTTCAAGATTATAAAAAAATTACTCTTTTTTTTTTTTTTTTTTTTTTTTTTTTTTTTTTTTTTGTTGGTTGTCATGCATGTTGAGAATTTATACTGAGACAAACAAAATGAAGGGCTTTATCTTTGGTTTATAATTAGACAACAAAAAGCTAGTCACCATTTTAAAAAGATAAACTAAATTTTTGCAGTATGTAAGCTGATAACTATTTAAATGATCTCTTGGAAGTATTTCAGTTCATTCAGTTTATTTATAAACCACGCACATATATATATATATATATATATATATATATATATATATATATATCGTCTAGCACGAAACAGACTGTCACCTCTAAGTGTTGACTCCAATGTTCACTTTTATATTTACACACGCTCTCTCTGATATTGAGCACTTTAACCTATAAATATAGCACACCTTAAGAGTATATTTCTTCATATATATATATATATATATATATCATTTCCTTTAAATGATATCATGTGCCTAACATACAATTTAGAAATAAAGAAAAACGATTCTCCAAAAACACAATTTTATTTATATTTCGTAATCTAAACCAGTTGCATGAATAAGCAACAAATTGCCAAGATGATTGAATTAAGTCAATATAGTGAATCACCCTCTAAAGTTGGGCCTGCACCTCTAAAAGAAAATTACCCAGTGTCTAGAATTTATGATAAAGCCAGAGTAGAGCAATTTCCTGATAACTTTTTTGCAAATTCTATCTCCATAGTGTTGACATTTTTAAGGTTGACACAAAGATCACATCAAATCAAAAACTCATTTGACAAAAAAGTCTTCTCAACTGAAATAGAAGACAGTCACAACTTTGTTGAAGAGTAAAGAGGTACGAGATGATTTTATCCTTGGTTCTTTGAAAATGTGCATTTTGTCTGACATTCCCCTACATAAAATTGGCAAAATGAGGCCATTCATATTAAAACATTGTAAAGAAGGTGGTGCTATTCTATGTGTCAATTGTGTTAGGCAACATCATCTACCAAAATTGTTTGCTTGTCAATTTGCTGCCTTGAAAGCCAAGCTTGCTAATCAATTGGCCAGCATCGTAAAAGATGAAACAACTGTCATGCCCACAGCATTTTGAATATAATTGCAAGCATTTATGGGGAGTCATTTCTCTGTGAGAATGCAATCATCAAACTGTAAGTCAGGCATGCATTCAAGCTGTAACTCATGCGGATATTGCCTTTGTAACAGATTCTGCAGCCTATTGCAAAAAAGCTTGTTGATAAAGTATTTTCACACTGGCCAGCATTTGATAATGTTACCTAGCTCGCTGCTTTCATCAAGTAAGCCTTTTTTAAAAAGTCTAGTTGGAAAAAGCGATACTTAAAATGGCTTGAAAGTTCTTTGCCTAAGGAACAACAAAGCTGACACTCGTTAGCAACTAGATGGAATTCCTGGTTTAATGTGGTCAAATATAAGCAAGAAAAGAGCCATGACCTTGCAGTTGATAGGATTCTAGAATTAGTAGATGGTGGCTGACTACATCATACCTCCTTCCATAATTTGCATCTAAATCAGAACTTTATAAATAAGAACTGCATTCATGTAGTTATGGCTTTGACAAACTTAGAAGAAACTAAGTCTCCACCTGTATGTGTTAACATGAAGGAGGATGTAAAACAGTATTTACATACTGGTACATCAAAATCAACATTTGGCCTAGAAACTGATCATCTTCTGTCTGAACTAGAAAATACAGAGAGGGAGAGAGCTACCTCAAATTTCCAAGATTTTTTTCAGTCCCTCTTTTTCAAAACTGAATAAATACCTGGATACCCACCCTGTGTATAACTTTTACAAGACTGCCTACCCTGTATAAGCCATGATTTAGACAGTTTTGTAGCATCAAGGACTTGCAATGTCTTTCTACTGGTCTTCTTTAAGAATTTCAAATGTATGTGAATTACCAAGATGATTTACCAAATCCTTTTAATATCCCATCATTTTGGAATACAAATAAGAGCAGATTTCCTGTTCTGGAACAGATTGCCAATAGGGTCATATGGATGCCTGTTACCAGCATGGATGCAGAATATTCATTTTCTCAATAAAAATTTATTCAATAAACAACATGAAAGTTTTAACCCTAAGAACAACAATCAACTCACAATGTTGTATTACAATGGAGATTTAGAGAAGAGATTTGAAGATTAGAGATTTCCTAAAATAAGAAATTATTAATTTTAAATTTGAGCAAGATTTCAACTTGGGATAAGTTGTTTTATTTAAATTTTGAATTAATATGTCTAATTTGTTTTTTGATATTTTGTTACAAAGATTCAGTTATTATGCCAAAAATTACTGTTTTGCAAAATTTTAGACAAAATGTTTGATTCTATTCAGGTATTTATTATTGAGATTCAAGTTATTTGCAGTTGATAATTTAAATGTGATTTTTATATTATGAATCAATAATTATAAATCAGTCTAAATACTTAAACAAAAATGATTTGAATGTGTTTTCAATGTGTGTTCTTAAAGAAGGAAGTGCTGATTAAAAGTTCTATGTCAAAGATAATTATGTACTGTAACATTCCATTGTCTATTCATGTTACATTTTTTATTTTTACATATTTATTTTTGGACTTGGATTTTAACATTTTAAAAAAGATTTGTAGATATTAGTTATTTCTTTATATGCAAAAAAACTTTGAATTATTTTTTTGCTTTCAGTTTTATTAATAATTATAGCATACTGTATTGCAATTTTCTTATAAAATGCTATAAAAAATGGAAAAAATGAAATTTCCCAAAGGTAAAAACAGGAAAAAAAAAAAAAATAGAATTTACCAAAAGTGGAAATGGAATCGAGGAAAATTTGAAACAGAAAATCAGGGGCCATATATATATATTTAGTTAGTTTCATATAACTGTGTAAATGTTCTATCTATTGCTTTATTTTATTTTTATTTATGTTGGAATATTCAGTTTATAATCTTAACCAGCAATTTCAGACTTTCCTTTTTAAAAAAAAAAAAAAACATCAATCCTGTTTTTAAGATGTAAAAATATCTCCTGCTTTAGGGGTCTTAAACAAAAAGATATTTGTGAAGGACTTTTCTGGCTTCATTAAAATCTGATCTAGAAAAAGTTTTTTCTCTTTTTAATTTACATAAAAACAGTTTTAAACCTTTGCACACCTAAGATAACTTAAATCATGGAATGTGAAAAGAATTTATTAATTCATATAAAGAAAGAAATTGGCTACAGCTTTAAAAAATAAGTTTAATTGTTACAAAGATAAAATCTACTTTCATAATTTTTTTTGTTTCATTTTCTATTTATTTTTTTAATAAAAAATCTACCAAATTTAATTTCTGAGGCAACTAAATAACTCCTTTATTTTAGTTTAATTGCTGCAAGTATCAATAATGGTTGACTAATAAAAAGAATAATTAGATAAGATAAAAATGTAAAATATTTGAATAATGTCCCTAAATTAATTAAATAGAAGCAAGAATATAATGCTATATAAAAATCCTTTCTGCAACAAACACAACACTTGAAAGTTTTCTTTGCTACCTCTGTCTCCTTCCTTTTTTTTTTTTTTTTTTTTTTTTCAATCCATGGATAACCAATCATTATAGCAATCATAACTCTCTCTCACTCTCATTCACTCACTCACTGTCTCTCGCACACACACACACTCTAAAGTTTAAAGTAAGTTACTCTACTTTTTTGCAGAAAACAGAATAGCATAATGAAAAAGACCAGATTTCATAAAAATAAAGTTTTATCGTCTAAATGTTTATTATCAAGATGAAAGACCAAAGTAATTTTTTTCTCCTTAGTTTTTTAATCCTTTCTAACATGTTCAAAATTTTGGTTAAAATTTTGTTTTGTTTACATCATCTGGGTGTCATAATAATTACATTGCACTCCCTCACCCCAATGATACCTCATTGATTTGGAAATTCTTGTAAAAAAAAAAAAACATCAAATAATTGTCCGATTTTAATGAAATTTTCAGGACTTATTCACAATTGAATGAAATTATTTTTGGAATTTTTTTTTTTTTTATTATTTTACATGTGTGCCCCCCCCCACACACACACACACACACACAGAGGTACACTTACTTAATTTCATGAAATTACACAAAATGCCTTTTTATTTCCTGAATTTTTTTATTCATTAAAAGTAGGACTCCTTGGAGAAGCTAAATCTCCTAATTTTTTTTTTCCAAAACTTGCACTATTCTAACTGAAAATCTTCTGAATTAAAAAAATAATGAATGCAATAAAACTATGGCATTATTTAATTAGAAAAGCTTTTAATTACTTTTGTAAATAAGTTATAATAAGGACATTATTGTCTGAAGAAATAAAATTTTTCCAATGAATAATGAATTTTTACAAGAATTTTTTTTTTTTTTTTTTTCCTAATTTTAATTATAATAATTTATGATAGTTTAAAATCGTGTAAAATTCTGTATTGGGCTAGTTCCTGGGTGTTATATAGTATTTTAGTAGAAACGAAATTTACGAATCCAAAATTGAAAAGATTAATAGTTACATTATTCTATTTTTAAAATAATTTTTAATTTTTTCCCTTTTTTTCATCTATGAAAGGCTAAACCTGACATCATTATGAAAAAGTCACTTGATCTAAGAGTTTTGTTTATTTACAGAGAAATTTAAGAAAATTTTATAGTATTTAAAAAAATTTTTTTTTTTTTTTTTTTTTTTGCATAAAGCATTTTGAAAGGTAAATAAAAATCAATGAATTATTACATAATTGCAGAAAATGTTCATTTGTAAAAATTACTAGGTAGTTAAAAACAAAAAAAAATGTGTTCACTTAGATTTCATAAACTTTGTCAATTTTAGTCAGCCATACTAGCTGTCATCGCTTTATCACTCAATCATCCATCAAACATCACTTCAGGTAAACATGGTTGTATATTAATTTTTTTATGCTATAAGTAATATTTATTTCCAATCAGATTAACTTTAAATTTTCTAATTTTACTCAAATATTGTGTTGTATATATATATATATATATATATATATATATATATATAATGTGTGTGTGTTTCGAAGAGTTTTAAAATCGATAAATTTGTTTGCTTATAAATTTCTTAAAATTAAGAAAATGACCTTTTTTTTTTCTTTTTTTTTTTTTATTTAAGAAAATTTTAAGAAATTAAATTTGACATTCTAATCTATAATTTCTCTTTGAAATACACCAGAATATTTTACTTACTGGAAATAATAAATTTAATTCTTTAGCTTTCAATTAAAGTTAAGATGAAATCTTCAAGAATGCTTTTTCATTTCTAAAAATTGTAATTAAACCATAGGTATCGAAAATTTATGCTGACAAAGTGGAGGTATCTAGTTTAAAGTATGTCTATATGCTATAATGATTTTGGGTGCCAATAATTTAAAAAATTGACTTCACAAGAGAATGATGAAAGAATCTAACTAAAAAAAATAAAAAAAAAATTTTTTTTAATTATTTTTAAGTTTAAGATAATTACTAAATAGGCAACCCTAATTTTGTAGTGAAGAGTCTGCACTACTATTTAACACATAACTGGGAGTAGAAAATATAGTTTTGTGCCTTTCCCAAGGGTATTTGTGTGAATGTGACAAACTTGACTGTAATTCAAACTCTGCTCACTAATTTCTCATTTCAAGCATTTACACCACTTTAAACATGCACATCACTTTATAAAATTAGAAATTTTTGTCAATATCAAATATTTGATAGTCTTCAAATTGTCTTCCTGTTAAATTTAGTAAGATTATAACTTAGTTTCTTTTCTTTCTTTCCCCCTTCCCTTCTCCAATGAAGGATGATTATTGAATAGTCAAACCTAATTTAGTATTGACCTTGGTTCAGTTTTGAATTCAATTTTTCTTCTAGTGTTTTTAATAAGATTTTGTTAAAAACTCTTGGAAATGTTGGATCATCCCAATGGAGTGCTGATTTAGGTGAAATGCAGTGGAAGGGAACAGAAATCCAGAGGAAATACTTTGATGACTGAATAATGATGCTATGAATTTATGAATAAAATTATTTTTAAAAATATGCTAGAAACTGTTGCATCAAACTAATATTTCAAGTCCTTTTGTTTATTTTTTTTGATCTTTTATATTTGAGCAAAAACGAAAATTGCTGGTGTCAACTTGGGTATTATTCTACAAAAACTTTCTGTGAAAGTCTTAGATTTACATTTATAAATCTAAATGTTTTGTAAAGTTTCCTTGCCTTTTGCTAAATAACTTTTTCTTTACACTTTACTAATGGAGTAAAATATGAAACATTTGACAAAATCTACAATTTCATTTTGATCAATTTATAGTTTACTTTCCATGGAATTTTATTGAAAGAAAAATTTTACTGAAAATGAATGGCCAAATTTTAAAACATTTTATCTTTTTTACAGGATGAATCTATTGAGAATGAGCGAGGAATTGGTGGTTTTAAACGTAAGTTATCTAAAAGAGAGAAAAAAGAGAAAAAGAAAAGAGAGAAGGAACGACTGAAGAACAAAGAAAATCTTAACAAGGACTCAACTCTGGCAGAGAAGCTCTACACGGATGTTCCAGAGAACAGTTTCACAAGAAGCATTTCAAATCCAGAAGCTGTGATGCGAAGACGGCGCCAACAAAAAGTGGAGAAGCGCTTACAACAATTTCAAAATGAAACTGGATCAGAATCTGGTCAGTAAATTTTTTTTTTTTTTTTTTTTAATTAAGATAATTTATTAAAAATATTTAAATGTTATTAATAAAACTGAAGATGAAATTTTTTTCCTCTTTGATTTAAATTAAATTTAAATTTGAACAAGGAAATGAATCCTGTCCAAAATATAGGAGAAAGCCAGAAGATGGAGGTCACATCAGCAAGATCAAAATAAGACAATATGGACATCAAGTTGAGCAAGAAATCACTAATCAGTGGGTAGTGCCTTACAATACATATTTGTTGCAACAATTCAACTGTCATATCAAAGTTGAAATCTGCTCATCATTTCGTTCAATCAAGTATTGCATCAAATATATATCAAACAGTTTTTGCACAAACACCCCCACTGAATTTTTTTTCCTTTTGATTTAAATTAAATTTAAATTTGAACAAGAGAATGACTCCTCTGCAAAATATAGGAGAAAGCCAGAAGATGGCGGTCATATCAGCAAGATCATTGAGTAATATTGAAATGTATCATTTTTCTCCATAGATTTTAAATCACTGTTAGAATTTATCATCATTTTCTTCAGTTCAGTTATGTAGCATGTGTGATACACACTTAAGCAATCCTGTATCTTTCGATACATGACTGATGAGGCAGATTTTTTTCCCCGCAGTAGGTTGCCATTTTTTTTTTTTTTTTTTTTTTTTTGCGGTAGATGAGTTGCCATCCAAGGCTATAGAACCCGGTCTGTCCTGCTATTTACCAATAGTCAGGGGGAGCAGAAGAGAATTCATACCTTTCTCAAGGGTATTAGCATGTAAGTGAATGTAATGATTCGCCTGGAATTCAAACTTGGCTCTCAGATTTCTTAATCCTAGCCGTTATCCATTACTCCACCTTATTGTGACATGCAACAAGGCTCAGGTAATTCAGTTTCTCTCTCTCTCATATATATATATATATATATATATATATATATATATAATTTGATCTTACTGTAGAAAGTATTAATGGATTAAAGACAGGTTGACTGAAATTCCTAATTTGCTTTTAAAGAAGCTCAAGCCAAATATATTGAATTTATTTCAGCAATAAAAAAGCAGTAGATAGACATTTATCTGTGTTAGTGAAGTAATTTCATTCAGTTACTTTTAAAAAATGCCATTACAACATGAAGGTGGTTGAAAAAATGAGATAAAAGCTTACCTTTTATCTTATTCAGGCAATTTCCTGAATGCTTTGTCTGATATTTGGAAATTTGTGCAATCCAATATCATATCTCTTACTTAGAATAGTTAAGTATCATGGATGGAGAATGTTTAATTTCTTTGACCATTGCTTTAAATTAAAGTCTTTTTTGTTTTTTTAACTATTATTTCCTGTAATCTTTTAAAAAAATCTTCTCAGTGAAACTGAACACTAAGCATTGTAAGTGTTTCACTTTGCAGGTATTGGCAGCACTAACACATTTTTCTTAAACTTCTCAGTACATTTAATACTTTTGGGCTTATGGTTTTCATTTAGCCTATGGAATATTTTAATTCAAATTCTTGACTGAATGATGGAATGCTATTTGGCATACATGGTGTCATGTGTCACTGCCTCCTTTTTTGTTTTTACCATGTAATTTCAAAATCACCATTACTTTCTGATTTATTTGTGAATTGTGTGTATATATATATATATATATATATATATATATATATATATATATATATATATATATATATATATATATATATATATATATATATAAAATATGTTTCATTAAATAATATAGACAACATGTATTAATGAAAAAGGAATATGACACACACAAGCTGACTATTTTTATGTATCTTGTTGAAGAAATCAGCATTTTATAGAAATGCCTATTTCTACCTTTGATTAAGTAGGAAGTTTCTTTTTACTTCTATAGCAAAAATAAATTTCTGACTTCATTTGATATCTACAAGATGACTGCATTGAGCGTGCACATTGATACAGATGGTACTGTTTGCACAGCTTTTGCTATGCAGATTTTTTCATTGTGAATTTTTAATTACATACTGTCAGTAATTTTTTAAATTTGTTTTACATTTTGATAATTCAGTCAATAAAGTCTGAATTTTTAAAATGGTATTTATTTATTTTTATTTTTTTTTAATCGTTTCACTCCAAGCAAGGCAGGAATGCCACTATTATGTAGGGGGTTTAGAAAGTGAAGGTGAGAGAAATGACTGGGTATAGTAGGGACCAAGTAAAAAATAAAAGCTGAATGGGGTTCAAGAAAATAGAAGATGGCGATTGACATTGCGTTTAAATTTTTGAAGATTGTAGTTATAAGGGAAGAAAGGAAATAGCTTCTGTTTCTTCCACAAGCAGGAAGTGTATGAAAAGAAACTGTTGGCATAAAAGTGTTGACTACATTTACCTAATTCAACAGTAAAAGGGTGGGACATAAATGCCAATCTAGTAGCACACTTAAACTCATGAAGCCCAGGCACCAGGAGAAAAAAGCTTATCAGAGCAGCAGCCATGAAAATATTTGTAGAAAAGACAGTGGGAAGCCATGTCATGTTTGTGAAAGAGTGAGTGAAGTCGAGATGCTAAGTCAGGATTGATTACATTGCAGATCATTTTTTGGATTTTGTCAAGCTACTCGAGATGAGTAGCAGGAGCACTTAACCAGATATGGCAACAGTATTCAATGCACAGATGAATGGTAGATTTATAAATGTGCAAGATGGACTATGACAAGAACCTTCTGGCATGACACAGTGACCCAACTTTCCTTGAGTAGATGCAGCTTTTGATTTGATTTAGTTGTTCCACTTCAAGTCAGTTGAAAATGTGAGGCCAAGAAGTTGCATTGTATTGCTCTCTATGGTCTTTAAATGAGAGCAGTTTCGTTTTGGAAGCATTAAAATTTACAAGCCATTTTCCTTCCCAACTAATTGGAGGCAATTTTCAAGAGCAGTGGCCAGGTTAACTTTGTCAGCTCTGACAGACTTGCTTTTGAGACAGAAATAAATAGTAGTGCCTTTAGCATAAATTCCTACTTGGGAATTGATGACATCAGGAAGATCATTGATAAAGATCAGAACATGACCTAGGATAGAACCTTGGGGGACACCCACATTTGTGTGAAAGGATCTGGAAGCAAGCCCATTCAAAATGACCTTCATTTCACAATTTGATAAAAATGATTGGATTAAATCAAACACATACAATAATACTGCAGCCCTGGAGCTTATGTAAAAGACCAGTGTGCCAAGCCTTGTCAAATGCTTTTGAGATATCTAGAGTGACAGCTCAAACTTTGCTGTTATTATCAAGAACTTGATATACATATGGCTGTTAGCACATTAGCAGTAGACCTGGCAAAACAGAAGCCATATTGTTCGTCAGAGAATAAGGTCATGAGAGGTAAGATGCTTAACCACTTCAGTATTGAATAAAGCCTCAAATAATCTGCTGAAAAGTTGTAGGAAACTAATAGGGCAATAGTTAGAGCAATCAGAAGATTCTGTAGAGTTCTTAAAAACAGGAACTACAGCCAACAAATTCCAACAAACTGGAAAGCAGGAAGCAGCGAGGCAATAGTTGTAATGTTTGGAGAGAAGTAGAGCCGGCTCATGAGCACATTTCTTTAGGATGACTGCTGAGATCCCATCAGACCTTGTGGGAGTCTAATTTAGAAATAATGTCAGAGACCTGTGATGGGATTATGTGCATATCACTCAGTAGAGCCTCTGTTCTAGGAGGGAAATCAAGTGTATGTACTCCAATTGAGTCTAGTGTTGAGTTGGAAGAAAATTTCTGAACAAAGCATTCAAGCTATAGATGATACAGTAAGGTCTAATTAGTTGCTGTCAGAATTGAATTCTGCAAATTGAATAGTCAGAAAGTTTCTTTTGGAAAATGATTGTGCTAGAAAAAAAATCTGGTTTTGTAAGGTTACTTACAAAATAAAGACTTTGTCATTTAAATTAATGAGACTTTTGAGACAATAATCAATTTGTGTGTCGACTGGTTGGCTATTAAAATACAAATGGTAGTGAGATCAGCTTAAATTTTCATAAATCAGTTATTAAAATTTAAAATGTCTGAGTTTGTTTTCTAAATAATTTTAAATTGGAATTTGTTCATAATAATCTTAAAATCATTAACATTTTTTTAGAGATTGGATCATTTTGAAAGGTTATGCTTAAAATTACTATTTAAATTTGGAAGTGTCATAGATTGACATTTGATATTTTCTAAATTTCTTTTTTTTTTTTTTTTTTTTATTACAGGAGTCATGTATTTTAAATGGCTGACTAAACTTTACTGTAAAGTAATGGGAAATATAAAACTGTTTTAAGATACCAAATGAAAAAAATTAATGCTTGAATTTTCATGTAGTATTGTTTTATCTATCCAAAAACAAGTGTATATTAGGTTAAATATAACTCAATGCACTGAAAGGAAAATAGATATTTTTTTTCTTTTCTTTTTTTTTTTTTTCCTCTTGTTCATAACTCGATTATTTTTTTTCTAATTTAACTTTTAATTCTAACAAAGATCTAAAGTTTGTTTTATTCTATTTTTTTTTATTTCCTTTAAAATATCAAGACTAAAATATTTTTATTCAGCAGTCAGCACTAAATTGAGTCAGCCATGGCACACATGCAAAAAAGAAATGAAACTGGTTTTACATTTGAAGAGGAAAAATTATTCCTTTTGTTTTTTGTTTTTTTTCATGTTTTTTGGGGTTTTTTTTATTGTTCTTCTGTTTATCATCTGCTTATTCATGATGGAGACAGCTTTTTTTCTTTCTCTGCTGTCAGAACAAATTCTTCCAGTTGAGAGTGCTTAATCTGAGCAAAGTTAATCAGATAACCTTCCAACTATAATAGTTGAGTTTGCTTTCTTTTAATAAGATTCTTTTTTTTATTTAGATTTTTAGTGTCCTTTTGGATTTATCCAAGCTTTACTTAATTATGAATTAATTGAGAATCATTCTTGCTTTCAATATTGACTGAGTTGCCTAACCAATCAGGTTTAATTCTAAAGGAAAAAATTCTATCTTAAAATTAAATTGCTTGGAATTATTTTTTTAAATTAGTATATTACTTTAATCTGCATACTTAAGATTTTTAGCATGAATACAATATTTACAGTGGTGGGGAATTTGTGTAAAAGATATCTTTGCTAATATTATTTTTATTATTGTTTATTGTAGCATAAGTTTTACAAAATGGTTGAAAAGACACAAATAACAGAAAGGCATATTTGTTGCCAAAGGTTAAAATCTGCTACAATTAAGCAGTCATATTTGTAAATGTTTTTTACCTTTAGGCATGAAACTTAAATTTTGATAGCTCTTCATTCCTGTATTTACATAAACTGAACAAATCCACTTGACAAAAATTTTAAGCCAAATTTAATTATTGGAGGTTATTTTATATACGTAAAAAAAAAAATATGAAAAATCTTTTACATTCACTTTGTTTCAAAATACCTGATTTTTATTTACTGCTTCAAAGAAAATTATCTTCATACTGTTTTCATCTAATTAATGGCAATATTTTCTTCTGAAAAAAAAATTGAAATTAGGTTATAATTATTACAAATGCCAGGTTTGCCAGTATATATGAGTTTGTGGCTCTCCACAGCTTCATTTAATATGTGAATTGCTATGACAGCGGAGTAGTTTCCCATTACTTTCTTCAGTTTTGAACTTGGAGTTGTCTGGTTATCACCCAAGGTTTGAGAGCCTAGTGTACACTACTATTTAACTCATGACTAGAGGAAGAGAAGGATTCATGCTTTGTCCAAGGCTATTAGTGTGAATGGAACAGTGCAGACTGTTAGTTTAAACTTTGCTCACAGTCCACTTCCCATACTGATAACTTAAATTTATGAAATTTAAAAAAAAAAATTTTTTTTCTATGGCTTTAGTTTATAGAATATTCTAATTAAAATTCTTTTGCATTGTAACTTTTTACTACTCTTTTTACATGTCATGAGTAAATTATTGTTTGTTCATATTCAAGCTGTCCCAATATTCATATCCTTATACTCTGCTTCGAATTAGATCAGTTTCCAATTCACTCTATATCAAAAACTGCCAGCCAGATGTGAACGCTACAAAATCAAAAATAAAAATGTCATTCTCTGCACAGGGGCTCTGAATATCACATCCAGCTCACAAAACCAATCTCCCTCCTAATATAAAATACAAATTAAAAGAAGTAAATCCAGAATATTGCTGCCAAAGTAAAAGCATGACAAAAGTGTCATGTATCCACCCAGTCTGCTTTTAAGGACTCTACTAACAATACTGAAACCAAAGTCTGCAGGCAGGCTGTCACTATCACCACCAGTGACCTCAGTCAATCAATTCAACATGAACATCAACTCCAGGCCCTACCAACTTTCCCAATCCTCCAAGCCACTTCCCTTGTCGCCAAAAAGACATTCTGCCTTAATCCTCTATATTGGCAATACAAAGAATTTTATCTTGACAATTATATTTTCTTTTTGCCTCACTGATAGTACATTGTTGTGTCACTTATTCTCTCATGTAACCATATACATTTATAAAAATATTATCAGCTCATTATTAGATAATTTTGTATTTGATATACAACATAGTAGCAAATTAACATCTCATTGCAAAAGGCTGTATAATTTCTTCAAACTATCTCTTCACCTCAAGATGTTCTTCAATTCTCACTAGTGTTGGTGTGAATAAAAACTGGGAAAGGTCCAGTGTACATTTAACAAAGGAATAGATGATAAATGGATTCACCTGGCATGGTCTGGTTGGAGGGTAGATAAATTGGGACCTTTTTGCTGCAATTTCTGTCCTCTCATGACTGGTTAATGGACAAGATCTTGCAATAGCTCTTGACTACATATGAATACAAACTGGTAAAGGTCCAGTGTTATATTACCTGCACATTCATTATGTTTCAATAATGTCCTTAAAAATGTTTAAAAACATTAGACCAACATTTGATCACTCATTCTATCAAGATTTGATCTTTGCAAAATAATATTTGGATTGTAGATGGTGATACTAAATACTCAGTGTATCATGTAATATATCAGTAAAATAAATGTAAGTATCTAACCCCTGAAGTATAATTAGTTTTACCAATTAGTTGGTGTGTTTTGCTCAGTCCTGTTATGGAATCTTAAATTTTTAACTCTTAACATTTTTAGACTTTCTGAACTGAAGAAAAGGTGACATGTTTTGTCGAACCTCAAAAAAGTTAACAGATTTTAAGCTTAATTAGAAAATGTGAATATTGCTTCTTTTTTTTTTTTTTTTTTTTTTAAGTAATATAATAATTTTATATATTTTGCAATTATCATTATATATATTAAGATTATTATATTTATTTGAAGTTGTATATGTATTGTTTATTATTTGTTTCAACTTTTTCCACAGTTACCAAGTTTTACTGTATTAGTATTTTTGTTTTTGTACATCTAAACTGAAGATCATTTGTCTTATTTTTACTTTCTGTTTTTGCTTACCTAAAGTTATATTTATCAACTTTGAATTTTCTAATTTTTTATCAATTGATAGTTTAGGTGTTAGTACTATCAAAAAGGCTGTATAAATGATTTTATTGTATGTTAAATAATGACTATATAATCTATACTATATAAGTATTTTAGGCTTAAATCCTTATATATATTTATTTATTTATTTTTATCTTTTTCTGAAATTAACAAAACTTTTTTATATTCTTGTTTGTTTATTTCTGTTCTATTTCCTATTTCCTAATATATGCTTAATTGGGAAATAACTTGTAATAATTTCTTTCTTCTTGTAGGAGGCATGCTTAAAATTCATGGGGAAGCGCTTAGTCCCAATGTTCCCTACAAAACTCTTCTTGTTTCTGCAAATGATACTGCTAAATTTGTGGTGGAAGAGACATTGGATAAATATGGTGTACCCAAAGAGGAGTCCTATAAATATTGTTTAGTTCAGGTGAGTGCTTTTGTTTTCATTACATCAGACAAAAATGTTTAACAAATTAAAGCTTATTAACAAGTCATTAGTTAAATATCTTGAAGTAATAAAATCTAATTTCCTTGCTAAAAAAAACAAAACTAACTTGTTCACATTAATGATTAAATGAATAGTGATTCACAGATAATAAAAACTGTTTCTTATATATATATATATTTTAAAAAAAAAAAATGATTCCTTCGCTACATAAGAGTTCTCTTGTTTCAAAAAACAAAAGCCAATATATATATATATATATATATAAATATTTTTTATTATCTGTGAATTTGTTTAAAATTTACTATTTTAAAAGGTGACTGTTCCAAAGGGTGACAGGGAGTATCATGGTGGTTCTCTTGGAGATGAAAAAATTCTTGATGATGATGAATGTCCATTGGCTATTCAGCTACAGCATGTTACTGAAAGAGGTAAGATTCTTTTATTTTCTGCTGTAAGAAACTTCTCTCCTTCTCTTGCTCTTCCTCCCTTTTCTATTGTTTTTCCCACCTGTTTTAAATGCATAATCCTTTTGAAAGTTGTTCAACCTTGGAATACAAAAATAATCATTACTAATCAAGTATTTCATTTTAATTTTATTATTTGCTATTGAATTTTGACAATTGTACCAAGCTTAGTATATGAAAATAGGATTTGGTAATTGTATCTAAGCACACTTTGACTATTTGAACAGAAATATCTTCATCAATATTACCATATGAATGCTTGTCATTTTGAAAATTCATTTGCAAAAATCTTTGATTTTGTCAGTTTAATGTGCAGGCATTATACCATAACAAATGTCTTTTATCATTTATATACAATCAATAAAATCAATATTTACATAGAATCATTATTTGATAGAAAATCTTAGTTTCCATATATTCTTGTGACAAAAATAATTAAATTCAGTTGCATGTGATCCAGTTTTCTTTTTTTTTTTTTGTCTATCTTAAATCATTAATTGTAGTTTTTCTATAAACATTTATTTACATTGAATTGTCATGACACAAGTTGCATTGTTCATCAACTGGCATATAATTTTATTTTAGGTTAAAAAACAATCTTCAGATTTCAGTACAAAAACTTTCATTCCATTTTTTCTTATGGTGATTTTCTATTAGTCACTTAGATGTAGCCCAAGGCCAAAAGTATGGAGCACCCAGTGAGGATTGAACTCACTATTTGGTTGTAATTGATCTAGTGAGACAAGCTTGCTAACCATTACACTACATCATAATACCCAAATTCTTTTTTTCTTACCTACCTAGAGTTATTTACACTTATGATCATTTTTGTTTAATTTAAATCCATTCAGTTTCATCTTCATTTCATCTATTGTATAATTTAAAAAAAAAATATTAATGCTTTAGATTGATTCTCTCTTGTTCTCACTTCTCAGACAGAGTTGTGATTAATGAAGAAGGTAGGAGATTGGATGTCCTTTATTGGCATGTGCTATTTGAATTTTGTTTAGAATCTTATGCAACATGTAGCTTTGTAGTTTTTTGTCCAAGACTTGAATCTCTTACATTTCTAATATTTTTCTTTTGCTTTTATTTTTTTCATTAAATAAATTCACTTAATGAAAAAAATCTGTTGAAACAACAGTTGCATTCTTCATCGAAAGGAAATTTAGAATTTAGTTTCTATCCATCAAATTCTGTTTTAATTTGATTCCAAAATACAAGTACAATTTTTTCCTTGCATTTTCTTTTGGTTTTTTATAGTTCATCTTTATATTACTTTCATAAATGAAATTTTTTTTCAAAATAATTCATAATTTATGGCATAAATGTTTATAGTTTCATGTCAAGACTTCAGACCAAGTTAATTTTGTCAACTTATAAAAAGGTTCAGTGAGCTACATGTAAATAGTATTAAATATAAATTACATAATTGTCACTCACTGAATAGAAGCAAATAATTCAGTTTTATTTTTCAGCATTTAATACACACACACACAGAAAAAGACTTAACTTATTCCAAAAGACTGAAGAGAACCTGGAAAATTGAAAAATTCTTCCAAATAGGAGAGAAGAAAATAACTAGTGACAGGAGGGAATAATTGAATCTGTTCTGTTAAAAATTATTGCAGCTGGAATTTCAAGAAAGGAGAAATAATTTGAATAATTAAATGAAATTTCTAATTTTAACTTGTTTCAACTATTTTTTTTTCTAGCACCTCACCAAAATCATTGAACTATGTCCCCTCCCTAAAAAAAAAAAGAAAATACTTATTCTATGTATGTAGAGTAGAAATTAGCTGGTATACATTATTTTCCTCTTACATTTAAGTTTCTGAATATACTTTCGTCAGTTAAGTGCCTTGATATAATGCATTGTATGCAAGATATGATCTTAGTCAATGGATGTCTTAACATTTCTCTTTAGTGTTTTATGACCACCAGCAACCAATTTCTCTGTTGCTTTTAGTCAAGAAATTGACTATTATCTATTGTTAATTTTGATATTCTTTTTAATGATTCCTTTTAGGACAAGGTTCAATCAATTCAATTCACATGCTTTGTGTATTTAATCATAGATTCACATTTTGGAGATATATGCCATAAATAACTTGCATAACTGTTGAAACATGATGATCATGAGTAAATATGATCACAAAATAGATGAACGTTATTTAATAGGTTCAAGTATTTGAAGTAGTCTTTAAACAAAGAGTTTCTTTAAGAATTAAGTGATACACATTTGTGATTATTACAAATGTTTCATAACCTAAATAAAATTTTGTTCAACTTTTTATAATTTTTTTTCCTACCAATCCTCACAGAATGTTCCTGCAGTCATCTTATACAGCATGGCTTTAGTAATTACATTTAATCATTTCAATTACTTAACTTTTTCTCTTTGAGATAACTGATATGAATTTATGCCTGCTACCCTGTGTTGGTAGACACCTATCATCATAGTCCAGATTGTTGTTCTTTCTGTTGGCATGTCTTATATGTTCTGTTTCAGTTCAAAAGAATAATTGCCTTGTTTTCTTCTTAACACAGGTTCAAAACCTTTAAAAGCAATCAAATTCTTATCTTCATTTGGCTAGTGTTAACATTCATTGATTCCTTGTACCAGTTTTCTCATTTTTATTGCAGAGTTTCAATCACAGTACCAGGCCCGCACAATTTAGAAAAAAACTGATGGGCCACATTGATCGCAGAAAATTAACTGCAGATCAGAAAAGTAAATTTTTTGCATAAATTACTGAGTATGAGTGAGCTAGAAACATCTATCCATACACACACACACACACACACATTATATATGAGGGAGATACAAACAAATGTATAATTTTTTTTTTTTTCTATAAAGTTAAAAGAATTAGATATAAAGATAATGAAATAATTTTGAATAAAGTTATGCTTCCACAAACCTGAATTTTTTATATGTGATCAGTCATATATTTAGTCTAATGAACATTTAAAAAAAATATCTATTTTGAAGGACACAGAACGTTAAAACACAGGTTCCCATATGAATAGTGAAGTTAAACAACATCAGTCCCGGTCAGTACCTAGACGGGTGACCACTTGAAAATACCAGGTGTTGTAAGGTCAGATGTGTAGCTGGTGTAATGAATAATGACTTGAAATTCTTAATCAGAGAGCAGAGTTCCAATTGATATTTACATACACAAATACCTTTGGGAAAGGTATGAATCCACCTCTTCTCCCCACCCAGATATAGGTTAATTAGGACAAGTCACTAAAATCCATTATTATCTCAAAAAAAAATTGCACACAAAATATTTAGATAGGTTGAGATGCCACTAAACAAAAACAACCAACCAACTACTATTTTGAAAACCTCTCACAAGCCATATTGTGTAGACTCACAGGTCTTACATGACTTGTGGACCATATTTTGTGCAGGATTTCCTGTGTGTCCGTTATTTTGAGTTACCTTCTGTAAAATGGTGAAAGAAATCCTTTAGTTGACTTGAAGTAGAGATTGTATTTTCATTTCTATACTTATCATATCCACTGTCCTTCTTCATGAATTTTATTTGAGTCTAGCATATGAGTACTGTTTATTTTGATGCTCTTATTCCCAAATGTCATTATATACTCTGAGAAAGGTTAGTGAATGAGATATGCAAGAGATAGTAGTAGCAATTAATATACAATTCTAAAATTTACAATCTTACAAATTTGATCATACTGAAAATTGCAGTAAAAAGTCTTTAAAAAAAAACCTGTTTTACACTTTGGTAAATTTCCATAAAAAGCAGATAAGGATAAAGTTATAGAAGTTTGTTAAAAGAAAAATACTCTTTTTTTTTTTTTTTTTTTTTTTTAAATTCAATGTCTGTTCTTTCTTGGTTCATAGATTTGATTATGGTATTGTGCAGTGTCTATTAATTTGTTGATTTTGAGCATTGCATAATATGCCTTGCTTATTTCAAATCATTTTATTCTTCAGTACTGTTTTAAGAAAGGTAAGACATTACAGCAATTAAAATGTTGGTATTAAAAAAAGAAAAAAAGCAATAAAGTGAGGAAACTGGTTTGAATTAAACTAGCAAAAGAGAATCTCATGTACACCAAGTATCACTTTGCAGAATAAAAAGAAATTTACTTTTCGTCTTACTATTTAATTGGGAATTAAAATCATTAGATAAACATTCTTTACACATTTACTTTATTCAAGTTTAAATCTTGGAAATAAACCAAAAAAGTGAAGATAATAATTTTATGCCAAAATGTAATTTTCTTTCCTTTACTTTTGTAAGTGGAAAATGAATGATTTAATTTCAAATTTACTTCTCACACTTGTTTAAGTCACTTTCTTCCAAATATTTTCTTTTAATTTTTTTTTTTTTTAATTTTATTTTCCTTCTAATTCTTTTTTGGACAACCAGGTAATAATAAAGGTAGGATCAATACGCACAATGCATCTTTTTTCTTCATGTAATGTCCTCATAAACTTTTGCATGTTTTTTTGATGAATGTTCACCATTTGCATGACTTCATAAATTTTGTAAATTTCTTTTTTTTTTTTTTTTTTACATATGCCTTTCTCAGCCACTATCATCTCTCTCTTCTCATATGTTATCAATTTATGCATATAAATTTTCCTCAGATTCCTTCTAGAAAAGTTGGTCAAAAATTGTACACTACATATTTTAACCTCAGATTTTTGTGAAATTTCTCCATTAATTTATTTACATATTTTTATAGGTTCAGGCCTATTAAAATAAAAAATATATAAATTCTTTTTACTATAAATTGTATATTTTTAATTTTTTCTCAGGCTCTGTTTTAAATTCAATGATAGTATAAACCTATGAATGTGTGTGTGTGTGTGTATAATATATATATATATATATATATATATATCATTGAGGTCAACACTGAGTGGTGAGTGACAGTCTATTTCATGCTTTAATTCAATCTTCAGGCCATATCATGAAACAGTCGCCACACAGTGTTGACCTCAGTGTTTACTTTTATATTTACATATGCTCTATCCTGATATTGAGCACTTTTCCCCATAAATATAGAATAACTTTTATTATATATATATCTTGGTACCTCCAAAAAAGATACCAAACTTTTAAAAAATTGTTCTTAAAGCTTTTATTTTAGTTTTAATTTCAAGCTATTAGATTAAATTTGATATTTCCAATATGCCAAGTACTTTCCTGTATCTCAAACTGAATTTAAATTGATTGAAATTAGTTTTTTGTAAATCCCTAAAAATGCTTGATATTTACAAATATATTTATCACAAAGTAATACTATTTGTTAAAAAAATATTGCAAAAGTAAAATCTGAAACTTTGAGGAAGATTACTGAATTTAAAGTTTAATTAATCTAATTTGAAACAAATCTTACTTTTAGTTTAAAATATTGTATAAAAGCGCTTTTTTTTTTCTTTTTTCTTTTTTTTTTTTTAATACAGGTTGGTGTTTTTACAAAGTGTTGACAACTATCTCAAATAGACTTATGCTTGAACATTTTTTTTTCTCCAGGGGAAAACCTAAAAATTACTTAATGTCTTTTAATATACTATATAATGTCTTTTTATATAATTTTTTTTAACTGCCTAAGAATTTTAAAAATTTAGGAAAATATTCTAAGTAATCTATTGAATTGAATTTTAGATACCTTGCCTTTATTTGCTATAGTTACCACTCTTATTTTTGTATCATGTCATGAATGGATGTCTGTATTTACAAAAATCTCCACGTTTATACACACACACACACACACAAAAGAAAACTTCAAAATTCTCTTTAAAATATTGTGAATCACTGAATTCACCGAACTTTTCCATTTATAATTAGTAAATATGGTTTTTACTCAACAATATCATTGAACTGCTACAAATTAATACAGGATTTTAAGATTTAAAACTTTATAAATTATTCTAATTAAAATTTTTTAAAAATGAAAACAATTCTTGTAAAAATTCATTATTCATCAAAAAAAAATATTTTAAGACAATAGTGTCCATAATATATCTTATTCATAAAAGCAATTAAAATCTTTTCTAATTAAATAATGTTTTATTTTTATTTTGCAATTTTTATTTTATGATTCAGAGCAGATTTTTTGGGGTTGTGTTAAAAAAATTGCGTACTTTTAACTAATATAAAAATTAAGCCCTACAAAAGTGAATTTCTCAATTTCATAAATTGGTAACAAATGTAAACAATAAAATTTTTACCAAGATTTTCTGAAAGAAGAAATATTTCTAAAATAATTTCATCTATTTGTGAATAAGTACTGAAAGTTTCATAAAAATACAACAATTATTACATTTTTGCAAAAATTTACAAATCAATATTTTTCACTTTCAATGTTTTTTTAATAAATAAAAACTCCCTTGGTCTTTCCTCTTAATAATAACAAAGATTTTGATGATAAAACTTTGTTTTTATTAAGTTTGGGGCATTTTTTTCCATCCTGTATGTTTTTTTTTTTTTTAAGTGAATGTTTGTATGTGTGTGTGTGTGTGTATATATATATATATATATATATATATATATATATATATATATACACTCTTACATTGAGTTTTTGTGGCTATATAGGTATAACCACTCTTCAGAACAGTTAATCTGCAGATTAACTCTGTTCTGATGAGTAGTTAGACATATATAGCCACAAAACTCTGAAGTAAACAAGAGTTAAGTGAGAAAACCCCTTTTCCATATTAATTCTATATCCCTGTTGTCTTCAATATTGAGCACTGCCTCAAATGCCTCTTTATCGGCAAATTAATACAGGAAAACTAGCAATTTTGGCTTCCAAAACTGTATTTCAAATTAACACCTGTGTGTGTGTGTATATATATATATATATATATATATATGGCTTACATGAAGTGTCTTTGCTATAAATTATTTTAATGATATTTGTATGAATTAATGTTTCCAACATGCTTTACTAATGTTAAGACAAATGGTCAGAACGACACGCTTCTTGAAGGAGCTGGGATCATCTAAAATTTGTGTATATAGATTGCATTTTTTGTTATACACATTGACAGTTTTGTTGTCATAGAATAAGAAATAAGAGAAAGAAAAAAATTGTTAAAAGTTGTAATTTTTCATAAACTGTGAACTATCAGTGGATTATCTGAAATTATTTTGTTTTTATAAAATCCAGCAATAAAGGAATAAGAAAACCTTTGAATGTTCATCTCTAGAATCCTCATGCAATACTCTTTCTTGGCTGGTTGATGAATTTAAACAAACTTTTTATTGTGCTCCCATCTCTACCCACTCTTCCCTAATTTGCTTTATTCAAGAATGGTTTGAAATTTTATTTTTTAATGGCGCATAAATCATAATACTTGTAAATTTTGTAAATATTTTTGAGTGAACTAAAGAATATAAAATAATTTTTTATTGGAGATTTGGAGAAGAGAGAATATCATCTCTCATGACCCAAATATTATATAAGGTTTATTTATTTATATAAGGCTTATACATAAAAAACAAGACTCAAAACTTCAATGTGAAATTTGTAAGAAACAAACATTTATTACAAGGACTTATAAAATACACTAGAACAGAATACCATGTTTACAAATAAGTTTGCACTTGCAAGAATACCAATTCAAAAATTAAAATATGGCCTCCTAAAAGCTGATATAAATTTTTCAATAAAACTTTCATTTGCTTACTTACTTTCAACAGTCAAAAAATTGTCTGAGAAGGCTGGCAAATTCACACGCATCATTAGAAATTTTAGTAATTTGGTTTTTAAAATGAACTACAATATTGGGATAAATCCCATTTTTTTTTTTTTCTTTTTTTGTAAAAGTTCAAAATTAGGATTGATACGTCTAATTTTAAGAATCTTTTCTTTCTTTTTTATCTTTGTTCTTTTTTTTTTTTTCTTTCTTGTCATTGTTACCATCATTATTAGCAGCCCTCCCTCATTTGCTTGTGAATGGTAAAATCCTGGTCCTGTGTTTATCTTGTCTGGTTTTCCACACAATATGAGTGCTTCTCCTGACTGAGAAAAAAAATGGTGTTATATATATTATGTTATATAGCTCTCTCAGTCCCAGACCTATGCTGACTATTGGCTAATACCAGCCCAGTATCGTTCATATGCAAATAGCACCACCTAATATAAGTAGGTTTTCTCTGAACAGCCCATTGTGAAAGAGGACATAACTCAGCTCAGAGTTGGTTGCATGTGGTGCTGTAAGCACTACATCAAAACAAACTCTGAGTCTCTTATCAGGTTGACCCAATTCTGTTACATTTTTGGTACTCCTTCGCAGAGAAGGTACTTTGTCTTCATTGTTGTCACCACACAAGTGAGATACATCATCATTATTGTTGTCACTGTCCGTCTCCACTGCGGCAAGAGGCACATCAAACACCCAGGAATCTACTTCCAACTAGCAGCAGAGCATTGGTCCCATGCCAATCAGAGGTCTTTAATATGTCATAGCATGCCATCAATCAGGAACAATTGTGGACTGATGATCCCAGTGACCTTCCCGGTTGTAAACCGACAACACATCTTCAACTTTATATATCTTGTGCTCTGTCAATGGGGTTAGTGCATGTACAGTGTCAATGTCCTTAAGCCTAACCTTGTAAGTATGAACTACATTTTTCCTTCAGCGTCGCATTATACCAACAAACAGCTTCTTGTACAGGGCACTGTTTCCATGCTACAATCTGTTTTATGCTCCTATGGTACCTTTTATTATCTTGTTTTCAGAAAGCACATGTGCACACTGAAAGTGCAGCTGGATGCCATATTCCACCAAGAAAGCATTGAATAACTTGATGGTAGACTGCAAATGCTCCACCCAATAAGTCTCAAAGGGACCACATGCTCCCCAAAGCCTTCACTCCACATAGCCTGCAAATGAGTTCCAGCTTCTCTATGCGTTCAACCACTGGAAAACTGGACACTAATCCATCAAACTTGGGAATTAACTTTAAATTGAATTTGATGTCTGCCATCATCCATCAATTGCCAAAATAGCTTGTGTTTGTCTTGTCTGGTTTTCTGCACATTTGTACATTGAGAGCGCTCTCCCAACTGAGAAAAAAAACTGGTGTTATATAGCTCTCCTAGTCTCAGACCCAGACCTACACTGACTATTGGCTAATAGCTGCCCAGTATCATTCATATGCAAATAGTCAGACACCTAGTGTAAGTAGGTCTTCTCTTAATGTTCCATTGTGGAAGAGGACACAACTCTTGGTTCTTACAGCACCACATGCTGTCTCTTATGTTGACCTGATTCTCTAATTCAATGACTTAAATCATCTCAACATAGGCTCCAAATTCAATCAAAGTATGAAATTTGCCTACATGGAAATTATGTTCCTCATTGGTTAGAAACCTAAAAATTAAGCTACGTCTTTTTGGGTTTTTTCTGACCATAAGACTGGTACCTATTTTTTAATGAATTTGAAAACGAAATTTTACCTGAGTATCTTTCTTATAAACTAACAAGCTTCATTTAGGCAGTATTTTACATAAGATGTAAGCCTTTTTTTTTTTTTTTTTTTTTTTTTTTTTTTTTTTATTACAATTTGTAAACTAAAATTTATACATCAAATTTATTCGAGGTATTTTTTATTAACCATCTGGCTTTCTTTTTATAATTATTTTTTAAACACTACTCAAAAGAAAGTGCAATAAACAAACCTTGTCTATTGTATCATTTTTATTTTTTATACTCACTTTTTATTAATCTTTTATATAATTCATGTTTTTTTTAATTTTCTATTATATAATGTAGAACTTAACGGTTTTGGATATTAAATATCAGCCCCCCCCCCCAATTTCTTAATTCAGTAATATAGTCCTTTCTTATTGTAGATAGTCATGTACTTACAAAATCTATGATTACAATATATAAATAAAAGCAATCATTAATAGATGGTTTATTTACCAATTATCACATTTAATGTCTGGTTATCTTCTTTTAAAATTAATTAAAAAGTGGAACATGTTATTTTATAAAAGCAAATGTTTTCTTTTAATAGCTAAATGGTGTAGCATTTGACTTGATGTATTGTTTTGTGTGTCAACTGTGAATATATCTTTCATGTATTGACTTTCAAACTAAATTGTTTATAAATTTTGCTGAAAAATGTCTTTTGTCCTTTTAATGTGTTTTGCTTTGTTCATCAACTGCAAGCTAATAATAGAGACTTAGTGACTGTAAAGTGAACATCTAAAAGATGAAAAGAGCCTCATTTTCATGAATTCAGCTTTTCTTTCCTTCATTATTTGATGTGTTTTTCATTTGTCTGTGAACTAAGATGTTGATAAATGATTGTCCTTTGATCAGAGCCACTTTTGATATCAATGAAACCTTTTCAGCTTCTTGTTTTATTTGATAGTTTTTATTTATTAAAACTGTGTAGTTTGCTGAGAGACTATCATGTAGGATATTTAAGGAGTATATATTTTTTCATGTTGATCTCCATGGATTTATGGGAAATAATCTATTATGCAATTTTATCCTGAAGATAATCTTTCAGGACAAACAAAAACCTAGTTCACTAACTGCAATATAAATTTTTTTTTTCTAACAAAGGAAATAATACTTGCCTATCTGATTCAAGGACAGCTTTTTACTACATTGTGTTTTGTGTAAATGTTTTGAATAATTGTAATGTGGTATGATGAATGAAGAGTATCATGCTAAATTAAAACATGCAAATTTTGGTTGTCTTTTTTGTTATTAATACATCACTTTACAAAAATTAAATTTCTCATGAATCAAGTAAAGCAGTATGTGGAGTAATTGAAAATGCTCAATAATCAATAAAAGGAAGAAAAATACAGGGCAATATATTACTAAGCAAACAAGATATATGCAAGACAAAACTCAGCAAAGTAACAATAATAAGGTACAAAGTTCACAAAGTAAGAATTATGTTCACAAACAAAAGGGATACAGTCAAGTGAATGTAACATTCTGATTTAAAAACAAGAACAAAAAAAATAATGGCAAATGAGACCCATTTTTATAAGTTAGGAAGAAATCCCAGTATGCATTTGTGGGATTTGTCTAAATTTGGGGTGGGAATGTTTTTAGCAGTAATTTTATAGGGATTGAAACCAACATTGTTTTGATAAGTTAAAAAGGTCTTCATGTTAATGTCTTATTTGCTGAAAGAATGTTACCCAAGGCATTGTTAAAATATAAGTCAGATACTATTAGAAAACACTTTATAAAGTAGAAATGAAAAAGATGCATTAAGGATTAATTCAGTTACTATGCTTACATGTGCATAAATATGTGAATGAATATGTCTATATATGTAGAGTGTAGTGTTAGGACAGTGAAAGCAAGTGGTAGATATGTTTTAATAGCAGTCTTAGTAATGGTTCAACAACAATAGTGGGTACTATGTCCCTGTAATGCTCCAGAAAAAATCACTTGTCTGTGTGGGAACTGATCTTCACAAGGGTATGTAATTGAAATGCCTGGAAACAGAACCTGATTGCCACACAATGATTTCATCTTGTATAATAGCTAATAGAATGCCTTAATCTTATAATAATGGGGAAAATTTTTAGACATGTTCAAGTATTTAAAAATACTATAATTTTTTTTTTTTTTTTTTTTTAAATTGTTGATCGGGGGCTGTGGACAGTGCTTTATCACTGTCATTATCTTAACATTTTTTTTTTTCTTCACCTACAATTATGTTACAAATTAAACTAAGCATAACTGACTATTAAAAGATGAAAAATTTTCTGTGGATTTTGATGTCATTCTGGGTTTTTCTTTGTCCAAATCCATGATTTTGTTTTGCTCAAGCTAAATCCTGTAAAAAATGCTGTAAAAAATCCACTATATTTATCTGTAATGCTGGATTTTAACAAATTCAGCATTTTAAAAAGAAAAATCGCAAATTGATGTTAAAATGTGTCACAAAATATTGTTGATTTATTAAAGATGAAATGATCTCTTATGACATGTCATTAATTTGTATTTAGATACATTGTATTTATTTTCAACTTTTCTACTTGAATTGTTCACTTTTATGGCATATGATCCATTTTGCACATAATTAGGTTACAATAAACTTTGTATTTTATATAAATTTGAAATGTAATGGTGGGGGGGAACACAATACTCTCACAGCAGCCTTAATTGACTGCATTTACTTATTTTTTCCTATAAAATGGAAAATATATCTATCTTTTTCTACATAAATAACAAAATGGTTTCATTTGTTTTATCTTCAGTCATTATCAGTTTATTAATAAATTTAGGCCCCCCTCACCTCTTCCCTTTTTTCCTCCTGTAGGTATTTTAAATTACCATGGGTTATGTGTGTTGTTTATTTTACATGTTATACTTTTTTAAATTAATATCTTCTGTTGTTAATTATATTTCAACATCCTCACATGAATTGCTCATAAAAACTGATTATACCTTGAAATTTTTTTTTTTTTTTATCTTTAGGTAGCCTCATATTCCAACTTCGATTGCGGCCTCAAGATGACAGAAAGAAAGAACGAATGCGAGCAGCAGTTTCTCATAATGACTTGTGTTCCAACCCAGACAAAAGCCCTCCTCAGCAATACCGATTACCTTACTTGCTAGAACTCCACAGTGGTAAAGAATTTACTTATATTAGCTACAATAAGTGTGTTTATTTATTTATATACATACATACACACACATACATATATATATATATATATATATATATATATATATATTGACTCTCCCATCAAATACAACATATGAGGGTCAAGCAGATCAGTTCCTAGGAAACTGACAGCCTGACAACAGCACATGAGATTTGATTATAGTGGTGAAGGTTTCGTGCAGGACCATCCACACTTTTTGAAGGGCCAACATGCCACAGGGTCCCCAAACGACCCTCCGCAGGTTTTGAATTCAGAGTTGTCCTTCTCCTAGACCAAGGCTATAGAACCCAGTCTGTCCTGCTATTTACCCATAGCTGGAGGGAGAAGAGGATTCATACCTTTCCCAAGGATATTAGCATGTAAGTGAATGTAATGGATTTGACTGGAATTCGAACTCGGCTCTTCAGACATACAAACGAACAGAAAGAATTTGCCATTTATTTAGATAAAAGATTAAATGACATCACTTAGCAGCCTCCATAGATTACTTCAACTTTCACAGTTTTCCTTAAGGATATATTTGAGCATTTAAAATTTTTTAAATTTTGAATACCTCGTATTTTTACTTTTGTTTATAAAATATGTTGCAAAATAAAATCCTTACATTCACCTTGATAAAGCTCTTAAAAGGATGAAACACATTGGTAAAGTTTTCCATTTGTATTTATTGAAATTGTCTTTTTACAGATATATTTAAATCTGAATTTACAAATGCACACAAGCTTCTTGTTTTTAATGAAATACTGTTTTTTTTTTGTTTTTTTTGTTTAATGTAAATTTATAAAGCAGTTCCCTTTGTTTACTCCGACAGATGGCAGAGAAATTATTGAAGGCAGGATTCACTATTTGCAATCAAATGTCACTGAAGTTGGAAGTGAGAAATCTGTATCTGAAAGTGGCCAGTATCTACAGGTAAAATTGCTACATTTCTCACCTGCATGCATGTTAGGCTACCTGACTTCTATTTTTTCATTTTAATGATGATCCAGCGTCCTTTAAAAGGTCTCTGGTGAAATAAACTATTACAATGGAGCCTTAAAGTGGTCTGTTTTTTTTTTAATATATATATATATATATATATATATAAAATATATATATATATTTTTTTTTTTTTTTTTTTTTTTTTTTTTTAATGAATATTTTAAGTACTAAGCCACTTTATCTATTTCCATCCAATTCACTATATATATATATATATATATATATATATATATATATATATATATATATATATATATATATATATAAAAACAGAAACCTTTACTGGAATAAGAAATCTGTCTTGACACCAAAGAAACTGGATCTTTTCGGTCAAATGTTTCAAGGAGACTTATGTATTATTAAAATAGTGAAATAATTTAATTTGCAAAATTTAAGGAAAAATTTGATTTAGTTCTTTCAACTATTTGGTATATTTTAGTGTTTTTAGTTTTGTTTGTTGTTTTTGTTTTTAATTTTTCTTGTCTTTTTCAGTTGTTTGGTCAAAACATCCTTCCTCATCACTGTGTCATTGCACATATGGATGGTTCTGTTACTCTCACACCAACAAAGCCAGATGCAGAGACGTATATTAATGATGAGCATGTCTCAAAAACAACATTGCTGCAGGATGGCATGATCATAAGATTTGGACTTAATCATATTTTCAGATTTTGTGATTCCAGATCCGATGAGGTAAGGGCTAAAAAATTTTTTTGAATTTAAAAAAAAAACAAAAAAAAACTTTGAAATTTTATAAATTTTTGTCATTTGAGAAACTAAGAAACTTCTAAAAGGATCATTTGTTCAATTTACAATAAATTTACATTTTATTTAAAACTTTATAACATTTCTGCTTCATATATAAACTAAAAATTTTAATTTTCTCATAAAATATATTATTCTAACAGGAGCCCCAAAAATACTGGTAACTCGGTGTTCATTATAAGCAATATTTTTATTATATTTTTATTAATATTGAGGCATGTGAAATATAGTTTTACTTTTTGTGTGTGTGTCTGGTAAGGTTTGTAATGCTGTCCATAATGGTATATTTTGATGATGGAAGTCTTTTGGTGCTGATGTTAAAGTTTTCCTCAGTCTTGTTTTTAAAGCATTGTAATCAAAAATTGATGGTCATCCAATTATGGGTTTTTTTTTTTTTTTCAAGGAACAAATCCTGACTGTAAATCACATAAACTAGTTTGGCAAGTGCAGTCAGATATGCATTTTATTTACTTCAATTCTGCAAACAACTTTAGTTGCTTTCATACCCAGTTTCCAATAATGCCCCTAAATTATCAGAATCTTTATCCATTATAACATCTAAAACAATGTTATCCATTATAACATCTAAAACAAAATAGATATCCAAATAATATTGATAATGGTATGATAATGGTATGATAATAATAGTAGTATAATATATGGTGATAATAATATAGTGGAGTTGTATTCATTAGATGTGTACAGGAAATAAGATGTAGAGTTAAGGTCTGTATTAAAGAAAAATACTCAACAATGTTGAACCTTCATACCTGCAAAAAACTGTCAAAAAGAACTGTTATTCCCTTGACACCGCTATAACTGTATACACTTTTACACTTTTGACTCTCTCAGCAATATTTGTTTTAAAAAGTGATAATTAGAATTTTGATAAAACGCAAACGTATGAAAGTGGATTTATACATTTTCTTTATTCTTGGGAATGACAACAAAGATGTTAAACACTATTAGATTGTTTATTTAATCTGTCAGCAGATTTTTGCTAGGTTTTTTTTTTTTTTTTTTTTTAGCAATGATGTAGAACGTTGTCAAAGATTTTTCAAAATAAATATTGCATTGTAGTTGGCTTATATGTTTTGATAATTTTGTTTTGTTTTTTTTTTTTAATAAATTTTTGAATAAAAAGGTTTCTTTTCAAATTTAATTCTTTATAAAATGACAAATAAGTCTTTTATCCAATGATAAATAAATATCACATTGTACTTTTCCACATATTTCTATGCTCTTGTAAATAAACCTTGCCAAGGGAGTCAAAAGTGTATACAGTAAAAGCGGTGTCAAGGGAATGAATGTCCTTTTGACACACCATTTCTTTGCAGATATGCTGTTTAATCAATATGAATGCTAATTTTCTGCTATTTCTTAATGTTTATCTTTTTTTTTTTTTTTTTATATCTGATATTGGTGTAGAATAATTTGTTTTTTTTGTTGTTTTTTTTTTTTTTTTTTTTTTTTTTTTTTTAAATTAACAAAATAACAAAATTTCATTAAATTAAATCAATAACCAAAAATAGTCTTTTATTTTTCATAATTTAGTTTCTCATTATTTTAGTGTAAATGATTCTAATTTTATTTACTTCGAATTATTTTGCTACTCAAACATTTAACTTATCTGTTTACCATTTTTCAGAATCTTGGTTACCCTCGAGGATCAGCATCTCCCAGCCTAAGGCATCAGCCTGGTCCATATGGAGATATGAATGATGAACAAAACAAACCATTTGAAACCACTTTCGAACTGAATGGTCATGTTGAAACTTTGGATGATCAGAATTTACCACGGGGATTATCCAGAGAAGATTTACACAAAAGGTCAGCTTACTCCTCCCTTTTTTTTTTCTTTTTTTTTTTTAATTAGATTGGGGGTAAATGAAATTTATTTCTCACTGATAATCAACTGAAGAAAAAGACTATATAATATCTTTTCCTTTATTTGTTTTCTTAATAGTATTGTAAATGTTATGCTACCATGTCTAGACATTGTTAACTATGCTCATCTACCTTTGACATTACTATTATGGACATTGTTTATATTAGCAAGAAAAACTATTGAAGTAATTTCAATAGTTTTTCTTGCTGATGTAATAGTCTGAAACACTTCTTTTATTGAGCAAAGACGCTATGAAGAAATGGATTCTAAAAGTGATATTGTGTCTGTTTGGTCAAAAGTTGCAACTTCACCACTCTAATTCTGGACATTGTTATATCCGTCTTGCCATTCCATGTCTCAAAAAGAATGAAAGCATTGTTCTGATGAGCACTAGAGATACTGAAAATAAATTTGGTGGAGGAAAAAGTAACAGAAAAACTTCACAAGCAATTTTGTCATCCCATTTATGAGAAAATGGCAACTCTCCTGAAAGATGCTAGAGTTCTTGATGTTGAATTTATGAAATGGCTTCAATTACCTACAATTGCAATATATGCCTAAAATACAAGAGAGCACATTCAAGGTTCATTGTTGGTTTCTCTTTAGCAAAACACTTTAATGAAATGGTGTCTATGAACATTAAAGAGATTAAAAGAACTAAAATTCTTCATTTTACCAGATACAGTGTAGCATCTAAAATAGTCAAAAAGTTTATAAATTGACTATTAAATTGTAAAATAAAAGCTTGATTTTTAAATTCCCTTTAAGAACAATACCCAGAATTGAATATTATTAACCTCTTAATTATAGTAGAAATTTTTGGCACTCATAATGGAGCCATAGAACTGTCTTTGCAGTTAATGAGTTTTCAAGTAAATTACTTGATTGCCTTCTAACAATGCATTTATTTCTGCAGTGCCCCAAATCATAGTCCACATAGTCAAGGAAAACATGGTGCACCATCTGGAAGACCTGCTGAAGTTTTGCCTGCTATTCTAGAATTTCGAGAAGAAGGTAAGGATTCATTCACTTTATGGACAAATATTCCTCGCACTTTGCCACTATTTTTTGTGATTTTTTTTTTTTTTTTTTTTTTTTTTTGTGTGTATGAAAGAAAAGTTAGAAAGTAACTGAAAAGAAATCAGTTCACCACTTTGGCATTTGTACTTTGTTTTTTGTTTTTTAATTATTTAACTTCTTCTTTCAGCTGAGGACCAACTTTTAAGAAAAGTCATTTTAAATACGAAATGCAACACTGTTCAATTTAAACTTGCTCCAACCTATACTTTATATTTGGCCATACGCCACCGTCTGTCCAATGCTTATTACCCTGAGTTGCCACCCCAGGAACGAGCTTTACGGTTAACTAATTTCATTAACAAAATTAGTGGAATCATGCAGCAAGCCATTGAGGTTAGCACTCTTTTCTTTCTCTCTAATACGAACAGTTGTTTAATTTCAAATCATTTTTGTGAAAAGTGTATTTTAATTTTTTTTTCTTTTATCTCCTTTAATAGGAAAGCTATGAGGATCCAGCTGCTTTAGCTTTTTTGATGGCCAATACTTCAGAAACATATAATTTCATTAAACAAGATCAAGATACTCGTTTGTTTAGCCGTGATGCGCAAGAGGTCATGGCAGAGTCTGTTCAAATGGCTTTCCATCATCTGGTTGGCTGTTTACAATATGATCTTCAGCAAACAATGCCAGCATTCATTGATCCTGATGATAGTGTTGATGATGATGATTTTGGTGTAGCAGGTAAGTCAGCAACTCTCCCCCCTCAAAAAAAATGGAGGGTTATAATTTTATCAGTATTAAAACTGGCTTCATTTTTCATATTTAACCATATCTAAGTTAAGTAAAAACTAGTCAACTTTAATAATAATGCAATTGCATTAATTTTTCTTTTTTACATTAATTTCATTCAGAAATATTGACATGATCCTTTTCTCTTGGATTATTTTTGTTATTTTTTTAGTTGCATATTACTGCAAATTCTACTTGAAATGGATCTATTGGCAGTGAGTAGATAGCACAGATCTATAATAAAGGACAAGTTCTATGAACATTCTTCACTTTTGTTTCAAGGAAACCTGGTTGGATATAACAGCTGCTTTAGTCAACTAAGCAATGAGAATTGTGGAATGATGAGTTTACAGGTTAGATTTGATCTTCTACAAAGCCATTAAGTTCTTGTAGCTGAATTAGTAAGAACACATTGAGCCTTCAACCAGCCTTCTCCTTCGAAGAGACAAATGTCTGAATCAGTTTATACTTTTTTTGATCTGTACTGTCTACTTGCTGCTCTAGATTGACATTTTGAGTTGTGATAAAAAGATTGAAGTAAATACTAATTAAAATTAATAAGGATTGATAATGTTGCACTGAATAAAAATACAGATGATGTCATTGCAATTTAGTTTAAAAAAAATAAAGCTTGTGAGAATTCAATTCAAGGGAAACAATTCTGTCGAATTAAGTCAATTTAGTGTTATACTGAAAATAATTAAACTAATTATAATATGCTTGTTTGTATATAGAAATCAACTGTTCATTTATTTTTGGAGTGTTTTGACCATAACATTAATAAAAATACCATCCTTATTTAATTTTCCAAATTGTAATATTTCCACAATCTATTATTTAATGGAGTTTCACTGTGCAGTAAACAAATGGAATTTTGTAGTATGTATGTATATAAGTATTTTGTTAAGTGCTCCCCAAAAGTTATAACCTAGTTGATGATGAAAGAATATCAAACCTAATCTACATTTCAATAAATTAATGATCCAAACAAATATAAAAATAAAAGTTTTCTCAGTAATATTTCATATATTTTAATCGAATTCACCCCAAGCAATGTAGTAAAGCCACTAAGACACAAGGGGGCATAGAAGTATTAGAAAAACATTGCTAAGGAGCAAGAACATAGAAGAGTAATCAAGAAGACAATAGATAGCAATTTACATTGCATTTAAATTTTTGAAGATCAAATTTGTCTGGAAATGAGAAGTGTGAGAAAAATTATTAGCATAAAACTTACAGCTACATCTAGCCAATTCAACTGTATATTGATGAGACCTCATCACCAGTCTAGTCCTGTGCTTAAATTCATAGTCTAGCTATTCTAGCAAAGAGCTCATCCAGACAATTACCATGAAAGTATTTATAGAAACGGCACAAGGAAGCAACTTTACAGCAATGGCAAAGTGACTGAAGATGAGATGCCAGGTCAGGACCAATAATATTGATGATGATTCTTTGGATTTTATCAAGGATCTCTAAATATATAGCAGGAGCACTGAACCATATGTGGCAGCAATATTCTAAGCATGGGTGAATGGTAGACGTAGATATCTAAGATAGATTCTGAAGAGAAAAATTGTCTAGCATGATGCAGTGAACTACCTTTCTTAGCAGTTGATTCAATATAGTCTTTCCACTTCATGTCAGCTGATAATGTTAGCCTAAGAAGGCACAAATTACTCCCCTGGAGGTTATCAACAGCCATACTGATGGAAGGCAGAAAGGGGTTCTCTCATGATTAATAGAGAGCAATTTAGTTTTGGAGGTGTTAAAATTAACAAGCCATTCTTTGTGCCAGTTAACGGACTGAAGGTCATTTAGACGTCGGCCACCAATTTGATCTTATAAACTGATGAGACTTCCTATTGAGACAGCAGTAAATGTTTATCAGCATAGATACCAAGTTGATAGCTTGATACCATTGGGAAGGTTGTTAATGAAAATTAAAAATAAAGTAGGACCAACAGTAAAGCATTGGGAAAACACCTGCATTAGTACAAAAGGATCTAGAAGAATGGCCATTCAGGATAAGTTTCAATTTATGATTTGAAAGGAAAGACTGAATCAGTTCAAATATTTGTCTAGAGAAACCGTAACTTTTCAATTTGTGAAGAAGACCTGTATGTCAAAATCTGCTGAATGCTTTTGAGCTGTCCGGCGCAACTGTCTGAGCTTCACCATTCTTAACTAAAGCTTGATAGACTCTTTCCACAATAATTGTTATTACATCAGTAATTGACCTAGAGAAATGAAAGTCCTATTGCTTATCTTAAAGAAGGCTCTGCAATGTGAGATGTTGTGGGGAAAATTGTGAAAATGGTCTACCTCGGAAATGCCTGCGAATCTGTGCATCGTGCAAACTCCGATTGCTCAACGGTAAAAAAAAAAAAATGGCAGCGCCCATGTTTTATGCCAGGCGGTCTTGGACAGCTAACGCGGAATCTCGTTGTCTCGTCATTCGCATGCAAATTATGGTCGGTCCTCGGCTGTATAAAGCAGGTGCGTTTTTGTTTCTGAGGACTGTTTTTTGCTCGTGAGAAGGTTGGACATGTGACACTATTTTGAGTCATTGCTTTACCACAACAGATGTTTAACCAATTCAGAGATGGTTAGAGCCTCTAGTAGTTTAACAAAAAGAGATAGAAGGACAATAGTTGGTAGGATCAGACAGTTCACTTGAGTTCTTAAAGAGTGGAACAACAGATGAGGATTTCCAACAAGAAAGAAGCAGTGAAGCATTTATTATACAGTTATACAGTTTAGAGAGAACAGGATCCAGTTTTGGAGCACACTTCTTAAGGACTATTACAGTGATATCATCAGGTCCACATGCTTTGTTGGGGATCCAGATTAGAGATGATAGCAGAAACCATGGAAGGGATTATATGCATATCACTCAACAGAGACTCAATTCTGATTGGAAAGTTAGGCAAGGATTCTCCAGATGAGTCAACAATAGAGTTTAAACAGAATTTATTGGTGCAAAATTATGCTTTATCAACAGATGTTAACACCTCAAATTGATTGAAGAGAGGAGGAATAAAAAAAAACTTGCTCTTATTTAATGAACTATTACAGAGTTGCCAGTAATCATGAGAGCCAAAGTTGTTAGATGCAATATGGTGCCTCATTTTCTCAACAAACAAGGATTTGAGGACAGGTTTACATTTATGTGCAGCCACATATAGGCATCTATTGTGGTCAGAACAGTCATGCTGGTACAACTGGAAATAGTGGTTCCTGTGGGCTCTAGTGGCAGAATATGCTGGTGTAAACCATGGAGATTAAGGTTTCACCTGGTATTTGCAAGAAGGAATGAAAGCATCTAATGCTGGCTTTGACCCAAGGAGAAAATTCAATGGTACAATTCTCAATATGATGGTCAAAAATATCAATCCAAAGGAGTAAATCTCAGTCAGCGCTGGTAACAGAAAGCAGTCTTATAAATAGGTGGTTTGTTTTTAATAGATGATTGGAACAAAATATCACTAGATAGTACATAGTGATATGAGTTGCCAAGAGGACTGTTGTAAAATTCAGCAAGAACTAGGAGAGCCGGTAAGAGATAAATTTAGTAAAGAAGCATGTTGCTCAGATATGTTTGGGAAATAAGTAGGGAAATCTATGATTTGTGTAAGGGATTTGAGCAATTGAAAAATTGAAAGTCTGAATACTGACAACATCACTAACATTTAAATGTTTAAGCCATGCATTGTGACGTATGTTAAAAGCACTGAAAATAAAGATGTTTGCAGATGAATGAAGAAGGCATCGTTTCCATACTGTCAGAAATTTTTTTTCTAATATACTGCAGTCCTGAGAAGGTTGGGGAGGGGATAAAGGAAAAAAAAAAAAGTGATAGCTAACAGTATAATAATGAAAGTCGAAAGAACATGAAAGAGTTGCCTGGGGACTCCCGTGATAATTCCTTTGCTATTGGAAGATTATCCTAGATGTAAACATGCATGTGCATACTGGAACCTTTTCATCTAAGTGGAAGATAGCCTCAAACAGAGAATTAATTGATAGCAATGGAAGAATTTAAATTGATTTCACAAAGTGCAAAGATATCCAGCAACCATTCCAAGGGAAAAGATTCTATAAACACACACACACACACACACACACACACACACACACACACATGTATGTGTGTATATATATATATATATATATATATATATATATATATATATTACTGTTTTCTTTAAAAACTTACCAAAAAAAAAAAGACTCAACAACCTTATATTCCAGAAGAGAATAAATCCTATATTCCCCCAATTTGATGATCAGTTGACAAGGAAATTCATTTGAAGGAAGGAAAAAAATTTGCAGCTCATACTCATCAGTAGTAGTAGTAGTAGTAGTATCATCTTTACATTATTAGTAGTAGTAGTAGTATCATTAGTAGTAATCTATTACACACTAAGAAAATCTCAAGTAATTTATCTGTGATACAAAAGATTGTGTTAAAGATTATTGCTTACCTACTAAGAAAAACGATATCTTCCTGAGAAAAACCTTCGTTTACATTTGGCCTCAGATAAATGTTTGCAGCAAATCAAAAGAAATATCATTATTGTTCGTTCTTAATTTTAAAAAAAAAAACTTACTTTTGATACAGAGAATATGGGCCGAGGAACTCAGAGAATGTCACCAACCCTGGGTGATGTTTTGCGAACACTGTCTGCTGCAATGAATCTTCTACGTCGATGTCGAGTGAATGCTGCACTCACCATTCAGCTGTTCTCTCAACTCTTTCACTTCATAAACATGTGGTTGTTTAATATCCTCATCCAGAGATCAAATCTCAAATTGTGTACAAGACGATGGGGAATCAGGCTGAAGCGTCGGTTGGGGCGTGTTGAAGCTTGGGCAGAGAAGCAAGGACTTGAGCTGGCTGCTGATTGCCACCTGTGCCGAATCATTCAAGTAAGGAATTCTTTCCTGTTTGTGTTGTTTTTTTCTGATGTTTATATTGACCTTTTTTTTTTTTTTTTTTTTTTTTTTTTTTTTTTTTGTATAAGCTGTCAATAATCAGTATAAGGTGTTAAAAAAAAATTTGCTTAAGACCTTTAAACCTACAGGCAATGTGGTTGCTTTAGAGCAGTGGTTCCCAAACCTTTTTTTTTTTCCTTCTTCTCATGCCTCACCAAATTTTATGTGATAAGTACATTTAAAAATTAAAAAACAGAGAGGGTTAAAGGGAGATAACTGTGGTTTTGAAGTCAGAACATTATCATTGATAACTCCAATTTGCAGAGCCTAGTTACTATATTCTTAATACTTGATAACACAATGATAAACCTAGTCAATAATTATTTATAACTATTTATACTGGGACTCCTGCATGTAATTACAAGTAATCCATAATATTTTAAATTTTGAAATCATATTTATTTTTGGCATATGAATTTTTTGAAAGTGTTACTAAATCTTTGATTGTCTTTCAATCATTCTACCTCACCTACTATCTCCTTATGAGGCATGCCACATTGTTTGGGAACCAATGCTTTAGAGGAATATGTTATATATTCTTGGCCATATTCTGTCTTCTATATCCTTCATCAAATAGAACACTTTGAGTAATACATAGCAGTGATAATAACTTCCATAAGTTAGAAGCACCATGGACGTACAGGCAGATTCAACCTCAATTGGATCCATTATGGTGAAAGTACTATTAACTTAACTCTTAATAACTTAATTTAGTAACCCTTTCACTTAAGTAGCATAAAATAAACTGCTATTCCCTGTAACATCAATAAGGCTAAAGTATATATGTTTATTACAATTACCCATTATTACAATGGGTAATGGTGGACTATGCAGTAAATAAATACTGGACTGTTCTTGGATTGCTGACACCACACAAATTTGAAGATGTGACATGAACAACACCTCAGAAGTTTCAAATTGTTGATGCAACTTATGCTTGACACATATCCAAAGATTTTCCACACTTCAAGTACGTATGGCAGGAAATGCTGCTGATGAGTCATGTCATCATCAGAGTTGGTTGGTTTCCTTGATTCCAGCAAAAGCAGCTCAGCTATCTCAAACAATATGGCTTCCAGGCTGAGTATACCACACAATTGCCACTTTCAAAGTCTCTGCTTGCTGATCTGGCACCTCAACTAAGAAACTCTCCTGAATCCCTCTCAATACCACTTAATACCTAATGGCTAGGGCGTCATTGGCTATTTTACTTTACATTGTTTAAGTGAAGCAGAACTTTGACAGATTATTTTATGTCACTTGTGTGACGGATTTCCCCTATTTTGGCTTTTATACAGGTAAGTAGTGCAACAATGACATATAGTCATAGAGCTATCCCTTGAAATCAATGCTCAATTTAGTGCCTGGGACACTTATTTAAAAACTTTTAATGAAAGCATATTTTGATTAAATAGAGTTGTCTTTAATTCCCCAGGTCCAAATAAGTACACTCTTTCATATATTAGTTTAGTCACCTACCTACCTACTTACCTCCAAAGAAAAGTGACACCTAAGGTTTAAAATTAATTTTTATTTTAATAAAAATTAAAACAAAAAAAAAAAATCTTTCTTGAAGCTTTTATTTTAGTTTTAATTTCAAGCTAATGGGTTAATTTTTCCAATGAGCGAAATACTTTGCTGTATTTAAAAATAAAATTTAAATTGATTGAAATTATTTTAATTTTTTTTTTTTTTTAAATCACTAATGGTTCATTTTAGCCATATTTACAAATCTCTTAGCACAATGTAATTCACTTTATTAAAAAATCTTTCAGAATTAAAATATACTTTTCTAAAACATTATTTGAGGAAGATTAGCTGATTTAAAGTTGAATTAATTTGATTTGAAACAAATGTCAAATTTTTGTTCACTGATCATAATTTCATCACACACACACACACACACACACACAAGCTGCCATCATAATGATGAATAATTTAAAGTTTAAATTTTGCTTTTTTTTTTTTTTTTTTCAGGCTGCCCACCTTCTTCAGGCTCCAAAAAACAATTCTGATGATATTGCCAACATAAGTTCCACTTGCTTCAAGCTGAACTCTCTCCAAGTGCGTGCTCTTTTGCAGCATTACATCCCCGAAGATAATGAGCCACATATTCCCCAGTTGTTGATTGATAAAGTGGTAGCAGTCGCTACAAATATGGCTGATGAGTTGGCCCAATCGGAAGGCAGTGAAATTCGTTTGGAAGAAGACAAAGATCTGCAGCTTCCTTTCCTTCTGCCTGAAGATGGCTATTCATGTGATATCATTCGAGGTGTTCCCAATGGCCTCCCAGAATATATTGACCCTTTTACTCGAGCAGGAATCTGTCGTTTGATTCCCCAGCCAAATTCAAAAGGACTCTGGACTGTCCATATGGTAGGACCAGACCAACAGGGACCAAAGCTTAATGAGGTGAGAAAAAGTCATTTTTGTTTTGTGTTTTGAGATCTTGTGTCCTGTTCATTTTCAGTGCTGATTTTTTAATTGTTATTTTTTTGGTAAGTATTTTAATTTGGTAATTCTTGATGAGGTTTACTTTTGTGTAAAATTGGACAGTTGTAGATGATCAGGAACTCTAACATTATCATTTTTATTATCTGCTACTTGAACTGGTGTCCTAATTTTGATTGTTATTGTCCCAAATATTTTGGTCAATGTACTCTCCAGCCTTTCTCTTCAATGCCTTTCATATTTGGTAATGTCTTGGGAATGTTATGACTATAACAACCAAGATGAAGAAGACACCAGTTTAAGTAAGTCAATATATAATAATGATTCTTCCTCTTAGAAATGTTGTAAATTTAACAAGATACAGTGAGATTTTGAATAAATTAGTTTATATAATAATTCCTCAATTTGGAAATCATTTTCAAGTGTTATAAATATTATTTTATAGGAAAAAATTATTGAAACTAGTTTTAATCCATGAAAATTTCAAGGTTTTTTAAATTGAAATTTCTTAATTCTTCAGTTAATGTCTGAATAAGCTCATGGTGAGATCTACAGTAATAAAACATCTGTAGAAATTCTCCTTTCACATTGTTAAATATTTCAACTTAACAACTTTAACAAAATATTGCAATAACAATCATAAATATGAATTCTGGTTGTTATTTTAAGAATTAAGCCGGTACAAAGAAAAGATTTGAAACTAACAACTTTTCCATTTCACTGAAACAGACATTAAACACTTCTTTCCTTTCTTTCATTTTCTGACTGAAACCAAGTAGCTTCTTTGATGTCTTTTATCTTCTTATGCACCAAAACAGAATAGTCCATTGTTTATGAGGTATTGGCAGGGTATGACGGTCGTGCAAACTAATGAAGGGAGGGACAAGCACAATTATAATAGAATAATTAAGCTATTGAGTGTGGCATTTTGTTGTGGTCGCCAATGCTTTTCAGTCTTTTAGCTTAAGATCAAAGTTCTTATCAGCTAAATCTGAATCTCTCTCCTTCCACTTCTATCTTCCCGTTTTTTTTACTTTCATTTTCTCAATGGAACCAAATACTGTATTTTCTCCCCTTTCCATGTGATTAAAAGGGGAATAGTGCATTATTTATGAGGTAATGGCATGATGCAATAGTTGGGTAAACTAACAAAGGAAGGGACAAGTGTAATTACAATAGGATAATTTAATCTATATTTTAATCTACATTTTTAAATAATTCTACAAAGGAACAACTAGAGTTAATTTCTAATTTTCTGTTTTAATTCTTTCTTTGTTTTTTTGTTTTTTTTTTTTTTTTTTTTTTTAATAATTATGAAAAGACATTTTTCTTTTTTCTTTCTTTTTTTGCATCATGTAAAACTGGTTACTGTCCCATTTTTACTTCACAAATTGTTTGTATTTCACTAAGAATCACAACAGTATCTCTTACCTGACTGATCAAGTTTGACAAGCTATTTTTTTTTATTTTCTGATCATCTTGTATAAAAAATTGGCTAATTTTATACTGTGAAATTTTGATTAATGAAATTTAATACTTAGACTTTTATTAAAATAAAGGAATACTCTAATAAAGTTTTAATCTTCAAATTGATTATTAGAATTACAATTCTTTAATTCTTTGCACTAAAGAAATGGCCAGCTGAAATTATCCAGTGTCCTCTACTTTCATTACAAACTACTATTTACAGACACTTCAGTAACCATTGATAACGATAATCAGGTGATAAGATTGATTATTTGTCACTTTGAATTGAATTAATACATTTGATAGAATTGTCACTTTGAATTGAATTAATACATTTGATAGAATTGTTTCTATTCATAATTATTTTTTATTTTTGTCATTCCACTTAACAACCATAAAAACCCTTTAGGCTAAGGGGAATTCTGGCTGTCTTCAATTTCCTTTTCTGACTGTACCTGATAACAATGGATATGTTTCCTGCCCCCTATCAAAATTTGATCTGATCATCAGTTATTGATGTTGACATAAATTTCTGATCTGTTTTGTTTTGCCTCTTCACAATCTCTCATTCATCAATAAATCTTGTGTTTGTTAATACTGGCCAAACCAAAAGGTATTTTGTCAAATACTTGGGGATATCTGTAATGCTAAAAATACCAAATAATTTTAAGTCTCTTTTTTCTATCTCTCTCTCTTTTTTCTATCTCTCTCTCTTTTTTCTATCTCTCTCTCTTTTTTCTATCTCTCTCTCTTTTTTCTATCTCTCTCTCTTTTTTCCTATCTCTCTTCTCTTTTTTCTCTCTCTCTTTTCTTTCTCTCTCTCTTCTCTTTTTATCTCTCTCTCTCTTCTCTTTCTATCTCTCTCTCTCTTCTCTTTCTATCTCTCTCTCTCTTCTCTTTCTATCTCTCTCTCTCTTCTCTTTCTATCTCTCTCTCTCTTCTCTTTCTATCTCTCTCTCTTCTCTTTCTATCTCTTCTCTTTCTATCTCTTCTCTTTCTATCTCTTCTCTTTCTATCTCTTCTTCTCTCCTCTTCTCTTTCTATCTCTTTCTCTCTTCTCTTTCTCTCTCTCTCTCTCTTCTCTTTCTCTCTCTCTCTCTTCTCTTTTTCTCTCTCTCTCTCTTCTCTTCTCTTTCTCTCTCTTTTCTCTCTCTCTCTTCTCTTTCTTCTCTCTCTTCTCTTTTCTCTCTCTTCTTCTCTTTCTCTCTCTCTCTCTTCTCTCTCTCTTCTCTTTCTCTCTCTTCTCTCTCTCTCTCTTTCTCTCTCTTCTCTCTTCTCTCTTCTCTCTTCTCTTTCTCTCTCTCTTTCTCTCTTCTCTCTTTCTCTCTTTCTATCTCTCTCTCTCTTCTCTTTCTCTCTCTCTCTTCTCTTTTCTATCTTTCTCTTTCTCTCTTTCTCTTTTTCTCTCTCTCTCTCTTTCTCTCTTTCTCTCTTTCTCTTTTTCTCCTTTCTCTTTCTCTTTCTCTCTTTCTCTTTCTCTCTCTTTTTCTCTCTCTTTCTCTCTTTCTCTCTTTCTCTCTCTCCTCTCTTTCTCTCTCTCCTTTCTCTTTCTCTCTCTCTTTCTCTTTCTCTCTATCCTTTCTCTTTCTCTCTCTATCCTTTCTCTTTCTCTCTCTATCCTTTCTCTTTCTCTCTCTATCCTTTCTCTTTCTCTCTCTATCCTTTCTCTTTCTCTCTCTATCCTTTCTCTTTCTCTCTCTATCCTTTCTCTTTCTCTCTATCCTTTCTCTTTCTCTCTATCCTTTCTCTTTCTCTCTATCCTTTCTCTTTCTCTCTATCCTTTCTCTTTCTCTCTATCCTTTCTCTTTCTCTCTATCCTTTCTCTTTCTCTCTATCCTTTCTCTTTCTCTCTATCCTTTCTCTCTATCCTTTCTCTTTCTCTCTCTCTCTCTCTTTTCTCTTTCTCTCCTTTCTTTTCTCTTTCTCTCTCTCTTTCTTTCTCTCTCCTTTTCTCTTTTTCTCTCTTTCTTTCTTTCTCTCTCCTTTCTCTTTCTCTCTCTCTTTCTCTTTCTCTCTCTCTCTTTCTTTCTCTCTCTCTTTCTCTCTCTCTCTTTCTCTTTTCTCTCTCCTCCTCTTTTCTCTTTCTCTCTCTTTCTCTTTCTATCTCTTTCTCTCTCTCTATCTTTTCTCTTTCTCTCTCTCTTTCTCTTTCTCTCCTTTCTCTTTCTCTTTCTCTCAATTTCAAGATGAAGGTTCAAACAATTTGACTAAAATATTTGTCAAAAGAAAGAAAATTCAGAAAGTCTTACGATTCAAGACATTTTAATGGAGCTGAAAAACGTTTTCAACTATCTGAAGTATAATTTTTTAATTTCTGTAAGTGACTATAATGACTATAATAGATTCAGAATATTTAAATTCTTTTTTTTTTTATTTTTTTGACTGCAAAAGGAAACTGCTGTATTTTTTATGAGAGAAGGCTATAATTAAGTCTGTATACTTTTAAAACTATTTACTTTTTTTCTGTTAATCAGTCACACTTTAAAAGCTTCTCTGATAAGGACATTTTTTAATCCATAGAATTCCTTTCTCTTTCATGAATTGTTGGCAGCTTCATCCCAAGGATGTTGCATCTCCTCACCCAGGCCAAGGATCTCGTCCAGAAGAACTACCAAAAGAACCAGAAATTGTTGAGGTCAGTTTTGAAAAAGTGAAAGGAAGTATTGGACTCAGCATTGTAGCAGCAAAAGTAAGTTTCACAATTTTTTCTTTGTCATCTTTCTGTTCATTATGATGATTACACACTTTTTTTTTTTTTTTTTTGATGAGTAAACATTCTTGGTATGAACCACTTTCAAAAATGAATGTTTTGAAGTGTTTAGTCAAACTGAAATGCTGATTTCAGCACCTCATATTTTTAACTTTTGAGACCTGTTTTAGCACTCTTGTTCAGTAATCTTTAATTAATTATTCTTGACAATAAATGGGAATAGTTTGAAATGTTATGACAAGCTACTGAGCTATTGTTCACTCAAATAATAGCTGACTCTGGATACATTTTGAAATGGTTAAAATTGTAGTGGTTGCGGGAGTTACTTTGTCAACTTGTATCTTTTGAGATGAAGTGTATAAATAAAAGTATAAATGACATTTACACATTGATTTCTGTGATCTTAATGTAATCAAACTATTTTTCATTTCTGCAGTTAAATTTGAATTTAGTAAAGTTTTGTTCATTTCAACAACTTCTTTGGCATTTGAATTTCTTTGTTTTTTTTTTTTCCTTTTTAGAAATCTTAAATTTTTTTATTACCTTTTCATCCTTTATATACAAATGTATATTCTAAGGTAATTCTGTTTATCTGGGAAGATCTAGTGTAATTAAGAATTTTGGTAGAGAAAATAATTTTGGGTCTATTGTTCACCTGGAAAATACTGAGAGAAAGGATGACATATTGCTGGTGTCATTTTGCTCAAAATCTTTTTTCTTTTTTTTTTTTTCTTTTTTTTTTTTCTTTTTTTCTTTTTTTTTTTTTTTTTTTTTTTTTTTTCTTTTTTTTTTTTTTTTTTCTTTTTTTTTTTTTTTTTTTCTTTTTTTTTTTTTCTTTTTTTTTTTTTTTTTTTTTTTTTTTTTTTTTTTTTTTTTTTTTTTCTTTTTTCTTTTTTTTTTTTTTTCTTTTTTCTTTTTTTTTTTTTTTTTCTTTTTTTTTTTTTTTTTTTTTTTTCTTTTTTTTTTTTTTCTTTTTTTTCTTTTTTTTTCTATTTTCTCTTTTTTTTTCTATTTTCTCTTTTTTTTTCTATTTTCTCTTTTTTTTTCTATTTTTTCTTTTTGTTTTTCATTCAAGCATTTATTGTAAATGTTATTTTTCAATCTGATATGTTCTTAAAATTGGGAACCATTTGTTACCTTTCAAGGTAATAAATTTGAAAATATTTCTTCTTGTTTGTTCCAAAATCTTCATTTTTGTGCAGATGTTTCAGTTAAGTCTGAATCCTAGAAAGTTATTTAGATTTCTGAAATTGTTCCAATTTTATTGATGGCATCTTTCTGCAAGATAATTGAAATGATTTAAAATATATTATTGGTTAATACTGCTATAGTATTAGATTTTAAAAATACAAAATTAAGAAAGTTGTAATAATGACACCACTTGACTCGTAGGCCAAATCACATCCTGTTAATTTCTTTATCCTTTATCAGTCATTCAAATTTCTATTTTTGTTTTATCTTCTGGTTTCACAAAGTTTTAGTTTGTATTTTGCATTGGGACTATTTCTTCCTTAAGTGTCTGTTGTGAGTATTGGAGTGAGGCTGTCATCTAATGGACTTGATAGGATTTCAAGTAGGGAGATTTACTTGTCAATGTCTTTCCTTTCCCAGTGTCCTGCAACAGGTAGTAACATGATACCATCAACAAGGACAAATTTTCTTTCTAGGATTGGCAGGCAGGAAACATTTTGAAGGTTTATTGGGATGTTATTCGGTTTGTATGTCCCATTTCTATTTACCATTCCTACATTGATCTAGTGTATTTTCTGTTCAACTTTTTTGGGCTGCTTCAATATTTTTCTCATTTCTTATTAGACAAAAGATCCAGATTATGATATTGAAAAGGTAAGTTCTTCTCATAAAATCTTTTCAAATTTGGAATGACTAGCAAAATGCACTCGAGTCAGAATACAAATCGTTGCCTATGGTGACGTCCTTCTGTCTTACCTGAGGGCAAAATGAATATATCATTACAAATTAATAGTATCTTCACTTTAGAAAGACATTATGTAGACATGCCTTGAATGTGTATTTTCAATTCATTCTTCTTTCATATATTCTTTCTGTTATCAATTATTTTCAGTGTTTTATTTACTAAAGAATATTTCAACCATTTTTAGTCTTTTACTCTTTTCTTTTTAGTTGCACACTGTGACTTGTATTCCGTTTGCATTTTGATTTCCACTTCAATGATTAGGTTTTATTCATTTCAGACTCTTATCTAACAAAATTTAATTTCTTCAATGATAATTTTTTTTTTTAACACTACTACCAAAATCTATCCTTTGAATATTTACAAGGCAAAGATCTTGTTCCTTTTCTCTTAAATAGAAAAGGAAAATGATACTTGTCACTTCATGACTTTAGCTCAGTACCAAAGTTCTTATCTTTTGATTTAAGGCAATAAAATACATATACCATCATTCATTTTGTTAGGTCTATCACTTTTCTTTTAATAAAACTGCAGATCAAATTTGTTGAATCATACATTTTGATTTTTTCTTTCTGTAACTTTTTTTTTTTTTTTTTTTTAGCAAAATAATTATTTTCATAACTTTATCAGTTTTAAATGTTCTTAGAACAATTATTCAATTACTCTTTACTTTTGAAAAGACAACATTGTGTAACTAAAATTGTTACATGGTATTAATAAAAAGCAATATATGCAAAATTTATTCATATATATAAAATAAACTGTTTGCATGTCTGCAACTTGATATTATATGTAAATTGTAATTTCTTTTCTCTCCTTAATATTTTGCCTAACTTCATCTGCTTCTATTTCTGAAAATTATTTCATATCTTTGAGAGTAGAATATGATTTAAATTCTAACAGAAGTGATACTGTTTTGTCAATGATGATTCACTAATTTCTTTTAGTAAAATAAAATAACGTCAAATAGAATTTGAAATTCTATAAAATTTTAGGAATTAAACTATTTAAAACAAAAATAAAATGCCCAATAATATAGCTGAATTATCAGTACAACTGCAGTTGATGGGTTTCTTATTACTTCCATATTTCTAATCTCTCTTAATTTTTTAAATTCTTTTGCTTGATTTTTTTTATTTTCACATTTTTCTGCTATTTTTCTTCATTCCAACTTTAGTATCGTATCTTTTCAATGTAGATGTTTTTATGTAAAAAACAAAAAAAAAACATGCATGTGTTTATTATTTCTTTTAATTGCTAAAAAAATTGCATTTTCATTCTAAACTAGTTAAAATTTTCTTCAGATTGTTGGCATTTAAACTCATGTTTTTTTCTTTGATTTTTTTTTTTTTTTTTTTTATTTATGACAATCATTAAAATATAGTTAGTCACCTAAATTGAATAAAAATAAGAACTTAAGAATTCTGAAATTATAATTTTGTTTTTGCTTCATAAAAAAGTGGATCTGATCCAAATACTGAAAATTAAATTTTACAGTTCATAGTTTAAAAAAATAAAAAATCCAATCATTTCTTCCTCTGCATAATCAAATTTGTATCTTTTCTTTAAATATGTTGGTTAAAACTAAATTAAGATATTTAATTCTCAAAATGATTCTAATCTTTCAAAAATTTCAATCTTAATTTATTTGGTTCTCTGAAATAATGGGGAGGTTCATAATTTGAAGATTTACAATCACCCCCCCCCCCCCGATCTTTTTGCTCTAATTGGAAAATTCTCTTGGTTTAAATCAAAGTTGTCTTTTATCCTATTTACTTCTTTTGGGATATAATTGTATTTTTTCTACATTAATTCATTTTTTTTTTTTTCAGGGTGATGGTCAGATGTCACGAGGAATTTACATCAAATCTGTTGTTCCTGGAGGTGCTGCAGCTTTGGTAAGTTTTTTCCCTTTATTTTCTCAGATTTAAATTTAACGATTAATGATGTTTTCCAATATAATATAGTATCTGACTTCTTTAAATATTTAAAAAAGTTAATATTTACATATTAAATGTGATGACTGCAAAGAATTTACTTGACTAAAAATGAAGATTCCTAATTTAAAAAAAAGAAACCACAATTGTTTCTCTATTAAATAAGTTTCAGCCACTTGTCTATTTGTAGCATTATGAAATTGGTTGTTAATCCACTAATTAATTTTTTTATTTTTTTTTTATTTATTTAATGCCCTTTGCAAATGATATTTTCCTGTTGCTATTTTAGGATGGTAGACTTCAGGCTGGGGATCAATTGCTAGAAGTGGATGGCCGTAGTCTGGTTGGGCTAAGCCAGGAAAAGTAAGAAATACCCTTATAATTTATTGTGCAATTATCTCTACATGTAATGAGCATTTTTTTTAATTTAAGCTGTTGCTTTTACTGCTTTTGTGTTTTGTTTTGGTTTTTTTTTTTTTTTTTTAGACTAAATTTACTTCAAGGTTATTGAATATGTGACTCCACTGAGGAACCAATTTATTATTGGTTGATCTTAGTTGAAAGTCACTTAACTCCAACTAATATTTTTCTGACACTTGCTCCACAAATTAATTAGATAATTAGTGTCCAGATGTTGAATTCATGGTCTCAAATTCATGAACAATATGTAATGTACTAACTTTAAACATTGTAGGTCAGTGGTCAGCAACCTTTTGAGAGTGGGTCAGAAAACTATGCAGTGTTTCTGACGAGGGCCATGATATCAAATGTACTATAATAAAGTGTCTCCATTCAGGAAAATATTTTTGCCTTTAGTCTGGAAGTTTGAAGAAAAAAAAATGAAGTTAATGTTATATTAAATAAGGTTCTTTATTTTACTGCAGGAATAACAGGATAACAACTAACACAATCAACAAAAATAAAATGCAAATTCCCTACTACAAAATATATATAGTTAGAAATACAATGAGACATGTTTCTGCTTATTGTTCAATAACTTCTCCGCATCGGGTGAAATACTTGTGAATGATAAGCAAAACAGCATCCAGGTGGTCATCACCCAACCTTGTTCCGAAAGGACTTTTAGTATATTTAATTTTCGAAAAAGTTGTTCATAAGCATATGATACCATCATTTTCGTATTATTCAATAGGCTTTTAAATTCCCCCCCCCTTGATAAAAGATATTTCTTGTAGAAGCCAGCAGTAGATTCAGAATTAAATTTTGATTTAAGAAATTCATTGCATTGTCTGTTGATTAACTCCAACTAATATTTTTCTGTCACTTGCTCCACAAATTAATCAGTTAATTAGTGTCCAGGTGTTAAGTTGGTGGGCTGGACAAAAATTCTTCGAACTGGATGTGGCCCTGTGGCCGAGGGTTGCCGACGCCTGCCATAGGTGGACTGCATTTTGTGTAATTCAAATTCAATAGTTAAGGGGACAGAACTTGTCCTCGATAGAGAACAAATTCATGTTACAAAATTTATAGAACTAATTTTGTAAAATTAACATAAAAATAACTTTGGCTTTAATGATTAATTTTAATAGAGATGTCAGATAAAGACAAATTTTTTTATTTTTATATATATTATATAATATATATATATATATATATATATATATATATATATATATATATAATATATATATATATTATATAGTTTGTCTGACGATCACAAATAGCGTGAAACCCAGGGTCATGCCAATCCAACTAAATATGTTAGCTCTAACAAATGATATTGAGTGCTTTCCAATAAATATATATATATATATATATATATATATATATATACTAACATAGTAGAGCCCGGCGTTGCCGGGGATGTAACAAATAAGAGATAGATCAAGTATCAACCATCATAAAGACTGAAAAATAAAATTGACAAAGATTATTGTTTAAGGTTGACGGACACGAGATGTCTCTTAATAAGTTTTTTTTTTTTTTTTTTTTTTTTTTTTTTTTTTTTGGTCAAACCCAAATTCAAACAAAAACATTATTTATAATCGTTATGAGTCTATCGATTGGTGAATAGAATTTTATTATAAACAATTGTCTTGTAAATGGAATTTTTAAAGCATTCTGAATGTAAATAAAGAAAAAAATGTGCAAGACAATAAGAAATACTACCTGCCGAAAAAAAAGTGGATGTTTGTTTTATTGGCTGAAAATGTAAGAAATCCAATCCCATATATAAAGGAACACACACACACACACACACACACACACACAAACCTGGGTTTTTAACCTAAGTCACTCCACGGAATCGCTAAAAACATAAAGCATAGTCTGATGAAAAAAAACGCCAAAGTTTATGAAAACAAAATTTTATCGTCAAAATGCTTATTTTTTTATGAAGAGGATAGACTAAATTTTTTTTTATTTATTTTTTTTTAAAATTTTTCCATCTTTTTAGAATATTCCAAATTTTGATTTAAAAAAACCATGTTTCTCTTTGTCGCAACAAGGGGTAGTAAATAACATAGATAATTTTTAGCGGATTTTTTTGTATTTTTACACATTAATTTGGAAAATCTTGCAAAATAAAAATAATTGTCAGATGTTAATGAAAACTTTCAGAAAGTATTCACAGATGATCGAAATTATTATAAATATTTTTTTTTTTTTATTAAAGTCATGGCAGAAATTTTTTTTTTATTTTATTAACACCCCATAACTAATTTTATGAAAAACTCTAGAAATTCGAGACCATCAGTTTTAGTGATTACAATAGTTAAAAGCACAAGGCTTTGAAGAATGCAAATCATGTTTTTTTTTTTTTTTTTTTTTTGGCCAACATACCTGAAAATCAGCTGTAAATTGTAACATACAAAACTCAATAAAACAAATATATTATTTAGTTTCAAATGCTTTTATTTGTTTTAATTTGTTTTTATGAATATGGACAATATTTTCTGAAAGCAAAAATTTTTTTCAATGAAAATTGAATTTTAATACAATTATTTCTTATTTCTTTAATTTTAAAAAGATTTTTAAAAATGTTTAAATTGAATTTTAAAAAATATTTTAACATTAGTTAAAAGCAACATCAACCTTTCAAAATGTCCGTGTGAGATTGTCATTGTCTAGCGCTTTGAAAATTGTATTATTTGGACCAATCAGATTACCCATGGTAATTAAGAAATGTAACTTTTGTGTTTATAGTCAGACAGTAATTATCAAGTACGGAAGACCAACCAGAATACAATTTAGTTGCATGATTTGAGTTCAGCATTGTTCTCAGCTGTTAAGCCCTTTACTTTTAAACGAAACACGTATGGAGAAGTTAATTTGAGTTTTCAATTTCAACTGAGAAGGGTACCTACAAGTAACAGTATCATCTTATGAAATTTAACTACTGCTAAACTTTAATTTATATGATCTTATTTTTATATTAATCTCAGTTATGACATTTTTCCATAAATGAAATATCAAAATTAATAATAAAATGAATGGAAATACAAATAACACAGTAAATGTAATAAATGTACATAAAATTATAGTATTTTATGTATTACTTCTGATAAAATTTCATAAGAGAGGGTACCTAAATTAATTAGATACCTTTTTTTCTTATGAAATTTAATCTCACTATTAACAGTCTTATTTTTTTTAATTTCTTTATATTTTCCATAAAGCATCGTAAACATAAAAATGAAAGCTAAGTAAAAAAAAAAAAAAATAAATAAAAAAAAAAAAATTAGAGCGCTGAAAGTTTTCCTTAAAAGTAACAAGGTAAATAATTTGTTCACTTAAATAATTTCACTTCCTTCCATCCGTAGAAAGTATTCTCCTCCCGTAAGTTATCTAAACGTCATGAATGTGCCTTTTCGTCAGCGATGCGAAAGGTTATGACCTGCTTTTGTTTTATTTTCAAATTACATTTTTTCGCACAGAAGCTAAGTTAAGCTTGGTTCAAAATATTTTAAATAAACAGTATAATATCTGTTTTTATTAAAATCAGTTTTGAAAAAATGATAATTGACTTTTAAAAGAATATCAAAGTAAGATTTTAATCTTTTTTATCAAATCGAAAAAAATGATTGAAAATGATTATCTGCCCTTTTTTTTTACCAAAAAAAAACAATATTTTTAACGAAAATTTTGGACGTGCTAGGAATGATTAAAAAATGTAAAAAAATACCTCCAAAATACTTTGATCTTTCCTCTTTAATAATATGAACATTAGATGATAAAATTTTGTTTTCGTCAAGTTCGGCGTCTTTTTCATCATGCTATGCTCTTTTGTTTACATTTTCGTGGGTGAGTTGTCCCCCTTCCATTCTCACAATGTGTCTTAATCGTGTTTTCAAATTGATTTTATTAAAAAACAACTGTATTTTTCCCATTTTCGCCCCCAAGAACCACCACAAGGTAATTTTATGTAGTCCTGTGAAGTTTTGTTGAAATCGGCTAAAAAATGTAGGAAATTCGATCCAACATATAAACGTTACAGACACACACACACACACACACACACACACAACCTGCGTTTTATAATAAGTAAGATATATATGAAATATAGTTTTAAGGTGTGCTATATTTATGGGATAAAGTGCTCAACATCAGAGATAGAACATATGTAAATATAAAAGTGAACATTGAAGTCAACACTCAGAGGCGACAGGCTGTACTAGATGCAATCATCAGGCCGCAAATGTTGGATTTTTCCTCAACTATCTATACATATGGGTCAGTGGTGCATTGTGGGTAATCTATTCTGGCAGTTATTTTTGTGGGAGTGGCTTATTTATTTCTTTGGGTTAAGTTATTTTGCTTGTTTTTCATTTTTATTGTGTTTTATTTATCCTTTTCGGTTTTTGATATTTCATTAACATAGTAAAAAAAATTTTGTGTGATATGCTTAGGTTGCTTATTTAATATTGTTTTTGGTCTGGGAAGATAATTAAAGCTATTTATTTGTTCAATGTTTAGATTGCTTGCCATAGTCTATTCTGTTATTTTGGCAGGGTGACACTTAATTATTTATTTGGATTTATTATTTTTACCTGTTTTTGCTTATTTATGCTTATTTTTATTAGTTCTAATGGTTATTTTAGCAGGGATGATTTATTTATTTGGATTAATTTGTATTTGTTTTTTATTCATTTACTTACTTTTATTTTGTATATTTTTGTTTACTCTATTTGCTTTTCGTTTTTTGAGTAACATAGGAATGTTTTTTTTTTTATTGTTATATAGCAGTTATAGCTATTTTTACGTCCAATTTTTGGATTGGTTATTGTAGTCTATTCTAACAGTTATTTTGGTATAATTGGTTTAAGATTGCCCATAATACACCACTGACACACACACACACACACACATATATATATATATATATATATATATATATATATATATATATATATATATATATATATATATTAAAATTACATTTTTTAAAAAAAAAATAATAATCAATTTTTTTTTTTTTTTATTATTATTTATAAATGTTGTATAATTATTAACATTTGACCCCCCTTTTTTTTTTTTTTTTTTTTTTTCAGGGCAGCAAATCTGATGACAAAAACTGGCAATGTAGTTTGCTTGAAAGTTTCTAAACAAGGTGCCATTTACCATGGTTTAGCCACATTACTCAGCCAACCATCTCCTACGATGCAAAGAGGTTGTTAATCTTTTTTTTTCTTTTTTTTTTTTTATTGAGAAATCATCTCTTTATAAATAGAAAGCGCATTTAAGAATAGCTTTTATAAAACTATATTTTTAGTGTTTTTTTTTTTTTTTTTTAATGTGGTTATAATAACAAAATGAATGCTATAAACTGAGTTTGTAAGCTTTTTACACAAACCCATTATTTTGTGATGACTTGATTATTTCAATGATTTAAAAAAGAAAATGTATGAAAAAAATGAATAAAAAAAAGAAAAGCTGTACAAGTCACCTGTGGATTCAAATATTACCATTAATGCTTGTAAGGCATATTTCAAATCTTCAAAATGTTGTATTATTGGAATGATATTTTGATAAATTTAAAATTATGAAACTTAAAATGGATGGAGATGATAAACATATGAAAATGCGTATTACCCATTTCATTTTCTTTTAATTTTTTTTTTTTTTTTTTTTTTTTTTTAGCATACTATTTTCCACCATTTTCTGCAAAGGAAATGATGGAAACTAGGTAAAATTTTTCCTTTTTTATTTTATTGTTAAATTCCCTGAAATTTTAGGTATTACCATATATTATTTTTTTGTTTTGTTTTTTTTATAGGTAAAATATTGGCAAACATTTTGATTGATATTTACTTTTATCTTAATTTTTAGTTTTTGTTTATTGCCACTTTATTCAGATCAGTTATTCTATGGGAGTAAATAGATGAAACATAATAAGAGCTCTTAGTTAGATACAAACTCCTGCCCATTTTGCCATGGGCAAGCCTGAGAAATACTCAATTGCTTTAACCACTAATCACTGTGAAAATTTTATAATTTGAAAAACAAATCTGACCTTTAAACCTATCATTTCATTCTACAATCTTTTTCAGTTCCATATTTGATTTTCTTTTTACAGTAGTAGTAGCAGTAATTTATATTTTAATAAAAAAAAAAAAAATTTAAAGTAAATATGAGTCAAAATTAATGATTGCATCTCTTTCTCTCACTCTCTTATTTGTGTTATTTTTCCTTTTACTGTGTATGCTTTACATTTAGACATTTTGTATTACTACTAGTGATCGCAATTTCCCAGGAAATTTATTCAGTAGCTTATTTAAGAGTAAAAATCTCAAATAAGCTACCGAATTGTTTTCAGATTTCACAAGTAAATCATTTTCATCATAAGTTACCCAACAATTTTTAAGTTCCGAAACAGAATTTTTTGTGTAACGATGTAAAATATTTTATAATAAAAAATATTATTATATTTTTCTGTTATATCGAGCACTTTAAAAAAAAAAAAAAAAAAAGTAAATGCTAAGGAACGGTGGATTCGTAATCTGTCTTGTCCTTTCTCTTTATATACAAGATAAATGTCAGTGTCACAGGTTTTTGTTTTTTTTTTAATTAAAGGGACATAACTCTCAATAGTTCATCTCCATCATTGAACTTTTAAACGGTATGGTTAAATATTAATGGAATAATTAAACGAGGAATGGCCAAAAATTCATTAAAAAAGACCATACCCTGATGAAAAAAAAAAAAGCCCCAAACTCTCTTAATCTTAAAATTTTTCCAAATCGTCACAATTCCGTGTAAATGTTCATACTGAACTCAAATTAAAAATTAAATTATGAAGAAACCTACCGTTTTTGGAGTTATTGACAAGAAAAAAAATCGGACTTCTTGTTGGTCGTTCGTCCCCCATTACTGCTATAATGTTCACTAATTCAGTGTCGAGTACATCCGGTGGCGCAACCTTAAATTTGGGCCTATTTACTTCCTTTACATAAGTTCGTTTCTGAAATCAATACACACTACCGTAAAGGAATGTAATTTTTTTTTTTTTTTTTGGATAAGTGTAGTTTAACATAAAATTAAAACAAACAAATAAAACAAAATTGACAAATTAAAAATAACCATACATTTACACGGAATTATGACGATTTGAGAAAATTTTAAGAGATATTTAGCGCACGGACATCAAAAAGCAAATTTACCAATTTTTTTTAATCCTTTGTAGCACATCCGAAATTTTAGCTAAAAATAGTTTTTCTTTTTTTTCTATTCTTTTGAGTCATCACAACTGACGTAAAATCAATCATGTGTTCCATTATTGACAGTTTAATAAACAAAAGTGAAATTCCCCATTTTAAAATTTGTTAAATTCAATTATACTTTTTTCAAAAGTTATTTTAGAAAAATTAGAAAATTTAAAGTATACTTAATGTAGTTGAAAAACATTACTTACTTTCTTAGCAGAAAATTTTTTTAGAGAGACATGTCCAAACATGGTGATTGGTTTTGAGAGGTGTGATTGATGTACATCAATGTATTGATAACTTACATCAAGGGAATTTATTGAATGGTAGAACAGAAGTGACAAAATTTGTGCTAATTTTAAGCGAAATAACTAGCACACATGATTTTTTTTTTTTTTTTTTTTTTTTTTCAGAAATGTGCATCCATAGTTTTGTTGAAGATGATTTTAATACATTTTGTGGTATAATAAAAAATTATTTTAAAACTAGATGCATGTAATAGATTTTAATAAGCTTTCTAATTTATGATCTGTAAAAATAGACCGTTTTTAAGAGAATTTCCAGAGTTTTACAGTTTCAAATTTAATTTTAAAACAATTATCAATTTTATCACTTTTTATTTATAATTGAAAAAAAGAAAACAATTCTTGTAAAAATTCATTTTTCAACCAAAAAAATTTTGGCTTCAGACAAAAACTTCCTTAAGATATATTATTCATAAAATCCATTAAAAGCTTTTTTAATTAAATAATGTCTTAGTTTTATTGAGTTTTGTATTTTAAATTCGGAGCTAAAGTTTGGGTTGTTGTGAGTAAAATTTTACAAAAAAATTAATGATTTATGTTCCTCAAACTTCTTCATTAAATTACAGAGTTACAAAGTTACTAGTTTTAAAGTTTTCATAAAATTAAGTGGGGTAACAGATGTAAAAAAAAAAAAAAAAATTTACCATTACTTTCTAAAAAAAAAGAAAAGAAGAAACAAACATTTCTAAAAATAAATTCATTCATTTTTTTTAATAAGTTCTGAAAGTTTTATTAAATTCCAACAATTGATTTTTGCAATAATTTCCACATTTCAACTGAAAAATGCGCTAAAAAACCTAATGCTAAATATTAGGTGACCTGACCTAAAAAAAAAAAAAAAAATTTTTTTTCAACAGAGATTTTAAACATGCTAGAAAGGAATAAAAAATTTCTTTAAATAATTAAAGAATACTTTGCTCTCTCTTCTAATTAATAGCATAAACTTTTTTGTAACCTTTTTCATCAGAGTATGTCACTTTTTTAGTAAAAAAGTTGGACATACCTACTTAAATGCAGTGATCAGTTTTGAGTTCTTTTGTAGTTTATTGTTGCATATTGCATCTACTCCTCCCTATTATGATGAAGGCTCAATCAAGAGCCCTCTGCAGGTGTTAGTTTAAATGCCACCTGATAGGATGGCTTTTAAGCTTGTTTTACCTTCAGTTTTTAGTGCAACTGTGTTCAATTTGCTTGGCTCATTGTGCAATTAAACCTGAAACATTTCTTTTTCTTCAGCCAATGGACCAAAGAAGACTGCTCTTATGCAGCAAGAAGCTTCAATGAAAACCCATCCTCGTAGTGAAGAAAATCTCTTCAATGGTCCTGCCAGAGAAAGTGAACGACCACAGAGTAGACCCAAGCCAGATTTTCGTGATAATAGCTTGCCTCGCCAACAACCCCTCATGAATGAGTCTCGACCTCCATATTCACATCCAGGTCCTCAATCTTCTCCCTCCCCAAATAGTAAGTGTTCTAATCTTTTATTTTTTTCTCTTCCTAAACTACCCAAACATTAAAACTTCCCATGTCTTTCTTTTAAAAAGTAAATGTATTCCTTTTCCTTGTCAAACATTTAAAACACTTAAATATATATTAAAATCTAAAGACGTTTTGTTTTTTTCTATGAAAAGATACACAACGTTTTCACCCTTTATTTATTTTTTATTTTTTTTTTTTTTTTTTTTTTTTTGCAATAAATGCAATTACTGAGAAAAAGTAAATTCTCAATGCAGTTGACATATCAATAATACTGAATCTTTTTTTCTTTTTCTATTTGTAATGTTTTAAAATGTTGGCTCTTGTATCCTTTATTATTCTTTCTTAGTTACGCAATCATGTACAACAAATGATTAAAACAATTGTGAGAAATAATAATTTGGTAACTTAATTTCAATTGTTGATACTTTTATAAAAAAAAAATTTAGAAATCACCTGTTGATTTTCATTTTAAACTGGTTCAAGATAGAAGTAGGAGACATTATTATTATGATTACTTACTTCAAACGTTATTTTTAGTGAATACTTTTATTTGAAATAGGTGCTCCATTTTTATTCTTGTTGTAAATAGTGTATATTATATCTATCGGTCTGTACATTTAAGAAATCTCATTAAAGAAAAATGCACTTTTTTAACTGAGCAGTAAAGCATGCTGGGTCAAACAGTATTTTCTCCTACAATGAATATGCAGGCCAATAGGCATAATACACACAGTTTAAAATAAAAATTGGGCATCTATTTTAAATATGAATATCCACTAAATAATATTTGAAGTAATAAAAAAAGTATGATTAAAAATGAATGCATTAATTCGTATGTATATATATATATATATATATATATATATATATATATATATATATATATATATATATATATATATATATATATATATATAATACATAGGATAGAATTCTAAAATTACCTCATTCAAATAGCTATTTTAGCCCACATATATACTGACATATATAATTAGGATTCACTTGGATTATATACCTACTGATTATTACCCCCCCTCTCTCTCTCTCGATATATATATATATGAAAGTTAAATGATTTTTTTTTTTTTTTAAAGAAATATGGGATTAACAAATACATTCAAAAATATATATTCTAGTAGACACCTATACAAATTCTGATACTATATTTACCAGTGTTGAGAGATCATGGCATCAGGGGCACACCCAGTTTTGACTTGGAAAATTTGATGGGTGGTTGGACATAAATTGTCTCAAAAGTATATATTGTCTACAGTATACATGTGAAAATTTTTTAAGACTTATTCTAGGGAGGTTATGATGAAGAGGTAGCATTTTTGATGTTGGGAAATGAAGTAAATTATTTCTCTGAGCTGTAGAACTCCTTCAAACACATCACAAATTTTCTATGAAGCATGTAACTTAATTTTCCCATATCATTAATATTTATTAAAAATATATTTTTTGTTCTTAAAAAAAAAAAAAAAAATAATGTATTGAATTGATTATACAAATCTCTAATTAGTCAGTTTCTTCATTAGATAATTATAAAATGGTCTTATATAGTAGAATCTTTTTTATTTAATAAAAAAAGTTTCTTTATTTTTGAAAGTGTATTCTTCATGTAAAAACTTTTCATGAACTTTTGCTTGTGTGCTTAGAAATTATTTTTACTATCCAATGTTGATACCTATGTCCATATTGCTTATATTTACACATTCACTTTTCTTTGATAAATAAGGCATACCTTAAAAAGTATAATTCATATGATAGAAACTTCCCTGACTGTATATGCTGTGATTGTATCAGTCAGTTGGAATGTGTGCACAACTATTACTCATTGGTACTCACTTTTACTGAGTCAGCCTATCAATAGGCTTTGTACTATATGTTTGTGTTCAATTGTTTTGTAACATTCTGTTGAAACAGCTCTGCAATTGTTACAATGGTTAACAAAAACAATGTGTCTGTAACAAATTTTGCATGAAGCTCTACAAGTAAGAATCTCAAAATACTTTATCAGGCTTCTGGTAAATGTCTCCTAGATTGAACTCTGTTTCTTGATTACAATGCATATTTCAAAGCCCTTAGTTTTATTTCTGGGTGCTAAGTATCCTGGATCTTCAAACTTCTTCACATTTAATGATAGTGGAGGATTGTTTTTTGCAATTACCTGTGCTTTTTTTTTTATCTTTTTCAAGTTTGGCAGTTATTAAAAATGTCTCTTAATCAATTTGGCATTCACAGCCCATTTTAAATCTTCAAACTCACAGTGTGGGTTACGATGTTGAAATTCAAGAAATTTCATATAAATGGCTATTGTGGATATTTGTGCAGAATGAATAGGCATTCAACCTAACTGTGCAGATATTGTCCACATTAAACAAATTAATCTTTTATTTTCTAATTATTTCATATTCAGGTTGAGTATCCTTTATCCCAAATCAAAAAACCTCTAAAATCAACAAATGGAAAATTTCAGAAAGTCCAGCTATATAGCCTAGGATTGCACATGGTTTTTTGTTAACGATTGTCACAGCAACACCTTTGTTCATTGATTACTTACCAAGGTGTTTTGTGCTCAGTAAAGATATTGTTAAAAATTCTTGCATTTATGTTTTTGTAAATAGTGATCTTTTTTCTTCTTTTTTTTCTGTACCTGTACAAAAATTACAGAACATCATTTTAACATGAAATCTTAATTTCACCACTTTTCACCTGTATCTGTATGTACACAAAATTTATTAAGTTTTATATAAAACTACCTTTACAGTATATGTATAAGCAGTGTTATGAAATGTAAAGGGATATCGTGTTTATGCTTAGGTTCCATTCCCAAGCTGCACTATTTTATAGATGCTCTATACAAATTAAATAGCCTGTATTCTAAAATAAAAATGTGAAAACCAAAGCATTTCCAGCCACAAGAATTTCTGATAAAGTATTCTCAAGTTGTATTAATAAGACAATGCCACTAATAATGAGATACTCTGTGTGAGTGCATGCATTCTCCCCCACCCCTAAACTGTGTCTATATATATTTCTGTACACATATTGTCTGTGTATTTTTGCACTATTTTTTGTACTGTTTGTTTGAATTCCTTTATTAATTTTCTCTCATCCAGTGATTTATATTTTAATAACAGCTTTTCATTTCCAACATTCTCCAAGTGCCAATTGACATCTTTCATTATTTAGATGACCTAGCACATACTTCCTCCTCCCTACTTTTTCTTTCTTTCTTTGTGATGCACCAATGAAAATGACTGGAAACTGGCCATTTTTTCAGACCATCGGTATAGATCTCTGTCAGAATCTGAGAGTTCACAGGAACTCCATCGACAGAAAAATGTGAAAGATCTTGTTTTGGAAGCAGAATGGAGGGAATTTTCTGCAAGACGTTCAAGGCCATTTAGTACTTCTTCCTCGCTGGTGGTTGGCAATGGGGTTGTTGGCAGCTTGAGCCATTCCAACCTCTGTAGTGGTGTTAGTGCCGTCGTTGGTGGCAGCATGACCAATATAGGTATTGGTAAACCTTTCTCACCCAATATTACGAAGCGTTTTCTGGGTTTTGTCCCACCAACATCATGGAGGTCTGTCCCAAACTTTCGTAAGTCTGTCTGCACACAGCACATGAAGATTTACTTTGGAGTCTTTTTGCTTTTCATCAACAAAGTGGCACAAAAACGTTATCTCTCCCTTTTGTCCTTAGGAGCCAATAAAATATTTTGAAAAAGCTTTTTAGTGTATTTTCTCAAACTTTTCTTTGTCTTGTTTTTACACTTCTCCCTCATGTAAACAATTGGTTACTTTCATTCATTGCATGTTAAAGAATAAATTTTGTAAACTTTTTCTATATTTTCCCTCTTTTCACAGCACCAAATATCCAGAATTTTATTTCAACCTGTTTAGTTTGGGCTTTATTGTTTTTATTAGTTTAACACATCAAATCAAAAGGTACATTACTCTACTCTTCACTCTGAGTGACCAATGCAAGAATATTACCCATCTCAATGGCCAATCATGATAAAAGTTGGTCATAATTCCTTTTTAGAATCTTTTTTGTTACAAGGATAAAGTTGAAAATTTTAAAATATTTTTCCTGTGAATCAGATAGTAAATTTAAGTGTGTGTGCAATATTTTTCAACATTTTAATTTAAAAAAAAAAAAACTTAAATTCTACTTTTTATCCAGTCATTTTAAACTTCTAGAATGTAATTCTTTAAAAGCAGTTAATTTTATAATTTTTAGATATAAACTGTATTTTGATCTTACATTTTTTTTTTTTTTTTTGTTGTAAATTATGTTGGTTTCTCTTGAAAATGCTTTCGGCAGTTGTTTACTTTTGATTTGTACATAATGCAAGCATGTTGTTCTTGTTTTGTTCAAAGCATGTTTTGTTTTTATCTTGTAGATACAATTAGGCAATTACTGTTTGCACAATTTTTTTTTTTTTTTTTAACTGACAAAGGTCTGAGGGGAGTGATTGAAATGTTAAGAGAACAATACTGAAGTGTCTCTTTATTTGCATAAATTCTGTTGAGTTATAATTCATTGTATTCTTTCATTATGAATTCGTTATCTCTGTTCAGTAATGAACCATCATCCTTTGTTTCACATCTTTTCTGAGTGTTGCCATTTTCACAAATAACAAATCAAAATGCATCATTTCAATTGCAAATAATATAAAAAAAAAACAGTTAATTACTAAAAACCTGTATGGAGGAAATGTCATCACCTGTTTCTACAAAGACATAAATGTTTTTATTTACCTAAAATGCAATACCAGAAAACAACTTTTTTGATGACTTTGTGAACATTAAAATAATTTTAGAATGTGTTTGCATTTTGTTGCAAATTTTTACTTTTAAAATGTATTTGTGGATACCTTTTATGTACAACCTTGTGTACAATGTTGTTTCATTTGTTTGTGTTTTTTTTTTTTTTCTTTCTCTGCTTAGGTGAAGGACCTGGACCAAATCCTCGAAACAACACGAGATATGCTCCTAACAGTCAACCATCTGCAAACTTTCCACATCCTGATCCCTACAGAACTCCACCACATTTAAACAACCAACACTCACCACGTGGAGAAGATCCCAGATCAAGATCAACATCAAATTTACGCCAAGAAGAAATGGCTATGTATCAGAAGCCTCTGTCTCCACAACAGAATGTGCATGGTACCATCTCAGCCAATGCTCGGAATTCTTCTCCCAGTGCCAACATTCCTGGTGATGACTACAGGATGGTTGCCAACAAAAGATCACCACCCCATCGCCAACCACAGCCAGAACCAACTCCTCCACAACAGTCGATTACATTGCAACCTTACACGAATGGCAATGCAAGGCAGGTCTATGACCAGCATCCACCATACATCAGTCTTGATTCTTCACGCTATGCTGGACCAATGCAGAGACCATTAGATCAAGATCCCAAAATGGTTGAAAGTAACAGATACATTGAGCAACATCCAAGAGGACAAGAAAATGTCAGACATATGAACTATAACAAATCAGAACCTGGAAGATACCAACATTCAGGAACAGAGCCCCAACGAAATAATTACAGTCATCCAGACAGAGGCAGTAACTACACTCCAAGCCCAATTCCATCTTACCAACAGAAACCAATGACAAATCATCCATCAGCAATGAATCAATCGCCAGCATCCAGTCTGCCCAAAGATGACTATCCTTATTCCATGGCAACTTCGTCTGGTTCACATGATCGACCAGAATTTAGTAATGGACAGTTACGCCCCCATTCGGATGACATTAGTGCTGATAAAGTTCGTGAATGGCAAGCAAAGCATGATGTAGACTATTCAAATAATTCCTATAACAGTTCTGGAACCTTGGAGCAGCCAAAGTATCCGCCGTATATGGAATCTCCTGAACAGAAGTCTGTCACTTCCCACTATGCAAAGATTTCAGCAGAATCTCGAGAAATTAATAATGATATACCAAAAGCATCGGTCAATAACCAGGCTCGTCAGCAACACTTTTATGAGAAAACAAAGCAGAGGATCCAAGAACCAGCCCCACCATTTCACCAACTACAGCGACCAGGAGAGCAAGAAGCTATGAAAAAGCCTGCAGTTCCACCTAAAACTGTCAGCCTGAAATCTGTTGACAAGGGACCCCCAATAAATGATATACCTAGGGTAAATGTCCATGATAATCGTCCAATTCAGCCGCAGCCACAAATTCCAGCACAGAATATTTACAATGTCCGTTATGCTCAGCAACAGAAACATGTTCAGTCTCTACCGATGATGGCACCACAAACAGCTGAGAAATTCAAAGGTCCTGACATGACAGAAAGAAGAGAAAAACTTGGTTTGCCAGAGCTGGATCATTCGGATCTTCCGCCCCCTCCTGAAATTCCACCAGATCTTCCCCCTCCCCCTGCACCTGAAGACCTACAAGAGATGCTGCCACCACCTCAAGATTTCAGAGTTGCTTATCATTCAGAAAACCAAAACTGGCAGCAGGCAAACCGCAGGTATAATAGTCCTAATGATTTTGGTCCTTCAACACAAAACTATAAGTTAGGAAATCTTGGTCAGAGAGGTCCAGAGTACACAGAAAGCTACAGACCTACACTGCCACCTCCAGATCAAAATAATTACAAAGGGTACCCTGCTCAAATAAATAATTATGAAGGTCACTCGTATGAGAGAAGATCAACTGAAACCCAAGGATCACCTGGCTACCAACTTGTTTCAAATTCTCGTCATGAAGTTGATTCAGACCAGGACCAGAGGATGTTATACCCACAGCCGAATGTGTCTCCACCACAGCCACCTGTCAATTTATCTGGTGCCAGTGTCTGGGAGCGGGAGGAGAAAACTAAAATCATCAAACAAGAGGAAATTAATATGAATCGGATCCGGGAAACTGAGATTCGGAAACTTTCGGAGAAGAAATATCGCTCACCCCAGGAGGAAGATCGATTGAAAAAGTTGTGTTTAGAGGATGAATTCCAACGTAGAGTGCAAGAAGTTGGAGACGATGAGGAGGACAATGAATCTGAACCTGAAATCACCCCCTACAGGCAACAAGTAAGTGTTGTTTCAGAGGATCTAACTTCTGTTAATTATTTTTAAAAAGGAAAAAAAAAAGCGGTGGGTGGGGATAACATGGACAGGCATTTCAGAAAAATTGAATGGGATTTTTAGATAAATAAGAAAAAATAACAAAACCATACTCATGACATTAAGAAGATTGAACAGTAAACTCTGTTGCCCCCTCCACACCACCAAATAATTTAATGGCAGTTAATTGAAATATTTGTTAATTTTTATCACAATACTACTTTTATAATAATACTTGGTAATTAAGTGCTAATAAATTTGATCTGATTTAAAATTCTATGCTAAGATGACGTGTTTGGAGAAAAATTATATTATTTTAACAGATCTTCAATAAAATAAAATTCTTTGTCAAAAGTGTCCTCTCAATCACGGGCAGTTTTTAGCTAACTGAACCTATTCCTCTCAATTATGACCCCATACCAGTATTTACTCATCTCCTCAAATACATCAACAATTTTAATGTTCTTCTGAATTCTGTAAGAGTTAATTTTTTTTTTCTTTTTTTAACCAATCTTGAATGGAGCATATCAAGTATAGAACAGCATAAATATGATGTATTTCTCTGAAGTTAAACAAATGTAAATATACTGACTATAAACCTGGGGTCCAACAAAAAATGATTCCACTTTGACCTTGGAGCTCTTAAGTAAGTGTCAAAATAGATACTTGATTAAAAAATATTAAAGTGAAAAATTTGAAGTAAGTTCTACATTTATTGGAAATCAATTTAAAAAAGAAAAATGTTATCCCATACATAAGTGAGATTATTTTGATCTTGTTGCCTTTGGATAAGTATGAATCAATAAATCCATTGGTGGACATGGTTATTAACATAATTTTGATTTAATAATTTTATTGTATATATGTGATTTCTGATTTATTATTTACCATCTCACCCCAAGCAAGGCAATAAAGCCACTAAGACATAATGAGTTACTGAGTGTGAAAGAATGAGAAAAAAAGCAAAACATTATTGATGAGAGAGATCAATAAAAAAACAAGAACTATGAAGACAAAAGATAACAATTGACATTACATCTAAATTTTTGAAGATCAAAGTTGACTTGAAAGCAAGAAACCAGAAGAGTTCCACGTGTGAGAAGAAACTGTTAGCATAGAACTTATGGTTAAATCTAACCATTCCAACTGTAAAATGATGAGACATTGTCACCAATCTAGTACTGTGCTTAAATTCATTAAATCAATTCATTGGGTGAAGACATGGTTTACATAAATTGACAAAGGAGACTGTTGAATTTTATTTCATTTTCTCATCATTAGGTGAGATGCTTTTTGATGTAGTTATTTATCTGCACACCCACATCATAATGTGACACGTGGTTGAGTTTTAATGTGGGATTTCGGAAAGCTATTCAAAATTTGCTCAAGACCCCTCAGTACTTACCCTTTTGGGTACACCCTAGGTGGCAGGTAATGATCTCGGCCAAAAGGTGGGATTACTGCCTTGGGTGGGAGATGAGCCTAACACAACTGAAATCATAGAATGTAAAAGTAAAAAAAAATTAGTTGGAATTTACTACAGCATCAACAAACTTCAATAACTTGACAAGAAAGTAATTGTTTTAAAGGAAGAATAAAGGAATGTAGTATTTCTTTTTCACCACTGGAAAAACATTTTATGAAAATGAAATAACTTAGAGAAACTTAAAAGCAAAACTATAAAAATTTATTATCATCTGAAAATCTTGCTAGCAAAATTTGAATGTTATCTTGAAAGTACAATTTAAATAATCAATATCAAGAAATTTGATTCCAAAATTGCATTTTTTTGCCAGATGTGAAAATGATAATTTGTAATGGTCATAAAACTTTGGTCACATGAAATATTTACTCATCTTGTTTTTCAATCTGAGAAATCAAAACAAACATGACATCATTTCATCTTTATAATTGCCATTAATGTATTTTTTAAACCTTTTTCTTTAATTTATTTTTATTTTTGTTTTTCTCAAAGAGCCAAGAATGGCTGATCAAAAATATTCAGGAAGATCTTCAGAAAACACTTAACAGACTTCGGGAAATTGATGAGAACAGAGCATCTGAAGAATACAAGAAAGAAACTGAAAGAATGCAACGGTAAGAAAAATAAATTATTTGAATCTTTTTTTAATTCTTTCCACATGCTTTGACATCTTTAAAAAAAAACATTTGCTTGCCTCTGTTACAGTTTACGACAAAGATTGGAAATTTTCGAAAAAGAGCGGGATGATGATCGAAAGCGACTTCAAAGACGTCAGCAGCAGAAAATTCTGGAACAAGAACAGCATCTTCAAAAACAAAGGGTGAGTTTGTTTATTGTTTTTTTTTTTTTTTTTTTAATTCAGGAATTGCTTCAGTCTTCTTGAGAAAATGTCATTTGTCTTTTGCAGCTACCAAGAAAAAATTATAAATTATGTAGTTTGTGAACAGCTTGAAAACTCCAAATATTGGGATTTTAGAGATTTTTTAGACAACTGGGCATTTTTTTTTTCTCCTCATCTTTTAACCAAACTATTCTTTGACTTTCTTCTGGTGCCCCATCTCAATAAAAATAGCTCTTTTATTTTTTTATTTTTTTTTTCCCCCCTTATTGGTGTAAAGCAAAAAGTGGCAGCATACAAAAAGTTTAAACATTAACAGCATGGTTTATAAAATGTCTTTTAGAATGCACCAAAGTGTGTTTCCTAATTTATTTTACAAGCATTGCTGTTAACATTTAAATTACAATGTTTCAGCTGTTGTAGGCTCCGGCCTTCAGGTGGTTGGAAGGTCAAACTTAAACCCTTTATTTCGTTCACTGGTATAGACTGTTCTAGTTCCACATGCCATGTTTTTTTTTTTTTTTTTTTTTTTTTTAATGGATGTCAGTTATCAGTTATATCCTGTTAATTCCCCCTCTCTAAAGCCAACTCTATGGTTAAGGTACGTAGATGACACCTTCATACTCTGGCCACACCAGGAAGATATTCATGTTCTACTGGACCATGTGAACTCAACACCGTTCACGATGAAGAAAGAGTAACAAGACACTCCCATTCCTGGAACAAATCATGGGTTCAAGACATCCGTAAACCAACATTCACCAGACAGTACCTCAATTTCAACTTCCACCATCCATGCAACATAAAGAAAGGGATCATCCGCTGCTTACAACACTGAGCAAAAGTCATAAGTGGCGACCCAGAGACATTAAATGAAGAATTGGTCAGTATAAGTAGTAACCTACAACGTAACAACTACCCTGGGTACATGGCAGCAGCCCCAAAAAACTGGGATAGGCAGGTACAAGAGGAGGACAACAACACTCAGAAAACAGTCTGCCTGCCTTATGTGAAGGGGTTATCAGAGTAAATACAAAGGATCTGCGGTCCATATGACATCAGGACAACCTTCAAAAGCTGGATGACATTAGGTTTATAATATCCAGAAATTCATACACATGTCCTCAAGGACAGATGACACAGTGGATAAAGACGTTGTTTAGATCCAGTGACAGGACCCAAAGAGTGAGAGTTCAATACCAGGTTAAGGCAGTGGAGAACTTGGAGAGGGGAATTAACAGGAGATAACTGTCAACTGACATCCATTTAAAAAAAAATAAAATAAAATAAAATAAACATGGCACATGGAACTACAGTCTACCCCAGTGAGTGAAATAAAACATTCAGTTCGACATTCCAACCACCTGAAGAATGCCAGAGCGTACAACGGGTGAAAAATTTTATTAAATATGGCGACAAAGATGAGGATAATAGTCCGAATAATGTAGTGTTATTTTAGAATGTTAGAATAAGTATATTTTTCTATTTTATCAGTTGGCATTGCTTTGTCACATTCAATTTTGATAAATGCTTGGCCCTTGAGGTTACTGAAAAGTTATAGTGATGTCAGTTTCTAGTCTCCATTTCAATCCATTCTGATGCTCTCTTCAGTCTTTATTTTATGGTTCTAATTCATATTTTGAACCTTCCATTGATTCCTGCTTTATTTAGCATTTTTCTTGAGTTGTTAACCCTTTCACTACTAGAAGTCACCATTTGCAACTTTGAAGCACAGTCAAAGAATTAATTTCATATTACATGTTATAAATTGTCTATCCTTCATTCCTTGTCAAAACTTTTTTGTTAAAAAGGGACACATTTATTTGTTTTCACTATGAAAGCCACACACCAAAGTGACTAAACATAACCAATTTGGTTTAAATGAAATTTTGATATTTTTAATTGGATTTATTGAACCATCTCCCGTATCATGTCATGTTGTATTATTTTAAGTTAGGTTTTGATCTGATCACTATCAAAAATCAACTGGTCTATCTAACTATTAAGCATTGTTCAGCAAGAAAATCTTCAGTATAAGATTTTGCAAAGCACTTTTAACCAATTTCATCCTTCTCATTACTGCTTTTATAAACTGCACAGTTCATTTTATGTGTTTAGTGCACAAGTTTACCTTTCTTAAAATAAAACATACTGAAATTATTTTCTTCAGTTTTTAATGTTAGAGCCAATTCATTTTTTTTTTTTCTTTTCAATGAAGTATAGTTTAAATAAATTTGTTTTTATCTGTTTGTTTTGATTTCTTCTCTTCCACTTGACTTTTTCATCAATCAAACTAACAAGAGAGAAAAAGGCTTGGCTGGGTGATCTTATTCCAGTCAGTAGAGGTGACATCTCCATTAAAAGCTAAAGTCTTTAGCTGGTTGACTGAAGGTTGTGAGCTCAATCGCAAAAGAAAAGTCATAAATTTGTCTTGTAGTTATGTTCTTGATTAACTTGAATAGCACTTTTCATTTTATTTCTTAGGAGCGAGAATAAATCCAAGCTTCCATCAACAATTATAATTCTGCATATCTAGATTATGGGCCAAGCATGTCATTTCCCCCCCTCCACCACCAGCAGACAAGTCGTTCCAATCAGCTCCTCAACCTCCAGAAAAGGGGCTCTTCATATGAAACTCTAAATCAGTCTGTGCAATACATTTTACTTTTATTTTTCTCATCAACCACATGAAGTTAAGACAAAAAGCTCCTAATCATTCTCTCTCTCTCTCCCCCTCCCTCAGTCCCTCCCTTCCTCCCTCCCTCCAAACCTGATAGATATTACTTGTCAATTAAGGATTTTTATTTTTTTATGTAACTGTGGCAGGTGTAAAATAAATTTGATAATTTCACATTAATAGTCAAATTATTCATTGCAATTGTGGAGTATAAACATAAAAAAATCTTAGATTCATTGACCCCTTTTTTCTAGAAATGCTTCAAACTTCAAAGTTTTCTATTTTGAGTTCAACTGATTTTCTGGTGGTGTTATTGTGAAGCACAAAATTTTACTGAAAATGAATTCTGTTTATGCAGTTTGTTAGTCCATGTAATGAAGTTTCAATTACTTCTTCATAAAGTTCAAAGGTCAGCCAAGAAAATTGTAGCTATTTTGCCAAGTTCTGATTTTTTTTAAACAATGAATCAAATCAGTGACCATTTGCCAAAGGGTCTCCCTATTGGCAAATCTTTGCAATTTGGATAATCTGACCACATTTACAAAAGTGATTTACTGATATATTTGAAAGTAGATTTGCTTGTTTTTTTGGGTTTTTTTATTACACAGGAGTTGAGAGAGAAGCAACGGCGAGATTTTGAAGAACAACGAAAAATTCACTTAATGGAAGAAGAGAAAATGCGAGAACGTAAAATGGAAGATTTAAGAAGAAAAAAGGAATTAGTAAGTGGTGACTTTTGCATTTTGAGACATTTTTCATCTTTAGTGAGAAAATGAAAGAATAAATATTTTCCTCTTTCCAGACAGCATTATTTTCTTTCTCCCTCACTCTCTCTCTTTCCTCTTCCTCTTCCCCCCCGCTTCATGTTACCATAACAATGAAATCTCATTATAAGGTTATATGATACTAGCAGTAGAGTCCAGCATTGCCCGGGGATGTAACAGTAAGAGTTGGGGACAGCTGTTGCTTTGAAAGATGTGCTTTGTAAGTCAACAGGAACTAAGTTTTTACAAAACGTTGAAATGCAATGCACACAGTTTAAGCAGACATCATGCAGGCCCAAGTATTCGAAGGTATCGAAGGAAGTAACGGAAAGCCGTTGTAGCATCAGTCATTTGCCATTACTAAAGACATCTGTTACTGCTTTAACCAATTGGACCATTAAGCATTACTAGAAGCACTTGTGGTAAGTAGTCAAGAAACCATGATTCAGTTGCAACATACATAAGGATTGAAGGGAAAACGTGCCATGAGGAAGCCATAGACATAAAGTATGTGCCATGCGCAAGCACAAACAAACCGCTTGTCTAACTAAAAGACATGTCTTATGACCAAAAGACGGCGCTGCCACAACCACAAAGCAGAACCGTAAAACTGAGAGAAGAGCGAACAGTGATGGGATGTCATGGTAAGAAAATTTCTGTGATATAACTTCCTTTATTCTGATATGTCACTATCTACATCACAGCTGAGAGCCCTTAAAACTGCAACAGGGGGGTAGCCATAAGGCCGAGCACCTCAATTGCAATGAAAAAGTGCCTTCTCTTCAGTCGCAGTCAACATCACGGCTGAGAGCTTATGAAAACTGACTTTTGATTTGTTAATGGGCATAGCAAAGCAAAGCTTCACGGGAAATTATGAGTGACATAAGTTGATTGGTATGCTTGCGTCTGACGGTAGATGATGCATCCTGGGAATCAGAACGACTTATCCCTTGCTGCAGCCAGTTGCAATTGTCACCTCAATCAGGTTCAGAGAAAGGGATTTAATAATGAGGCGAGTCCCGTTGCACTGTTTAGGTGGGAGCAAATTACTGATTAGCATAATCGGAGCACCAACTTTGAGCCGAAGAATATGAGGTGGGAGTCCAGACGGCTGAAGGGTGTTCAAAACTTCTATGGGATACTCAGCTAATTCAGATGGATCGGAAGTTCTGTTGATGGACTTATAAACATGACATTGCTCGGGAATGCAATCCAACAGTTTAAGGTTGATGGAATCAACTGTACGGTTCTTCGGTGCCAATATGGCCCTCCCAGCAAGCTAATTGGCATCAGCAAAATTAGTGGATAGGTTGTAGAAGACTGCATTCATCAATTCATCCGGTGATTCAACAGTGGTGGCAAGCTGATCCATCTGCACAAAACCCAGTGTGTCAGATGGCATTTTCCCCTCCCCAAGAGCAAGAAAGTCCCATGCGAAGTCAGCGGATCTGGAGTCCCCATTCAAGTAGGCACGCATGTTCATGCTCAGTTTAAGAGTCTCCACGTGGTGCCAAAGGGCAGACGACTTCAGGCATGCGCAGACAGCATCAGTGCGTGTACCTTTAGGAATAACAGGTAGTCTGCCTAAAGTCACCTGCGAGGAGAAGGGTTACTCCACCCATGGGGTCGGAGGAGTCGCGGATGTCTTGGAGACTTCCGTCAAGTGCCTCAAGGGCCCCCTTGTGTGCCATCGTGCACTCATCCCAAATCATAAATTTGCATCTCTGCAGAACTTCAGCCTGTGGCAAATTCTTTGTTATGTTGCAGAGAGGAGTTTGTGACCGGCATAGATCAAGCAGCAACCTAAAAGCCGAATGAGTGGTTCTACCTCCCGGTAGCAACGTTGCAGCAATCCCGAAAGATGCGACTGCAATAGCGATCTCCCCACGACGCCATACCTCTGCCAGGACTAATTTAGTAACAAACGTTTTTCCAGTTCCTCCAGGTGCATCTAAAAAGTATATACCTCCACTGGAGCTGTTTACCCTGTCTGTTATGGTAGTGAAAGCAACCCTCTGATCAGGTAGAAGTTTGGGCTCATTTTCGGTAATGTATGAGTTCAGCCCCTCGATGGAGTAGGATGTTTCCTGCAATCAGTTGGTACAGTGTCAAAACCGTCTCTGAGTGGTGGTAGTAAACCGTAAGTTGGTAAAGAGGCACCTCCCAGTTTGAAAACATCTTCTAGGGCCACCAGCACTCTGTTGAATATGAAGTCAGTGAAACTGCATTCAACTCCTGGGCTGTTATGCTGAACAGAGAACAGCACATCCTCTGACATGGATTCTCTGTACTTTAGCCAGACCAACAGAGGATCGCTTAGTTCGCATCGCAAGAAGCAAAATGGTGAACAGCATTTGAAGCCGTGATGACATTCTGAGAAGTTGACCCTCCGCCATGGCTGCATCCCATTGGGAGTTGTCTTCAAGCAGCCCCAAACGGAAGCATGCCTCTCTATAAGACTGGCACTCTATGCCGTTGACAGTGTGAATATCTGTGAGACTCGTTGGCCCAGCAATTTCATGAAGTAGAAGGCGTTTCTGCCATTCCATTGTATACATATGACACTTAACGCGTCCGAAGACTTGCCCTTTAAGGATTAAATCCGTAAGCTTACACAGCTGTAACCAGAAAACGCGGGCAATTAGGTCAGGGCGGTGTGAGAACTGCTGACCTGAAAAAAGTTTGCGTGTGATTTCAACCCATTTTGGATTGCACGTGAACGTGACAAACAAATCAGGCCTCCCGTAATGACGGACATAGGTCATTGCATCTTGTGTCATTTCATGTATGTATTGAGGGCCACCAGTGTAAGAGGAAGGCAAAATGCACAGTTTGTCAAGATTGCGTGGGTCACCATCAGAACGCAGACCATCACAAAGGTGAATGTAGGAGTCAGTTCTAAGTTTTGCAGCCATGTCAACAGCGAATTGAAGAAATAGTTGACGGCACCTGTGCAAGTGGTTAAATTCACCCTGCCTAACCATAAACATGTAGGCATAGTAAGCCCTACAGGAGACAGTCTTTGAGATCAACATGGAATTGCTGCTTGCCTGGTATATTGGGATTTTGAAGTGGTACCCATCGCTTCCGTATGGAAAAAGAAGGGGGTACTGGAGACAGTCGTATGAATGGTGGGATTCACTGATAAAGCGCAGACAACTGCCTCGGTACCTTATGACAATGTCACGGCTGTTATGCTCCTCACCGTGGATGACTGCGGTGACTTCATTACATGCAGGAGCATTGAAGCAATGCTCATGCTCACCATGAGGCCATCTGTTTGCATCGATGACGACGCTGAAAGAGGGCGAAGAGTTGTTTTGCAACGCAAACTTTAAGCTTCGGATGTAACTGTTAGTTTCGTGAAGCATGTCTTGTAGACGGAACAGAATGTCTCTACGGGGACCGACGGAAATATCGCTAGGCAGAATGCAAAGATGCTCATCAGCCTGCTCGTTGTAGTCGGCAAGAAAGTAAATTTGTAGGAACTGAGGTGGCTCTCCCTGATCAGCCAAAAGTGATCCCATTAAGTGGTAAACCTGGCCTTGCACTTTGAAAGTAGGCATCCATCCCCCCTCACTAATAGCCTTCGCACCAAAAGACGTCATCTGGAAGCAACAGTATTGCTTCAAGAAAATGCATTGACTTTGAAGTTGTACCCAGAAGGAGGTCCCTAAGCGGCTGGGGAGGTTCGTCTAAAGAAGGGAGTTTGATTTTGCCCCCAGACCAACAAAGCCCAGGTTGCTCACCGGCCCACTTTTTTGAGTTGCAAAAAGTGCAAACTTTATCCATGGCCCCTATTTGTACATCTCTCTTAGCAGAATAGTTGACAGTGCAGTCATAATTGTATGCAGCATTTGACCAAAATGACACAGACGCTGAAGTTATGCCATTCAAAGAAGCTCGAAGTTGGATAATGTTTTCGAGCCGTTGACGGCGTACCTTCAGAGTTTTCTGCAGTCCTGGCAGACGCAGTATAGCGGGCATTTCTAACGCGATGAACAGTGGTCTGTGCAGGGCTTTCTAAGGTCTGGCAGATGAGGTGGATAGGGCATTTCTAAAGCAACGATGAGCGGTTTCTTGGGGTTGTTCCGAAGCTCTAGGGGCGGCTGTAGCCCTAGTATTCCTAAGACGATGTGAAGTTGTTTGTCCAGGGCTTTCTAAACCACTGGAACAAGCTTTGGTGGTGGAATCCTGCAAACGATGAAAGGTTTTCTGTGCTGGTGACCGTGAAGCCCTCAACCTAGCCACGCGGTCTGTGTCCTGTGAATTCTGAAGTGAACGTTCTTCAACTGAAAGCCTGGCAGGCGTGTGGACATGGTTGAAGCCGCTGAAGCCAACCTTTCAGTCTGTGCAGCGGCACTTTCCACAGATAAGTGAGCAGCTGAGCTCGAGGCCATCTGTAAAAGACGCAAAGAAGTCTGTTCAGGGGTTTCACTCGCCTTCGCTGCTCTAGCAGCGGAGGCAGCTGCTGTGCGCCGTCCGAAAAGTTTCCTCCTTTTAGGTGGCATCCAAACAGTAAAAATGTTAAAGAGAGTAAAGCTTAAAAAGAGATTTCGACAAATCCAAAACAAAAAAACGTGCACTGCTAATGTAGACACAAAAAAGGGAACACCCAGTAAAATGAGTTCCGATGTTACTAAAGGGCAACTCGAAACTAAAAAAGTGAAAATTTAAAAAGGTAAACCAAGGGTAAATCCAAAAGGAAATGGGTTTTTAGTACAATTGGCTAATGTGTATGGGTTTGGGTTAGAACTATAAAATACAAAAGCAGCTAGAACACGTAATCAACAACTTGTGGTGTCCAAAGTAGGCGAATAAAGTAAGCCAAGTGCAGGCAACAATAAATGCAAAAGTGTGAAAGCATGCCTGAGTCATGCAATAGAGGTGGTTGACCTTGAGCGCACTTACACATAAGCTGTCACGCGGGTGCTATAACTTTATGAGAAATCCTGCACAATGATTGGACAGGCCCCAAGGTCAAGCTTTGTGAAAGTGACCAATGGGCTTGCAGCAGTCTCGGAATCGACACGCGGACTCTGTTGTACGCAGCTGTGTGTGTGTGTATGTATGTGTAAGGAAGTTACAAAAAAAATTGATCCGCGTGCAGCTATGGTTATTTTTGCGAAAAATTTTGAAATTTGACACACATAAAGGCGATAGTAAGCCACAAGTGTGTCGTAAATTTCATTTGATTCAAACCAAAACTGTACATACTGTGCCAGTGAATGTGTGTTCACAGGGCTAAATCCTGTCCCTTGGTACCCCCATTTATGGTTCCCTGGTCAAGCGGCTTTGACAGTCTTGCAAACAATTTGGTACTTGTTAGATAGCCAAGCATTAGTGCTATCAGAAATTGGACCATTTGCTTTGTTTTGGAGGCTCGGTAACGAAACATTGTCCAATCTGCATAAATGGCCCTTACCCGTGCTTTTAAATTGATTTCATGCAAAAACAATTGTTTTTGCAATTTTGGACGCTGTCAGAACCACTGCCAGGTAATTTTACGTAGTCCTGTGAAGTTTTGTTGAAATCGGTTGAAAAATGTAGGAAATCCGATCCCATATATAAAATTGTTTTATGAAGATGATGAAGCAAATTATTCATGTCTTTTTTTTTTTTTTTTTTTTTTTTTTTTTAAATTTTCTGATTACTGGTGATTTTCAAAAGAAAAGTCATAAATTTGTCTTGTAGTTATGTTCTTGATTAACTTGAATAGCACTTTTCATTTTATTTCTTAGGAGCGAGAACAAATCCAAGCTGCACGGGAAGCCGAGGAAGAAATTCGACGGCGAAATGAAGAGAAAAAGCTGCAAGAACAACAAATGCGTCCAGGAAATCGATACAATGATTTGCCTACCACTGACTACAATTCCATCAACAATTATAATTCTGCATATCTAGATTATGGGCCAAGCATGTCATTTCCCCCTCCTCCACCAGCAGACAAGTTGTTCCAATCAGCTCCTCAACCTCCAGAAAGGGGCTCTTCATATGAAACTCTAAATCAGTACCAAATACGAGGGGGAATAAAGCTTGCTCAAGACCAAGGTTTAAACGATATTCCAGCATATAATAATGTTGGCCGAAGTACCAGTACATCGGCTCTGCGTAGTAACCCTGATGTCACTGCACCCAAAAAGTCTGTTTCCTTCAACACACAACTGGAAACTCGGATCAACCCATCTTTCTCGTCGTACCCTTCATCGTCCAGCTCACATGCTTCAGATCAGTATAACCCCACAAACTCATCTTACCACGAAAATGATGACATGCTAGCCTCTCCAACAACGCCGACCAGTGATGTGTTTGATGTGAGCCAACCACAGACTCCAACCTCTCCACCACCAGTGACCCATCCCAAGCCAACTGAGGTACATTATCGAACTGCTGAAGTTCCTGGGGTCATTGGTTCCCAAGAAGTGTATCGTGATCCACGGACTAGAATTCAAGCTAAGAAGGCGGCCAATTCGGTCAAAATGCCAGGCCCCGAGCGAATGTCTTTTCGGGATAAAATGAAATATTTTGCCCAAGAAGCTGGAGAAAACACTCCTAAAGAAAAGCCCAAAGCTTCCAGGGTGCAGAGAAATATTGAATCTGCAATGAATGGACAGTAAAGATGGGTTTTGCACATTGTATAAATGTTTGCGTGAGTGAGAAAGTCTGGAATAAGTAGAATTGTTTTACTTTCCTCTTATCAGTCACAAGTAATTATGACATTGAGGCATTGGGAAATCAGATTTTACTTGCATTTAAGCAGAAAAATTTATATCAATTTGAAAATTGGCATTCACAAAGAGTTGAATAATTTTGTTTGTTTTTATGGTTTTACGTAAAGTTAAAGTTTAAGAAAAAGGTTTTATTCTTCTATTAAAACATATTTACTGTGAACTAGAATTATGAATAACTCTTATTTTGACCTGTTTAGTCAGACAGTTGATGTGTCACTTGAAAACTCAGTTTGATGTGGACTGGTGTCTGTTGTGTTTAAAGAAGCCAATTTTTGAACAGTAATCTCTGGCCTGGGTGCTGCACTTTGAAGGCTGATGGTTGCAGCTGTGTCATCGCTGCCACATATTCATTTCCCTTCTGTTCAACCGCACTTGAGTTTTCTTTTTTGCAGTGGTAATAACTGCTTATACAGACGTTGTGATCCACAGCTTTCTCTTCCCAAGTGGTCCACTCTTGCAGAAATGAACTTCAGGTCACATTTGAAGACTTATGTCCCTGTGTTGCAGCAGTAAAATTTACAAAGAAAATTTAAAAACAAATCCTATTTGCAACTTTTTAATTCTAGGATTACTTTATTACTTTCACTTCTTTCTCTTCAATATAATTTCTGTCAGTAATTCATTCATATCTATGTACATCCATTGTCCCTTTTCCATTTGTTTGATGTTTGTATTTCCTTCAACTTTCAATTTCTGATCTGAATTCTAGCCTTCCATAACACAAGTTACCTTTTATTACATTCTTTTTTTTTTTTTTTACACATTTAAAAAAATATCTAATTCCTATTATTCAACACTTCCTTTTATAAGCTTTCCAGAACATCTTTCCATTCAGAGAAAAATTTAGCCCCTTTTTGCTTTTTAAATAAAAAAAAAAGTAAGTATTTCTAATTTCTTTTGCTGACAAAGAAATCCTACAGCAGACACCTCCTTCTATACCAGTCTTTTTCCTTATAAAATGAAGTTTTTATGCAGGCTGAAAGCTTCTTTTAAATTGAGTGGAAAATAATTTTTTTTTTTTTTTTTCTCTTTAGCTAACATCCATTTTGTTGAGATAATTACACCATGAATTATGCCAATTCTCTAAAAACAGTTCCATACTTTCTATGCGATAGAATTCTCATTGTCAAAGATTTCTGGAACTTTTCAATAGTGTTATTTTTTTTCTAAGTCTTCATATGAGAACATGAGTTAGAATTTAAAATTAACACTCCTCTAGTCTTTACCATGATAATTGTCTTACAGTTACTAACTTTAAAATTTATTATAATTTAAGGACTGGCTGATGAAAATGTCTCTAAAGTGCACTAAAATTTGATAATTCAGATGCTCACATCTACTGCAAAATAGAATATAACTTCCTCTTTTGTAGTCGGATCCCCACCCCAATTCCACAAATTCAGAGTGCAATTTACTTAGTTATTTCCTCTTTGCATTAATTTCTTTAATTTTTTTTTTCTATCAAATGAATTATTGATATTTTGAACTTTATAAGTACAAAACTATTATGAACTTGATAAATTAAATTCCATAAAGCCAATTTTGCATCAGTTCTTTTATTGTGATAGTATTACTAAAAAGGCACAAGGTTTGAAGAACTTATCAAAAAAAAAAAAATTGCAACTTTTTCCTTTCTGTTTGTGCTCAAAATATTTGAATGGCTATTGTTTCCAGTAGTAAAAAAAAAAAAATTCAATTTGTAAGCATATTTATCAAATCTGAAGAACTTGTCTTGTCAGATTTTCTTATTTCTTCCCTTTTTTGTTTATAATACAGGGTGTAGCAGAAACACCTCCCATATAAGAGTAAGACATTAGCTAGATGAAGATACCATTGCTACTAATGTCTTACCATTATGTGGGAGTTATTTCTAATGCACCCTGTATTTATAATTAAAATTCATTTAACCCAATAAGTTTTAAAAAAAAACTAGATTATGTTCCATTGACTGAAGTGAAATCTTACATTATTAAAGTTTGGCTAACATTTTATAGTTTTCACTTAAATCTTCACAAATTTCACATTTTTTTTCCATAACATTCTTCTGAATGATTTCTTTGGAAGTGAATCCTTTGTGTTGCATCCTGAAAATGAACTCTTGGAAATAGTACAAATATTAAGACATCTTAAAAAAAAAAACCAGCCAATCCCAATATGTGTATTATTAAAATTGCATGATCAGTTTACTGTGTGTATTAATTCTACCAAGATGATGTGACTGACTTTCTTAATTCTTGCAGGTTCCTTCCGTAGCATTCTAGTACACACCATAATCTGCAGAGTAGTCATTAGCTTGACATTAAATGGCGTATTGTAAATCATCATCATCACTCATACAGGTAAACAAGAGTTGTTGACTGAGAGACCTCATCTCCATGCCAACATGCTAACTCTCACTCGCTTAGTGTGATACTATTTGCATGGTTGGTGTGCTGCAATAACTAATTTCTTAACAGTAGATTCCTGCCTTGTGGCACCACCATGATATGTTCTGCAACTTTACCTACATACTCTTTATGATGACAGCCATTTTCACAAATGCCTTGACATTGGCATTTTTTTTCTTCTAAATGAAAATTCTACTAAATTTGATTTTTCTTCGTTACTTTATTCCAGAACCTTCTTGTTAAAGACCTTTTTATATTTCTTTTATATTAACATACTTTCCACTTCAGTTACTAAATGTGTACTTTTCTCTTGGATTTTGATGCCTTATCTTGCCTGTTTGAAATTTACTGCTGATTTGTTAGAAAAAAAAAATGAATGCTTTTTAATTGCATCAGAAGAAAATCCCTGCAGAGTGAATTTAATGACAGATAATCCTAATCCTTCTAAATCTACTCCTCTTTCCTCCCCATAATGATTGTATGTGTCTTTTTTTTCTTTTTTTTTTCTTTTTTTTTTTTTTTTAATATACTCATTCCATCATAAATCTGTGATTTTTGTCAGTTACTGATAAGTAATTGGCTGCTTGCTGCTGGCATGTTGAATTTTCTCTTCTCTATTTCATCCCCCCATCTACATCTCTTCGTGCCTCCATTTTGAAACTTTCTCTTTTGTTTGTCATTAGTTCCGGTTTTATTGTGCACTGCAATTTTGTTATATGGATGCCTAATCTGATGAGAGCAGATCTTAAAAATGATTCACTTTTTCCAAATGTCTTATGAAAAAAAACAAAAAAAACTTCAGGACCTTCTTTCCGCTCTGACATCTTCTCATTAAGACACAAACCTGAAAAATAAATCATTGTATAAAGTAATGTTGTTCATATTTGGTGAATTTTTTGTTTTTCACTAAAACCTAGCAAATTGTTCTAACATTGAAATGATAGAAATAGGTTCATTAGCAAGTCTTTGTTCAGCTCTTTCTTTCTCTCTCTCTTGCAGAAGACATTTTACTAGGCAATGTCCCTAGAAGTGCATGTATTTGCCTGACTGACTAAAAGCCTTACTAATCACTATTTTACATCTGTATGTATGTATGTATAATTATGATTTTCTTTTTTTCCTCCTAAAAAAAAGAAAAGAAATCTTTGTAAAGCTAACTTTCCCCAAGATGCAAAAGACTGTGTCTGCGGCAGATTGTCAAAAGGTTGTCCTCCTCCTCTACATGATGTAAATATTCTATAATGAGGTAAAAGCTGTGGCCATTTGTATGAAAACTGCCCAAGAAAATGCTCTTTCCTCATACCAACAATTTTCAATAATCTGTAATAAATCTATTATTTTTAATCTTGACTTTTTTTTTTCTTTCTCCATTTGTTTGTTGTGCCTCACAACTTTGCAAAGAGAAGAAATTCTTCAGAAATTGAGATCCATGGAAAACCCGTCTTCAAAACAGTGAAGGAGTGGGGAAATAACCTTGCTAATAACTAGCCATTCATATTACTGTTATGTCTTCTAAACTGATAACTGTCACCTGAATTCTGAGCTGGAAGAACTAACATTTTAGTAAACAAGTTTAAAAAAAAAAAATAAATAAATAAAAACGTAAAAGAGAGGTTACAAAGGGAATGCTCATCAGAACAATAATATTTATAGAAAAAGCCCATGGAATCTACATTACGGTTGTGGTGAAGGTGAGATGCCAGGTCAGGATCAATAACATTGCAGATTCTTCTTTGTTGTTATCAAGAATATCTAAATACATAGAAGCACCAGACCAGAGGTGACAGCAATATTTAATGAATGGTAGACTTTGTGGAGGTATTCACTCACACAATCGAAGTCATAAATTCATGAGGAAAAACAGAATGAACATACATAACAATAAAAAAACAGTAAATTGTATGGTAACATCATAAAATTTTATTTATGCATTTTACATTACAATTGTGATAATACCATAAAAAAAGAGTAAGTTACTCTGTAATATCAGAAATGCTATCACAGATGGAATTAAACACATTGTCATCCCAACAGTTGTAATTGCGGTAGGAACAGTCCCTGTTGCATGCTGGCAGTAATTTAATTATTTTTATTTATTTATTTTAAACAAAGTTTAAATTTTATTTTATTTATAATTATAATAATAACAATGTTCCTACAACTTATAACTAAGAAATTCTGGAAATTCTCTCTCATATGACACTGAACCAACTTTCCTCTTCATGTTGGCAAAAAATGTTGGCCCATTAAGTCAATCTCTTGGAGATTTGGATTCAATGCAGCTGGAGAGATGGATATAAAGTGATAAAACTTGTAATTTCCATTTGTTTTTGTATACATTTAAAGGAACATATTATATAATAGCAGACTTTTAGGAATATTTTTCTTGTGTATAGTGTAATGTAAGTCATTTTGAACAGCCACATTTTTTTTTTTTAGATACTTTCATACACACACACACACACACACATATATATATATATATATATATATATATATATATATATATAGATAGATATATATATCTCAAAGGAAAAACTTAACGCATCATCAAAAACACGTTTATAAATGATAATATATTTCACCAAGTTTTTAATACTTGTCTCATCAGACCGAAATTACAAATGGTTTAATTTTATCCAGACACTATTTTTAAAAATAAAATAACGGGACGTCTAGACACTTAAGCTAGAAAATCTATTTTCTGGGGATTTATATTATTGAAGACATCATGGGTCGGGGAGGAGAGGCAGCTATCAACCCCATGTTCATGTGTGGTGTTTGAGAGAATATGAGTAACAGCTAGAGAAATAAATAAGAATAAAATCTGCATAATCATCTTATATATATATACACACACACACACACACACATTTATATGTACAAATACATAAACATAACATATACACATGTGAATCCACCTTTTACACAAAGACATAAGTAAGCACGTGCAAGGCATATGCATATACATACATATATTTACTTACATACATTCCCATATGCATGTATATACAAACACACACACATAAATATATAATACCACACAACTTGTACAAACACAATATATAGCCACATATAGAAAAACATACATACATACACAAAATATAACCACATATGTATATATGTGTATATTTATACACACACACACACACACACACACACACACACACATATATATATAAACACATATATCCAATAGATATGTACACTTTTTCATATATATATATATCTCACTGCTTTATGTGCTTCCAAGCTATGATTATTTAATGACGAATATGTCATTTTCGTTTATGATGGATTTCATCACGATTCTTCTGTTAAGCTTGGAACATAATTATACATTCTTAGGGCTCAAAGTATAGTTCAATAGTGTTATAAAACCTTGGAGAATTCCAGTAAGCTATATTTAATCATTTCTAAAATTCAACATTTCAAGCTGTAATCTAACAATTTGATATTTTGCTATTACATCCTGTGTGTGTGTGTGTGTATATACATATTGCAATATCAATTGCTATATACTGTTTCCTGATTACTCTTCTTTTGTCTTTGCTCCTCAGCAATGTTTCTAACTCTTCCATATCCAGAAGCCCCTTGCGTTTCGGTCGATTAATATATATATATATATATATATATTCATGAATTATTCATCCAAAAACAAATACAAAGGTTAATGATTTAATTGGCGAGAAATCCATCGTCGCAAACAATTCAAATAATATACAAAAACCCACATAAGAACTAATGCAACAGAAATTTATAAAAACAAGGATCTTTTCATTCATAACAGGTTCGGGGTTTTTGTATATTATTTGAATTGTTTATGCGATTTACGGATTTTCAATTAAATCATTAACCTTTGTATTTGTTTTTGTATGAATAATTCATGAATTTGTAAATTGATTGCACCTTTATTGAAATATATATATATATATATAATATATATATATATATAATATTAAAGAAGACAATGATCCTGCTTTCCCTACCAAGGCCAATGTAACATAGGTATTCAGAGTTGAGATAAAAGATCCTGAAAAGAAAATCAACTTCCTCTATCAATTGTTCCAATAAGTAGAATGGGATGTGTACTCTATCATAAAAATTCATGTGTAAATACTAAACACTTCAAATGCGTCGATGTATGGATCAGTGATCAGAAATTTAGTATAGGAAAAATGGAAAGGGAACATAGAATATGTTGCGCCAGAGGTAGTTTCACCCAAAACTACAAATTGCTACAAAACCAAAACATCAACAAAAACCTCAAGACTTTCATATGGATGTCATGCATGGCACTAAACCTGTTCAGAAATATCTAAACTGTCAGCCATATACAACCACTTTACTTTTAAGATCAATTGTTAAAAAATGTTTTGAAAACTGAAGCAAAGATCTTTCAACTGGCACTACAGATTCACAAAGAACTGTACCAAATAAAAGAAACCACATCACATGAGGACTCTCAACACTGGGAACGACTAAAATGGATAGCACCTGTAACTCAAAGATAAACAATGACATAATCAAGATCTAGACATTACATACTATTTCAAGTAAAAGGTTAGTTACATACATTTTGGGTAGGGCCCCAAAGAAGGACTTTAAAATTATTTCCGTCATTTTGTCTACACATCTGTTTGATAGAAGTGGGTGTTGATGTTTGAATTTTCTATGCAGTTATCTACATAGTATTTCGTTAATCGGCTAGGTCAGTGGATATTTTAGAATTCTTTTAGAGATTAGAGTAAAAATTTTAATTTATTAGATATGTGATAAAATTTTTAAAAAAGGGGGGAGAAAAGGTGTCTACTAATTGGATGATAATTGTTGAATTCGTCATTAAGACAGTGTACCAGCCCTAGGAGCGGGCTGTGGTTGGATGATAATAAAGTGGGAGAAGGAAGAGTTTCACCGTCTGCATGGAGTTAAGGGGCGGCTTGATTCCTCTGGCTACTAAAAGAAGGGGGTTGGACAACTCTAAATCTGGAAAACCACTTCAGTAAATATATTTTGAGAATATGGAATTTTAGAAAAGATTGATGCTAAAGGTGGATATCATTTGATTATCACAGTGGGAAGGGTTAAAACCTCTGTATACAACAAATCATATAATGATTTTCCAAGCGTAGCTTAGATGTGGCACAAGGCCGAAAGTATGGGGTACCCAGTGAGGATCGAACTCACTACTCAATCGTAATTGTTCTAGCGAGACAAGCTTGCTAACCATTACACCACCACGAGGTGCCACATACAACAAATCATATATAAACCAAATCGTTGTTACATTTTTAACCATGTTAATTCTTTATTCCAAAGGATTTTTTTGTGTAGCTCCCTGTTGTCAAACCACTTTCTCTTGAGTTTGCTTCATCAGCGATCTTCTCACCCTCGGCGATAAAACACACACACACAACGTAGCAGATGAGTAAATGGTTGTGGACAGTCAAACACCAGCTAATTCGCGTGGAATTGTGCTCGCCATCACGATACCAGTGACAAAAAAGCCGCTCGTTAACGAGTGAGGAGTCAGTTAGATGGTAACCATGGTAGTGTGAAGGAACTTGAAGACCAACGTGGGGCATAGGGCTACATTATTGGTGGCCGTTGACGAGAATCGACTCGTGGGGTGACATTATTAGTTACCGTTGACCAGTGGAATTACAAAGGAAATGTTTGCTATTTTAATAATAATGACTGGAAACTTTTTTGCATATCTAAATTTATTTCTAGTTGAGTCTATAAAGGGCATTTGTAGAGGTCGTTTCAACAAAGTAAATTCATGTATTCGAAATGGAATTAAAATTATAATATGTTGGGTTTGTCAAATATATGTGGTCGGTCTTAATAGTACCTGATCTAAATACAGATATTGACTTAAACATTAAAGACAAAATTAAAATAGGCTAGGGAGAAGTCAGAAGAACGTAAATAATTTCATACAAAGAGAATATGTTTAGAAAGTGGTAGATGTTTTCTCTCTTTTCACCACACCCACCATCATACCTCAATGACTCCATGAAAATACTAACTAGACCCCATATATACAATTTGTGGTCTGTCGGGGGGGAGGAATTAAAACAACAATTTAAAATTTTTTTTTTTAACCCCAATGAGTATTTACAGTATGAAACAAATAACTATTTACAAGAAACTAAACAAAATTGTTTTAGTAATAAAAAGAGTTTGTACAATCACTAAATATGGCAGAAACATCAGTTAACTAGAGGAAATTAATGCGGGACTATAAAAAATTAAAAAAATTCATTCATCCCAAGCACTCACACAATCATACACATGCACTCATTCAGACACAACAACAAATACGAAAAAAATCACACCCCATATGTACAACGAAAAAAAATAACTATTTACAAGAAACTAAAACAAAAATCGCCCCCACATCCACAAGAGAACTGACGTCACTGACCACCTAACGAGGGAGGGGATGATGGAAATTAAACTTAAAGAAAGAAAGATAGGGACAGAAATAAAAAGGGCCAATGAGCATACATACCCTAGCTAAGTTTACTGAAAAAGGAAACTAAAGACTCAAAAAACTAAACCTAAGCTAACCTAAATTTTTGGGTGGGTTGCCCGTGTTCAACCCAGCTAAAAGTAATATCCTGATGCCTAACCGGCATCAAAGTGCCACTCCAGGTCAGCCCCTTTCACACAACACAAACACGCAAGATTCACCCACCTTTTGCCGAATTCAGATGAAGTGAGTCGCCGCCTTTCCGACCTAATCTTGACTTTAAGCTGATGCCTAAAGTACAAGATCAGCTGGGAAGAGGTAAAATTCTCGCCTCCATAGAATCCCTTCTGTCGTGTCGTCCAAATCACGACTCTCATTCATAACACCTAGTAAGCATAAGAACACAGTGTTCAGCTCTTGTCAATGGCGGAGCCACATTGCTACAAACAGAAGCGGCCTCAAGGACAAAAAACTTTCCAGGCAGCATGCAAACCATGAGGCCTTCAACATACTTGCACAGCAGTGCTACCACCGAGCAATGAAAAAAAAAGGCGTGACCAATGGTATCAACCTCCCCACTACAGCGGCGGCAGTTTGGAGATTTCTCCAAGCCCGCTAAGCAAAGTCTTTTTTTTGGCGACCCAGAGGGCCCCACGCATCACCAGCCAGGTGAGTGATGCCTCATTGTTATTGAGACATTTCAACCCGGGCGCCCAAGGCCATATCGAGCGAGCCTCCCGCTTCGTAAGACCGAGCTCGTCAATCAAATCATCATGAACGGCCCCCTAACACCTGATATAATGCCTTACGAGACAACGCCTGGGCGTTGGAGAGGCCATCCAACGCCCATTTTCAGAGTCGTTTCAGAGCACGACGACATTCACGGTAGAAGGAGCATTCGGCTTTGGGTAAACGGTGAGCCTCCTCCTCGGCCGAGTGCACACTTCTCAAGGATGGGAAGTTCTTACGGGCGTCTTCCTTCCAGAATTCGATCCAGGAACCCGATGCGAAGCATATGTTGACGAATCTCAATGCTAGGCATACCTAGACCGCCTTCAGATGGATGAAGGCAACAGATCTCCCGAGAGACTCTGGCAGCCTTGCCTCCCCACAAGAAGGAGAACAAGAGCTTCACTAACGCCAGTAAAGTGTCAGACGGAAGTGGAAGCACAGAGAGTCGGTAAAGGAGAATCGGGTAGATGTGTGAAACACATACTTCCGCCCCCCCCTTTAAGGAAAGATTCCTCCGAGACCACAAATTAATTGCGATCTCGGCCTTCCCTTGCACCTCCGACCAATTCATATCCAACTGGAGATCAGGACAGAACCAGACGCCGAGAATCTTGACCGGCCCATCCGTCCAGAGGAAAGGTCCGGGAAGAGAAACTCCCTTCCACTCACCCAACCGCAAGCCTACAGACTTATCGCGGTTGATCTTGGCCCCTGTCACCATCTCATAACCACTGATTTCTTTGCTGACTTCGTTAATCTCGGCCCTGCTCGACACAAGAACCGAAACGTCATCAGCATAGGCGGAATACCTGGGCGCGTTGGTAGCGCCAGGTAGGGAAATTCCGCGTAGGACCGGATTCGTCTTTAACTTGCGAAGGAAAGGTTCCAACGCAAGAACGTACAGCAAAGGCGAAAGCGGACAACCTTGACGAATGGAGCGAGACAATACGAAAGGCTCCGATCGTACTCCGTTCACCTCCACCAGCGCACCGGGGGTCGCATACAGAAGTCGGATCCAGGTGCGAAAGCACGGTCCGAAACCAGCCGCTGAAAGAACAGCCTCCAGAAAGCGATGGTCAACCCTATCGAAGGCCTTGGACTGATCTAAATTGATCAGCGCGGCTTCACTGTCGACTTGCTCAATGATCAAGCGTACCATATGAAGGTTGTCCTGAATAGTCCTGCCCTTCACAGCACAAGTCTGTTCAGAGCCAATCAGACTAGATAGGACAGCCTGCAAGCGGTTCGCTAAGACCTTAGCCAAAATCTTTAACTCTGTGTTTAACATAGTTAAAGGGCGAAAGTTACCTAACCCATCCCCACCGTTTTTATCCTTACGTAACAACTTGATTACGCCCCTGGTGAAACGTTGGGGTATAGACCCCTGCTTCAACCAGTTGCCGAAAATCAGTGCCAGCAAGGGAACAAAAACGGGCGACTGCCTCAAGTACACTTCGTACGGAAGACCATCTAATCCCGGAGATTTGTCCAGGCCAACCTGTTTCAGCGCATCCCAGATTTCCGACTCTGTTATGGGACCCTCGCACCTAGCCGCTTCAGCTGCCTCAAGGCAGGGGAAGTCAGCTAAATAGGCGTCGAACTGAGCAGGGCTCAGACCGGGCTCCCTGGTGAAAAGTTCCTGAAAATACTCACGAAAAGCCTCACATATGCCCTCGTTTGTAGTCACGGTCCGCTTATCCGGCAATGTGACGCATGCGATATGCCGCCGAGATGCACTCCGAACCTCCTCTGCACGCAATTCAGCGGCCATATTCGTTGCCTCAGGAGACATTCTTTTTAACCTAGCCCTAACTACCAGAGCTTGATCCTTCTTGATAAGCAAGGAGGCCAACTCTGCCTTAGCTAAGACTACGTCCCCACTATCACGGGATTTAATCGCCCGATCAACTTTTTGCTCACAAGCCGTTTGCGCCGCTAATCTATCTAGATTGAGCCGACGACTATAATCAGCAGCAAACGTTCTAATTTTGGATTTGAGTTTATCCCACCAGGCATTTCCCACCACAGCCCCCGTCAGTTCCCTTTGTATCATTAGTAGCAGCTGGTCCCGGAAATCTTGCTCCCCAAATAATGAGCAGTTCAATTTCCAGTAACCAGCCATCTTAACCTTAGGCTTATCTAAGTTTACCCGGACCCGGACTAGCCTATGATCCGAATAAACTATATAATGGAAACTTGGACACCCTAAGAGCCCTACATTGACTCTCCTGACTAAGACTCGGTCCAGGTAGCTAGAAAGCACCTGAGTACCCGAGCTGCCACTATTAGTCCAAGTCCACACTACCTCCCGAGGGTGTTCATTTCGGTATTTATCGACAAGATCAAACCTGTCGATAAAGTCCCGAAATGGTTTCACGTCCGGGTTGTTAGTACCCAATTTTGACCCTATACGATCTATATCGGGGTCAAGGACGGCATTCCAATCCCCCGCTAAAACTACCCGATGTGATGACGCCAAGAACGGCTCGATCTGCCAAAACAAAGCAGGCCGCTCAAAATGCTTATTGGGCGCATAAACCCCAATGAGACGTAAAACCTTATCCTTTATGGTAACATCCAGCACGCAAAGTCTGCCCGCCGGATCTGCGAAGACAAGAGCACACGCTGCCTTCAAGGACTTGCTCACCAGCCAAGAGACACCCTTCGAGCGTCCATCATAACATGCTGAAAATAGGGAAAACCCTCTAGACAGAATGCTGTCATGATCGCGAGAAAAAAAAACGGGTCTCTTGCACACAACATACATCCACCCCGAGACGCTAAAGGTCATGATAGAGCCTCGCCCTTCGAGACTCGGACCTCAGGCTTCGGGCATTCAAACTAGCTAACCAGAGAGACATTGTCAGACCGATTAGGTTTGCTCTGCTGAATTAAACATGGTCGGGGAAAGGATACCGACCGCCTCTCCCATCGACCCATGGCCCATCTCAGTTTGGATGGTACCGTCTTGGGAGAGACCGCCGACATCCCAGGGGAAGGTCAATTTTAGTGCTCTATAGAGGGAGGGGTGAACGAAAATAAGGACCCGCCCAGCACAAAATTGTTTTAGCTTTTCTAGCTTGTCGTTCTGTACAATCGCTATGGGAGGCGTCATTTTGAAGGAGGCTATTGCCTCATCCAGCATTGCCCAAACTTGACGCGCTCCCGTGCCAGTTCTGATGACCGTCAAAACCCGTTGGGCCTTTTTTTTGGATCCTCAATGTCTTTATCAGCATATTGCTTAATAGATAGTAGATATTTAAGATTCTTGATCCTATTGCCATAATCCCTGGCTTTCTCTGCTTGAGTCGGGGAAATGCGGCAGATGTCTTCTCCACTGTTGTAGATGTGTTTGGGAAGTTTCTTTCTCTTGTCATTTACGTCCTGATTAGGACTTCTTTGTCTTTACTAATAGGAGGGGCATTTCAGGTGTGTTAAGGGGCAGTTTTCGGGGTGAAGGACTGGGAGGAGGGACAGGGAGTAAAATGTTGTCTGAAAGGGCTGGGGTCTCTACTGAGAGGGGTTGAGGAATGGGAGGAAGTGGAAGAAGTGACCTTTTGAGATGAAGGGGTCTTGACAGGAGATGATGGATGGGAGGACTGTTTCCGTGAAGATGTGGAGGCAGTAACATTTTTTCCTAGGGGAGGTCTTTTTTGGATGGGAGGAAAGTGTCTCTTGAGAATGTGGGGCAGAGGAGGTTGCAGGGTGGCCTTTTTAGATTTAGGGTCCTTTTTTCTAATTTTCTTTCAATTTTTTTGATTTTTCGGTCTTCTCAAAACCAGGATCGTATTTCTTTTGTAGTTCTTGCAATGAGGTTTCCGAGGCCGGGGCATCGCCCTTACTGTTGAAAATGGGAGTGGGACTGTCCGTGTCTTTTGTCCCGGGGGCTTCAGGGGACTGAGGACCCGCTGTCCGGAGCTTCCCTCTGTCCTTGCCAACAACCAGCCATTCCCCCTCTCCCTTCTCCACACTACACTAGCAGAGGGCGAAGGCTCTTCGGGGAATGGAGGCTTCGATTTTGACCCAACCGGGGGATTCTCCACTCCGGTCCCAGCAGCTGGCATGCCCATTACAGGCGAGACGGTATTCGAAGACGCGGTCAGAGGGGGATTTTGGTCGCTTGGGGCCTGATCTCCAGAGGCCTTCTTCTCTGGACAGGAAGAGGAAAGGTGACCAGTCTTCCCACACTTCCAACACACTGGTTTGCGGCCAGTCACGATGACGGGCAGCTTCAGGCTCCCAACCTCCAGACAGTTGAGGATGGAGAGGAAGGCCTTTTCATCTAACATGATGTCGAAACTCCACCCCCGGTCAAGCTATCGCAGGAAGCACCCAGAATTTCGCCATGCTGCGACAGGAAGGAAGTTCCTCGATAACCTGAGGAGGGACCTCGTATATCGCTACGCTGGTCCTACGCCTGTCTTCATATTCTGTTCTCAGAATAATATCTTTGGTAATTATCTCTCTAAATGTCATCTTCGGGCAATCTTCTGGTGTGGGTAGCAATATGTCCCACATGAAAAAGCGCGAACCCTTGACGATTCTTAATGGCTTAAACCCCTGAGAATCCAGTGTTTTTACCACTGTGTCTTTCGTCGAATGACAAATCTTGCGCGTACGCTTATCGACGACGAAGAATGACACGATTCGTTTCTCGATCTTCTCCAGTTCCTTGGGGTCCTCCAAGAGCCCATCTTTCACGACAAGGTGTGCGTAACTCTTGGCACGCTCCAAGAAATCCGCAATATCGATTATACACTTGGGGGGTACTTCCAACAACAGGGCAATTCCCCGGCCTCTGTGTTATCACTGGTCTTATTATTTGATGGTGATATTTGGTCTCCTTCTTGGTCCTTATTGGCCACTGTACTTTTTTTTATTTAGGCCATTATTGGCCACCGTATTTTTTTTTTTTTATTTTGACCATTTTTGACCACCGCACTTTTATCGGAAATGCCATTATCGGCTTCCATACTTGTTGCGTCATTGGCATTAACTACCTCCTGATTATCGGGGACTAATGCCGGGTATTCTTCGGGATCATTCTTATCGGGGGGGGGTCTTTTTTAATGGAAAACAGATTTTTCTTACTGACCTCCTAAGGTCGGCCACTTTGGGTTTCTTCTTTATAATTAAAAAGGAAGGTACCCTTTTTCTTTCCATTTTCAAGGGAGGGGGAGGAGTGATAACTCGGGAAAAAAAGATTAAGTTCCGCCCATATTTTACAGACGATAATAAACAGATAAAAAACACAGAAATTTAAGGATTAAAAGAAAGAAGACAGAATAAAGTGACGTTTAATAATAAACAAAGAAAAATAAAGTCGAACGTGGAAATAAAAAATAAACAAATAACTCTGGGAAGTGGATACGGGGAGAAAATAAATTCAAAAAAGGAAAAAGAAAACGTAAGAGATAAATAAAATGTTAAATAATAAAAAATTAATAGCAAAATAAAAAAAAAATGGGGAGGATACGGAATTAAAAGGAAAGAAAAAAATCAAATATTTACCAAACAATAAAAAAAAGCAACGTAAGAAAACGGTAAAAATAAATCCAAAACGTAACGGAATAACGTCAAAAGTTCAAAAAATTCTCAGCGGGACAAAATAACGGTTTCAAATGTAATGTGAAAAAAGAGCCAAAAACGTCCAACACAGTCAGAAGAAATGAAAAAGAGAACGCAGCAAGAAATCGCCCAGTATTTATAGTGTAGGGAGGTGACCCCTAGAGAACAATCAGAAAATTAAGGAGGAGTTAACTCCGACATATCTCTTTGAAAACCAGCATTGCCTACTTTTTGTTTGTTTTTATTTCAATGTTTTCAATAAACCCTTGATTGAAAAATCGGTTTGCATTGAATTTGGTAAATAAATCTGAACATTTTGAAAAAGGTATTTAAGAATTTTTGCAAATATTTTTGATTTGACGCAGATTATTCAAGTGGGTAATTCGTTCCAGTATCGTGACAGATTATCCATTTTACCAGGCGGCATAATCTAATTTTAATTCACCAATCGTTAACGTATTAGGATAGTTAAAAACTTAAGTATAAATTAAAAGTGATTAAATGAAAGATCAACAATTAATTATTCAAGTTCGCTCGTAATTTTGTTCAGGTTAAAAGAGGTATCGGACCATCAGTTGCTGGAAAATCGGTGGTGACAATAAGCTTCACTCGACACGAAAAGCAAGTGCCTTTAGACAAAACAAAGTTGGAGTCGTATTTTGTAATTGATAAAACTGACTACGCAAAAATCGATAGCCATAATTTATAGATTATTTTCGAAAGAATAAAATATTTATAATGTGCAAATATTTTGTATTGTACAAATAGTTTCATAAGCAAAGTCTAAACTACTTCAGAGAGGTTGACGAGATATTCCGAAATAGATTTCTTAAATGATGCTTTTTACTCTGAAAGTAATTCGTAAATGGTGAATGAAGACATTGACTGACAGCACAAAAATGTCCCGATTCCAAAAGGTTCGGCAAGAAGAGAAAAAAGGAGAGAGTCATCGAACGATTAGTCGAATGTTTGCCTTATCTCATTCTCTTATTCACTAGGCATCTTTCTTTCTGTTTAACTTTTCTCTTTCAACATTTTTATTTTCTTTCCGTCATTTTCTTCTCTCATTTTATCTCTGCTTGCTACTGTCCCTCGTATTGTTTGTCACTTGGAAACGGCTAACGAGATATCTTCTGATAAATATCTGTCCCGAGTCGTCTTACTCTGGCAGTAAACCAGTTACTGATTTAATACAATTTGTAGATAGTGTGGCATCAGTGGAAGCAATGATTTCGCCAATATGGCATCACACAAAAGATATCCCGGTTTCAAGATCTTAAAATATGGTTTCTTTTCTTTCGTGATAGAATGCATTTACTATAAATGTAAAACAACAACAGTTATAGGGACAATAGACAGCATGTAAATAATGATAACTCCACACCCCAGAAATTCGCTGCCTTGTGGGTGGTGAATAACTTCCCTCCGTACAACCCCTTTCCCACTGACGCATCATCACAAGCCTATCGCCAATCTATCGCTATTTCCATGGAAAATGTTCTGACGAGCTATATTCCGTACTTCTAATACTTCAGAGCTTTACTGCTAAGACCCGCTATACCACATACACAGGCTCGAATCATCCTCATTGCCTTCGTATTCCATTAGTAAGGAGGAAGTTTCATTCAGACAGTTTCTTCCCGAGAGTTGCTGTTTTGTGAAATAGACACTCGAGAGGATTTTCCCCGACCCCTACAATCGTAATCTATCCCACATATCCTCATAATCTATACTTCTTACCCCCTACTCTTATATCCATAAAACCTCACTCTGTAAACTTGAGCCCTTTATTGGTTGAACAATCAGACATAGAAAATTAATGTCCTTGATTGGCTATTGCGTAACATGCTTAAGAGATCCCAGTCTAAAGTTGCAAGTTTTAAAACACAAAATTGTATATATTTAAAATAAAAGATAAGGATTCAGTGATACGTGGAAGTTGAATTAAGGCTAGTCGTTTGAGGAAAGCTACCATCTCAACGAAAGTAAAATATTAAATGTCTAAATCTCACCTTCATACATCGGACTGCAAACTGTAGCTAACGAGGGTACTGATTCTCATTGTCACCCTTCAGCTGCAAATATGTACTTACGAATAAGTAAATTAACTCTGCATTTAGCTTCCATCTGTTAGTTTCCTTTAACTTACGTAATAATATCAGTTGTTACTGGAAATTGGTACAATTGAGACAAGGAGAACACCGGGACCTTGACGATAATTACTGCACGCGAAAGAGAGAGAGAGAGAGCAAGACAGAAGGGGAGGAAAGAGAGAGGAAGATAGCGAGAGAGGGAAAGATAGAGAAAAGAGGAAGAGAGAGAGAGAGGAAGAGAACAAAGAAATAAGATAAGTAATGAAACCCGGATCAGGTTTTACTGACAAAATAGTCCGATAAAACAGTGACGATTAACGCGCTAATTTGAATGAACGGTAGTTGTCTGGTCGACAGAATTGAACACAATAGCAAAAACAAATCCACTTCTGTCAAAAGTAGTTCGGTGAAAATCGGATCTCAGAATCAGTATGAAAAAGACAGAATCAAGAGAAACACGTCATTTGAAATAAACCCACCTTCAGAAACGCTGTAGTTGGAAATAAGAATCCGATTTCCGTTTTTTTTTTTTTAGATTTTCTGTAACAGTTAAGTCTTTATTCACTTGACTTCTGTAAATTCTATACAAAGCTAGTAGCCGACGGTGAGCGATTGTTCTTTTTGATCCGATGCCAAGTCACGATGTGTGCAAGCAGGTTAACATGGGCTGTATGGTTTTTAACCGTCGTCTCTATGAGCTTCCTTATCGCGGGCTTTGTAATGCCGTCCTGGTTGAAGTTCACACGAATCGGTCCCCGGTATCTCAATAGATCAGGCTATTTTGCTGCGGCTGGACTCTGGGGGACATACCGTTGTGATAGTTGGATGGGTACATGCTCTTACGAACAAGGTGGACCCTGGGAAGACAAAGGTAAGTGCTTGAATGTTTTGTTTATGTTTTTTTTTTTTTATCTTTCATAGATACTTCCTTAGTTTGAGAACAGAGAGTCTGGGAATTTGAAACAAAGTCGACTTCTAAAAGTAAAAGTAGAGAAACACAGACATGTTCTCAAAACGCTTAGCACTCTTCAGAGAATAATAATAAACCAAGGTTGTGCCAATTGTCATTGGAGCCCTTGAATCGATTGCAAAAAATCTCCAGAAATATCTTGATACTACTATAATCACATCCAGCATAACAACGTTACTAATCACAGCAAATTCATGGCTCTTCACAATCTCCTGTCCTTTGTAGCTCCTAGTAATCTTTTTCATTTTGCTATTTCTTCTAATTCCTGTTTTGCCAACCATTTACAAAATCTCGTGAAGTAGGTTATGTATTGCGTTCATCTGTCCCTTTCGCTTTCAATGTGTCCTGTGAGTGTCAAATTTTCCAAGCCTTCTTATGTACTCTAGAAATTGCAACTGCCTCTTTCTGATGTTAAGTATAAATGTTCTTTTTGTTCAGTCCATGTTATTCTCAGCATCCTTCTGTAGAACCACATTTCTGTTGCTTCAAGTCTCTTCATATGTGAAGAGGTTGTCTAGCATCCACTGCCATATAGAAGGACCGATATTACTACTCCTTCTCAGCTTTTAGAATCATTCGCCATCCCAAATGTGCCTTCGGATTTCGTTACCGCACTTTCCGTCCCCTGTTAAAACATTTCTCAGATATTTACATTTTTTGTACTTGCTTGATATCACCGTACAAAATAAAGACAAACATATTATAGCTAATTTTTAGCTAATTTGATGGTGCTGATTCCAAAAATGACCTTAGTTTTTATGGTTAGCTACCATTTTTGCTCTACTGAAATCGCTCATTTTGGGAAAAAAGATCAATTTACAATTTTGGCTGATCGCAAAATTTAGTTAATAAAGGTCGTAGAACCCCATCAATTTTCAGGTAGGCCGGGCATCTATGTCAGCCACCTAAAATATACTATTATTATAAGAAAAACGTATTTTTGAGTCAAAAATTTAAAAATAGAAGTATCAAATTTATTGCCAAAATTCAAATTAACTGATAGATTTTATCAGTAATACACTTAAGTAAACCCTGAAGATTTACATCAAGAAAATGAAACCCTAAAATTTTCTGTTTCATATTCATAAATTTATCCTATCACTTTTATCCCTTCACTACGGACTTAAATAACAGTGAACATAACAGACAATCAAGAAAGAGAAAATTTTCACCATAGTTCTTATGTTCACGAAGGTTTTATTTCTGCTGTTAGTTTATTAAAGGATTTGATGAAAATACTTGTTGGTCTTGGTATATTCAATCGTGTTATTTTTAAAGACTTAGGGTCTGATTGTTATTGCAAAAATAGTATTTCTCAATAAATAGACCAATGTTTGTTAGTTTAAATACGAATTGAGATGTTTCTACGATTTTATTTTGAGAAATATTGCCATCGGTCAATATCATATATACAGTGAACAAATGAAAAAAACGCCTTTTTTCCAAAAACGACGCCTTTATATACAGCAAAAACGGTAGCTAAGAAAAAAATAGTCATTTCCAGATTCAAAGCCTTTAAATTAACTAAAAAAGATGTTTGATGCCTCGACACCATTTCAATATTTTTTTTTTGTTTTACCAGTTTAATACTTTTGTCTACTGATATATGAAATGGTATCGGAAGTTTCGCAAATTGCACGTACTGCAATTGTACCCCACCTACTGAGTCAGTCGACCAACATGCATAATGCTTCCTATTCGTGTTCCCTTATTACTTAAGTTTTCTTTGGTAATCCTTTTGTCTACTGAATTACTAAG